>OY755241.1:77156002-77878502 GCA_963576725.1 Azorinus chamasolen | reverse complement strand
ACGTATGTCCGGACAGCGTCAGCACATAGAGAAGATAGCATTATATATCAAGGCATTCGAGAGCTGGTAGCTAACAGTATCAACGTGTTACCAAACATAAAATAGCTGCACTGGTATTTGATTAAGACTGTCATGTTGTTTATAAGTTCATTATCATATTCATGAATATTAATGCCCCCCCCCCCCGAAAATTTGAAAGGAAACAGAGAAATGGTGAAAACTAGATCTGAAATCACTTGTGATGGCCCAAATGCATAGAGATATGTTTTTATACATAAAACCACCTCATTGAGAGTAATCTAGCTGATACTATGTAAAAATGTGTCTTTTTGGATCATCCGCATTTATTTTCAATTTAGAATTATCATAGCAAATGTACGTCTGGACAGCGTCAACGCATAGAGAATGTAAAAAGGTTATATCACAGGGCCTTTGGCAGCTGGGAGCTAACATTATCAATATGTTACCAAATATGTAAGAACTTAAACGGTCTTTGATTTAGAATACCATGTTGTTAACCCGTTATTAGCATATTCATGAATATTAATGCTTAAATAAAAAAAAAAAGGGACATTGTTTAAAAATGGTAGAATGAATTTTAAACCATCATGTATGCTCAAAGTATACCGAAATAATTCAACCGCTTTCAAATTAATTATGATTTAGCTGGTTTTATATCAAACGATTGTGTCTGTATCCGTTATTGTCTTTATACGGGCATGCTTGTGCACCTTTCTGATATTATAACAAATGAACAGTTAAGGTACAAATAACGTTTCAATTTCCAAGTGTGATATGAAACTTTAAAGTCTGCTTACTTTTATATTCATAACAAATGATTGACCCAGTGTCTGACTAAGCAAAGATTAAGATAATTAATCAAACCAAATGGAGTATGTGTAGGCTGATGTATCGGCTCATTTAAATACATATACAGTTGTATATATACGAGTATTTTCCTTGTTGTTACCCGTATCAGTACACCACAGCAATGATTATGTTTAAAAATCATTTTAAAAGTATCATGTTTTAAGGAGACGCCAATGTAATGACGTGTAAATTACCAGCAATATAACATGGTTAGTAAAGTAGAAATGAAACAAGGCTTTTTAACTGATGTATTTCGTGACATACAAGAAGTGACATTAGACTTTTCGAAGCCAATGTTTTTTACGCATTCGTGTATTTGCAAACAAAAGCATACATGTATTTACAAACCATTACATCATTGCCGTTTTCAGCACATGTACAAAACGGTGTCATTACATGCTGTAGACGGATAGCTAGATTTTTAGATACATACCATTTCAATTACTAAATAAGATACATGGCAAAACATGCATGAAACATTATCATGTCACCTCCAATAAATACTAATGATAACACAGGAAACGGAAAACCCATCCCTTATTTCGATCCTGTCCTCAATGTTAAGATTGTTCTGCCGGTTTAAGCGGTAGAGCTTTCTGTGTGATATATTCAACTATTCTAACACATGTATTAACCGTAATGCAAGTTTAAACCGAACAATAATCTTCAAAGAGCCCCATCCACTTCTTCATATTCTTCATCTGCTTCAAGAATCTACCCCAGAATGTACACTACGCAATGTGAAAGTAATTCAACCGCAATCTATTATGGAACAAGATAAACGCTATGTATAATAATAGTAGGGCACCACACCCGGCTTTCTCTGTATCCGCTCACCTCTTTCTAGGGTATCAAGTTAGCCTAAAGCTGTAATGGGCAAAATTGAAAGTTCAGGCATGCTGTTTAGTGCTTCCTCAGTGCTGTGTTCTCGATGGAATGCAGTTCAAATCCTCTGGATTTGAAGGGAGCTGTTTCCTTCATGGATGGACCTGCTGCGTTCTTGATCCTTTCGTACATGGCCCCTGTATTGCCGGCCGAGGTTGCCTGTTCAATATTGTACACAGTTCCAGCCTGTAATGGTGAGCACATTCCCCGGTCATCTCCTGACACTCTGCTCTGGCTTTGTAGAGGAGGCGAATGTTTCCTAAGTTGGACTTTGTTTCTATCTTATCAAGACCTGTGTCTTAGCATTGGTGAGAGGCTCCAGTGCTTGATGATTTTCTTCATACAAATCTTTGGTTTTCCTTCCCCTCTTACCATATGCATCGATAGCTCATGAGCGACTACCTAGTCATCATTGGCGCTGGGAATTGCATTGATTGAAGAAAGGAAGTTGTTATTCCTTTCTGTATCATTCTGTCGGTAGTGTTTATTTTTATGCCCCCAAAGCTAGGCTTTGGCGGCATATAGTGATCGCACCGTGCGTGTGTGGGTGTGTGTGTGTGTGGGTGGGTGGGTGTGTGGGTGGGTGGGTGTGTGGGTGGGTGGGTGGGTGTGTGTACATTTTGTCCGGAGTATATTTCCTTTGTCACATCAGCTACGGATACCAAATTTGGTGTGTGAGTTCATCTTGGGATGGGGGAGTGTCGCGTACCATTTTCATGTCACTGTGACCTTGACCTTGACCTTTGACCTTGATTTTACAAAAAGCTTGTCCGGAGCATATCTCCTTTACCTTACCAGCTACAGATTCCAAATTTGCTGTGTTAGTTCATCTTGGGATGGCGGAGTGTCGCGTACCATTTCCAGGTCACTGTGACCTTGACCATGACCTTTGACCTTGATTTTAAAAAAAGCTTATGCCTTACCAGCTACAAAAAGCTTGTCCGGAGTATATCTCCTATACCTTACCAGCTAAGGATTCCAAATTTGGTGTGTGAGTTCATCTTGGGATGGAGGAGTGTTGCGTACCATTTTCAGATCACTGTGACCTTGACCATGACCTTTGACCGATTTTACAAAAAGCTTGTCCGGAGCATATCTCCTTTACCTTACCAGCTACAGATTCCAAATTTGCTGTGTGAGTTCATCTTGGGATGGCGGAGTGTCGCGTACCATTTCCAGGTCACTATGACCTTGACCTTGACCTTTGACCTCGATTTTAAAAACCGCTTATACCTTACCAGCTACAAAAAGCTTGTCCGGAGTATATCTCCTATTCCTTACCAGCTAAGGATTCCATGGGTGGGTGTGTGTACATTTTGTCCGGAGTATATTTCCTTTGTCACATCAGCTACGGATACCAAATTTGGTGTGTGAGTTCATCTTGGGATGGGGGAGTGTCGCGTACCATTTTCATGTCACTGTGACCTTGACCTTGACCTTTGACCTTGATTTTACAAAAAGCTTGTCCGGAGCATATCTCCTTTACCTTACCAGCTACAGATTCCAAATTTGCTGTGTTAGTTCATCTTGGGATGGCGGAGTGTCGCGTACCATTTCCAGGTCACTGTGACCTTGACCATGACCTTTGACCTTGATTTTAAAAAAAGCTTATGCCTTACCAGCTACAAAAAGCTTGTCCGGAGTATATCTCCTATACCTTACCAGCTAAGGATTCCAAATTTGGTGTGTGAGTTCATCTTGGGATGGAGGAGTGTTGCGTACCATTTTCAGATCACTGTGACCTTGACCATGACCTTTGACCGATTTTACAAAAAGCTTGTCCGGAGCATATCTCCTTTACCTTACCAGCTACAGATTCCAAATTTGCTGTGTGAGTTCATCTTGGGATGGCGGAGTGTCGCGTACCATTTCCAGGTCACTATGACCTTGACCTTGACCTTTGACCTCGATTTTAAAAACCGCTTATACCTTACCAGCTACAAAAAGCTTGTCCGGAGTATATCTCCTATTCCTTACCAGCTAAGGATTCCAAATTTGGTGTGTGAGTTCATCTTGGGATGGAGGAGTGTCTCGTACCATTTTCAGATCACTGTGACCTTGACCATGACCTTTGACCGATTTTACAAAAAGCTTGTCCGGAGCATATCTCCTTTACCTTACCAGCTACAGATTCCAAATTTGGTGTGTGAGTTCATCTTGGGATGGCGGAGTGTCATGTACCATTTCCAGGTCACTATGACCTTAACCTTGACCTTGACCTTGACCGATTTTACAAAAAGCTTGTCCAGAGCATATCTCTTATACCTTACCAGATACGGATTCCAAATTTGGTGTGTGAGATCACCTTCAGATGGCGGAGTGTCGCGTACCATTTTCAGGTCACTGTGACCTTGACCTTGACCTTCGACCTCAATGTTACAAAAAAGGTTGTCCAGAGAATATCTCCTATACCTTACCAGCTACGGATTCCAAATTTAATGTGTGAGTTTATCTTGGGATGACGGTGTGTCGCGTACCATTTTCAGGTCACTGTGACCTTGACCTTTGACCTAGATTTTACACAAAGCTTGTCCGGAGCATTTTTCCTATACCTTACCAGCTACGGATTCCAAATTTGATTTGTGAGTTCATCTTGGGATGGCGGAGAGTCGTGTACCATTTTCAGATCACTGACCTTGACCTTGACCTTTGACCTCAATTTTACAGTCCGGAGCATATCTTCTATATCTTACCAGATACAAAAAGCTTGTCCAGAGCATATCTCCTATACCTTAAACGTTGACAATCAACCCAGGGTCCTTTTTAACGTAGAGAATGACTTAGGGTCCTTTTTAACTAAGTTTTGACGCTTGGCTCTTTTCTTAGCTATCATAATCCAAAGGTTCTGTTTCTAATGTTAAGAACTGACTCCTGTGTCATTTTTAACAGCATCAAAATTTCATGTTACACCTGCATTACATTGTATTGTTTTTCCGCCAAAATGCATTTCGGTGTCAAACATTTTGGGGGCATTTGTCACCCGTGACGACTCTCTTGTTGGCAATACTTTCGGTTTTGCATGATGCAGCCTGTGTGAGTTCGACGACATTATGATGCACAGGTGCGTGCCTGGGCATTCGCACATACGCACGTGTGTATAATTGGTTAGAAAATAAAAAATAAAGTACCAAAAAATAACCAATAAAATTTGATGCCCAACTAGGGTAAGACCTTAGCTCTAAAACTTATAGATTCAAATCAAGATTTCTGTGAATGTCAAATTATTTTAACAAAACGTTGCAATATTTGAAAATCAAATTGGTTGGAAATAATTCAGTATTGATCTCTAGCAAGTAGATCTATAGTTCAAAATTCTGAAGGGAGATGATCCCCCGAGAGCAAAAATTGCAACACAAAAAGAGAAAATTGCAGACTCGGTTTTATTGAGTCTGTTCATGAACAGTAATTGAAAGTGCAACACTGCTCACGCCCCCTAGCACCGGCTTAAGCGGTATTCAATTTTCAGAACAAGAAGTACTGAAATTCATGATCTCGAAGGATCAGAAGGTATAACAACACTGTGCATTATGTCTCCCCCATTTATGTGGAGACATACTGTTTTTGCCAGAGTTATCCATCCATCCGTCCGCCCGTCTATCTGTCACAAACTTGTGTCGCGCGTATCTCTGAAACCAGTAGGGCTAGAGTCACCAAACTGTGTCCAACATGAATTATTGTGCACCTGGTTTTTTTTAATTGTCTCCCCTGATAATTTTGAGTTATTGTCCCTGATATATTAAAAATAGAGAAACTTTGTGTCGTGCGTATCTTTGAAACTAGTAGGGCTAGGTCACCAATCTTCACAGGAATGTTCAACAGCATTAATTGTTGTGCACCTGGGTTTTTAAATTGTCTACCCTGATAACTTCGGAGTTATTTACCCTGATGACTTAGAATCAGACAAACTTTACTTTGTGTCACGCGTATCTCTGAAACAGCTAGGACCAGAGTCACCAAATTTCAGAATTTTTTTCACCTTTTGGGTTGTTGTGCACCTGTTTTTTTTAATTGTCTCCCCCTGATATTGTGTTGCCCGTATCTGTTAAACCGCCAGGGCTAGAGTCACCAAACTTAACAAAACTATTCACAAACATGAGTTGTTCTGCCCCTTGGGTTTTTGAATTGTCTGAATTGTCTGAGTTATTACCACTGATGACTTAGATTTAGACAAACTTTAAGCCACGTGTATCTCTGAAACCGCTAGGGCTTGAGTCGCCAAACTTCACAGTAATGTTCACCAGCATGAATTTTTGTGCATTTGGGTTTTTTGAATTGTCTCCCCTGATAACTTTGGAGTTACAGACATTACATACATTACACGACGTGTGTATTGGAATGAGAATGCCGGGGAGACATCTGTTTTTGTGACAAAAACAAACATTTAGTTTCCTTTACATTTTCTTTATATTTGCTCAGTTTCCTACCTTTTAAATTGTTCACTGCCCGGCAGTCTTCCATCAGTGATTTCAACCCTCCTTAAAAGACTGTTTTGCTGATACGGTTGCAGAAATGAATAACAAGATAAGTCTGCTTAAAACTAAGTTAGCACTGTTCATAAATTCTCGTTTCGAAACAGGTTGTCGCCTCTGATTCTTATATTGCTCTATCACCAAATTTTCAAACTTGAGATTTTTATATCACTAGGCTCTACAATACCAAAAGAATATATGGATTATGACATCACAGGTTGTTCTCTGGAATAGTGATTCAGTGAAAAAGTAGTAAAGTCAAGCAGGCAAAGCCACATACAAGACGTAACCACCACCAAAACATCGATAGATAGCGTGTCACACACACAGTTACATACCCAAACACACGCACATACACGAGATGAACACAGAAAACATTAACAAACACACAAGTGCTAGAGATGAACATTCCAACAATGAACAAAACACAAGTACAGACACAATACAAAGAGAGTACCGCCTTTGAACGGTCAGTGGCAAAATCACCACTTTGGAATTAAATTTACGGATGGTTTACGGACGTCCGAACCTCACACGTATCTCACAGTCACCCAAGCTAAACAAATAGTGTAAATAAAGATATCCCCGCCGGAATTTCACACATCACAGAAGACGGTAAACACATGACAATATGTAAAACATAGCATTGCTGTGAAAAGTCCGTCAAATATATACTCAATGACTTTGCTGAAGTCAAAGAAACTGTAGGGAAGCCGTTAAAGGCACGACAGGGAAAAGTTAACACATGTGAGTATGTTCATTAATGATTATGTGACCATAACAAATATTGCCGCCTAAGTAGGTGCATTTTGCAATTGCTACAGAAAAAAATAAAATGGTTCTACAATAGAAATGTAAATTGACTTGTAGTGTTTAGTAGTCATTCATTGAGTCAAATATAGTGGATTTATGATCATTATTTACCTGATCTCTTTCATACAAACTAATGTTTTGAAACAAAGATTACCAAGGTGACCCATAGCCCAACGATTCTGACAGCTCCGAAACTAGATTCTTTATTTATTAGAAGTATGAAAATATGTAATCTGCTCAGCCAACACAACAAACATGATGGTAACATCCCAGCAAACGAGCACACTGGTTCGATGTCGACTAGATGTAGGAATTTCTGCAAAGGCTTAGTATAAATGGCGTGTTTCATTACGCTTGGAATAAGTATTAATTCATTTTAGGTTATGGTGTTGTGTGTTAAATATAAATGCATCCAATACCGGGCCATCGTCGGCTATATGTCAATTGATCTATGTTAATGGGAGAATAAGGATTTATAAATACAAAACAAATTGTAAAAGGTAATTTTATTCCCACCATGCAATATAAATCTCTCTCGTCATACATCTGTCTCCAATAAGCAGCCATTATTATTATTTAATCTGATTATTTATTTTCAAATAGCATATGTGGTTGTTACTTGTATCAGCTTGTTTCCCGAAGTGGATTTAATTAACTCACAAACTATAAATAATATCGAACAATAAAAGCTCAAATAAGCCCACCTGTTTGAATCCTATACATACTTAATGGAGAGTAATTGCGTTACTTTTAGCAGCTTGTTTCCTGTAATGGGTTTAATTAACCTTATATTACCATGTTGAGCAAAACGCCTACATAAGTCCGATATATGAATAGAAATGGAGAGTATCCTAGCATATAA
The DNA here is from genome assembly GCA_963576725.1 of Azorinus chamasolen. Classification (NCBI taxonomy): domain Eukaryota; kingdom Metazoa; phylum Mollusca; class Bivalvia; order Cardiida; family Solecurtidae; genus Azorinus; species Azorinus chamasolen. Next base: position 77,870,603 of record OY755241.1, on the reverse strand, counting down.
TATATATGTATAGGCTAAATGCATGCAGAATGTCCCTTAAATGACAAGTAGCTAATATCGGCCGATATCAAGAAGTTTGCACATCCTATACTTTACGCGGACGATACTATTATATTTAGTGATGATCCTAATGATTTGCAAAACGCTCTCAGGTTTTTGAATGACTATTGTACAGGGTGTCCCAGAAATAATGCAACCCAAATTCAATTCCTTATTACTCTAAATCTATACAGCTGATAGAAACGTTCGATACACCAGTTTGTAGGTACAACTGTTAATGATGTTTGTGTAAAATTACAGCTTGAATGCTTTTATAGATGTTAAGATATTGCGTAAATACTGAAGGCACCCGCTTTTCAATTTTCCCAGAAATCGGTTTATGGATATAATAAGTACAATTGAAAATAACTTGGCATTTATCTCATTTATTCATCACAAAATGTGTGACCAATGTTTATTCAAACAAATTAACTCGTAACAAATGTAAAGTTCTGTAATACACTTGTAAAATATTGCATTTAAAAGAAAATATAACAGCTTAATTAGTCCATCAAATGTGATCTCATTTAATTAATTAACTGAAGTCCAAATAAATTTGTATCACAGCATGTAGTAGTAACACATTATCAAGTGTTAAAGAAAATTAATCAATAATGAGTTAAGTTATTATAATTTCAACAAGTACCGTAATACTTGCAAAAAAATAATCTGTTTTGAGAGCCCTGCCCATTAAAATGACTCCATATTTTCATTGACTGCTTAACAGTTTGAGAATCGTTTGTTGTCTCTGAACATATGCAATAAAATAAAATATTTATCTGTCTATTTATGCACAAATTGTACTGTTCTGAACTTTTCGTTAACAACTGAAAGTACCGTAAAAGTGGAATACATGACAAATGGCACTAACACACGTGTACGCATTAGTTTGGGTACAAGAGTTATATTGGTTATCCGCTAAACAATATATTATCAACAGGGTAAAAGTGTGACGAAAATTCCATTTCTGGGAAAAGTGAAAATCGGGTGCCTACAGTATTTACGCAATACCTCAAAATCTATAAAAGCATTGAAGTTTTAATTTTACACAAAAGTGAACCACTCTCTTACCTAACAACTGCTATATAAAACTTTTCTATAGGTTGATTATATTTAGAGAAATAAGGAATTGAAATTGGGTTGCATTTTTCTGGGACACTCTGTATAACATGGAAATTGAAAGTAAAGTTTGCTACAACAAACATAACGGTTATTTCAAAAGGGAATTTGAAAAACAAACTCACATTTTTATCGGTAACGAAATCTTGGAACAAACAGATGAATACAAATATCTTGGCCTATATTTCTCCAAGAGCGGTTCCTTTCTTAAAACTAAAACCTACCTTGCCGAACACGAATGGAAAGTTCAATATATTGGAAAGAATACAGCTTAATTATTACAAATATATAATTAACTTAAAGAAATCAACACCTTCCATCATGTTATACGGTGAAATTGGAATCACACCTTTATCAATCGATATCAAGAAAAGGGTTATATCCTACTGATCGAGACTTATTGAAAACGTACATGACAGTCTTACTACAAAACTAGTATCGCGACTTTACATATTGACATACGGACTTTACAGCTAAAACCAGTTGAGGTCACAATGGATAGATAGTCTAAAATCAATCTTATGTAACACTGGATACTCATGCATTTGGTACAACCAAAGTTTCATAAGCTCAAAATGTCTGGTTAAATCCTCGCTTCAAAAGCAAAAGGACATCTGTATCCAATCCTGGCACTCCGAACTTAACAGGACCTCAAACACCAATATGTACCAACATATCAAAACAGCATTCATAGAAACACATTATATAAAAACACTTACCAGCATACCATTGCAAAAATCTAATTTATTTTGTCACAAGAAATCATCAACTTCCCATAGAAACTGGTAGATGGCTAAATATTCCAGCAAACGAACGAAAGTGTCCATATTGCAGGGATTAAGGTGAAGAATTTCACTATATATTATATTACTCTGTCCTACGTTTTATGATGATCGTAAAAGATATATAAGCAAAGCCACATACAAGAATCCAAACATGTTGACATTCATTGATTTATTCCAAACACATAATAACACACATCTTAGACAGTTAAGTATATTCTGTAACATTATATTGAAACATTTTAAAAGCAGAGACAGGAATAATTTAAATAGTGTTACTTGTGTAATATCTTTGTAAAAATCAGACTATATGACCAGTGTATATAGTCTGACAGATTTAGCCTTTTCCCTCATATAAATACCCTTTCACGTATTTGCAAACCGAGAAGAACTAGATCAGACGGCTCATATAGGAGACGTTTGACCAGGGTCGACTCTGTTTGCTTCAGAAAGTGTAGTAGATCTGACCCCATCTACATCTACAAGTAATAAGTAATCCCGTTTACACATGTCATTATAAAACATCGGCGAATAGATAGTTATTTCTTACATAGATATACATGTAGAAGAGGGGAATGTTAATATATTGCAACTTGTATGTAGTAAATAGAACTCACCCAAATGTTAATGAAGCATTCGTTTCGGGAAATCATGTTTTCATATGTTGCGACATGTTTTGGGCAGGTCTTTCCACGTTAAGAAATGCATGTTTCCCTTCAGATACACATTATTCGCAATTGTTATTACTATATATACGTAATAGTTCTTTGAAAGAATAATCCAAAATGGAACTGTACCATACATTCACTTCATCCAAAACCCAGTCATATTCAGCAACGTCAGTACTTTGATTTGTTATACATTTTGTTATACATGTGAAGTGTGAAAAGAACCAACAGTTGACCTTTTAATGTAATTGCTGATACATTATAATATTGTTAACGAGATTTAACACTGAATATTAAGTGTTTTACCAAGAGTAAACACGCATACATATTGAAATTACGCAACTCGAGCCAATAAACGTTAGAAATACACTCAATTAAGAAATTAATGACGTGCTTCCGGTGTTCATGAGGTTATGCAACGCATAGCTTTACGAGCAAAGTTAGTGAAGCCCGAAGGGCTTCACGTGAATCTTTGCTCGTAAACCTCATGCATAACCTCATGAACACCGGGAGCACGTCATTTATTTCTTATATTTATATTCCATTGTATTTCTTATATTTCAACGGATTTTTTTTTAAATATTATATACCGGTCACGTAATAGCCGCTATCTAGGTCGTTGCCAGGTTCGTTTCTAACGTAGTAGGATCTCTATATATGGTATGAAAAATAGTCCCAAACACATATTATAAATATAGAATGAATACAAGATTTTAATCAGTAAATTGTCCAGCTATGTTTAAAGAAAAGATTATCGAGATATTTCAAATCATATATATTTACGAAATGTTGGTATTAAAGCATCTTCTTAAATGTAGGTCGCGGTGTCGAAGCCAATTTACTCACCCGACATGCTTGATCGAAACGTTGGATTTTATTCTCGGATTTTTCTTTGTTAACGGTAAGGACATTGACTTATTTATGCTTCACTCATTACTTGATAATATATTTTGATACGCCACGGCTGTTAAAGTTGGCAATATTATGTATTCAAGCGATAATTATCAGTAAGAAGATGCCACATTTCAAATTTTCAGGGCCGCTTGAGCGGCAATCCATTTTCTGTTTTGCGCTTAAAACTCATGGGGGCTCCAGTTAATGTCTGCTACACTTGATTCACACCCATTGACAACATGCTGTGTTGTATCATCATGTACAAGTTCAATTACAGAATTTTATCCAGATCATACTGTTCCTGTAGGAGCTGACTGGTCAGGGTCTGATCGGGGTCTTCTCTGTTTGCTTCAGATCTTGTAAATTAGACATGACATTTTCTGCAATGACCACCACTAAATACGTGATTAATGAATATGAATCTAATTAATGGTGATCGACGTCGTCATTTATCGCACTAATATAGTAGACCCAGATCGGACGCCTCATGTTACACTAATATAGTAGACCCAAATAACGTGATGATCTAATTAATGTTGACGTCGCCATTTGTTGTACTAATATAGTAGACCCAGATGAGACCGCCCATGTAGGAACCGACTGATCAGGGTCTGCCCTGTTTGCTGCTGGTAATAGATACTTCTTAGTTCTCAGACATACAAGACGAAGCTGTACTTTACTAGAGCATTGATTTAGATTTATTTATTTCATTTTTATTCGTGCATTGCAAAATAAACATTTGGAGGTCTTCACCACATAAGTACTGAAATAAGGCGTTATAGAATGTCATTATATAGCGTAGTCTTAGGACCCACGTAGTATATATTACATAATACATGAATGCATTGTATATATTACATGTATACTATACATGTATACCGGTATATGCTGTTGAATTAATGTTGTCCTATAGTACTTTGCATATAACTGATCTATTGAAATCTAACTCTATCTTTCTCCCGCTCTGTAATGCACGTATCTAATATTATCTCTCAGTATCTATATCATGTTACCTGTTTTTCTTTTCCATGTTTCGTTTCGATTGAAGGATTGTTATAAGTATTACAGAAAAATGTGCATAATGTTAACAATTACTTACAAATAGTCTCAAAAAAGAAGTAGATGTACATACAACGTACATGTATATTGACATCATTGCCAATTTGTATATAAAGAATGGTTAGAGAAACAAGCTATTTGTACATATCTAAATATACGTGATATCAGATGAAATATGACCAACTGTAACAACGTAACGACCAGCTACTTCATAATAATATAAATTATCATTATACAGCGTAGTCCTAGGACATACGTAGTATTTGTTATCAAATATTCTGCCTGTATGTGATGCACTGTAACTGTTTATATATTATATACAGACGAATTGTGTTCTTAATGAACATATTTAGCTGTTACAAAATAACCGTATCAATAGCTTTAAGTTGTTGTTCATACGGTAACAATATAACACATAATGACAACTGGACATCTGTAAACTCTGATGCTTATATTGATTTGTAAATAGCCGTTTCTCGTCACTGTGATGTAATATACACACGTATATGTATTGTTTACGTTTCCCGCATAACGCGGGACTATGTAAAATTTGAAATAAACTGGTAAACTGGTATATCGGACCGATGTAAAAGTCGACATCAGACCGATATAAAAATCTATATCGGGCCAATGTCGGCCCGATATGAAATGTTTGCTGGGATGAAATATGTTTGATTAAACGTTTCCTTAATACAAACAACTGTTCATGCATTTTGCATACAGAGTAGACTCAGACCAGATTGCTCCTATAAGAGCCGTCTGATCGGGGAATGTTTTGTTTGCTTATGGTATAATATAGATCTGATTCTACAGTTTCTGTCTGAGCCAAAACAACTTCTGCATAGCCATATGCCATCATACAAAATTAAGCTAATAAATTCAATTCAAATAGATTAATTGATTGCATTAAACACATATACATATGATTATAGCAAACACATATATAGGCAGTAGACATGAATTCTTTGTTACGCAAATGTATTTACAAAGAGTTTAAACTACACATTAACATCAATGCTCAAGTACACGGTTACACACACATACATATTCATGATAGCATTATTCCTTACATGAATAGTGTACAGGCGTTGTAGTTTGTACAACAATGATGATGTAATGCGTTGGATCCTGATAAGTTCTAATATTGGTTAAGTCACAAACTCAGATAGGTCAGCCTTAACTTGTGTCTTATCATTTATATTTAATAAGGAACTCAGAATTAGGTTTCATAGTTACGACGTTATCTCCCAATAGAGCAGTATACATTTAAAAAAAACGCTCAGCTTTTTCACCATAATGCTCTGTCTCCAAAGTAAAAATTGTGAATAATTCAAAACTCTATCATAAAGAATATTTACCTTTTTAATTTTCCAAAAGCTGATTTTCCGTACGCACGTGCATATATAATTTTTATGTATTGATAATGAGGAATGGTAGAGATATGATGCCTTAAAACATTGCACGAATCGCTTTCTCCACAAGCGAAACATGGCAGATAAAGCATCATTCCACAGAGGCGGCGATGTACATCTATCTACATGCTTTATTGATGTTGATGTTTTCAGTTAGAAGGTATGTTAATTACTGATGTCAACTATCGTTTTTTACCACAGTCATAAATGTATTCATCACATAATCTGCCTTGTGGGAGTGTCGTAACAGATTGCCGTTAACCGCCTGAAATGCACTAGTGCATTTGTATGCAAGTTAGCAATCATAAGCCCATCGTAGCGCTCGTTTAAGCATACAGTGTAATTATTCAATCGTAGTGTTCCTTGTGTGTCGTCCATTGCATTACTACGCTGTTTGTAAGCAATGACCGAAACAGCCGTCAGCTATAGCCGGTTTTATTTTCTATGACATTTTAGGGTTTATGTGATCATTGACAAAAGAATCTGACATTCGTGTTCATCACAAATTGTTTTCACGAAACTCGTTTACTATAACGAATATGACACTCGCTTTAATAAACACTCAATTAAGATAATCTATATACCATTCTGTAACACAGACATGTATCACTTTATAATTGTATGGCCATGTTACGAGCAATTAAGAAGAAAATACATTAGTAGGTGTTATTACTCGAGACCGAGTATGCTCAAGTTTATTGAACTTTTAAAATGTGAAAATAAATAAACACTGACAAATTTGGCAGAGTACTTATAGTCTGCTTTTAATTAATCATTATTACTGAATTACAACAAGAGTTTAGATCGTCCTCGAATATAAATTAATTGACTATCTTAGATTGTTAAAACGAGACATAGTGTGCTATTTATGACGTAGCATTGGATATTATTCTGACCTTTGATCTTGTTAATACGAATCTTTTATTTATGTTAATTGGATTTGATGATGCACTATTGTACAAGTGAAATAAATAGAGAATAATAGGTTAGTGTCGTAAATGGGACGCCTTTATCCGACGAGGGGAGAAAATGTTTTCTCTCCGAGTCGGATAAAGGCGTCCCATCTACGGCACTAACCTATTATTCGATTTATCCAGTCAATTTAGTTATATATTTTTATACGCCCACCTAATAAAGATGGTTGTATATTGGCGTGGCCCTGTCCGTCCGTCGGTTCGTTCGTTCGTTCGTCCGTCAAAATTTTGTTTGTCCGCTGTTTTCTGGGAAAACTATTTGAGAGATATTAATGAAACTTCACACAGCTGTTTAATGCATCAAGATCTGAAACTGAGTCGATTCTGAGGATCATTTGGTTTTTCGTTTCAGAGTTATAGCCATTGTCCTTAAAAATAATGCAAATACATGCAAATAGTTTGTCCGCTGTTTTCTGGGAAAACTATCTGAGAGGTATTAATGAAACTTCACACAATTGTTTAATGCATCAAGATCTGAAGCTAAGGTTCATTTGATTTTTCGTTTCAGCGTTACAGCCCTTTTATTGAATAGATAATGCAAATATATGCATATAGTTTGTACGCTGTTTTCTGGGAAAACTGTTTGACATATATTAATGAAACTTCACACACATTTGTAATTCATCAAGACCTGAAGCTAAGTCAATTCTGAGGTTCAATTTGATTTGTTGTTTCGGAGTTATAGCCCATGCAATTAAAAGAAATAATTCAAATCTATGCAAATATGAGTATGGCCATAACGTTTTCATTTGAAATGATATTTACTTCATTTTTTATATGGTTAAACCTTAATATGAATTTTCACATATATTGCGGGGTTTTGATAAGTCATTTTATTCTAAAGTTATGGTGCTTGAACTTTGTGTGTTTGTTGCTTTGTTTGTCGGTCAACTTTTAGTTTGTCTGTTGTTTTCTGGGAAAACTATTAAAATGATATGTATGAAACTTAATACAAATGTTTTAAGCAACAAAATCTAAAGCTGGGTTTATTTTGAGGTTCATTCAGTTTGTCTTTACCGAGTTATGGCCATTGCACTTTACAAAAATCTGCAAATATGAGGATTAGCTGTAACTTTTTTAATTAATAAGATATTCACTTCATTTTTTAAAAAAATAGTATCACCTTAATCTGGAAATCAAGATCTGAAGCATAGCTTAGAAAATGTCAACACTTATAAAGCATGTTGAATATGAGAAAGTTTGCAAGTGGGCGTATTATGTACCGTATGCGGTACTCTTGTTCATAGACTCACTAAACATAACAATCTTGAAATAATTTGCATTGAAAATGCGGTTTGTCGATCAACGACTTTTCATTTCAATTTAGACGTAAATAATGAGCTACCGCAGATGAAAATAGTTTCGATACTTACATTACAAGAGGGGAAAACGTGGTTGAACTTGGAAAAATAAGATCGTTTGAGTCGAGAGTTGATATATTAATTCAAACATACATGATTATATTCTCCCTGTTCAAATTAGACGGTTCCGTGGTCTCGGTTTCTATTTTTAGATAGGGCTAACGTCATTCATAAATCGATGAATTTGAACAGGCTATATTTAGGTATATGATAATCACCTCCCCTGTAAGAGTGAGTGAGTGAGTGAGTTGGGTTTAACGTCCGACCAACAGTATTTCAGTTATTTGCAGACGGCACCCGCATGAGACAAGTTATAGTGCTGCCTCACTGAAATACCCCTGCCGCGGGCACATGGCAAGGGCATCCCACCCAGTCACATTATCCTGATACCGGGCCGACCAGTCCTAGAACTACACCTTTTAATGTCGAGCGCAGACAAGGGAGCTACTAGTACCAACTTTTAACGTCTTTTGGTCTGTCGCGGCCGGGGATCGAACCCACGACCTTCCGTACCGCAGGCGGACGCTCTACCACTGAGCCATGCGGTCGGCCCCCTGTATCAATCAAATTATCATGATATCGAAAAGAAAACATTTATAATCTATCCGTCAATATTTGCTTCCTGGCTTGATTCTATCAAAAATGCGTTTCGCCAGCGGTGGATTAAATTAATAAAAAGATAAATAAAGCAACGTCACTTTGTTGTGGCCTCATTGGCATAATCGGTAAGCACGACGTCTCTGGAGGGATTAGAATTTACTTTTAAAGGAACAGGCGCGGGTTCGAATCCAGCTATAGCCATTTTTTATTTTATCTTCTTTTTTCTTGTTTGAATAGCAATTATTTTGGTGAATTTTGTGTTAGATCTATTCCGTCAACATCATTTTTATGCATATTTACAGAAAATTAAAATAGTTCCATGGTTATAGAATCTTTACGCCTATCTACTTACTTAATAAACCTACTACCGGAAGTAACCTAATAAACCTAGGTTTATCTGCACCCCCTTTATTACGTCACTAAGAAGCCTGGTGACAGGATAAACTGTTTTTCTGTTCTGTTCTGTTCATTTACACACAGAGTCTAAACGATCATACATAAATGTACGTCTGCAAAACTTTGTTTTTTTGCAAACAGTTTGGAGTCAGATACATGTAAGACCCTATATAACTCTATGTCTGGTTTGGCTCCAAGCTGTTTGAGCCCAAGACGGTAAACATTAACATTTGCATTTTTATACAAGAAGCTAGTATTGGTTTGCATATTTTTTGAATTTCGTTTAGTTTCGTCTAAAAGGACAAACAAACTATATACACACGCTAAAATGTAAACAGCCTGTGCACACGAACGACGTCTACTGAAATAAAATGTAAAATATAGTCAGTATTTTTGTCCAAAGTATTCTTTAGAACGCACATGTACCGTTCTAGAAAAGAACATTTCCCAGAGGGAGCTTGTCCTTGGACCTCCCTACAGTTACAGTTGGTGCGTATCACCCAGCCTGGTGTGTATCACCGTTTTACGTTCACCAGAGGAAGCTTGTCCTAGGACCTCCCTACAGTTACAGTTGGTGCGTATCACCCAGCCTGGTGTGTATCACCGTTTCACGCTCACCAGAGGGAGCTTGTCCTAGGACCTCCCTACAGTTACAGTTGGTGCGTATCACCAAGCCTGGTGTGTACCACCTCCCTACAGTTACAGTTGGTGCGCATCACCCAGCCTGGTGTGTATCACCGTTTAACGCTCACCAGAGGGAGCTTGTCATTGGACCTCCCTACAGTAACAGTTGGTGCGTATCACCAAGCCTGGTGTGTATCACCTCCCTACAGTTACAGTTGGTGCGTATCACCCAGCCTGGTGTGTATTACCGTTTTACGCTCACCAGAGGGAGCTTGTCCTAGGACCTCAATACAGTTACAGTTGGTGTGTATCACCCAGTCTGGTGTGTATCACCTCCCTACATTTACAGTTGGTGCGTATCACCCAGCCTGGTGTGTATCATCTCCCTACAGTTACAGTTGGTGCGTATCACCCAGCCTGGTGTGTATCACCTCCCAACAGTTACAGCTCCCTACAGTTACAGTTGGTGCGTATCACCCAGCCTGGTGTGTATCACCTCCCTACAGTTACAGTTGGTGCGTATCACCCAGCCTGGTGCGTATCACCGTTTGTCCTACAGTTACAGTTGGTGCGTATCACCCAGCCTGGTGTGTATCACCTCCCTACAGTTACAGTTGGTGCGTATCACCCAGCCTGGTGTGTATCACCGTTTTACGCTCAGGCACACCGTCAGCCTGGTGACAATGGAATTGTGTGTGTCAGAGTCAGTGCTGTAGTAACCTTCTTGTAAAACACAACATGGCAGTATTCTATAAGGAAGTAATAGAATACTCCGTGGAACTAAATACATGTAACACATATAAACACTAAACTTAATTAATTTTACTATGTAAAGACCCAAATTATATGGAGTGGCAGGTTCATAAAATATGGCGGTAAATGCATACGAGTTCGGGATCAGTCGGGAATAATTTTCATCAATGATGTTATTAATAATAAAAAAACAATAATCCAGAAAGTTGATGATGTGTTACGCAAAATATACGAACATATTAGCAGAATACATTTAACGCTTTTCCTGATATTGACGCATTTTGACGTCTCTGTAAAATTCACTTTTTGAAACCATAAATAGAGCATTTGCTTCATAGGAATAAAGATGTTAGATAAAATATAGTGGTGTGTATATGTACTTTCAACAGAAAACAAACAAACGAACAAATGGCTTCGGTCTCTATCGTTTACATAGTTATACATATTGCAGGCTGAATGTTACAAAGTAAGAGACTCCGAAATGAAAACGAGTTATAGTAAGTGAACAAGGATTTCTTATTTCGTTAAAACTAGACCACCAGCTGACTTGTGGTAGGTCGGTGTGTGTGTGTGTGTGTGTAGACGGGTGTTTGTGTGTGAGTGTATGTGTGTATGTGTTTGTCTGTTTAAGTGTATGAGTGTCTTGTGTATGTGTGTGTGCGTGCGTTCGTGCGCGCTCGTGTGAGTAATAAGTATATATCGCAAACATGGTCGAGGACTGCTGCTAAACGACTAACAATGGACAAGCATAGTCAAACCGAAACCAGGGTTAATATTTTACTCCACGTTTAAAGTATAATGACACGATAGTTGATTAGATGAATTATTACAAGGGCACATGAACTCAGAACAGAAACTGTAGAATCAGAGTTATAGTGTTCAAATTACAAATAGAGTAGTTCCTGATCAGATGGCTGCTACATGAGTCGTCTGATCTGTCACTTATTGTCTGCAACAGCATTACAGTAAAACCTCTCCATAACGGCCACTAAACTGTGTTAATTAGTTGGTATTTAGGGCAGGTGGCTGCTTAAAGCAAGAAGATAGTAAAACAGAACGCTCCTCCTAGAGCGTTCTGTTTTACTTCCACCTTGCTTTAAGCAGCCACCAGCCTTAACACAAAATACTTGATGTAATTTAGTGGCCGTTATAGAGAGGTTGTACTGTATTTGCGTGATAACGGAGTAAAGGGTTTACAAAAAACAACAGACTCCATGATTTCATTTGACAGATTTAATGCAGTGTAAATATAACATTTTCTTTCAGTCTTTTACTCCATAAATGTTCCTTTGCAAAACACAGTAGACCCAGATCATCTGTAGTAGCCGTCTGATAAGGGTAAGCTCTGTAGTAGATACCTGGTCAGGGTCAGCTGTGTAGTAGCCACCTGGCCAGGGCCAGCTCTGTAGTAGCCCTATGGTCAATGTCAGCTCTGTAGTCGCTATCTGGTCAGAGTCAGCTCTGTAGGAGCCACTTGGTCAGGGTCAGCTCTGTAGTAGCCACTTGGCCATGGTCAGCTCTGTAGTAGCCATCTTGCCAGGGTCAGCTCTGTAGTAGCCATCTAGTCAAGGTCAGTTCTGTATTAGCCATCTGGTCAGGGTCAGTTCTGTAGTGGCCGCCTGGTCAGGGTCAGTTCTCTAGTAGCCGTCTTGCCAGGGTCAGCTCTGTAGTAGCCATCTGGTCAATTTCTGTTCTGTATTACTCATCTGGTCAGTGTCATTTCTGTAGTAGCCGCCTGGTCAGGGTCAGTTCTGTAGTAGCTGTCTGATACACGTAACGGTCATCTCTTTTTTATTATGAAATGATATAGACCTTATTCTTTAGATTTTTCATGACATGTATTAATATTGTGAATTGACATGCTTTATAAAGAGTTATATAATTATGTTTCATGACGTCATAATTTCTTACATTCATTATATTCCCGGTATAGTGGTTAATACCGTCTGTAAGGAGTGCACAGGCTGGCGATAGACCTGTTCAGCCTATTGTAACGGGAAGTCAATCAAGTCCCTTAACGTGTTCCAACTGTCGTCTGCAAAATTCTTGTCTGCTGTATTAATTGCATGTCATATATCTTATATCTCTTCTTAAACCTGAATGAGGCTACCCAAGTGTGGACAGTAGACACCAAGTTGTCTCATCTGGATCCAAACTGCTGGCAATAGTTATCAAAAGGAGAACCATACTATAGATAGAGTTAAAGCAGACAGGAGCTGTGGACATCATATAAACACCATATTTGCATGACACAATATCAGTGCATACACTGCTGTGGACCGTTTGAGATACAGACATGTGGTTAGTGACAGATTTGGTTTTATTTATTTGTTAAATTTCGGTTTTCATTGATGACTCAATTTAAATTGGTCTTGAAACAATGTTTTCGCTGTAATAAACTTGTAAAAAGTAGTAGTGTATCTTTTCGCTGTAATAAACTTGTAAAAAGTAGTAGTTTAGCATGTGGTTAGTGACATGTTTGGTTCTTTCTTTTATTTTGATAAAAATAGGAATGTTTTCGCTGTAATTAAGTTTAAGCAAGGATATACATGTAGGTATTATAAACTAAGAAAAACATTCTCTAAATTTTACCATCTAAATCTCTCACCCATTGGGCAAGTATAGGGGCAATCTTAAGGCGCTCCTGTGACACGGTATTCCACATCCGGAATGTTATGGTGATGTGATTTACAAACTTTATTTGGACATAACAATTTTCTCATTTTTTTGGTCATATATATTAAAAATTCATTAATAAGGTACGTGATCCTATAGTACTACACTATACTGAATGTCTGGTTGTCAACCATTTTACAGTTGGCAATCACGCTGCCCTCCTTTCATGTACGCAGACAAGAAATCCTTTATACTCAATGAAGACGCCTGCAAGGTTCGGGACCGGAAGAAGGACGTCGGATCCTTCTACTCGTTTTTGTCGTAACCTTTTTTACCTTTCTACAGTTACCCTGTTTGCAGCTCATTCATTAAGTACACTAGCGATAGCTGGATCTAGTTTGTTTCACTTATACATGCATGTGTTCTCATTTTACATGCTATTCTCCATTGTATTGGCCATTGTTGTAGATTAGTCGGAGAGGTGATACGTTTATTTACCCTGTTTGTCCTTTTAGAGTGGGGATGGAATAAGTATGAGGTTGGGAGTCCTTAAACAGGTTGAACCCCCAGTGTCTCTTGTCACTGACCGTTCCAAGGCGGTACTTTCACATCCCCTCTATTTATATTTTCTGCTTGTTATGTCTGTGTGCGTCTCTTTGTCTTTTGATAGGTATGCACATTGTACGTTTGTCGTTCTTTTCGTCATGCTGCTATTCAGGGTACCGTGTGGTTTGTACCTCGTGTTTCGGACTGTTTCCTCCACTATTCATGTACTTTTTTGTAATGACACATATTAGTTTGAACAATTATTTTATAAATTTGTTTTTCTTTTAACCCTTTCCCTGTTCTACGTTTATTCCAAGTGAATATTCATGGACAAAATTGTTATAATAAAATATGGAAGGTGGAGCATTGTAGCCATTTTGGAAAGTAAAGAAACAGTTCTATCAATTTCCATTAGCAAACAGAGCAGACCCTGATCAGACGGCTCCTCTAGGAGACGTCTGATCTGGGTCTACTGTGTTTGCAGATGCGTGAAAACACGTTTATATGAGGGAATGGATTAAAGAGTACTAGTGGAAAACTTATTTACCGAGTGGACGCAAGCTAGTACGCACTGGTGCATATATTCACTGCCATAATAATCAGGATTTCCATTATGGGGAATAGTGAACACTAATCATCATAAGTATTCAAACTTACAAACTTCCGCAAATAGTGCAGACCCAAATCATACTATTCCGCGAGGAGCATTTTAATCAGGGTCTACACTGTTTGCTATCATGCCAATGCAGTGTAAAGTCATCAGTCTGGTGCCAACCAAATGGTGACAGTATAATTATAGCTATGAGCATTGCGATAATAGTGATGTCATTGACTATAATAGTAAGCCAATCACATCTCGCTAATTAAATCGTTCACTGTCAAATATTGTTTTTGCTAAATTTGTGGTATGTTCATAATTTGTTTTAATTGACCTTTTTGTTTCAAAAACATATATGTAGCACCAACAGACTAGTTTCTACTGAGACACCGAGTTACTTGGCGTTACTAGAACTGCATAAAGCTGTGAACATGAGATTGTTGTCAGATTTGAAATCGGATGACTCGAACCTGTGTTATCTCGAAATAATGTGTATGTTCCCTTGAAGTTCGAGATATCGAAGTTCAACTGTATTAAAAGAAAACTTTGACCCCGGTGAGACGTCGATTACGTGGTAACTTCAATAAAATGTTTTAGGTCAGCCACAACTATCGCTTCCATTCTACTGACCTTTGGGTACGTGCATTCGTACGAGCGCTTTCAACTGAAGGTGCCAAACGGAGAAATGGTACCCCATCCATGCAAGCCTAATATCCTGTGGCGTGGGGTTGGACATGATAATCATCTAGGTGGAGGGGCCAGGAACCCTTTTGGTGTGGATTTCAAAAACAACAAACACGTAAGCTACATACAATTTGTTTTACCTTTTTGAACGATCTCTACAGTAGAACCTGTCTTAAGCGACCATTCCCTTTTTAGTATAAGTGTGTTGAAAAAGCATGTGGTTGCTTTCTTTATTACTTCTTACCTGCATTAAGCTACCACTTGCCTTACAGATCCATAATTAGACCATTTCTGTTGGTCGCTTAAGACAGGTTCCACTGTATAAGTATAACCATTTCCCAGTTAGATATTCATTTAATTCAATGATTTCGAACGACCAGAAAATCTAGCAGCACACGGAATAAAGTATGGGGTGGCAAGCACTTAACACCTGCTATTTTAACGTACAAAGACTATAGAAGAAGGAGATCATTCGAACACAAAAGCAGTAATGCGAAAAGAAAAGAAATATTACAGATTCGGTTGAATTTGTCCATGAGCAGTTGATAAAGGCGCAGCACTACTCACGCCCATACCACTAGCTTAAACTGTATTCATTTTTCATAACTAAATTGTTGAAATTCATGATTTCGAACGACCAGAATATATTACAACTTTAATCTAATTTATATTCATGATGTCGTTATTTCTTACATAAATATTCGTTTATTAATTTTTTTTTTGAATAAACAGCCATTATATTTTCCATGAACCACTGTCTAAACTACTTTCAGTGAATATCCGGGAGAATGTCTGATATAATTTCCCTTTATGGCAAAAACTTGAGCGAAACTCGTTCCCGTCCCAATCAGGTTCCCTCTTAGTAACGTGAGTGGGCGAGTGGGTGAATGAATGAATGAACGAATGACTTATTGATTGATTGATTAAGTGAGAGAGTGAGTGAGTGAGTGGTGAGTGAGTGAGTGAGAGATTGAATGAAATAAGTGAGTGAGTGGGTGAGTGAGTCAGATAGTGAGTGAATGAATGAGAAAGTGAATGAATGACTGAGTGAGTTATACAACACCGTGATACTGAGCACGTCGTATAGGATAATTAGTGGATTAGTAGAAGATGATGCATGAGTACAGGTAGATCCGTTTGATTGATCGTTTGTACTAGGAATCAGCTTGTATCATCAGACTACCACTCACTCAAACCACCATCCGGTCAAACTCCCAATAGCAGGCCTGACATTTCATTGCCATTTTACCCATCTGAAAGTATCCACAATTCATTCTTTCTTCCATCCCTTTTAGGAATGGACATTATCATTGTGTCAGAAGGACTCTGATAGGGACGGAAAGACTAATGGGGAGGAGCTCGGAGACCCTGACTGTACCTGGACACCGGGAACTAAACCGGCGTCATCATTGCGTCTGTCTCATCCAGGTGAGTTGGTAAAGTGGTTCTGAAGCAGACATGTAGTATAAAGTATACACGCATAATTCATGTAGATATTGTGATATAAACATATTTTGTATTTTAATAATGCGAAATGAGTTTGCATTTAAAGCAAAAATTGCAAAGCCTGCATACACAATATATACATATATTGGTAGAAATATTTTTGCTGCTATTTCCTTTTCTCAGTTTTAATAATACGGAAATTGTGTTTTGAATCCAACTGCGGGCTATTTTGATTGGTAAAAATTCTCTGTATCTGTGATACGAGAATATGCCAATTGCCATGGAAACGGGAAGGAGATACATTAGAGCGCTTAATAAGTTCAAGGTTATTTTGATGATCACACAAATTAGAAGCATAGTAGTGATGTTACTCTTCAATTTACGCCTTCGGCGTCGCCATTAAAATAATTTGCGACTGTAAAAAACCTCATATACCGTCGCAAACTTCAAATTACAGTAGGATTAACCCTATATTTATATGCTTTATTTATATGTATTTCGAATGCTCTACCTTGAGGCATTAGAGACGCAAGTCACTGGCATGTTTCAAAAGGTGTCTGAAAACGCAATTTTTCAACATTTGTTACTAGGACAGTTTTGTTCAGAATAGGAATGGCTTTCAGCCAACCTATTAAGCTAACAGGTGACCCAATAGTCATGTACAGCGGCAACTACGCTAAGGATAGGAATGGCTTTCAGCCAGCCTATTAAGCTAACAGTTGGCCCAGTAGTCATGTACAGTGGCAACTGAGTTCAGGATAGGAATGGCTTTCAGCCAACCTATCAAGCTACATGTAACATTTGACCCAATAGTCATATAAATGGAATGCTTTTCAGTCAGCCCATTTATTCTAATGTATGATATTGATGAGCATGACTCATCAACTTGTCTGTATCAAGATTGGTAATACAGATCATTTTAATGTGTGATATTGATGAGCATGACTTTCAGTCAACTTATCTGTATCAAGTTTTGTTAATACAGATTATTCTAATTTGTGATATTGATGAGCATGGCTTTCAGTCAACTTGTCAGTATCAAGTTTGTTAATACAGTTTATGCTATTCCTTGCGGATAGTGATTTCATATCTATTGTATATCTTTTGCATATCTTTCATTGGCCGGATAGAAAATCATATAGTTCCTTCCGGCTAGTGATTTCATACATATTGTACATATTTCATTGTCTGGATAGATAATCATGCGGATCGTTCCGGTTAGTGATTCCATCCATGTGAAGCGCTTTTGAACGCACACATCCAGTGTGAAAAAAGCGCTATATAAATGTGGTATAATAATAAAAATAATAATAATATGAAGGAATGGGTTTCACCACATCCGGTCTTAATGTCAAATGATAAGGCGTTACAACCAGTGGGTTCAGAGGTTGTGTTCATTGTATTATATGTGTGTTTAATC
Organism: Azorinus chamasolen; assembly: GCA_963576725.1. Classification (NCBI taxonomy): domain Eukaryota; kingdom Metazoa; phylum Mollusca; class Bivalvia; order Cardiida; family Solecurtidae; genus Azorinus; species Azorinus chamasolen. The sequence continues at coordinate 77,852,612 of OY755241.1, read as the reverse complement.
CTTTCGGTGCCAAATTTCTAATTGTCGTCTGCAAATCACGTTTGTTAAATCATTTGGTAAAATAAGGAAATGAGATAATTAAAGGCAAATTTCAAAGGAATAAAGCACAGATATAGAAATAGAGTGTGAGACAAAAAGTGAAGACTGCACTATTTGTCGTGGTGCATTTATGCGACATCGGCGGTGAAAGGGTTAACACTACTAATAACACTAATAATAAGACATTGATAATTATACTTCAGGGATATGTGACCCTTTTGACAATCCATTGTGTAATGGGAAACCTGACTTTGTTGACTGTAAACACAAGGAGTTCGAATGCGATGCCCTCAGCGAGGAAGGTACGTTTCAAGTGGACTTTTTTTGCTTGCTCTTTGGATGAGTGCACAACCATTTATATAAAGCGAAGATTCACATCAGAAAATAAATTCCTACAGGAATCTTCTGATAAGCGTCTGCACTTTTTCTATACAAATTGCACTAAACTTTTAGAATTTCAAACTGAATTTGATATTTTGTTAAACACTGAAGGCCAATTCCACTTTAGCTGTTTTGTTAAACATTAAATGACAATTCTTCTTTGGCTGTTTTGTTAAACATTGAAAGGCAATTCTATTTGGCTGTTTTGTTCAACATAGAAGGGCAATTCCACTTCGTCTGTTTTGTCAAACAGTGAAGGCCAATTTCACTTTGAATATTCCTCATTTGAAGAGTTAATTAACCATTCTCCGCTTAAAAACGTAATAAACTCCCGAATATACGCAAAACAGAATAGACCCAGACCAGACGGCTTCTACAGGAAGATTAGAGTATCCCCTCTTTGCTTTATTAACATATTCCCTCATTTAGACGCCTTTTAACGATAATGTAAAAGTCACTTTCTGAAACCATTGTGATAAAATTTATCACAATGGTTTCAAAACTACACAATTCTGATATTTTCCCTTTCTCTAGTTAATGCTTCTTTTCGGCAGATTTATACAAAGAGGTGGAATCTAAAAACAGTCTATGAGGGAATGGATTCAATGAAACACATTGTAACTGGTCATTTCAGCACTGATCGTGTAATTTGTCAGTTCAGCCCTGATCGTGTTATTTGTCAGTCCAACCCTGATCGTGTAACTGGTCATTTCAGCCCAGATCGTGCTGAAGAAAACGATGTCCGCCAAAACGCCTATGGATCTTTTACTTGCTTCCGATTTGTACAACCGTTTGAGAAACTTGATCAAGTGTCAAACAGCTTGCACTCTGATGAGACGCCGAGTCACTCTGTGTTTCATCTGGATCCAGTCTGTTTACAAATGTGAGTCAGGTCGCGCTTGTCAAGGTTTAGCATTTTCTTACGTGTGGCACACATATGTCTCATGCATGTCAAATGTGTGTTATTTTCATTTCTAAACAGTCATTGTGTGAATTCTAGGGGTATTCAACTTCACGGTGCGCCTGCCAGAGACCCCTGTACCTGCCGTGGAGACTACGTACCTGTGCATGAACTTCCGGTTTCCAACAGACCAGGCTCAGGAATACCATCTTGTGGCTAACACGCCATATATAGACAACAAGGATATCATGCATCACATGGTGGTGTTCGGTTGCGAGGGTATGTGCATTTCAAACACAGTAGCGAGGGTATCTGGTAGTTTTCATATACCGTAAAAACTCTCTTAAACGACCACCCAACAGATACCTCATGTTCTGTCTTAAACTCAGGTTGTAGCTTAATGCAGGTTGACACTTATGCAGTTTTCTGAGTTAATTTAGTATTGTATCAACAATTAGCCTGCTATAAATGAGATCTGTTTAAACTCCGATTTTTACAGTTTTCGCTGTCCATCGATTCGTTCAAGGTTTTAAGAAATCATTGACCGTGTGTCAAACAAATACAATCATTGACCGTGTGTCAAACAAATACAATCATTGACCGTGTATCAAACAAATACAATCATTGACCGGGTGTCAAACAAATACAATCATTGACCGGGTGTCAAACAAATACAATCATTGACCGTATATCAAACAAATACAATCATTGACCGGGTGTCAAACAAATACAATCATTGACCGGGTGTCAAACAAATACAACCCTGATAAGATGCCGAATTACTCACTGTCTCATTTGGATCCAAGCTCTTTGTAAATTCTAGTTATTTCGCGCTTCGCGGACTACCACCCTGACACCAATAGCAACCACACTGACATCAATAGCAACCACCCTGATACCAACAACAGCTACCCTGTTAACAATAGCAATAAATCTTACACCAATTGGAACCACCCTGACACCAATAGCAACCAACCTGACACCGCCAACATCAACCACCCTTACCAATAGTTACCAAACTAATATCAACACCAAACGAACCACTCTGACACCAATAGCAAACACCCTAACACCAATGGCAACCACAATGACACCAATAGCAACCACCCTGACACTGATAGCAACTATTATGACACCAATAACAACCACCCTGAACAACAGCAAACACCCCAACACCAACTTCAAAAGCCACCAATAGCAACCACCCTGGCACGAATGGTAAACACACCAACACCAATAGGAACCACCCTGACACCAATAACAACCACCCTGACACACCAGCAGCTACCAAACTGACACCAACAGCAACCTACCTGACAACAATAAAAACCTCTCTGACAACAAAAACAACCAATCTTACATCAATAACAACCACCCTGACAACAATAACAACCACATTGACACCAAAAGCAAACATCATGACACCAATAACAACCATACTGACACCAATATCAACCACTCTGGCTTCAATAACAACCACCCTGACACCAGTAATAACCACACTGACACCAATAACAACCACATTCACACCAATAGCAACCACCCTGTCTTCAATAACACTCACACTGGCACCAGTAACAACCACCCTTATAGCAAAAGCAACAACCCCGATACCAAAAGTAACCTCTCCGACACCCATAACAACCACACAGCATTAATAGCAACTGCCTTAACACCAATGACAGCCAATCTGAAACAAATAGCAATCACACTCTGAATGGCACCAACAACAACCACCCTGATATCAAAAGCATACACCCTGGCGCCAATAGCAAACACCACACAACCAATGGCAACCACTCTGCTATAAATAGCAAAGCCCTATATCTATATCAGCACCCTTACACCTACATCAACACACTGATACCAATAGCAACCATCATGGAATCGATAGCAAATACACCAATACCAATAGTTACCATCCTGACACCAATAGCAATCACTATGACACCAATAACAACCACTCTGACACAAATAGTAATCACCCTGATACCAATAGCAAACACCACAACACTAATAGCAGTCACTCTGACACCAATAGCAACCTACCTGGCACAAATAGCAACCATCCTGACACCAGCAGCGACCACCCTGAAAAAATAGCAAACATCAAACACCAATAGCTATCACACTGACACCAATAGCAAACACCTCAACACGAATAGTAACTTCTCTGACACTAATAGCAATCACATTGACACAAAAGCAAACACTCCAATACTAATAACAACCACCCTGACATCAAAACATACACCTAAACATTAACAGCAACCACCTTGCCACCAATAGAAACCACCCTGACACCGATAGCAATCACCCCAGCACCAATATCAACCACCCTGACACCAATAGCAATCACCAAACACCAACAGAAGTACATGTATCAGTCATGCAGGAAACACCGCACACAAAACACACAACAGCCCAAACAGCACCACAACGACAAACAGAAAATGTACATGTACATGTACATAAAAGACACAAAGAGACGCACGGAAATAATAAACAAACAATAGGGGGAAGATGGAAGTACCATCTGACATCAATAGCAACCACCGTGGCATCAATAGTAACCAACCTGACTCCAAGAGCAACCATCGTGGCATCAAAAGTAACCAACCTGACACCAATAGCAACCATCGTGGCATCAATAGTAACCAACCTGACACCAATAGCAACCACCGTGGCATCAATAGTAACCAACCTGACACCAATAGCAACCATTGTGGCATCAATAGAAACCAACCTCACAACAATAGCAACCATTGTGGCATCAATAGTAACCAACCTGACACCAATAGCATCCATCGTGGCATCAATAGTAACCAACCTGATCCCAATAGCAAAACTCTATAACCAATGTACACTCATTAATATGGATGCTAAGGACCATAATTACGGTAGTTTGGGTTGTGTATGTAGGCACTCGACATTAATGATAAGTTCTAATGATGTGACCAGAGGGTCATGATGACCATATATCGATCACCTGAGAGTGGCCATATATCGCTCACCTGAGAGTGGCCATGTATCACTCACCTGATACCATATATCGCTAACCTGAAAGTGGTCATATATCGCTCATCTGAGAGTGGCCATATATCGCTCATCTGAAAGTGGCCATATATCGCTCATCTGAGAGTGGCCATATATCGCTCACCTGAGAGTGGCCATATATCGCTCACCTGAGAGTACAGGTCATGTGCTCTTATGTGTGTACAAGGATATAACCTTGGTCCAATTATTTAAAATAAAGAAAAGATCATACGGACTGGCAGTCATATTTATTCTATCAGGAATTACAATAATGTTTGCCCTACTGGCAAAGTATCATCATAAGATTATGCCCAAAAGTATCCACCATAACCATATACAAAACTTTATTCACTCTCCTATAACAATATACAAAACTTTAATCACTCACTATTAACCATATACAGCCCTAAGTCACTCCCCTATAGCCATATACATAATTATAACCACTCCCCATTAACAATATACAAAATTTAAGTCACTTCTCTATAACCATATACAAAACTTAAGTCACTTCTCTATAACCATATACAAAACTTAAGTCACTTCTCTATAACCATATACAAACTTGTTTGACAAAGGCTCACTAAGGAACATACCTGCAATCTTTTACTCAAATGAGCCGACGGATTCGGAAATTCAGGGGAAATTAGCCCTAACCTGTCCAGTGGTTTAATTTTTTCCCTATTGAATATTCCTGTAAGAAATAATGACATCATGAATATTTATTAGTTTAATTATATAATGACAAATTTACACATGTTTTTAGTATTGGTAGATACAGCAGAGTCAGGTCTATTATGCTTCCATAAGCAAGAATGCTATCACATTTAAACATGCTTCCATAAGCAAGAATGCTATCACATTTAAACATGCTTCCATAAGCAAGAATGCTATCACATTTAAACACACCAATAGTTGATTGACCCTTTACTTCACAGAGACGACTTTTGACGCCATTGCAAACAGAGTAGACCCCGATCAGGATATTATGTTTATCTGATTCTATTATATTTGGCACAGCTACGCATTCACTTGTTTATGTTACAGTATGAAGTAATTATTTTTAATTAACCCAAATGAATATTCATCTAAGAAATAACACCTTATGAATATAACTTAGATTAATTGTTATAATAGTACATGGACACGGGACATGTTGGCCATGACAGAAACTTTAGAATCATATCTATATTATAAGCAAACAAGGCAAACCCTGATCAGATGATCCTATAGGCAAACCCTGATCAGATGATCCTATAGGCAAACCCTGATCGGATGATCCTATAGGCAAACCCTGATCAGATGATCCTATAGGCAAACCCTGAACAGATGATCCTATAGGAGCCATCTTATATGGGTCTACTCTGTTGGCAAAGGTGTAGACATGCGTACTTATGGAGTAAAGGGTTAATTAATATTAATAATGGATTAATGAATATTCATGAATTGAAATGTTACAAAAGGTTTTTGTTCCCGCAATAGTACTGTGTGAAATATACCAAGACAAAATGGCGACGCCATGACGTCACCATGTTGTCTCGGTCATGCTGTCACTCATGTGACAACCCTCTTATTAATTGTATGCGTATAGGTCAATGCCTAGTGACCGAGGTTCCCTGAAGTTCATTTGTGGCTTAACGCCGGGCAATATCAATCAACAGCAAATCATAAGTGCATTTGTAGATGTCTAGGAGAATATGTTTTCCTAGACAGTTTATTTTTAAGTATTTTGCTTAACATTATAAACAGGATTAAGCACCAAAATTGGCCCCTAGAATAAGGCTAGTATAAACAACAATATAATAAACAGTGAAACAAAGTAAACATACTAAACTGGATGGTGGGAAACCATTAAAGCAAACTGCAGTGAAGTAAACTTCTGGATAAGATCAAGCACGCTTCTCTTGGTTGGAGGTGGGGAGGTGGACGGACAAAAGAGACAATTGAAACTGACCTGTTCACTATAAAATCCGCCAAACACTGATGATAAATAAAGAAATGACGCGTCGAAGTCTCGAAAAGGGCGAGCCAAATTCTGATTGGTCTAGACTGTAGACCATGCGTCATACTTCTATATTTGGCGGAGTAGACTCACTGCTATTGGTCAGTTAAACTAGGGCGCATGATAAGTGCTGGTTACCAGTCCGGAAGGGATGGTTCCCAGTTCTGATCATGCAATCAAAACATGAGAGGTCTGGTAGACAGTGTTACATAATTGTTATATAATGTCTCTCTGCAGGGAGAGAGCGGCGAGCATGAGCCTTGTCCAGTTAGTAATCCATACATAATTATTATATAATGTGCGGATCTAACCCTAATCTAGTATGTGGTCTATTGCGGTCACAAATTAATTTTTCTGGCCAGAAAAATGTTTATTTTATCACGAATTGGTGTATAGAATTTCTGGATCATTTATCGATATTGTTTCTCTTTTAAGGCGAGGTAAATGTCACCTTCAACGAAATATATAAATGTGGCATGGCCATGGAAAAATGCACAGATATTGTGGGTATCTGGACTGTAGGATCCCCGGGAAGCTGCAACCACAAGGGCACTGGCTATCTGATCAGTAGGACCAGGGGTTATCACAGTGGTATACTACAGGTGAGTCATTGCCTGGGTTCAGTTACAAAGCAGTCTTAACACTTTCTCTGTTGCATATTCATGCCAGAATTAATGACTATTATTAGCCGAGTTTCCATAATGGCATATGAATAAAATTAGTAGAAGCTGTATTGTCAGGCCTGCTATAATTTAATAAGCAAACAGAGCAGACCCTGATCAGACGACTCCTAGGCATGGAATAACGTTTATATGAGCAAGTGGGCGTTGTATTTAAGATTTGTTAATCAATTGAAATATAAACAAAATGTCTGAATATTTATTATGAGCGGGCACTCTAGTGTGTAATTTTTCGTTGTCTACGTCATTCTAGTGTGGAATTGTGTTGCTGTCAATGTCATTCTAGTGTGTAATGATTTCATTGTTGTTGTCTATGTCATTTTAGTGTGTAATTGTTGTTGTCTATGTCATTTTAGTGTGTAATTGTGTCGTTGTCTATGTCATTCTAGCGTGTAATTTTGTCCTTGACTATATCACTTAAGGCCTGGTCACAACCCGCCGTGCATGTTTTAGCACGTACGTTTTTTTGGGAGGCCACGGCTGCTACGTTTTTCTGAAAACGTGGAGAAGGGGTAGCAAACGCAGGGAGGAACACACGTCATATGCACGGTTGCGCAAGGTGTACGTACGCGGCACGCACGCAAGCCTCGCCCTGGTCGGTTAGGTGTATAGTACGTTGCACACGTGGTAAGTGAGTTGAAAGTGCTTACAACGTGCTCACAACGTACGATCTCCGTGTGATTGCCGCATTATCGTACAGGCGCCGTACGGTCCACGTGCTGCTCACGTACGGTCCACGTACGTTTTGTCAGTTCATTGAACAGTAGAACTGGGGAAGTGCCGAGTGAGCACAGACCACGTACTTATCACGTGCGCAACAAGCACGTGCTAAATGCGCCGTCTGTAGAGCTAGCGACTGTGAGAAAAGGATTTAAACACGGAGTCAGTGCGTTGTGCACACGTTGGTTGTAGAAGACACGTGCGTCACCCGTACGTTGGTGAATCCGTAGCCCGAACGCAGCGAAAGTTTTGCATGCACTAAAAGTGCTACGGCGTGTCTGCGTGCTCCTAAATCCGTACGGAGGCGGTACTCACCACGTACGGATCCCCAAAATCCCCCCCTCCCCGTTTTTGTATATAGACAACACGCACTTGCACGTACGGCGGGTTGTGACCACGGCTTAAACCTTAATACAGCCAACGTGCGCACAACGCACTGACACCGTGAGTGTTTTAATCCTTCTTCCCACAGTCGCGTGCTATACAGACGGCGCACGTGCGTGTTGCGCACGTGATAAGTACGTGGTCTGTGCTCACTCGGCACTTCCCAAAGTCTACTGTCCAATGAACCAACAAAACTCACGTGGACTGTACGTGAGCAGCACGTTGACCGTAGGGAGATGATACGTTGTGAGGATGTAAGCACTTTCAACTCACTTACCACGTGTGCAACGTACGATGCATGCAACCGACCAGGGCGAGGCTGGCGTGCGTGCCACGTACGTACACCTTGCGCAACCGTGCATGTGACGTGTGTTAAAACACGCACGGCGGGTTGTGATCAGGCCTTTACCACGTGTGCAACGTACGATGCACGCAACCGACCAGGGGGGGGGGGGGGGGGGGCTGGCGTAAGTGCCACGTACGTTCGCCTTGCGCAACCGTGCGTGTGACGTGCGTTCCTCCCGGCATTTGCCACTCCTTCCACACGTTTTCAGAAAAACGTAGCAGCCGCAGCCTCCCTAAAAAACGTACGTGCTAAAATCACGCGCGGCGGGATGTGACCAGGCCTTTAAGTTTGTACTTGTCTATGTAATTGTAGTGTGTAATCGCGTCGTTGTCTATGTCAAATTACATAGCGATAACATGTACTCGATGACCGGTCAGGGACAAGAGCAATTGTGCAGAAATCAATTGGGTTCGACACAAATGGCAAAATACAAACATCCAGCTTGCTTCCTCCGTATGTGTTTTAAGAGGATGCCGTCATAGATTAACTCATGTTTATTATCTTCTTTACTTATGTGTCCAGTTTCATTGGAATAATCCAGGGGAAATAAAGAATTATACTGACAGCTCTGGCATGACATTTTATGGTAATTCTAAGCTCCGCCCTAACCACGCTGGTATGATGATGATTGGCCAAGCTGCGCTTCAAATACCACCTGGACTACACGCCCACGAGGAACATGGTGGCTGCAGCAGGCAGTGTTTGTCTCAGTATCTTACCGGTGACGTCACAATCACAACCGTATCAAACCATATGCATTATTTGGGTAAGTAAATCATGCATCAATGAAGGATCTTCTCTTCAGTAATATCCATTGAACACGCTCTCAAAAGCTAAAGGTCTATTTTATTGGTTTCCTCTGATTTTATAAATGATAAATTTGCACTGAACTGCAAATTAACTTAAAATTTCTCGTGCAAGATAAAGATTACAGTTTAAGGAAAATGATAATTCCTTAAATGTGGAATCAATTAACCACATTTCATTGAAATACAAGCGACATAATTGAGTAATCCAAATAAAAGAACCTGGTTCTCATTTTGGTATACCTTTGTGTTTTCCTGTCAAGGGAGATACTTTAGAGCTGAACAATATCCCCCGTTGTACATATATATCACGAATAATGCGATATTTCCTGGAAAGGTATGTTTATTAATTGAATACTGTTAAGTGTGCAGAACAGGGAAACATTGGGATGGTGATTGAACATGTTACTTATATATATATATTAACTGAGAGGGGTTAGGCGAAATGTATATATACATATATTATGTTGCACTGTTAACATGTAACTGTACTAGATGCATCGACCAAACACAAAGGTAAAACCAGTCGAGACAGAGTCCAATCTATCATAATTTCGTACGAAAAAAGATCAGACCCTAATCAGACCGCTACTACTGGAGCTGTTTGATCAGGGTCTGTTCTGTTTGTAAAGACCCAAGAAGGCGTTTATATGAGGGATAGGGGAACAATAAATATGCATTCTTTAAATGCCTTTCACACAGAGTAGATCCAGAACAAATGGTCCTTGTAAGAGCCGTCGGCTGAGGGTTTTCTACAGTTTTTACGAGGACTGATTCCGGTTTTACGAGGACTGTTTCCGACTGTTTCCGGTTTTACGAGGACTGTTTCCGGTTTTACGAGGACTGTTTCCGGTACATTGCCTGCTCTAGTTGCTACTGCAATACTACATCTATTGATCTAATTAATTGACTTTCTGTCACGATGGTTTTTTTCATAGTGCCACCATCAACATTCACTTAATCAATGTTCCTGAAACATTATTTATTGCATAAATATTCATGGGCAGTAAAAGGTTACATATGGTAAAAGGTTAAAAAGTTACATATAGCTAAAGGTTACATATAGTAAAAGGTTACATATAGCTAAAGGTTACATATAGCTAAAGGTCACATATAGTAAAAGGTTACATATAGCTAAAGGTTACATATACATGTAGTAAAAAGTCACATATAGCTAAAGGTTACATATAGCTAAATGTTACATATAGCTAAAGGTTACATATAGCTAAAGGTTACATATAGTAAAAGGTTACATATAGCTAATGGTCACATATAGTAAAAGGTTACATATAGTAAAAAGTTATATATGGTAAAAGGTTACATATAGCTAAAGTTTACACATAGCTAAAGGTTACATATAGTAAAATGTTACATATAGTAAAAGGTTACATATAGCTAAAGGTCACATATAGTAAAAGGTTACATATAGTAAAAGGTTACATATAGCTAAAGGTTACATATAGCTAAAGGTTATATATAGTAAAATGTTACATATAGTAAAAGGTTACATATAGCTAATGGTCACATATAGTAAAATGTTACATATAGTGAAAGGTTACATATAGCTAAAGGTTACATATAGCAAAAGGTTACATATAGCTTAAGGTTACATATAGTAAAAGGTTACATATAGTAAAAAGTTACATATGGTAAAAGGTTACATATAGCTAAAGGTTACATATAGCTAATGGTCACATATAGTAAAATGTTACATATAGCTAGCGGTTACACATAGCTAAAGGTTACATATAGCTAAAGGTTACACATAGCTAAAGGTCACATATAGCAAAAGGTTACATATAGTAAAAGGTTACATATAGCTAATGGTTACATATAGTAAAAGGTTACATATAGCTAATGGTTACATATAGTAAAAGGTTACATATAGCTAATGGTTACATATAGTAAAAGGTTACATATAACTAAAGGTCACATATAGTAAAATGTTACATATAGCTACATATAGCTAAAGGTTACATATAGCTAAAGGTTACATATAGTAAAAGGTTACATATAGTAAAAGGTTACATAATATTATAGTAAAAGGTTACATATAGCTAAAGGTTACATATAGTAAAATGTTACATATAGCTAAAGGTTACATATAGTAAAAGGTTACATATAGTAAAAGGTTACATATAGCTAACGGCTATATAATCTCAATAATTTTGGTTTCGCCGCCAAATAAATTTCGTCTCCTTAGATTTTCGTTTACTTTAGGATTCAGAATGGAATTTCTTAACTTTCTTTTAAAAACCTGGTGTTAAACAGTTTGGATTCCCATGCCAAGTTACTTCTCTTCTGGGTCCAGTCTGTAAGAATAGTTTCCGTCACAGAGCCACCGATGTTTAACCCATCACTCAATAAATACGCCTTCAACGCCGACGAAAAAGAGTAGACCCAGATCACACGGTTCTTATAGGAGCCGTCTGATTAGGGTATATTCTGTTTGCTTACGAGATTATCTAAATCTGTGTCCATGAGCTGAGTGTAAAGATGAATCGTTTCTTTACAGGTAAAGCCCAATTTACGACTCTACAACGTAACAAAGAGACTGTGGACCTTGCCATGGATGAAACATTCAGTTATGATAGCCCTGTCACCCATGTGTACGGTGATGTTTGTCTGGTTGTACAGTAAACCCCTCTAAACCGGGACTTTGAATACTTTTAGGCAGGTGGCTGCTTAATGCTTAATGCAGGGTGAAAGTCATACAGAAAGCTCCTACAGGAGCTTTCTGTATGACTTTCACCCTGCATTAATCTGCCATCTGTCTCCAAGACCGATATTTATGCTAAACTTTACGTCCGGTATAGAAGAGTGTTGCTGTATTTGGGTTTTACATAGCTTTACCAGTACATGTATATCAGCCATATCGGGACGTTCAGATTATTACAGGAATAGGAATGGGAATGCCAATGACGTCACTATACTCGTATACATAAAAAAGATTACATTGTTCCGTGCACAGAAGAACATACGGGTAGAACCACCGGCCTATCACAAGCTATTTTCATTCTAATTATGTTGTTGCTAGGCAACAAATAATTTTACGACTTAAATTTGATTATAAAATGTAATACTTTACAATAATCGACATGTCAATACTTGACTCTGTAATTTTTGTCTCGGTTAAAAGTCCAAAGGGCGGGTTAATATGTCAGATTGTAGCCCTTGAGACGGTCAACAAGCGTGTGAAATTTCATAAAATTTGCCTGAATAGTTTTAAAACAATATCGGTCGTGTAAATGACAGACCTAGATCAGAATGTCCGCGTGTTACGTCGGAACGTCAGGATAGATTCATTCGGCTCGCGCATTTGCGCAATCTCACTGCTACCAAAACTGCCCTCGAAACTGTACATAACCGTAGCCGTCCAATCCATCCAAAAACTGCGAGAGGACTTAAACAACTATTTTATATTGTCAGAGTGCTTCATTTCTCTGCGAGTATATAGAGTATACAGTAAATTCTCTCTAGATGGAACGTTAGAATTAGTTTCAACGCGGTTCTTTCAAACGGACGACAGCTTAATGCAGGCTGGCTGTAATGCAGACAGTTCATTTAGCCATTTGTCTTGGAAGACTTAACCCATTTGCTCCGCAGATCCATATATGGGACGTAGGCAAATAGTGTAGACTCTGATCAGACGCCGCATAATGCGGCGTCTGATCAGTATACACGGTTTGCTGATAGGAATTTCAATATAAAACAAAACGAAATTGAAAATTTAGGCCAGGCATCCCTTAGATAAAAAACGGATAAATCCAATATATAAATATGGAAGAATCAACTGGGAGCAAATAGGTTAAATTGTTCTTTACTAAACGTTCGACCCCATACACGCATGCACTGTCATTTACAAACAATTTAGACCCAGGGTCTGCACGGTTTGTCTTTCAAACTTATCTAGCATGTTTAACTTTTTCATACTGAGTGGACTCTATAGTCAAAACCTAATGGGCTATTCCATTTTGATAATTCAGGCATTAAGATGCTGGATTGGTTAAGAGGGGTACGTGTAAATGTTCCAAGAACAAACATTAAACAAGATCATTACATTTATTAACCCTTCCCCCGCTGTAAACTGTCTACTTAAATGTGGATGTGCTGCTATTTTAACTTCTTTCGATTGCATGAGACTTTTACAAACTATTGACCCGCTGTAAACTGTCTACTTAAATGTGGATGTGCTGCTATTTTAAATTCTTTCGATTGCATGAGACTTTTACAAACTATTGACCCGCTGTAAACTGTCTACTTAAATGTGGATGTGCTGCTATTTTAACTTCTTTCGATTGCATGAGACTTTTACAAACTATTGACCCGCTGTAAACTGTCTACTTAAATGTGGATGTGCTGCTATTTTAACTTCTTTCGATTGCATGAGACTTTTACAAACTGTTGACCCGCTGTAAACTGTCTACTTAAATGTGGATGTGCTGCTAGTTTAACTTCTTTCGATTGCATGACACTTTTACAAACTATTGACCGAATTTCAAACAGCTTGAATCCTGATGATCAAGGCTGTTTGAAAATGCTAGGCAGGGTCCTAACATGAAAATGTAATGACGATTTGTTTTACTCATGACACAATTATAATTATCATCCAATGAGATATACATGTCACACACACACAATGTGACATATCTAATACAACCGGTATCCCTTATCATACTAAGCGTAACCTGACTCGCATTTGTAAATAACTTGGATATAGATGAGATGCCAAGTCGCATCTGTATCCAACCTGTTTGACACTCCATCCATAGTGTTTCAAAGGCTTGACAAATGAAAGTCAATAAAAGGTTCAAAAGATCAGAGCCTGGAAAGACATGCTTTGGTTATTTCTTAACCCTTAGCCTGCTGAACAAATTATTTTTACAGATTTTTTGGCCTACTACATTTTCAAAATTCAAGCTGTAATCAATTTGTCTACCAAAATGCAATCCGGATGTCAAACAGTTTGGATCCTGATGAGACGCCGAGTTACTCGGTGTCTCATCTGGAACCAACCTGTTTGCATAGGTATTCATTCATCCGCCTATAGCAGGCTAAAGGTTAAAGCCAGTATCTAAAATGGTTATGTTTTCAATATGCCATCAGTTATAAAGACGGAGTAGTCCTTAGACCAGGTGATGAGCTGTTGACCACTTGTGTGTACAAGTCTACTTCTCGAACCACCACTACTTTCTTCGGTGAAAGAACCCAGGATGAGATGTGCATGAGTTTCATTGAATATTTCCCAAAAGAAAACATGAAGAACAAAGGTAAGTAATACCCTTTTAAGCAATAGAATACAATCGAGCCGATTTATCTGGTCGATCTTGGCAATCCTTGCGTACCTGACGAGATAGTACAATTGATTTATTTTATTCGATGGATACGAAAGGCGACTAATATAACATAGCATCCAGAAACAATCAAGTTATATTATTTTTGACATGAAAAAGGCCATGTAAAGTGGTATATAAATTATGTTGATACTTTTTTAAACGTATAAAACAATTCTTTAAAAAGGGCTGTAACACCTCAATATTGCAGCACATTGCATGCTTGGTGGTCGACCCCTTTACATTCGGTCATTATGCTTTCCTCGTTGCTTGTGCGACGACAGAAAAGACATCCTCAAAAAACCCGTTTACGGAGGAGGGAAGCTGGATATTTATTTGTATTTTGCCAGTTCTGTCGTACCCAAAATGACTTCTCCACAATTACTCTGACCTCTGAATGGTCATCGCGCACATGTTTACGATGCCATATGTTTTTTTCTTGCTCAAATAAAACATATTTACATATTTAGTATCCACTTGCATTTATATTTTCTTCTGATTTATTTTAAAATATCGGTGTCGAAGTGTTTCATGTACTTTTCCCGTACTTTTAAATTATGATGTCATTTAAATGATGACGTCGCTTGTTTACCGTTTCAGTTTACATAAATAGATATCTACTTGAATTTTATTATCTACTTGAATTTTATTTTAAAATTATATAGTCTTGACATCGTTACTCATGTTGTTTAGTTGTCTGGAGGGGTTTATTTACATTTTGACTCGGGTGAAGGTGGGGCAAACGTGAGGCTGGGTACCCATAAACCTGGGTCCATGCTTATAAAGCTTTTTAGTTGAGTCTGAGTTCTCAAGCTTTTGATTGGTCAAATTTGAGTTCTCAAGCTTTTGATTGATCAGATTTGAGCCAAAGGCTCAAATCTGACAAATCAAAAACTTGAAAACGAACTCAGACTCAACTAAAAGTTTTATAAGCATGGACCTAGGTTTAAGCCCCCTGTAGCCTTTTTTTAGCTACTGACCGTTCCAAGGCGGTAATCCTGTTTTCACCCTATGGTCAACTTTGTTATTTAATATACTTAAATGTTTAATGTTTCACCTGTTAGGTTTTGTCTTATGACTGTGCCGTTTCTTGTTTGGTGGTGTTTGGTGCGGTGTCCTTTCGTATGTGGCTCTTCCTGTTTGACTGTATTTTTCTCCATGTAGTGTATGTGCAAAAAGTCCACATAATATAATAATGGTTGAATATGAGCTCATAAATATCTTATTGGAAGTCTTACTCTCTTCAAAACAAGTGAACCACCATCGGTGCTTCTTATCATATTCACCACTTGCAGTTGCTTCCGTTATATTCATAGGCGTGGTTACCTAATCGCTTGCACAAGGTCATCCGACGAACACTTCTTTATTCATTGATCCCATGCCTAACCGACAAACCTAACAACAGCCATTCCGCATTACAGTTTGGATGGATACAAACGGCGTTTATTAACATATCATCGGGGAAACAATCATTCTATACTATTCCTGACATGGAAATGCTTCGTAACATTAGCTTTGGTTAAGTAGGCCTATGTGGAACAAAATCCACAAAATATAGCAATGTGTAAAAAGGGCGCACGGATATACAAATACCAGTCGCCCCGACGAAAGTACGTGATCATAATATGAATGAAAGTATTCTCCCATGATAAGTTGCCTTGTTAGTCAGGGAGCCAATGGGGTCTACCGTGCACCCCAGACTTTTTTTCTGGAGTACAAAAATGTTCAGAAACGTGTCCTGAATCAGAATCGCGAATGTACTCAAACTTAAATTCTTTTAGGCGTGTGTATTTCTAAGCGTTTCCACCCCCCCCCCCCCCAGTTTTCGTAATGATGACTCATACCTACAAATCCGCCCATATCACAGCGAGTTTTTGTCCTAATACTAAAAAACTGGTACCAAATGGAAGATAAGACATTGTGCCTTTATTTCCAACTTGTTTTTTTAAATTACCTTATTTGCATACTCATGAATATTACTGAGAACATTAAAAATAGTAAAAAATTATAGAAATAACGTAAACTTTTCAATTTTTTATCCTACAAATATCAGAAAATAACTTCAAATGCAGTTTAACATGATGACGAAACACCAAGGAAACAAATTATCCAATTGGAGGACCATAGCATTAATTTTAAGTACCACTTTCACCGTTTCCATGGCAAAACCATAGTTTTCGTAATGATGGCCCCAACCTGCAAAATAGTCCATATCACAGCCAGATTTTGTCCTAATCCTATAAAAATCGTACCAAATTGGAGATAGGACATGGTGATTTTATTTCCAGTTTTTTTTTAAATTACCTTATTTGCATACTCATGAATATTACTGAGAACATTAAAAATAGTAAAAAAGTATAGAAATAACGTACACTTTTCAATTGTTTATCCTACAAATATCAGAAAATAACTTCAAATGCAGTTTAACATGATGACGAAACACCCAGGAAACAAATTATCCAATTTGAGGACAATAGCATTAACTTTAAGTACCACTTTCACCGTTTCCATGGCAACACCATAGTTTTCGTAATGATGGCCCGTATCTGCAAAATAGTACATATTACAGCCCGTTTTTGACCTAATCCTATAAAACTGGTACCAAATTGGAGATAGGACATTGTGCTTTTATTTCCAGTTTTTTTAAATTACCTTATTTGCATACTCATGAATATTAATGAGAACATTAAAAATGGTAAAAAACAGTATAGAAATAACGTTAATAATGTAAACTATTCACTTTTTATCCTATAAATATCAGAAAAAATTTCAAATGCAGTTAAAAAAGATGACAAAATCCTCAGAAAAGAAAACAAAATATCAAATTTGGGGACCAAAACTGTAACTCTATGTAACTTTTAACTGTTTCCATAGTAACCATTCATTTCACTCTGTTCATGTATACATTTTTGTTAGTCGACACCTTCCTGCAAAAATCTTCCATATCACAGGGAGTTATTGTGCTAACTGTACCGAATTAAAGCTACGACATTGTGTATTGGTTTAAAGGCTATACTAAGATATTACTTTATTTGCATACACATGAATATTAATGAGAGTAATTAAAACATTGCAAAAAATACAGAAATAACGTAAACCTCTCAATTTTTATCCTACCAATATCAGAAAACAACTTCAAATGCAGTTTAAATTGATGACAAAATACTCAGAAAGGTAAGTATCTAAATTGATACCCAAACAATGAACTGTAAGTAACATTGTAACGGTTTCCACCGTGACCGATCCTTTCACAAATTTTAAAAAATTGACATCCACCTGTAATACTCCGCTAGATCTGTTATTTTTTATGAATCATGTAATTTAAAAAACAAGTTGGAAATAAAAGCACTATGTCTTATATTCCATTTGGTACCAGTTTTATAGTTTTAGGACAAAAACTGTCTGTGATATGGGCGAATTTGTAGGTATGTGTCA
Source organism: Azorinus chamasolen (assembly GCA_963576725.1). NCBI lineage: Eukaryota > Metazoa > Mollusca > Bivalvia > Cardiida > Solecurtidae > Azorinus > Azorinus chamasolen. The sequence goes on along the minus strand of OY755241.1, from coordinate 77,834,549 downwards.
TCATTACGAAAACTGGGGGGTTGCCATGGAAACGGTTATAATACACATAGCCTAAAATAATTTAAGTTTGAGTACGTTCGCGATTCTGATTCAGGACACTTTTGGACATATTTTGGTACCCATGAAAAATAGTCAAGTGGGGGTGCACGGTAGACCCAAATGGCTCCCTGAGTATGTCACTGGGTGTTTTACTTCGATTCGCCTGTATGCGAAAGGCGAAACACGGGATAAGGGCGAAACACAAAACAAAATTAAATCAGACAAGATCTAAACAGTAAAAGGTTCTGAATCAGTTACAGAATGTCCCCCAAACGAATAAAAAAGTAGATCTGTTGACGAGTAAAATATCTCAGTTTCGACCAATCACAGGCCATCACCTGGTTACAATGACAAAAACAATTTTGAAACACTTGCAAATTAATTTGTATTACTTAAATATCCCGAGATACAAATTATTTGCAAAATCCAGCAATAGCTAACTTTCGTCGAACAATATCTAAAATTCGACCAATCAACCACCATTCAGATACCATGGCAACCAATACTTTCAAACAATACAATCAATTCGGATTACTGAAATATCCCGATATACCAATTTTCAGATAACTTTTGTCGAATAATATCTAATTTTTGACCTATCAGTGTACGCCATTCGGTCGATATGGCAATTTTGTGTGTACATACATTATGATTTAATTTCTTATATGTAAAATGTACGTTGTAATCATGCCCTTAGTGAGATACGATTCATAATTAAAAGAAACAACAAAAATCAACAAAATTCAGTACATTACATGTAATAGTCATAATGTCATTTTATCTTACACTTTTCCACTCATGGAGTAAATTGGTCATGGTCTATTTCAGTCTGTGCAAAGGCATTGGATGTTGACACTTGTATGTTTAGTAACGGATATGCATACGGTTGTAACTTGACAGTCCGTGCTAATCAAAGGTAAGAATTATTACTCGCTATATACTAAGTACAGTAGAATTTGTCTGAAGCGGTAAACAAACATTGGTCAAATTATAGGTGTGTAAGGCAGGTGTTAACTTATTGCAGATCAAAAGTTATGCAGAAAGCTCCCACATGAGCTGTCTACATTACTTTGGACCAGTATCAAGAGGCCGCCTGCTTTATATCTCTCTTATGTACAATACATGAATGGCCGCTTAGGACAGGTTTTACTGTAATGCATCAGTGACTCTATCGTCTAAATAAAGGTTATGATCTGATAGTTCTCAATGATCCAAGATAAAAGATATTACCCTCAAACATGCTAGGCAATATGTGTCAGTGTTGATACTGACTACAACAGAACAGACGTGGCCTCGCCATTCGAAGTGGTCACAGGTAGGCTACGAGATATTGGCCTTTCACATACTAGTCAATATTTGTCAGTGACTGTATTGTCTATCGTCTACAATTTGCACCAAAGCGGGTGTGGCTTTACCGTTCTAAGTGGTCACAGGTAGGAGATTTTACCCTTTAGCATGCTAAACAATATTTGTCAGTGGCTGTACTATTTTATACATACACTAAAGAGGTGTGGCATTACAGTGCACAGTGATACAAAGTATAAGACCCCAAACATGTTTAAGCAATATCAATCCACGGTAGTATCGTCTTCATCAGTTCCCCATTGAGAGGTTTCGCCAATGTATTGTCCAACACGCAAACTTAATATGACTCTTCGTTAGACTGTGAATTGTCTGACATCTCATCTTTTAAGATAGTGAATTGTCTGACATCACATCTTGTTAGACAGCGAATTGTCCGACATCACGTCTCGCTAGTCAGCGATATGTCTGACATCACGTCTAGCGAGACAGCGAATCGTCTAGACAGCGAATTGTCTGACATCTCATCTTGTTAGACAGCGAATTGTCTGACATCTCATCTTGTTAGACAGCGAATTGTCTGACATCTCATCTTGTTAGACCGTGAATGGTCTGACATCTCATCTTGTTAGACAGCGAATTGTCTGACATCACGTCTCGCTAGTCAGCGAATTGTCTGACATCACGTCTCGCTAGACAGCGAATTGTCTGACATCACATCTTGTTAGACAGCGAATTGTCTGACATCACATCACGTTAGACAGCGAATTGTCTGACATCACGTCTCAGTCTGAACTGTTTGTCTGGCAGAATACGGACTCGCACACATCATGGAATATATTAACAATTTCCCTGTTCTATATTTAATCCAATTTTAATACCTACCAAATATTCATGGACAAAATAGTGCTAATGGAATAAGGAAGGTGTGACATTGTAGCCGATCTAGAAACAAAGTAGACCCAAAACAGAACAGACCGGATCAGACGTGATCTAGGTCTACTCTGTTTGCAAATGTATGAAAACGCGTTTAAATGAGGTAAATGGTTACTTTTTATGGCCCGTTCATCCCCCACGATCGGGGATATGGGGGCATAGTGTATTAGGCATGTCTGTCTGTTTGAGGACAACTTTAACATTGGTCACAACGTTTTAGTCAGTAGAGGTAGAGATTTGATATTTGGCATGCATATGTATCTCATAAAGCCACACATTTTGAGGGTCAGAGGTCAAATATATAGGTCAAATCACCGACTTTAACATTTGTCATAACGTTTGAATCAGTAGAGAGAGAGAACTAATATTTGGCATTTATGTATATCTCTTGAAGTCAAACATTTTAAAGAGTCAAATGTCAATGTCAAGGTCATCATTCAATGTCAAGGTCAAGGTATATAGGTCAAATCACTCTTTCGAACCAAAAGAGATAGAGACTTGATATTTGGCATCCATGTGTATCTCATAAAGCCTCAAGTTCTGAGTGATGACATGTCAAGGTCAAGGTCATCCGTCAATTGTATAGGTCAAAGTTTACATTCAGTATACTGTTTTATTTAATATAGATAGAGACTTAATATTTGGCATGCATTTGTATCTGATGGAGTCGAATGTATTGCATGGTGACAAGAAATGTCAAGGTTACCCTTCAAGTTTTAAGCTCACATATAGGTTAAATCACCCCTTTCACATAGATACGTGTACTTCATATTTGGTCAGGTAGCCTATTAGAGTGATGTGTGTGCGTGTGTGGGTGTGTGTGTGTGTGTTGGGGGGTCACAGTGTAGTGTTTTACAAACACCTCTTGTTAATCTGCTGAATGACTAAAACTAGCTCCCCCATTTCTAGCATTTATTAAATGTCATTTGATCTGGGTCTACATTGTATGCAAATGTAACATTTTGGGTTCCTGCGAACTAAAGGTTAAATATCTTCATGTACATTTATCATGGTTTGCAGTCAAAAACAACTGTACATCGATTATAATATGGTAATTGATTTTCATGTTTTTATACGTAGATTTGGACAGAACTTGGAGAAGAAAACAACCATAGACTACTCTTAAAAATTGCCTTATCATTTTATTCGTAACCCTTTCCCTGTTCCATGTTTGTTCCACATGTCAATACCTACTGAATATTCATGGACTCAATAGTTATAAGTAAATATGGAAGGTGGTACACTGAAGCAATTTCAGAAAGTAAAGAAACATATTTCAAATTCCAATAGCAAGAAAATCAGACCCTGATCAGACGGCTTCTATAGGAGCGTCTGATCTGAGTCTACTCTGTTTGCAATTGTTTGAAAAAATACGTTTACATCAGGGACAACCGTACTCTTTATTAATTAGGCTGGTGAAAACACTGTCAATTAACATTACAAATACAATATTCTTTGTCTTTTCATGCCTGTCCTGACAAGGCAGAACCAGATAAGATTTATTTATTTATTTCTCTTTATTACTTACATGAATAAATATAAGGTAAAGTGTGAAAAGCATTCATGTAAAATTTTAATGATTCTTTGTCTTTGAAGTGATCCGCAAACTGCCGCGATATCCTCAGGCGTCACGGAATATTGTTCTCAGGGAGTGTGTCGTTCGGAATGCCTTGCATATGTCCGAGAAGTGAAGAAAAACCCCTGCTACAGCGGCAACCTCGGCAAGATATGGAAACAGTTCTCACTGAAGTTGGATCCAACGGTCGTATCCTGGTACGCTGCATTCGACTCGTGTGACGCAGAACTCGCGCTAGAACAATGTGAAGCTGGGAACAAGAACAAAGCGACCATTGTCGTATAGAATGTCGGTATACTAGGGGCGGTGTAGATGTGTGTGTATGCGTGTATATGTGTGCGTGTATTTTTGAGTTTGTATGCGCATGGGTTATATGTATGATGTGTACCATGTACATGTACGGTTGAACTGCGGTATTTTGAACCTCAATGGACCCATACAACTGTGGTATTTTGAACCTCAATGGACCCATACAAATTACTTCGCGATAACAGTGATTTGAGTCTCTTAGCATCGAACAATTTCTAAGTTCACAGCTTAATGCGGGTCTGAAGTAATGCTGAAAGCCCCTGTATGAGATTTCGGCGTTACTATAGACCTGCGCTAATCTGCCACGTGTGTTTATAAATATGCATAGTGATTATTTAAGGACAATTCTGTATTGTAAATTTCAAAGTACGGAGTGCTTTGATCGAGTTTTCCTGAGGATCGACTTATCCTATTTTGGGATATCGAGTTTTCTCAGTGTATGTGTGGTATATGTATGTGCATGCATTTCCATGCTCATTTGTTCCGCTGGCTAATTGTGCCCCTGGTTCAGTTGCGTCACTCTTCGTGAAATTTATTGGTGTATCACAGTAGTACTAGACATGATACAGTATTGTTGTTTTCTTAAATGTATTTGAACCTTATTAAACGTGTTCGACGCTTACCTAGAAGTTTTATGGAATATCATTTGGTGTATTTTTTCATTCCTTTGAATGTATTCGTTTATTTTTGCCATCTTAATGTCTTCTCAAATTTGCAATTTTTATGCCCCCGAAGGCGGGCATATAGTAATCGCATTGTCCGTCCTTCCGTCTGTCCGTCCGTCCGTCCGTCCGTCTGTCCGTCCGTCCGTCTGTCCTTCCGTCCCAAATTCGTGTCCGGTCTGTAACTTCTTCATCTATCAATGGATTTCAATATAACTTGCCACAAATGTTCACCAGGCAGAGACGATGTGTCGCGTTCAACTCCCTGGTCCGTGGGTCAAAGGTCAAGGTCACAGGGTACAATTACTTTGTCACAAATTTCGTGTCCGGTCTGTAACTTCTTCATCTATCAATGGATTTCAATATAACTACCCACAAATGTTCACCACACAAAGACAATGTGTCGCGTTCAACTCCCAGGTCTATGGGTCAAAGGTCAAGGTCACAGGGTACAATAACTTTGTCACAAATTCCGTGTCCGGTCTGTTACTTCTTCATCTATCAATGGATTTCAATATAACTTGGCACAAATGTTCACCATACAAAGACAATGTGTCGCGTTCAACTCCCAGGTCCATGGGTCAAATGTCAAGGTCACAGGGTACAATTACTTTGTAACAAATTTCGTGTCCGGCCTGTAACTTTTTTTATCTATCAATGGATTTCAATATAACTTTGCACAAATGTTCACCACACAAAGACGATGTGTCGCTTTCAACTCCCAGGTCCATGGGTCAAAGGTCAAGGTCACAGGGTACAATTACTTTGTCACAAATTTCGTGTCCAGTCTGTAACTTCTTTATATATCAATGGATTTCAATATGATTTGGCACAAAGGTTCACCAGACAAAGATGATGTGTCGCTTTCAACTCCCTGGTCCATAGGTCAAGGTCACAGGGTACAATTACTTTGTCACAAATTTCGTGTCCGGTCTGTAACATCTTTATCTATCAATGGATTCCAATATAACTTGGCACAGATGTTCACCAGACAAAGATGATGTGTCGCGTTCAGCTCCCTGGTCCATATGTCAAAGGTCAAGGTCACAGGGTACAATTACTTGTTTATCTGTGAATGGATTTCAAAGGAACCTGGCACAAATGTTCACCACACAAAGACAATGTGTCAACTCCCTGGTCCATGGGTCAAAGGTCAAGGTCACAGGGTACAATTTTTGGGGGCATTTGTCACGTGACTGTGACATCTCTTGTTCAGTTTTGTTGTTGTTCTATCTCTTTTCTGTTCCTTCCTTCCCTTCTTTTCTCGTTACCTTTACTGCTGGATACTTGCAAGATATGCACGTTTTGGATGCTGAGTTGGAGATTTCTCATACGCCGATCCTTACGTTAATCTGCTTACGTTCTGTTTGTCCTAATCTATCCTAATGGGTAATGACCTAATTCAATGGAGATCGGCCGTAGGAGTTTTTAATCTTAGATCTCAAAGAGTGATGGTCACGCTTTACTACTCATGGTATCCTGTCTGGCATTTAAGTTGTTATGTAAGTTCATGGCTAAAAACATGTAGACAATGTCTTAATCTGAGTTGTCACTTTTCTACTCAGCTTTTTATCAATATTGAGTTTTCAGTTACTATTCTGCTTCTTGTATTGATGTCAGGCGATGTTGAAAAAAATCCGGGACCTCTCCCGTACCAAACTAGTTCGTACTATGACACTATTTCCCTTTTACATCTAAATATCAGAAGTATAAGAAACAAACTAGAAATTATAAAATCAGACCTGTTTGATCACAATATTCTCTGCCTTACAGATACATGCATTTCGGCAACTATAAATTCAAATGACATATTTTTGGAAAACACACCATTATACCGTAACGACAAAACACCCTTTTCAGGTGGATTGCTTTGCTATATATCAAATGAATTATTTTCAAAACACCTTCCTGATTTAGAAAGTGATCATTTAGACATGTTATGGATCGAGGTGAAATTTCATGGCGAATCATTTCTGGTGTGTACTGTTTACCGCCCGCCAAATACACATGTGTGCTTCTGGGACGAGTTTAATATAAACATAGAACAGGCTCAAGAATTAAATCCAAAAATAATTGTTCTTGGTGATATTAACGAAGACCACTTTATCAATCTTAGGTGTAAAATAACAAAAATGTTACCAAAATAAAGGTTAAACATTGGCCTTTAATTTACGCTTACTTTTTGTAAAATATATTGTTTGAATATTCATGAATATAAATGAGAACAAAACCCAGAAAAATCATTAAATATGGAAAATAGTCAAACAGGGATAGCTACACACGAAATGACACCGCACCAAACACCATCAAACAATACAAGGTAAAGCCACAAGACAAAACATAACAGGACGCATATCAAGACGAAAAACATTAAACATTGTGCATATTAAACAACAAAATTGACCGTAGGATGAAAGCAGGAGTACCGCCTTGGAACGGCCAGCAACCAAAATAAGCTAAATCAACATATAACGATGATGCTATTTAACAAAAACAAATTACGTTAAAATAAAGGTTAGACAGACTGCTACTGAAAAAAACATTGGAGTCATACCAGCTATATAGTATGCACACATACTTCTTAAAGTAAAGTGGGTGGGGTAAATGAACACCTAAACAAAACTTTCAGCTCTGTTTAAAGTAACTAATTAATTCACTATATTTTTATGTATATTTTCTTGGTTGGTACAATTAACACCATCGCAAACACATGTTAGTGTGTTTTTAAGCTTCATTGAAGCATCTACAGCGAATATATTTGTTCAATGCAAGCATCAAGTTCTTTTGGTACATTTCCAAACTACTTATAAAGGTTCAGCACCGTCTTGCTATGTGTTAGTATCAATAACATTAATGTCTATCCATCAGCTCAGATCTATATAGCTGCTTGATAGTTTGCCCTTGAAATTTTCAGTTCAAGTACATCCTTTGTTGGTGGAGCCAATTCAAGTGTTTTCTCTACGTTAACCATATTGTGAAATTCTTGCAAAATCAATGGGTTCTCCAGACACCATACATCAAACGTTTGTGCATTGTCTGACAGTGCATCTCTTCAAATATCTGAAAGCAGATCGGACATGTAAAATATTACTTCCAACAGGTCTTCTTTCCTATTCCACTGAAAGCAAGGGTTATGTTACCTCCAGTTATTGCATGATACCCTGGCATGTTCCGGCAGACATCTTGAGATAACTTGCGGAAAATACAATTTTGTTTTTCCAAGCCATCATTCAGACGTCAGTGCATAAAGGTCCAAGATGGTATACATGTATCAGTACAAGCAGTACATCAAAATCTTGGCATTTGACAACTATCCAGCCTTGACCCCTTTCTAGCAGCGTCCAAGCCATATATCCACCTCGTCATGATTTGATGGCAGATGGGACAATTCATGTCTGCACTTGTCTTGAATAAAGATATTCCAATGTATCTGTTGAATACTGCAATACTAGTTTACTACATAAACTCTGTGTTTGTATCTTCTGCTTCTTAATTTGTCATGCTTGGCCGCTTTAAAGCAGGCATACTCGCACCATTGTGATATGCACATATGTGAGGGAGGGTCCAATTTGTAAGTTAAAAAACAGGTTAAAACGTTGCAAACAGAAGAAGGGTACATGACGGTTAAAATCTTAACCTGGAAAGTTGGGAGCTATCGCTTGATGTTATGGTAGCTTGTACCAGATGATGTTGACAGCAGAGTGGAAGAAATATTCCCTCAGGAAATTGGTCCTGCAAAACCTTGGAACGAATCTTAAAGGCATTTCGAAAGGAATGTTGACCCATTAACCCCATGCTGTGTATTTTGGGAGTTGACTGTCAGACCTCTGATACACAAACTGATAAGGCGGGCTACCATCAAAGAGGATCAATGTATAATTGCATAACTTTATCTCTTATGGCTATGGACTCTGACTGGACACTGCAGGAGCACAGCTGGACACTGTGTATATAGGGGGTCACTTTTATAAGGAGCTTTGAAATGCCTTTAAGGAATGGCCTCTTGCAGGTGCACCGTAAGGGCGTCAGAAGGTGGGCGTCAGCTGCAACAAAATCATTTACAAACCTATAGAACGGCCTTTACTTGTGTCTGCCTTTGTTTGGGCAAATCGTATTGAGCATGGCACCAACGCTGAGCACTTGTTTTGCAATAATGCAAAATTACAAATATGGTAGCTCTACGTTGGACCATCTCCACATGCTTTGTCATGGCCTTCGTATGTGGATCCAAAACAAAAGATGTGCACTTAACCTGCAGACTTATCAGGAGTTTTACATAACATGCCTCCTTGGTTGACTTTTGGGAGGATCCAATATTCCTGCTTAGAACGGATGTGGATGTTGCTTCCTTTATGACCATATCGACTCGGGACTTTCAAGACAATTTAAAATTCTGAAGGGAGGTGATCCCCCGAGAGCAAACATTGCAACACAAAAAGAGAAAATTGCAGACTCGGTTTTATTGAGTCTGTTCATGAACAGTAATTGAAAGTGCAACACTGCTCACGCCCCCTAGCACCGGCTTAAGCGGTATTCAATTTTCAAAACAAGAAGTACTGAAATTCATGATCTCGAAGGACCAGAAGGTATAACAACACTGATAATGAAGTACGGGGCGACGTTTTACGGCCGCCACACAAGTACTTAACACCTGCTGTTGTGAAGATTATAAATTCTGAAGGGAGGTGATCCCCCGAGAGCAAAAATTGCAACACAAAAAGAGAAAATTGCAGACTCGGTTTTATTGAGTCTGTTCATGAACAGTAATTGAAAGTGCAACACTGCTCACGCCCCCTAGCACCGGCTTAAGCGGTATTCAATTTTCAAAACAAGAAGTACTGAAATTCATGATCTCGAAGGACCAGAAGGTATAACAACACTGAGAATGAAGTACGGGGCGACGTTTTACGGCCGCCACACAAGTACTTAACACCTGCTGTTGTGAAGATTATCAATTCTGAAGGGAGGTGATCCCCCGAGAGCAAAAATTGCAACACAAAAAGAGAAAATTGCAGACTCGGTTTTATTGAGTCTGTTCATGAACAGTAATTGAAAGTGCAACACTGCTCACGCCCCCTAGCGCCGGCTTAAGCGGTATTCAATTTTCAAAACAAGAAGTAAAGACAGTTATGTCCCAAGTTATTTTGCCTTCTTTGTTGTCTTCCGTTTCATGCTATGGACAGTATAACTGGTCTTGTAGGTGATAAGCAGGACCTAGCACTTCTCTGCATTGAACCCAGTCTCTTCCCTTTTCTACAGACTGTCGATATCATTCTGGAAGACGTCTGTATCTTCTATTGACTCGGCACAAAGGTGAGGCCTCAGCAAAGAGTCGACAAGAAGAGTGTGGTCTGTCGGTTTATCATTGCATGCGAGGGAAAGGAAAGGAGTGCGAACAGGACATTGATGAACACTGGATGCATCGCTACTGACTCAGAGGAAACACCTTCCAGTCTGACTTGTTGGCTGTTGGATACAATCAAGCATTTTGCAATATACATCATAGTGTTGGAGCTTAAGAAAAAGGTGTCTGTAAGACACTTTGTCAAACGTTTGCGTCAATCTGATAGGACTGGTCCATACCTGACACAAGGTCATTGACCATGTTGATTAGTTGTGTCTCACAGAAACGGTGCTTCCGGAGATGATGTAATGGTAATGCAAGCTGATATATTCCAGAATCAGACATGTGACAGAAGTTAGGGACACATGTCAATAGTTTAAAGGGGTTATTCTTGACCATTGTCTTGTATACAGGATAAACATGAAATCTTCCAATCACTGGTGACTTCACCCTGGTCGTAAGTCCTGGAAGATCAGAACAAGAGCAGGAGCCAGTGAATGTGCCATCTCTTTCAAGAACCTTGATAATATTGCGTCTGGACAGATAGCTTTGTGGAGATTAAGGCCGTTAAGAAGCGTGCAGACACCTGTTATCGTGACATGAATAGGAAGGGCATTCGAATAAGGATACTCTCAAAAGGCACAAATGAGAGATAGGTCCTCAAGTGTAAAGACAGAGAACTACTGGTTCAGTATTTTATCTTTGATTTGTGTATCAACATTGTTAATGGCACCATTCTCCAGTGGTGCTATTCCCGAGCTGTCACATTTCATGCCTTGCTCTTAACAAAAGTGTAAAGTTTCTTACAGCTGGTATCTGTCAATAAGTCAATCACATACACATCAAGAGCATGAGCTTCCTTTGCACTTCTTTGCAAGTTTTCTGTAGCCCCTTGTATATGCGCCAGTCCTTCTGTACCTTGGTCCTCAGCACTATTTGTACGCACATTTCTTCTTTCGTGAGAAACGGCGGGTGATTGAGTTGCACCATGGCTGGCTGAACCTGGCTGAACCATGGCAGGCTGAACCTGGGGGATGTCAACTTAGAAGGGACCACTGGATATATCACATAGAGTACAGATTCGTAAAGGGGCAGATTTTCCAAGTGTGCTGCAAATTCAGCCATTTTGATGGCCATAGACCATGTGTTAGCCTCTTTCGAAGGGTGTACATGATGTGGGGTAGGCTTCCTTCGTGAAGGAAATATACTCACTTATTCCAGGTATTGATGTATATCTGATAACTAGTGATTGTTTGTGGCAATAACATATAGATTGTTGTCATCACGGATAGGGAAGGTTACTCATAGCCTGAATATGCCTATTGTTGAGTTAGAGTGGGTACCTATGGCCAGTAACTGTTGAAATGGCCAATCAATATCCGGAATATATATGTCCCCACAAATGCAGAAAGGGTTTTGTCATGGCCATGATGGGTACTGCTGGTGTAGGTAAAATATTTCAATTCATTATATAAAAACATCGCCATAGTCACCAGCAGCTATGGTGTTTCAATCGCTAATGATACAGACAGCTAATATTTGACATAGTGTACAATAAAACATACCAATATCACACTGAGATTACGGCAATAATAGACTAATCTTCTTTAATTATAATCTCTAAATGATACATCTGCGTGAAGAGGTATTATAACTTGCACAGATGTGCATCAAAGTTATATATATATATATATTGTATGATAATGTACCGTACATGTATTTAAAACGATATTTTCCGAACTTGCAATCATAACAGGTCACTCAAAACTTCCTGAAATGCGCCATAAATATTTCTATACTTACTGCGGAGACATTGCTAAGAATTTAAATGCAAAAACGTATTGGAATTGTGAAAATTATGACTATGTTATACTATATAGAGATTTTATTATATTTTGCACTCATTTGACCTTTGACCTAGTTTCTGACATTCAAAGAGGGTTTTGGCAGTGGCATGGGCCAAAACCATAAATAATTAGTATCTGGCAACACAATTATGGTATTCGAACATTTCTACTAAAAATGCCACGGACCTCGAAAAATAAGCGACTTTTTACACCACGGATTCCCAACTAATTACCAATTTAGAAACGTCCACCACAAACATATATACAAGTATATCATGTCATATATACAGTTTATCATGTATCAAAGGCGTACATAATATAATGTAAATAAAGTATATGCTGAACTAACAACGACTAATGGAGCTTTCTGATGTGTGTCTATTCTGTTTGCAAAGGTGTAATATTTATGGAGTGAAGGTTTATGCAGATATAACATCAATCAATCTTTTCCAACGAAACGAAATTAGGAAAATATAGAGAGATAAAAAATCAGCAAATAAACCACTTAAAGTAATATCTGGTCAATTACAGCATTAAACAAAAGTATTGATAATCAAGTAACCTGTATTCATTAAACCAGTGTACTTTTCCCTATGTATAATCACAGAACTAAACTGCAATATGTTGAAAGGTCCAGAATATTAGTCCTGCTAATAAGGGATCAACACCATGAAAATGCAATTTATTAGAACCTACACTTGTCTTCATTTCTGACACTGTGTAGACGATAATCAGATTCAAACCAATTTACAGATTGATGTACTACGAATATCCAGCTGTTTCAAATAAGAAGTATTATGGATAAAGATATTTACGGGGAAACAGTGATTATCAATGAAAATAACCTAACGAGTTGATTTAAAGTAAAGCTTTATAATGCTTGCAAAATCTCCAGTTTCGATATAAATGAGAGTGTAAGCTGTCTACAGTGAGTTGTAGTAAAGTTTAGATGGTACCAGGCAATACATGTATTTGTTTGTAGAATCTTAAACTATCATTTAACCATTGACTGAATAATTTGAAATATAATGACACCGTGAACACTATTAATATAAAATTTCATAATTGCAGAGTCAGACATACATAATATCATAAACAAAACGTGCAGACTCTGATCAGACAGTTACTTCACCAAACCCTATATTGTGTCCACTATTTATAATCCTCTCTTCGGGACAGATTCATCTATTAAAGACAACTGGTGACAGTTCTGGTCACAAGTTTGTCAGTAACATACACTCGCAAAGTAACATCCAGTGTAAACCTTACCAATCTTATCCCACAAAATGCGTACAAAAATCCAAAAATGCAAACATGTTGTCCATTGTCTGCATGAGACATATGTACAATGAAAATATCCAGATTAAAAAAATGAAATTACATATAACAAGACTTCCAAATATTGAATAAAAGATATTGAACCAAATGTGTCTGTTTTCCTCGTCTTTTCCAATGTATCCAAGTGACTGTTGTACGAAACATCTTCATTCTCGTGACTCATCTGAAGTTAACAAAAATAAATGAATTATAAGCCTTGCAAAATTTGGAAAAAACACTGCTGGGTGTTGAAATATACAAATTTAGGTGTACAAAATTACATAAATTGTAGACTCGTTAGAGTATATACAAGACAATTTTTGAATGTATCGTCCTGAGCATCTAACTCTGATAATGGTAAACAACTGTGTAGTTATTTAGAATTATCTTGACAGTGAGAATTTCATCCAGGGTTCTATGTGTGACACACCCTCCGCATAAAGTTGGATATGAGTTCTATTTAACATAACATTTCCATTGTGCATAGAAAAAAGGTTTTTGTGCAAAAATAAAACATCAGTTAGACATATCATCCGTCTTTACATGACCTTGAAGGTATAGACCCGGGTAATATTTGAATTAATTCTGAAAAACCACTGCAGATATATTAAATGCACATGCAAGTCTGTCCTTATATTATCGATCTTGACTATATGCACATCACACATGGTTCTCTGAAAAATATGAAAGTTATGGAGTGGAAATAAAATATATTGGTGTGGATCTTATATGGGGCACATCTTCAAGTTTATCTAGTCATGTGACATATATTGTTCGAGGCTACTGATAGGAAAATACGACTAAACAGCCGCCTATTGTTTTATCACGTGCATGCCCCAAATATCAATTCTCCTCTAGGTGCCCCTGATAAGTTAGAGAAAAGTTTGGCAATAATAAAGCAAAAGGTAATTACATGGCATTTGTGGAATATTTAGTCTTATTCCGTTAATGCAATGGAGAGAAGAGATTAGTGGATATTCATCATACAAGTTTTATGAAACACTGTGCCCCCGGTATGACCTTTGACGTATGACCTTGACTTTAATGAGTCACCTCTAAACATGTTCACGTCAATAAGTTACACGTGCATACATCACAAGTTTGACGGATGTATGCTAAATGCTGCTAAAATTATCGCCATTCTAAATTTGACCCATAATTTGATATTTGACCTGATGTATGGTCTTGTCCGTAATAAGTTACCCCTGAAAATGCTCACCTGAATAAGTTACACATGTCAAGTTTCGAATGGTGACAAAAGTATCGCCAATCTAAATTTGATCTGTAATTTGACAATTGACATTGATGTATGACCTTGATCTTAATAAGTCACCCATAAAATGTTTCCATAAGTTGCACATGCGTGTCACGTTTGAAGGATATATGTTGAATGGCGACAAAATTATCGCCAATTTAAAGTTGACTCATAATTTGACCTTTAATAAGTCTAGGAATGTTTGCATCAGAATATGCATGCCAGGTTTTTGTCTCGATGCAAATCATACATAAATTCTGCTATTTACTCTGCGTCATTTTGTTATCTATAATTCTCGGTCCTTCTGGGCAGGTGGTAGCGTGAAAATTTGACCTGAGAACAATGTTCTTGGACATTGTTAGCATCCTTAGGGTGATTCTGTCTTGGGTCAGACACAGAAGAACAATAGGAATGGAGCACCAAAGGCGTTGACTTACAAACTTGACTGTAGCCTTTTTTCGAACTGATTGTACATTTACCTGTAAAAATAACAGAATACAATTTAAATCAAGTCAATACATCTGAGACTGTTAAACCAAGTCAATACACATGTCTCATCTGAGACTGGTAGCCACTATCATTAATCCTTTACTCCATTAAACGAATATTCATTAAACAAGAGCACCGCAAGCAAGTGCAAACGATCCTCTGTCGACATTGTCAAGATGAACATGCATACTAAAAATGAAGGTTGTAAATGAAAAATTGAAGAAGTTATGGTCAATGTTAAGATTTCGGACGACGGCAAAGACGACAACGACGACGCGGACGCCGGAGGTACGACAATAGCTCGTGATTTCTTCGAAACACATGAGCTAAAATGAACAGTAATATTGAATAGATGAATTGTTACAATGACATTATGAACAAGGGAATTTTCACCCTGATCTAAATTGTAGCATCATATTAATATTATTTCTGCAGCAATTACTGAACATACAATACCTATAGCAGACATCTGATCTTGAACAGTTCTGTATACAAATGTTCTAAAAGTCATCTCTATGCAGCAATGGGTTAGGTTAAAGGGGGACTGAACTCCATTATATTCTACATATTTATCATGTTGTTTGATAAATGCATCAGAACCATAATGGCCCTGAAAAGTCCATCTGAGTTGCAGCTGTTCTGATATAAATGAGTCAAAAAAGGCTAATGACTCTATATGCAATTAGATGATCAGGAAATTATGGCAATTTATATTAATTTGTTCACATGATGCATAACAGGTCACCAGTACTATTCCTATCAAATGCCATTTAAACTGGACCATCAGTTCATTCCTACCAAATACCATTCAAATTGTACTGTTAACATTGGAGAAAAAGAATTTCAATTTGTTCCATATAGAGGCATATATGGAAATTATTCCCAGGTCCTGGATGCCATGATTTTAGGTATATATATGTCACAGTAGAGATTGCGATTCAGGACAATTGTCGATTCTCCTAGGACAGATTGCGATGGCATTCTCTTCTAGGACAGACTCTGATCCTAATACATTGTAAGGACAATCGATGATTCTACTAGTACAGATTTAAATCACAGTCTGTCCAAGGACAAACTGTAATTATATCATGAAAATTTACAATTCTATTGGAAGAATTATTAGTTTTAGATATGTCACTTTAATTCTTCTAGGCAAATGTGCAATTCTACTAGAAGAATTTATTATTAGTGTTATATATGACACATTAAGTCTACACAGAAAATCTACAATTCTACTAGAATAATATATTATTTTAAGATCACAAGTCTATATTCAAAACATGACAAACAACACATAATTGTGAATGATTTAAAAAGTGGATCGGAGTTTGTCCTAGGAGAGATCGTATCGCAATCTGTCCTAGGATAGTCGACGATCGTCCTGAATCGCAATTTCTACTGTAACATATATTAACAAAGTTTAGCAGTTTAAGTAGATGATCACCAGAAGTCTATTCCTACCAAATGCAATACAAATTTGACCACTGGTTTAAGAGAAGGAAGAATATATCGACGAATAACAATTTTCTGAATGAATCGCCATACCCCCCCACCACCCCTCCAAATTTCTCATTGGATTTACATCGATCTCAAAAACGGCCTTGAGTGAAACGGAAAAGTCTCGCCCCCGCTGAGAATACTAAAGTGAGCTAAAAATTCAAATTAACATAAATGTTCTTTCCATCATTATAAACACTACAATTGGCATATTGCAGGCATACAATCATTGGTGAAAATTAATATAACATAATTCTTGCCATCACCAAAGTCAAAAGATCCAATATGACTTCAATACAAAATGAAATAGTTCAATAATCCTTTGCAGGCATACAATCATTGGTGAAAATTAATATAACATAATTCTTGCCATCACCAAAGTGGGCAAAGCCTTCCCTATAAAGCCTAAAGTGGCATTTAGTATCAGGCGAGCTCAAGCAGATTTAAGCAGTCTCAAAATCAATTTGCTCATAATCAGGATAAATAATCTACCATGTGCCAGTAATAAATTGCGTACAATGTATTATTGAAATGTGCCCATACCCTGGTCCATTCCATCAATTATGAAAGACAAGAACTCGGTGGGATATCTTCTACTTGCATCCCTCTTGGAGTAGTAGTACTTTCTTTCAAGCCTGAAAGCATTTATAAGGCATGATGATATACATTTTGTATCTTACTATTTGTAAACAGCAGTGACAAACACACTTGTTTTTCACAACATTCCAGTAACTGATAAGGATATACAAGTCACTTGAATTGCAAATCAATACTAATGTAACGATAGTTGGATGAAGATATTAAATCTCAATCATCTTCTTAGAAATAAAGCAATAATTGCTAAAGAGTTAGAGTATTGACATAATTGATAAAGAACTTAATAAACACTTTACTCAATACATATTCAGGTAATAAATAACTAGAACTATCACTAAAGATGATTAATACCCCCACCCACCATCTTGTCAAAAGATCCAATATGACTTCAATACAAAATGAAATAGTTCAATAATCCTTTCATCCACACATCAGTGACATTGGTTCCAAACACTAATCAGATATCCGACTGTCTTACAAAACCAGGAGCAGACTTTCACTGCTTAATAGACATTTTGAAAACAGGAGACAGCATGTTTAAGTTTGTGTGGAAGTTAAGACTCAATTTGGGTGTGGATGTTAAGACTCAAATTAATTTACATAAGACTCAGTTTGAGTAATATCAGAATGGGACTTCAGGTTGAAAAAGTGTAGAGCTACTTAAACATTAAGGTAGAAAGACTAAAACACTTAATATGTATATGTACTCGTATTTTTTTTTCTTCTTTTGTTTTTCTAGTTGAAGAGCAGAAATATGTTTCTCTTTCCTTTCTCCATTTCAGCCTTTTTATTTTCATTCACTTTGCTAATTCATTTAATTTTTACAATTACTGCTTGTTAGAATCTAAATTCCACACCAACATTTTCTACAGCTCAGTAACAATTTTTTATTAGTTCTTGTTTCATTTTCTTGTTTTAGAGAGACACGGGAATGTGTTATACTTAAGTGTTGTGTTATATTAATTTATGTTATTGTGTTTCTACTCTGCATGTAGCTGGAGTCTTCAAAATATGATATTTAATAGATACAGTGTTTTTCCTATTTAACAAACCCTTGTTGACTGCACATCCTCTCATCACCTTCATAATGTGTACCAAGTTTGAAGACAATAACATAAACAGGTTTCAAGAAAAGTGGCATGTCCCAAAAAGATATCCGAATTGAGGGACAAAATATGAAGTTATAAAGGGGCATAATTCTGTGACGCCCGACGGACAGACAATGTGATTCCTATATAGCCCCCATCATATGTGATGTAGATAACCGGTAAACCCCAATTTCCTGGTTGAGCGCATTTTCTGTAAGCCCCATTGCAGCAGGTGTTCAATTAACAAGACCTTACTAATTAAATTTGGAGGCCAGGACACAAAAACAAAACAGTAGGGTGTTAACTACTGTGATATATTAGTGGTATAACAGTACTGGACCATTATACAAACAATACTGTACAGTGGGTTTGTGCTCACTTTCCCCACATTTCTAAATTCACGCCTATTAGGGTAATTGGGTTCACTTAGCAGAACAGAACAGAACAGAACAAATCTTTTATTTTTCACCCAGGTATAAACATACAACATGGGGAAATGACATAATAACATACATCAAATAAATATAAGTACAGGTTTGGGTTCCGATCGTGGGGGTAAGAATCTAGCAGTTTCGTAATAACAATTTCCGTCAGTTGTGTACCGGTCGACATGCGACGTATGGATAGTATTCTTGATCCGCGCATGCAGTCCACGTCGGAAGCGTGCAGGTTCCGGCCGCCAGACAGGATGAGCGGACCCAAGAGGTAATTTGGTGTTTATTTTTTATCAGTTTGAAATAGATAGATTTTATTCAGGAATTAAGGCAATATGCCCATCTTACCACATATAATAACATACATTTCAGCATAAACAATACCAGTCAATATAAAGCAAATTGATTAAAACATTATGAACTTGCTCGATGTTAGTCTGATTTGTACACTATTGCATTTGGATCTACGATTAGATAGTTACACGCAGGTATACATGCAGCATTAGGTATTAAATTACTGGCGTATATACATGCAAGATCACATGACAACAGGAGTAAAGCCTAGTATATTTCAGGGTAAATGGAGCTGGGGTCGGATCAATGTACAGTTGCCAGTGTCAACAGGTCCGACCCCATGTGTTACACATAAAGTCAGACCCACTGAAACCGACAAGTGCCACTTTTCATCTGCGTGTGTATTAGTTCTAAAGTGGCTCGTCCTTGAGCAAGTCTATATAAACTGAATGGCATTATACAGTGCATTGCCCACGGGTCAAGCGTGTGGTTACTGGTTAGCAGTAAAAATTGTCGTGTGCCGAAGAAATAGACCGCAGTTAAAGCGGAAAATTGAAGATCAAGGTAAGTACAGTTGCCTTTTTTTCCAACTTTAACAACCAAACATAATATAACGGTAAGGGTTGATCTTACCTGTGGTTCTAATTGTTTATGCCATGTCCTTAAGGGACAATTTGCAAACAGTTTGGCTCCAGACCAGATATTGAGTAACTCAGCGACTGATCAGAATCCAGACTGTCTGGGTTCGCTATGTTCCTCAAAAGTAACTGTACATTTAGGGCTGACAGCAAGTTAATATTATTAGGATAGGAACAAGGCATAGTAAGGCGTAACTTGTTCAAAAATACATGTTTATAGATACCCGCATGATACCCGCATGTAGCCGACTCCATCGAAACGAAATATGGAGCAGGTTTGCAGGTGTAAAGAATAATAATAAGATAACAGAACCGGGCCTGCAAGGCGGTGATTGGCAAACAGTGTCGACCCAAATGAGAATCCACCAAATACGTTTTCTCACGGGGTATGCACCGTTTGCGAGGTCTGTAAGATTAAGCGAAGTGATGATGATATTGTATTTCGCGAATATACATGTAAATGAAACTACAGTATAGAGAGATCGCCATGGATGTCCGCTGTAATACCCGTATATAACAAACTCCATCGAAATAAATATGGAGCAGGTTTACAGGTAGGTATAAAAAAGAAATAACACCATCACATAGGGGTAAGTAGAACCATTGGTGTTCGGCTCACAAGGAACAGCCCCCATAAACGCATATAGCACCCATTTCCCATGAGCCGAACAGCCTTGAGTAGAACCAGCCCTGCAAGGCCGTATTAGGTAAACATTGCAGACCCAGATAAGAATCCGCAAGTACTGCAGAAAAAAATAGGAAAATACAATGGCCATTTTCTAACGTTACAAATTTTAAAGTAAAACATTTCATCTTCATACTCCACAATGTGACAAAAATAAGACAAAATTTGTGATGAACCTTTAAACTTCCAATAACACCTTTTAGTTTATTGTTACACGATAGATTCCCCAATTCCCCACACCAAATACCCCAATTACTTTACCAATTAAAAAAGTGGGGAAAGTGGGAACTCACCATACAGTGTAGTGTACTGTAATGTCCGTCCCCTGCCTTGTAATGTCCGTCCTCAATATAAAATATTGTATAAATTTTGATTACGATTTATTTTTAAATATAGACTTTTTAACATTAAACTAGCTGTCTGAAAATGTGTTACTATTCACAACATTACATGATTTTTGACACAAACCTCAAATGATATACAATATATTGACAGAAATTCAATATGGTACATTTTATGGGAAATAACTTGGTATGGAGGAAAGGGTTAAAGGATTGCTTTGGTTCTGAATCTTGACCAAAACAGCATTAGACTTGGTTTAGGAAATATTAGACACCAAAACAAACTTATTTGTTGTTATATTTTCTGGTCCTTCGGGATCATAAGTTTTGATGTTATTAGTTTTGAAAATTGAATACTGCTTAAGCCGGTGCTAGGGGGCGTGAGTAGTGTTGCACTTTTAATTACTACTCATGAACAGACTCAAAACCGAGTCTGCAATTTTCTCTTTTTACATGTCTACTTTTGCTTTCGAAGGATCACCCATTTTCAGATTATATTACCTTAAATGTAAGACTTGGTTGTTGCAGTCCCCATTGTTGCATGGACTTGTTCGAGGTCACACTCATTTTCAAAAGCAGATGTTTTCGGTGTGCTTGTTAATACATGTGCATCCCATTCAAATGTTGTATATGAACTTGTATCATCATTTTCACTTGAAATATTTGAAATCTGTTCTGTAAAGTCCACATGACTTTTAGAGCCATGAAGAAGACTTTTGTGAGAACAAGATCATTCTTCGAACCTTCCATCTCACTGTATGTGTACCGTATGCATTCTATAATCAGATTCACTTGGTAGGTGATTATTCCTTAAAAATTGGATATATGAACCATCAATGTCACATTCATTTTCACAGTCAAAGCCAGATGTTTTCGGTGTGCTCGTTAAGTGAGCATCCCATTCATATGCGTTGTATAAACTAGAATCCTCATTCTCACTCGAAATACTTGAAATCTGTTCTGTAAAGTCCACATCACTTTTCGAGCAATGAAGAAGGCTTTTTCCAAGTTCTATTACATAACCTGTGCAGTCTCCATCATTTGTTAGGTGACTATTCCGGTTAAATTCGGTACATGTATATGAATCGGCATGATCAATTTCACTCGAAATATTCGAATTGTTTGCTTTAAAGTCCAGATCACTTTTCGAGCATTGGATAAGACTTCGTGTGAGACCAAATTCATTTTTTGAACATTCCATTACACTATCTGAGTACGGAGTATAGTACATTTCATTTCTTGAACTTTGATCCATATCATTGTCTGAACAATAAATCAGACTAGTTGACAGGTCATTAAATAAGCTGCATCCATCACTGCCAGTACTACTACCAATACTGCTAACAGATCGGTTGATCAAGAAACAGCCAAGCTCAGCCAGTTCACCGGTCTCAAATGATTCATTCTGAAAAATTAAGTATATGTATACAAATTATTAGAACAAATGCTACATAGCGCTTTGACCCATTAACTCATCAATATTCGCCAATTCCATGGAAAGCATACTTTGCCCCTTTCTATTATTGCCTACGAGGAACTTTGCCTATGCTTGGTTTTGCAAACAGAGAATTTTGTTATCTGAATATATGTCAAAACTTCTATTTCATATTCTGATCTGTGTCTACACTAGCAACACTATCGGGAAATCTCCCAACTCACAGTGACCCACAGACAACATTCATTACACATGTTTTTTTTACCGGTATTCTTTTAAGGTGACCAGATGTTTTGCCTACTAACCAGTTAGCGCCCTGGACATTTTGCTCCCAGGACGTTTTGTACCTGGTCGTTTCGTCCACTATATACAATATATTATGGTTATATACAAGTCATATGGTAATTTCTATTGAATTAGACCAAATGAACACGATTTTTCAAGACATGTTATAAAAGTTGGAAACATTCCTCCAGCTTTACCTGGACTGGGGGCCCGAAATAACTTCTTTTTAAATAGAAGCTATTGGTGCAGTTAATGTTTTTGAATCAAACAGGGCAGACCCTGATCAGTCGGTTTCTTAATCTACATGAACCGTCGCACCTGGGTTTACTATGTTAGTGTAATAACTAATGACGTCACTCTTAATAAGAGTAATCTTCAGAAATGTTCAAGTATATTTCAGAAACTCAAAAGCAAACAGAGCAGACCCTGATAAGTGGGCTCATACATGAGCCGTCTCTTCTGGGTCTACTATGTTAGTGTAATAAATAATGACGTTACCATTAATAAGTGTCATACTCGGAAATTTTCAAGTATATTTCACAAACTCAAAAGCAAACAGAGCAAACGCTGATCAGTTGGTTCCTAATGACGTTACCATTAATAAGATTCATATTCAGAAAAAGCAAACAGAGCGAACTCTGAGCAATCGGCTCCTACATCAGTCGTCTGATCTGGTTCTACTATGTTAATAAATAAATGACGTCACCATTACAGTAAAGTTCCGCTAATGCGACCACCTAACAGAGGTATGATTATGGGTGCTAGATGCAGGTGGAAGCTTAATGCAGGACAAAAGTAATGGAGAAAGCTCCTCTAGGAGCTTTCTCCATTACTTTTGTCCTGCATTAAGCAACCACCTGCTTATAAAGGCACCCATGTTTATTCATTAAGTGGTCGCATTAGCGGGGTTTTACTGTAATTATAGATTTCATTAATAACGCAAATTGTTGGTAATTTACAAATTTGAAAGCAAGCGTATTTTCACGCATTTGCAAACAGAGTAGACCCAGAGCAGATGGTTCCTACAGGAGCCATCTGATCAGGGTCTGCTCTGTTTGCTAATTGAATTTGATAAATCTGTTTTGTTTTTGCTTTCGAAAATGGCTACAATATTCCGCCTTCCATATTTAATTATAACTATTTGTCCATGAATATTCAGTAGGTATTGAAATTGTGAATAAACATAGAACAGGGACAGGGCTAACCATTAATTAGATTTCATTTATCACGTAAATTGTTGGTTATTTACAAATTTGGAAGCAAATGGGGCAGATCCTGATCAGTCGACTCCTACAGGAGCCGTATGATCTGGATCTAATATGTTAATCTTAAGAATAAACAATGTCACCATTAATTAAATTTCATTCATAACGTAAAGTGTTGTCATTGCATAAAATGTCAAGCTTAATTTACAAACTCGAAAGCATACAAAGCAGACCCTGGTCGATAGAATTGGATGTTTGCACTCGTTATAGTCCATTACAAATTAAGTTGGTGTTTAATTATCCAAACAGCAATTATAGCATGATTGGATTCTCACACCTTTTTATCAGCAGTCCCGGCCATCTATCCACCCTATGAAGAATGGAAGGTAAAACATTGAAGACATTTTAGAAAGTAAAGAAAAAGATCGATCAAAATATGTTAGCAAACAGAGCAGACCTTGATCAAGGAGCTACTCTGTTTGCAAATGTGTGAAAACACGTTTATAGGGGGGAGTTAAATTGGGAGTCAGACTATTGCTGTTTATAATACAAACATTTTAATTCACAAATAAAAATACCCCCCCCCCCCCCCTAAAAACCGATAAGCTTGCAATTGTGATTAGACACTGGGTAAGACAGTGTTACAGTTAAGTATATAATGACTGTTTGCAACATCATCTGTTATTGAATTTTTGACATCCACTTACCGTAGGTGCCTTGTGTAATAGGGCAAGTGTAAAGATGCGAACACAGTCGCGAGCAAAAGATCATCGACGTGTTAGATGGACCATTTTCTGATATTATTTCTTACCAGAACAGAAACAGAACAGAACATATATTTATTCAAAGTGTACAACACTTAGAACAGTTGTTGATAAGTAGTAAATCCCTTCCATCATATAAAGGCGCTTGAAATCATGCATTTGCAAGAGTAGACCCAGAGCAAACGGCTCCTATAAGAGTCGTTTGATCAGGGTCTGCTGTTTGCTACAGGAATTTGAAAAAATCTTTTTATTTTGTTCCTAGAATGGCTTCAACAGTAAACCTTTCATTCTTCATCTTAACTATTTTGTCCATGAATGCAGTGAAACCCCGCTAATGCGACCACTTAATACACAGCCACTGGCGCCGTTTAAAGCATGTGGTTGCTTAATGCAGGACGAAAGTTATGCAGAAAGCTCCTATAGGAGCTTTCTGCATAACTTTCGTCCTGCATTAAGCTACCACCTGCCTCTGCCACCCAGAATTATGCCCCTTTTTGGTGGTCGTATTAGCGGGGTTTTACTGTATTAAAATTTGGAATAAACATAAAACAGGCGAAGGGTGAAAGTTGATTGGTATCTGTTGGGATAAGTAATTCAGATGAGTTTGTTTATCATAAACTGTCTTGACTTCAATGATATGTCCAAAGAGTCCTTTCAATGAATAATTGTTATAATAATCTATAATTGTAAATGTGTAACAAATAAATATGAAATAGAGGCAAAATTCAGTCTCCGATAAAACAGGCTGGGGCAAAATAATGCAATGGAAGGGGCATGTTCCATTGTGCACTTTTTATGGAAGTAATAATACAATTATGACGTGTCATTAATGACACGACAATTTTAGGCAGGCCTTTTTCTGGCATCTACATATGACTGTTCAAAAGAATCCTGATCAAGTCGGCCACTTTTGAAATCATTATCCCTAAAGAAAAATGTACGAATGGTGTAGATCTAATTTCGGAACCATGATTTTTTACACATAGAGCATTTGCTCCTATGGAGCAAATGCTGTATTTATCACATTGGTTTCATAAAGTGACTTTTACAGAGGCGTAGAAAGGCCAATTTATGTAGGAAGGGACAAATAGAAAAGGTTGGAAGTGTGAACCAGGTTTGGCTCAACAACACATTTATGCATTTATAAACAGCTAAAATGTCATGGTGTCTACAAAATTTGCCATGTGTGTGTGTGTGTGTGTGGGGGGGGGGGGGGGGGGGGGGGGCAAAAGTCTGCCCGAGCCAAAACAATAGGTGGTAGGGAATATTCTCCCAAGCCCAAAATAGTGGCGAATGTCCTCCCAAGCCCAAAATAGGGGCAAATGTCATAGAATCCACAAATGTATATACCTGGAAAGTTACCATGCAGGTCTTAATTGGAATGTCAACTGCTGTTTGACAATATGAGGTAAGTGATAATGAAATATCATCTGGATAAAAACTGTATGTCGCTCTGATTCTGCTTTTAAAAGTTCATGGGCGAAAAGCTTAACGGTAGAATGTACTAAATTAGTCCGTGAGAAGCAGAGCGCTTAGAATTTTAAAGAAAATGTTTACTCACCCTTCGCTTAGGTTGAACAGATTTTGCTACAGTGTATAAATATACAAGAAGAAAAACTGTCCGTAAATTATTTATCGTTGCAGTCTTCTCTGTGCCGTGTGACAAAATAAACACCGACCGTCAACCAACACATGTGTTCTGTTTGAAGCAGCCGCCGAGGCGAGCTTTTCCGTCGCGGTCGAGTTCATTTCGTATGTAGTGGGTTGAGTGGGTCACAACGCGAAACAAGAAAAATAATACCAAGTATCTTTATTTTCAACATTACTATTTTAATGTATTATTTCTAGTTTGATATAAAGCATTAATTTCAATACAAGGTATCATAATATATATATATTTTTTTTTATTTATCTTTTCGGTATGCGTTTCTCTCTCTTAGTAGGTCAGTCCATCAATTGAGCCTCTCTTTGAAAATCCGGAAGCGCCATTTATACTTCGAGAAGAGGTTTCGGGGTGCAATTAAATTCTGCAAGACAGTAGGAACCCTACGCAAAATGTGGTATTTAGAGAAATGAAAGAAGAGCGTTATTGTTGTAGAGAATGGAGAGAAGTCCAACACGATTAAGAAGATGATGGCATCAGACCGATGGAAAATGGTGAAGGTGAGAATGTTTTTTTAGCTTACCAGAGCACAAAGTGCTCAGGGTGAGCTTTTGTGATCGCCCGTTGTCCGTCGTCCGTCGGCGTGCGTCGTTCGTCTTCCGTCTTCCGTCGTCAACAATTTGAACCTTTAAAAATCTTCTTCTCTGAATCTACAGGGTTCTCAACTTTCATCTTTGGCACATAGCATCATATTCAGGTCCTCTACAAAAGTTATATAAATTATGCCCCTGTGGTCAAAATTGGCCCCGCTCCAATGGTGCTTTGTTTTCAATAGAAACATACAGTAAAACTTTGAAAATCTTCTCCTCTGAAATTGGAAGGTTCTCAGCTTTCATATTTAGCACATAGCATCATATTCAGGTCCTCTACAAAAGTTATATAAATAATGCCCCTGGGGTCAAAATTGGCCCCACCCCAGGGGTGGCTAGTTTTCAATAGAATCATATAGGGAACACTTTGAAAATCTTCTCCTCTGAAACTGGAACGTTCTCAGCTTTCATATTTGGCACATAGCATCATATTCAGGTCATCTACTAAGGTTATATAAATTATGCCCCTGGGGTCAAAATTGGCCCCGCCCCAGGGGTGGCTAGTTTTCAATAGAAACATATGGGGAAAACTTTGAAAATCTTCTCTTCTGAAACTGGAAGGTTCTCAGCTTTCATATTTGGCACATAGCATCATATTCAGGTCCTCTACAAAAGTTATATAAATTATGTCACTGGGGTCAAAATTGGCCCCGCCCCAGGGGTAGTCAGTTTTCAATAGAAACATAAGGTGAACATTTTGAAAATCTTCTCAAGAACTGGAAGGTTCTCAGCTTTCATCTTTGGCACATATCATAATATTCATGTCATCTACAAAAGTTATATAAATTATGCCCCCTAGGGTCAAAATTGGCCCCGCCCCAGGGGTAGTCATTTTTCAATAGAAATATAAGGTGAACATTTTGAAAATCTTCTCTAAAACTGGAAGGTTCTCAGCTTTCATCTTTGGCACATATCATCATATTCAGGTCCTCTACAAAAGATATATAAATAATGTCCCTGGCGTCAAAATTGGCCCCGCCCGAGGGGTGGCAATATTTCAATAGAAACATATAGGGAACACTTTGAAAGTGTTCTCCTCTGAAACTGCAAGGTTCTCAGCTTTTATATTTGGCACATAGCATCATATTTAGGTCCTCTACTAAAGTTATATAAATTATGCCCCTGGGGTCAAAATTGGCCCCGCCCCAGGGGTGGCTAGTTTTCAATAGAAACATATGGGGAAAACTTTGAAAATATTCTCCTCTGAAACTGGAAGGTTCAAAGCTTTCATATTTGGCACATAACATCATGTTCAGGTCCTCTACAAAAGTTATATAAATTATGTCACTGGGGTCAAAATTAGCCCCGCCCCAGGGGCAGCCAGTTTTCAATAGAAACATCTAGTGAAACCTTTGAAAATCTTCTCCTCTGAAACTGGAAGGATATCAGCTTTCACTTTTGACACATAACATCATATTCAGGTCCTCTACAAGAATTATTTAGAGTGTGCCCTTTGGGTCAAAATTGGCCCCACCCCAGGGCTGGCTAGATTTCTATAGAAACATATAGTGAAAACTTTGAAAATCTTCTCCTCTGATTGTCCGGTGAGCGCTTCAGGGCCAGTCTGTCCCTCTTGTTAGATTTACGTAAGGACTTACAATGCTTACGTTCAAACAAAAACTTGTGTTTACTACATCTCGCGTAATGAGATTTTGTCGCATTAAGCAGGCTTGTGTCAAATATGCATTTTGGCGAAATGAGATTCAAACAGGTTTTGCAAGGGTGAACATTTTGTCCCTCGTTCATTGTTTTTTCAAGGGTGGGCATTCTGTCCCTCATCATTTTTTGCAAGGTAGATGTTTTGTCCCTCACTTAATTTTGGAAAAAATACCCTCCATAAATCTAAGTACCATAACCCTTTACGCCATGAATATTTATATAAAAAATAATGAGCCATCTGATCTGGGTCTTCTATGTTTGCAAAACTTGTGCATCATTTAAGGGCTGCATGTAAGACTTATGAAATGCATAAAAATCAGTTGCAGTCATAAGTGTTCAGTCCAAGTTTGGCAATAACTGACAATAATTGAGAATAATTGATTACAAAGTGCTCAAGTCGATTGTTATTAACCCTTTACTCTATGAATATTCATGCAAGACATAATGATTATTAGTTAGATGAAGTTTTATAATGGCAAAACTAACAAGGGGAGTTTAACTCATGACAGAAACTGTACAATACGATCTACAGTAAAACCTCTCTATAACGACCACTAAATTGTGTTAATTAGTTGGTATTTTGAGCAAGTGATTGCTTAAAGCAAGGTGAAAGTACACCAGAACGTTCCTATAGGAGCTTCTGTTTTACTTTCACCTTGCCTTAAGCATCCACCTGCCTTTAACACAAAATACTTGATATAATTTAGTGGTCATCATAGAGAGGTTTTACTGTATATAATTTCATAAACAAACAGTTCAAACCCTGATCACATGGCTCAACTCCTAGAGCCTGATCTGGGTGTACTCTGTGTTTGCAAAGGCTTGAAAAGGCATAATTATGGAGGGACATTTTGTCTGTGGAGTAAATAGATTTTATGGATTGTATTATGTCGGACCCCCCCCCCCCCCCCCCCCCGCCTTGGTGTTTTAGCTTGGGGGCAAATGTCCGCCCATGCTCAAATAGGAGGCAAATGTCCGTAAACCCTTTTAACCATTTCCCTGTTCAATATTAACCCTTTCCCTCATCCAAACGTGTTTTCACTCATTTGCAAACAGAGTAGACCCAGATTAGACGGCTCCTAGAGGAGCCGTTTGAACAGGGTCTACTCTGTTTGGTATTAGAATTTGATAGATCTGTTTTTTTACTTTCTAAAATGTCTACAATGTTCAACCTTCAAGAATTCTTTATAACTATTTTGTTAATAAATATTCAGTAGGTATTGAAAATTGGCCTAAATATAGAACAGAGAACGGTTTAATGCAGGAAATAATTACACCATGCTGCACCAGAGTGTCCTGTCAGTTAACCCTTTCCCTCTTATAAACGCGTTTTCACGCATTTGCAAACAGAGAAGACCCAAATCAGACGGCTCCTAGAGGAGCCGTCTGATCAGGGTCTGCTCTGTTTGCTAATAGAATTTGATAGATCTGTTTCTTTGCTTTGATAAAATGTCTACAATGCTCCACCTTCCATATTTCTTTATAACTATTTTGTTAATGAATATTCAGTAGGTACTGAAATTTGGCTTAAATATAGAACAGGGAAAGGGTTAAAGCAGAATAGAGTGAATCGCGCCTGTTATGTTAGTGGAGAAAATCGTGATGGGCAAAAAACATTGATCAGTTGATTTGTCAGACCAGAGTCGGTTTTTTCCTAACTATCTACAGTAGATTTCTTTTTCTTTTCTGTGCAGTGGTTGATGACATAGATAATTGCATTGATAGTGTGAAAAGGATCCAACTTAAATTCATGGACAAGCGGTAGACCCTTATCTGGAAGGCTTATCAGTCGGTTCCGGGTCTACACTGTTTGCAAGCATGCGAAAAATCATTTACATAAGGGTACAAGCTAAATAAGCAAGTGCATTTTGAAATGCCTCAACTTGATTGCAGATACATAGCACATTCTGAGATAAATACGAGACACAATACTAAAACAACTGATATGGTTCAGGTGTTTTCAGAAAGAAATGAACATGTTTTATTTCCTTTTCCTAATTTATTAGTCAAACTTGTGGTGCTTTCAGAATTTTTACTTCCTTTGCCAGGTCATGTATACATTTTTATGCCCCCAAAGGCGGGCATATAGTAATCGCGTTGTCCATCCTTCCGTCTGTCCGTTTGTCTGTTCGTCTGTCCGTCCGTCCATCTGTCCATCTGTCCTTCCATCCATCTGTCCCAAATTCGTGTCCCTCCTATAACTTCTTTATATGTGGATGGATTTCAAAATAACTTAGCACAAATGTTCACTACATAAAGCCGATGTGTTGCGTTTAACTCCCAGGTCAATGGGTCAAAGGTCAAGGTCACAGGGTACAATAACTTTGTAACAAATATCGTGTCCGGTCTGTAACTTCTTTATCTATTAATGTATTTCAATATAACTTGGCACAAATGTTCACCACACAAAGACAATGTGTCACATTCAACTCCCAGGTCCATGGGTCAAAGGTCAAGGTCACAGGGTAAAATAACTTTGTAACAAATTTCGTGTCCGGTCTGTAACTTCTTTATCTATCAATGGATTTCAATATAACTTGGCACAAATGTTCACCACACAAAGACGATGTGTCGCTTTCAACTCCGAGGTCCATAGGTCAATGGGTCAAAGGTCACAGAGTACAATTACTTTGTCACAAATTTCGTGTCCGGTCTGTAACTTCTTTATATATCAATGGATTTCAATATGATTTGGCACAAATGTTCACCAGACAAAGATAATGTGTCGCTTTCAACTCCCTAGTCCATGGGTCAAAGGTCAAGGTCACAGAATACTATTACTTTGTCACAAATTTCTTGTCCGGTCTGTAACATCTTTATCTATCAATGGATTTCAATATAACTTGGCCAGATGTTCACCAGACAAAGACGATGTGTCGCGTTCAGCTCCCTGGTCCATATGTCAAAGGTCAAAGTCACAGGGTATAATTACTTGTTTATCTGTGAATGGATTTCAAAGGAACCAGGCACAAATGTTCAACACACAAAGACGATGTGTCAACTCCCTGGTCCATTGGTCAAAGGTCATGGTCACAGGGTACAATTTTTGGGGGCATTTGTCCTAAGGACAAGTCACAAGTGATTATTAGTTGTTTTCCAACCCTTTCCATTCCCTTTTGAAAATGTATGTCAGAAAAGATGACATCATTATAATCTATTAGCTAATCTTTCACAATGATATAGCTACACAAACTTTTTTGGTACTCGTATTATAATTTCATATCAGCAAATAGAGTAGACCCTGATCATTTTGCTCCAACAGATGCCTTCAGATCTGGGTCTGACCCGTTTGAAAAGGCGTGAAAACTGTTTATATATAGAATAAGCAAACAGCAGACCTCGCTGATCAAACAGTTTTTTTATGCAATCTGATCTGAGTCTAGTCTGTTTGCGAATATGCTTATACGGGGTTAAAAGTTTTAACCCTTTCCCTCATATAAACATGTTTTTATGCATTTGCAAACAGTAGACCCAAATCAGAAGGTTCCTAGAGGAGCCGTCTGACCAGGGTTTGCTCTGTTTGCTAATAGAATTTGATAGATACATTTCTTTGCTTTCTAAAATGGTTACAATGTTCCACCTTCCATATTTCTTTATAACTATTTTGTCCATGAGTATTCAGCAGGTATTGAAATTTGGAGTAAATATAGAACAGGGAAAGGGTTAAACAAAAAAGGATATTTTGTTATGAATTGAATTCATATAACTGAAACATTCTTGTTATTCAGTTAATTTGTCACGAATAAACCTTTTAATATTTAAATCTTAAAACTTGGAATGGCCCATGATTGTTTAACTGTACATTCTATTCATTATAATGTAGACTTATTTGGTAGATTATTTTGAGTAATAAACAGTGAATACACTGATCAGAGGGTTGTTTTTTAGCTGTTGTCTGGGTCTAGTGTTTTTAAATGTCAGTACAAGGTAAACCAAGCTTTATTGAGACTTGTTGTTATTTTGTTGTTTACATAACAGCACATAAAAACAGGGCTAGGCAACATAATTAGTAAGTCACAAATGTGTCAAGGCGGACAAAACCCCATATGTTAACATAATTAGGTTATAAATCAACTTTTAGATAATTTGTAAAAGAAACACTCAATCAGAATATAAATTCAAAGCAAGATTTTTGCATTTTCAAATTTATACCAAAGCAAACATGGTTGAGCCAGATCATAAAGCTTTGAAAATGACTTTGTCTACCCTGTTTGTAAGTTAAGAAAAGGAATCAGTTGATTGTGGTTATATTATAATAGTTTATATGCAATATGTGCTAATATTACATTGTCCATATCTATTGAATCTATATTATTTGTACCAAAGCAAACATTGTTGAGCCAGATCATAAAGCTTTGAAAATGATTTGGGTCTACCCTGTTTGTAAGTTAAGAAAAGGAATCGGTTAATTGTGGTTATATTATAATAGTTTATATGCAATATGTGCTAATGTTACATTATCCATATCTATTGAATCTATATTAAGTGTACCAAAGCAAATATGGTTGAGCCAGATCATACAATTGTGAAAAAGATTTGGGTCTACCCTGTTTGGACGTTAAGAAAAGGAATTTGTTAATTGTGGTAATACCATGTATGCCTTTTTTGTACAGAATGTGGTTCACCTAATAAATATTCATTAATTGTCAGTGAGCAAATAGGCTAGAACCTGATCAGATGGCTTTGTTTTAGAATCTGTATGATCTGGATCTATTCTGTTTGTAAAAAGATATAAAAAATATCCTCCTTGTGATAATACAACTTATGCTTTTATAAACATTGACAATTGAGTAATATTAGTCTTATATTACAATGAGCTTTTGTAACGAGGGGCTTTTGAGTGTACCCCCATTGTTTTATATCACTTGCATCAACATTTTAGATCTGGATTTATATTCTAATATAACTATAACTATTACTGACACATAGTGTAGATCCTGATTAAATCACTCCCTTACAAGTGATTGATTTGCACGAACACTACCTGTTGTGATAGTGAAGATGTACTTGGTTTTATTTGGTACATACAAACAGTAGTGAAAATCAGGTTATTACCATATTGCCATATGCATTACAACATAAGATCTTCTATCGTACTGTACATTAATCAGAGAGACATTTTACAACACATAAATGACTACCACAAGACTGTATATTTTAATATCTAGATCTTATTAGAATAAGATTAAAAATTTAAATACTCTGGATCTAAATCATTCGACATATCAGGTGTGAGTGTAGGACGTCTGCCCATAGGACCATTTGCCCCTAAGTATAATAGCCCCATAGGATAATTGTTCCACAAGATGACTGCCCTTCAATATACAAACTATAAAATAATTTTGTAAAGCAAATTACTATATAAATAAAATTTAATAATTATATGATGAAAATAAATTGGTAGAAGGCTGTGTAGACCAATTGGAACTCTTGTATGTGTTACATTTACTCCAAATATTTGGACATGTAAACTTATAGAAAAAAGCATAGTCCCCCATTATAAAGTACAAACTAAGACAATCTTTGTTCTACTTAAATGAATGATTCATTTTTTAACTCTTTTTGCTGCTAGATGCAACTTAACTGGTATTTGGTAACAGGTTGGATACTGATGTGGCACTAAGTAACATGGCGTCTCATCACAATGCAAGTTGTATGTGCAGTCAGTAGTCTCTCAAAAGCTTACACAAACTGAAAGTAGGAGAATACAGTGACAGTTCACTGCTGTATTTGTAATAAATGTATGTCTAAAATTAAAAGAGTACATGTAATAAAATAAGATTCTGTTTCATTTCTGGACACTATATAGGAATATCAACAACATCAAATAAAAGTTAATATGAACTTAATTATATACTCCATGCATTTTATTATATTATTTCATAATAATATTATATTATTTTTAATATTATATTAAAGAATATTTATAACAAAGCTTTCTGATCATTGCTGCCTCTATCCTGTTTGCATAATGACAATTAATGAATATTCATTAGGTAAAGCACATATCATTGTATATATAAAACAAGCATAAATTGTATGACCACAAACTGGTTTCTAATCCCTCCTCTTCCAAACCCGAATCAATTTTAAAGCTATATGATCTGGGTCTACCCTGTTTGCTCAATGACAGTTAATAAAGAGTAATTAGCTAAATATAATTGTAATACTAGCACATATGGTATATAAAACAACCATAAATTGTATGACCACAAACGTTTCTAATTCATTATCTTCCAAACAGGATAGACCCAGATCAATTTTAAAGCTATATAATCTGGGTCTACACAGTTTGCTCAATGTCAGTTAATTAGCTCAAGATAATGTAATGTTAGTAAAAAAATTTTAAAAAAAGTAAAGTACCTAGTTATAGTCTACTTTCAGTCCGAATGACCACTCAGCCGACTGTACATTTATATATAGCACACATGGTATATACAACATGGTTTTTAGTATTTTTTATAACCATGGGGTAGTTGTCCTATTTGGCAGTTTTCTTGAGGGGCAGTCACCCAAGGGGAAATGGTCCTGTGGGGCAATCATCCTATGGGCAGTTATCTGTACCCCATGTCTACATTGTTAAATGTAGATAGGCTCATTACGTATTCCCTTTACTGGACCTTTATATTCATGAATAGCATTGCACACCACATGGATTTATCTTCAGCATGTTTAACCATTTCCTCCATGAACATTTATGTAAGAAATTATTATATATTATACTACCACATTTATATAGCACTCTTTTCACACATGATATGTGCGTTCAAAAACGCTGTACATGGATAAAATCAATAATCACAACGAACCGCATGATTATCTTTCCAGACAATGAAAGATTTATAATAAATATACAATAAATATAAAAATCACTAGCCGGACGGAAACGCATGATCGTCCATCCTGTTAGTGAAGGATATACAAAAGATATACAATAGATATATGAAATCATAAACCGGAAGGAACGGCATGATCATCCATCCAGTCAATGAAATGTATGCAATAGATATACAATAAATATACAATCCCTAACCGGTAGGAACCGCATGATTATCTACACGGTCAATGAAAGAAAGATATGCAATAGATATACAATAAATATATAACCACTAACCGGTAGGAACCACATAATTATCTACCCAGTCAATGAAAGATATGCAATAAATATACAAAGTGAAAAGAAAATGATGACTTCATGAATATAAATTAGTTTCATTTTTCATAATGGCATAATGACAAGGATATTTTGACTCATACAGACAGTGACACTGTAGAATCAAAGTTTTAATAATACCATACGCAAACAGAACAGACCCTGACAGACTGCTCCTATACTAGGAGCCATCTGATCTGGATCTACTCTGTTTGTAAAAGGTGTAGAAAGGCATATTTATGGAGTAAAGGGTTGAGGCAGTAATTACCAAGTAGAAGAACAGATTCTGGTCATACAGTTCCTATATCGCAAGAAAGGAGTTGACTGAAAAATATATTTCATAAAAGGGCTCCATATCTAACTTTCTGTCATTCTTCATGGACTTTGAATTAGTCTCCCTGTTTTTTTACAGGCAGTATTTGAAGATGGCAAATCTACGGAGCTAAGTCTGGATGCATTTTCACCTATGAATATGTTTTCGAAGACATTTAGAGGGCTTGCTCTGACCTCGAGAGGGTTTTTTTGTCAGAAATACAACAGAGGTAAGCATATTAGAATCATTAGTTGAAAATTAACATGCTTACATTTCTTACATTTTAATGACTAGCTTGAGTGTATTTAGGATACAAAATGGGTTCAGTATTCAGCGAGAAGCGAGGAGATCCTTAGGGAAATTGGAATCACTATTCAGTATTTACATCAGGACGTTTCTACTGATACATATTAATCAGTACATGTATCCAGTTTTGGGCCATCAAATTAATATGTCATAATAGTTTATAAATATAAAAATGAAATTAGACTTCTGCTTTCATAATATTCAACTTGTTAATATGGCCTGAAATTCACAACAGAACTACATGTATATAAATAAAATCTAGAGAAAAAAACTGATAGTGAAATGGGTGTTTGCACCGTAATTTTGACTACTGACATTAGAGTATGACACTGACCTGGATATGTCATCACTGAAATATCTGTCTGTCAATTGGTTTGTCCTATTACATTGGCGATAATTTTGTAGCCATTGCAGATACGTCAGGGTTACAGATAAGGTTTTGATGCAATTGGGTATTTACTCCTTGATTTTTTACAGAATTGGGTATTTGCAATTTTTATTGGGTATTGGCAATTTTCGTAATTGGGTATTATTCATATTCTTAATAGGTGTTCTAAATTTTGTTTGCTTTTTCCTATATTTATTTGCTTTCTGTTACTCACTGTTTTGAAAAACAATTGCTTTTTCCACAATTTTAATTGGGTAAATACCCCAATACTCCCCTTATCTGTAACCCTGTACGTACTTCAAAACTGGCATGCACATGCAACTTATGGAGGCAAACATTTTTAGGGGTAACTTATTAAGGTCAAGGTCATATATCAAGGTAAAAATCAAATTACGGGTCATATTTAGATTGATGATAACTTTGTCACCATTCAACATTCATGCTTCAAACTTGGAATACATGTGCAACTAAAGGAGGCAAACATTTAAGGGTTGATTTTTAAAGGTCAAGGTCATACATCAAGGTCAAAGGTCATGTCGAGGCATAGTGTTTCAAAAACACATCTTGTTAAAACATGTTATTACTA
The DNA here is from genome assembly GCA_963576725.1 of Azorinus chamasolen. Taxonomy (NCBI): domain Eukaryota; kingdom Metazoa; phylum Mollusca; class Bivalvia; order Cardiida; family Solecurtidae; genus Azorinus; species Azorinus chamasolen. The sequence goes on along the minus strand of OY755241.1, from coordinate 77,797,552 downwards.
ACATGGTGCATCTTATAAGAAAATAAATAAATGATTCAGTGCAGAAACATTTTTATACCCCCCTTTTGAAAAAATGGGGGTATATTGGTTTGCACATGTCGGTCGGTCGGTCAGTCTGTTGGTCGGTCGGTAGATCGATGGTTTCCGAACAATAACTAATAAACGACTTTGCATAGAAACTTCAAACTTACTGTTGTGATTGCTCAGGACAACTAGATGAGCCCTATTGTTTTTGAGGTCACTAGGTCAAAGGTCAAGGTCACAATGACCTAAAATGGTGAAATAGTTTCCGATCAATAACTGATCAAGGGTTTGGCTTGGGATCTTCAAACTTGCTGTGGTGGTTGCTCATGACCACTAAATGACCCTATTGGTTTTTAGGTCACTAGGCCAAAGGTCAAGGTCACCATGACCTTAACTGTTTAAATGGTTTCCGATCAATAACTGCTCAAGGGTTTAGCTTAGAATCTTCAAACTTGCTGTGGTAGTTGGTCATGACCACTGGATGACCCCTATTGTTTTTGAGGTCACTAGGTCATTGGTCAAGGTCACCATGACCTAAACTGGTAAAATGGTTTCTGATCAATAACTGCTCAAGGGTTTGGCTTAGGATCTTCAAATTTGCTTAGGTAGTTGGTCATGACAACTAGATGAGTCCTAGTGTTTTTTAGGTCACTAGGTCAAAGATCAAGGTCACCATGACCTTAACTGGTAAAATGGTTTCTGATCAATAACTACTCAAGGGTTTGGCTTAGGATCTTCAAATGTGCTTAGGCGGTTGGTCATGACATCTAGATGAGTCCTGTTGTTTTAGAGGTTACTAGGTCAAAGGTCAAGGTCACCATGACCTTAACTGGTAAAATGGTTTCTGATCAGAAACTGCTCAAGGGTTTGTCTTAGGATCTTCAAATTTGCTTAGGTGGTTGGTAATGACAACACACCTGGGGTAATTAAAATTGTAATTGTAATTAATTACAATTAATTACATGTTTCCAATGTAATTTATGTAATTTGTAATTGAGTGTTGTTTTAATTACATGTAATTGTAATGTAATTAATTACAGTGAATCATTAGGTGTAATGGACAATTACTTTTCAATTACTTTTCAATTACTTAGGTTATTTACAAGTTATAAGTACAGCCATTCAGTGAGTTTAATAGATTTAATTTTTTAAACACTGGTTCCATAGAGAAAGATATTAAATAACAAATGTTAGTTTCAGTGTATTATATTGTTTAATACACAGAGAAAGTCAACTAACATATATATATATATATATATATTCATTTGAATGAGTCTTTGAGATCCCATATTTTGCAAATTATTATTCTGCTGCAGGGTTTTATAACCCTGCTGAATAATTAAACACATCTCACGAAAATGGTAAAATTGTAATATCCATTCTTCAATAGCAAGCAAGGCAGACATTACCAGTATGTAGTCTGCATTGCTAACAGTACATACCCTAATGCAACAGCTCATATAGAAGGCATCTCATCTCAGTCTACAATGTTTTCTTAAATTTACACTGTCAAACAGCGTATCAAATTTTTGAGTTAATCAATGTCTGCATTTTATGGGAATGTGTTGTGTTTTTGAACTGAGAACAAAACCTAGAGTTATACTTCAAACAGTGCAGACCCTGTTCAAAGGGCTCCTATAGCAGCACTTTGATCTGGGTCTACATTATTTTTAAGTGTCACCAGTGCAATCTTAACAAGTCTATTGTGTTGGAAGAGTTATATAAAGTTTGGCTGAATTAAAAATATCCAGAATAATTAAACCAACAGCACTGACACCTTTATCATTACATGTGATATTTATGCTATTGACAATAGACACTGTCACACTTGACAGACCGCAGAAAGTAAAATACAGTGACCAGCAGTGACCATTAATTGTATTATTAATCCCCATGATATAACCCTTTGCCTGCTGATAAACGGTGTATGTTAACAAACGGTGTATGTCTCACCCAGATCTAAACTGACTGAAAATGACTATTTTCAGGCCCAACCAGATAATAAGGTTAAATTCTCTACATCAACCACTGTTTTCGTCTCAAGTCCTGATATTTACTGATACGATAAATCTGCAGTATTACAGATTATGTTTGAAAAGTTAGAATCAGTGGAAACCCTGATTTGACATCTGTGTATAACATGTCGATGACAACTTTCTGATGAAGATTTAATATTTTGTATATTGGTATGTATCCAGTGAGCACTTAAAGATGTTTATAAAAATACTTCTGATACTGAAACATAATTTAGTGACTGTAAATATGTTAATGGTCATGTACATGCAAACTTACATGTACATGCACTAGTTATGTTACTTGATAAACGTGTTTTCTCAAACATCTGTTGTTGCCAGCTTTTTCAACGTAATTGAGATGTAATTAATTACATTTGGCAAATCAATTGTAATTTAATTAATTACGTGCACAAAACTCCTGTAATTGTAAAAAAATGACCCTTTTATGAATGTAATTGTAATTTAATTAATTACATTGCCATGTAATTAACCCCAGGTCTGCATTACAACTAAATGAGCCCTGTTGTTTTTGAGGTCACTAAGTCAAAGGTCAAGGTCACTTTGACCTTAACTGGTGAAATGGTTTGCGATCAATAACTGCTCAAAGATTTGGCTTATGATCTTCAAACTTGCTGCGGTGGTTGGTCATGACAACTAGATGATCCCTGTTGTTTTGGAGTTCACTAGGTCAAAGGTCATGGTCACCATGGCCTTAAATGGTGAAATGGTTTCCAATCAATAACTGCTCAAGGGTTTGGCTTAGGATCTTCAAACTTGCTGGTAGTTGAGATCATGACAACTAGATGACCCAATTGATTTTGAGGTCACTAGGTTAAAGGTCAAGGTCATCATGACCTTAACTGATGAAATGGTTTCCAATTAATAACTGCTCAATGGTTTCGTTTTGGATCTTCAAACTTGCTGTGGTAGTTGGTCGTGACCACAAGATGAACCCTATTGTTGTTGAGGTCACTAGGTTAAAGGTCAAGGTCACCATGACCTTAACTTGTGAAATGTTTTCAGATCAATAAATGATCAGTGGTTTGGTTTAGGATCTTCAAAGTTGCTGTGGTGATTAGTCATGACCACTAGATGACCTCTATAGTTGAGGTCACTAGATCAAAGGTCAGGGGATCTGGGAGGTATACATGTTTTACAAACATCTCTTGTTTTTTCAATATCTGCTTTTCGGTTTACATGTACAGACTAACACATCAAATGACGTTACCAACATTAGGTTGACAATACATGCTGAACATCCATGGAATGATGATATTGTTATATATATAAATTGCTAGAATATGACCATATTATGATTTTTTAACCTTTTTCTTCTTATAAATATGTTTTCATGCATCATCAGAGAAGAGAAGATTACATGGCTGATTTATGCCTGATCTGGGTTTGCTCTCTTTGCCTATTGAATATGATAGATCTGCTTCTTTTGTTTCTAAAATGGCTATTTTGTTCATGAATATTCAGTATGTATTTAAGTTTGAAATAAACATAGAACAGGAAAAGGCATTTAATTGCTGTGTTTGTATATTGTGTGATAAATAGAAAAAGAATTGGATTTTTAATGATTTTGCAATGTAAATAAGTGAATAATTCTGATGTCTGTTGGTGCATTTTGATGAGTCATACCCTCTTAATTTTCAGTTTCTTCGGTTCTGTTGTTGAAATTATGTCAGTTTAAACAGCAAAGATGTATGTTGCTATTTTTTTAAAACCTCTGCCAAAGATACCTATTGAATATTCATGGAGAAAAAATTGGAAGATCCGAAGATGGGATATTTTAACTGTTTTAGAAAGTATGAAAACATCTTTGGTACAACCAAAGTTTCATAAGCTCAAAATGTCTGGTTAAATCCTCGCTTCAAAAGCAAAAGGACATCTTTATCCAATCCTGGCACTCCGAACTTAACAGGACCTCAAACACCAATATGTACAAACATATCAAAACAACATTCAAAGAAGCACATTATATAAAACACTTACCAGCATACCATTGCAAAAATCTAATTTATTTCGTCACAAGAAATCATCAACTTCCCATAGAAACTGGTAGATGGCAAAATATTCCAGCAAACGAACGAAAGTGTCCATATTGCAGGGATTTAGGTGACGAATTTCACTATATATTACTCTGTCCTACGTTTTATGATGATCGTAAAAGATATATAAGCAAAGCCACATACAAGAATCCAAACATGTTGAAATTCATTGCTTTATTCCAAACATATAATAACACACATCTTAGACAGTTAAGTATATTCTGTAACATTATATTGAAACATTTCAAAAACAGAGACAGGAATAATTTAATTAGTGTTACTTGTGTAATATCTGTGTAAAAATCAGACTATATGACCAGTGTATATAGTCTGACAGATTTAGCCCTTTCCTTCATATAAACACCCTTTCACGTATTTGCAAACAGAGAAGAACTAGATCAGACGGCTCCTATGGGAGACGTTTGACCAGGGTCGACTCTGTTTGCTTCAGAAAGTGTAGTAGTTCTGACCCCATCTACATCTACAAGTAATAAGTAATCCCGTTTACACATGTCATTATAAAACATCGGCGAATAGATAGTCATAACGCACTTATCTCTTACATAGATATACATGTAGAAGAGGGGAAATGTTAATATATTGCAACTTGTATATAGTACAATAGAAGTCACCCAAATGTTTATGAAGCATTCGTTTCGGGAAATCATGTTTTCAAATGTTCCGACATATTTTGGGCAGGTCTTTCCACGTTAAGCAATTCATGTTTCCCTTCAGATACACATTATTCGCAATTGTTATCACTATATATACGTAATAGTTCTTTGAAAGAATAATCCAAAATGGAACTGTACATACTTTCACTTCATCCAAACCCAGTTACATTCAGCAATGTCAGTACTTTGATTTGTTATACATTTTGTTATACATTTGAAGTGTGAAAAGAACCAACAGTCGACCTTTTAATATAATTGCTGATACATTATAATATTGTTAACGAGATTTAACACTGAATATAAAGTGTTTTACCAAGAGTAAACACGCATACATATTGACATGACGCAAATCGAGTCAATAAACGTTAGAAATACACTCAATAATTAATGGCGATTTTTTTCAAGTTCCACTTTAAATTTTCTTGAGGACTTTTTTCCTATGTTTCCATAGACCTTATATAAGATAATCAATTACATATCTCTTGTGAAGGAATTTGTTTGAGGTTGAGCCTTGTTTTCTGCTAGAATGACTGGCCTAAATAGTACATGTGCACATATATGTATATATATATGTTGTTGAATTAATGTTGTCCTATAGTACTCTGCGTATAACTGATCTAATGAAATCTAACTACATGTGTACCTCTCTCCCGCTCTGTTATGCGCCTTATACTCAGCTGATCGCGAAAATCTTCCTCCTGTTCCAACACATTAAATGCAGCAGTTCGTACTGAATCTTTTGTCCATTTCAAACTTTTCACTGAACTCGAATCGAGATTTTTGTTTCTTGGTTGAAATGTACATGTCCATGTGTATACAACACTAATGGAGGGCTTAATATACCAAAACCAAGGAGCATTTTGAATCCCATTGACAGTGAGTGTCAGACGTGTTGGCGACTGTATGTGGGTCTTCATTTAAATGGCGCGCTTTACATAGACACAAGTTGTGTACAATGACATCATAATGTGACGTGTTTGTAACTATGTATGTCAAAACTGTAACTCAAAAATTATTTTAACGTGTTTCTGTATGTTTTTGTATCATAAACTATCACAGTTAAATTGAATACCAGAGAGGTCTGAATTAGATCCTGGTTGATATGACAGTAAGTCAAAAACAAGTTGGAAAATTTGGACCTACTTTGTCCCAGTTACCTAGCGAACCTAATAACACCTTTCATTCATCATTTCTATATGTAAGGAGAATTTAGAACAATCCACGTTACTGCTGAAATATTGGCTGCAAATAACATTTGTGTGTATTATGTTATAAATAGGATCTTGCATTCGTGTTCATGATTATTGGATTTATTAAATTCGTCTTTTTAAAACGATAAAAAAAATCGCTAAAGCTCGTTTTTATCGTTTTAAAAAGACTCATTTAATAAATCCAATAATCAGGAACACTCATGTAAGATCCTCTATATATCTATAGCATGGTTCCTGTTTTTCTTTTCCATGTTTCGTTTCGGTGGAAGGAATGTTATGGGTATTACAGTAATATGTGAATTATGTTTGCATTTACTAACAAATAGTCTCAAAATAGAAAAAGATGTGCAAACAATGTACATGTATATTGATTACATTGCCATCTTTATATAAAGGATCACTAGGAAAACAAGCTATTTGTATATACATGTATCTATAGTTACGTGATATCAGTTGAAAATATGACTAATTATAACAACGGAACGACCAGTTACTTCATACTATTATAGAATGTCATTATATAGCGTAGTCTTAGGACCAACGTAGTATATATTACATAATACATGAATGCGTTGTATATATTACATGCATACTATACATGTATACCGGTATATGCTCTTGAATTAATGTTGTCCTATAGTACTTTGCATATAACTGATCTATTAAAATCTAACTCTATCTTTCTCCCGCTCTGTAATGCACGTATCTAATATTATCTCTCAGTATCTATATCATGTTACCTGTTTTTCTTTTCCATGTTTCGTTTCGATTGAAGGATTGTTATAAGTATTACAGAAAGATGTGCATAATGTTAACAATTACTTACAAATAGTCTCAAAAAGAAGTAGATGTACATACAACGTACATGTATATTGACATCATTGCCAATTTGTATATAAAGAATGGTTAGATAAACAACCTATTTGTACATATCTAAATATACGTGATATCAGATGAAATATGACCAACTGTAACAACGTAACGACCAGCTACTTCATAATAATATAAATTATCATTATACAGCGTAGTCCTAGGACCTACGTAGTATTCGTTATCAAATATTCTGCCTGTATGTGATGCACTGTAACTGTTTATATATCATATACAGACGAATTGTGTTCTTAATGAACATATTTAGCTGTTACAAAATAACAGAATCAATAGCTTTAAGTTGTTGTTCATACGGTAACAATATAACACATAATGACAACTGGACATCTGTGAACTCTGATGCTTATATTGATTTGTAGCCGTTTCTCGTCACTGTGATGTAATATACACACGTATATGTATTGTTTACGTTTCCCGCATAACGCGGGACTATGCAAAATTTGAAATAAACTAGTAAACTGGTATATCGGACCGATGTAAAAGTCGACATCAGACCGATATAAAAATCTATATCGGACCAATGTCGGCCCGATATGAAATATTTGCTGGGATGAAATATGTTTGATTAAACCTTTCCTTACTACAAACAGCTGTTCATGCATTTTGCATACAGAGTAGACTCAGACCAGATTGCTCCTATAAGAGCCGTCTGATCAGGGAATGTTTTGTCTGCTTATGGTATAATATACATCTGATTCTACAGTTTCTGCCTGAGCCAAAACAACTTCTGCATAGCCATATGCCATCATACAAAATTAAGCTAATAAATTCTATTCTATTCAAATAATGTATTGCATTAAACACATATACATATGCTTATAGCAAACACATTTATAGACAGTAGACATGAATTCTTTGTTACTCAAATGGATTTACAAAGAGCTTAAAATACACATTAACATCAATACACATTAACATCAATACACATTAACATCAATACACATTAACATCAATACACATATACACATTAACATCAATACACATTAACATCAATACACATTAACATCAATACACATTAACATCAATACACATTAACATCAATGCTCAAGTACACTGTTACACACACATACATATTCATGATATCATTCTTCCTTACATGAATAGTGCGCAGATTTTCCTCTGCATGAACAACAGGCGTTTGTAGTTTATGCAACAATCATGATGTAATGCGTTGGATCCTGATAAGTTATTATATTGGTTAAATTACAAACTCAGGTAGATCAGCCTTAAATTGTGTTTCATCATTATTATTTAATAAGAAACTCAGAATTAGGTGTCATAGTTAGTTACGACGTTATCTCCCAATAGAGCAGTATACTTTTATAAAAAAACGCTTAGCTTTTTTCACCATAATGCTCTGTCTCCATAGTAAAAATTGTGAATAATTCAAAACTCTATCATAAAAAATATTTACCTTTTTAATTTTCCAAAAGCTGATTTTCCGTACACACGTGCATATATCATTTTTATGTATTGATAATGAGGAATGATAGAGATATGATCCCTTAAAACATTGCACGAGTCGTTTACTCCACAAGTGAAAAATGACAGATAAAGCATCATTCGACAGAGGCGGCGAGGTACATCTATCTACATTCTTTATTGATGTTTATGTTTTCAGTTAGAAGTTCTGTTAATTACTGATGTCAACTATCGTTTTTTACCACAGTCATAAATGTATTCATCACATAATCTGCCTTGTGGGAGAGTCGTAACAGATTGCCGTTAATCGCCGGAAATGCACTAGTGCATTTGTATGCAAGTTAGCAATCATTAGCCCATCGTAGCGCTCGTTTAAGCATACAATGTAAATAGTCAATCGTAGTGTTCCTTGTGTGTCGTCCATTGTATTACTACGCTGTTTGTAAGCAATGACCGAAACAACCGTCAGCTATAGCCGGTTTTATTTTCTATGGCATTTTAGGGCTTATGTGATCATTGACGAAAGAATCTTACATTCGTGTTCATCACAAATTGTTTTCACGAAACTCGTTTACTATAACGAATATGACACTCGCTTTAATAAACACTCAAGTAAGATACTCTATATACCACTTTGTAACACAGTATTTTACGCACACATACATGTATCACTTTATAACTGTACGGCCATGTTACGAGCAATTAAGAAGAAAATACATTAATAGGTGTTATTACTCGAGACCGAGTATGCTCAAGTTTATTGAACTTTTAAAATGTGAAAATAAATAAACACTGACAAATTTGGCAAAGTACTTATAGTCTGCTTTTAATTCATCGTTATTACTGAATTACAACAAGAGTTTAGATCGTCCTCGAATATAAATTAATTGACTATCTTAGATTGTTAAAACGAGACATAGTGTGTTATTTATGACGTAGCATTGGATATTATTCTGACCTTTGATCTTGTTAATACGAATCTTTTATTTATGTTAATTGGATTTGATGATGCACTATTGTACAAGTCAAAATAAATAGAGAATAATAGGTAAGTGTCGTATATGGGACGCCTTTATCCGACGAGGGGAGAAAACGTTGAGGCGAGGCTTGCCTCGCCTCAACGTTTTCTCCCCGAGTCGGATAAAGGCGTCCCATCTACGGCACTAACCTGTTATTCGATTTATCCAGTCAATTTAGTTATATATCTTTTATACGCCCACCTAATAAAGATGGTCGTATATTGGCGTGGCCCTGTCCGTCCGTCCGTTCGTTCGTCCGTCAACACTTTGTTTGTCCGCTGTTTTCTAGGAAATCTATTTGAGAGATATTAATGAAACTTCACACAGATGTTTAATGCATCAAGATCTGAAGCTGAGTCGATTCTGAGGATCATTTGTTTTTTCGTTTCAGAGTTATAGCCCTTGTCCTTAAAAAATAATGCAAATACATGCAAATAGTTTGTCCGCTGTTTTCTGGAAAAACTATTTGAGAGATATTAATGAAACTTCACACAATTGTTTAATGCATCAGGATCTGAAGCTGAATTGATTTTGAGGTTCATTTGATTTTTCGTTTCAGAGTTATAGCCCTTTTATTTAATAGATAATGCAAATATATGCATATAGTTTGTACGCTGTTTTCTGGGAAAACTGTTTGACAGATATTAATGAAACTTCACACATATTTTTAATGCATCAAGACCTGAAGCTAAGTCAATTCTGATGTTCAATATGATTTGTTGTTTCGGAGTTATAGCCCATGCAATTAAAAGAAATAATGCAAATATAATTATGGAAATATGAGGATGGCCATAACTTTTTCATTTAAAATGATATTTACTTCATTTTTTATATGGTTAAACCCTAATATGAATTTTCACATATATTGCGGGGTTTTGATAAGTCATTTTATTCTAAAGTTATGGTGCTTGAACTTTGTGTGTTTGTTGCTTTGTTTGTCGGTCAACTTTTAGTTTGTCTGTTGTTTTCTGGGAAAACTATTAAAATGATATGAATGAAACTTAACACAAATGGTTTAAGCAACAAAATCTGAAACTGAGTTTATTTTGAGGTTCATTCAGTTTGTCTTTACCGAGTTATGGCCATTGCACTTTACAAAAATCTGCAAATATGAGAATTAGCTGTAACTTTTTTAATTAATAAGATATTCACTTCATTTTTTAAAAAAATAGTTTCACCTTAATCTGGAAATCAAGATCTGAAGCACAGCTTAGAAAATGTCAACACTTATAAAGCATGTTGAATCTGAGAAAGTTTGCAAGTGGGCGTATTATGTACCGTATGCGGTACTCTTGTTCATAGACTCACTAAACATAACAATCTTGAAATAATTTGCATTGAAATGCGGTTTTTCGATCAACGGACAGATCCCTTTTCATTTCAATTTAGAAGTAAATAATGAGCTACCGCAGAGGAAAATAGTTTCGATACTTACATTACAAGAGGGGAAAACGTGGTTGAACTTGAAAAATAATATCATTTGAGTCGAGAGTCGATATATTAATTCAGACATACATGATTATATTCTCCCTGTTCAAATTTGACGGTTCCGTCGTCTCGGTTTCTATTTTAGATAGGGCTAACGTCATTCATAAATCGATGGATTTGAACAGGCTATATTTAGGTATATGACAATCACCGCCCTTGTAAGAGTGTATCAATCAAATTATCATGAGATCGAGACGAAAACATTTATTATCTATCCGTCAATATTTGCTTCCTGGCTTGATTTTATCAAAAATGCGTTACGCCAGCGGTGGATTAAATTAATAAAAAATAAATAAATAAAGCAACGTCACTTTTATGTGGCCTCAAAGGCATAATCGGTAAGCACGACGTCTCTGGAGGGATTAGAATTTACTTTTAAAGGAACAGGCGCGGGTTCGAATCCAGCTATAGCCATGTTTTGTTTTATCTTCTTTTTTCTTGTTTGAATAGCAATTAATTTGGTGAATTTTCTGTTAGATCTATTCCGTCAACATCATTTTTATGCATATTTACAGAAAAATAGTTCCATGGTTATAGAATCATTACGCCTATCTACTAACCTAATAAACCTACTACCGGAAGTAACCTAATAAACCTAGGTTTATCTGCACCCCTTTATTATGTCACTAGAGAAGCCTGGTGATTGGATAAAATGTTTTCTGTTCTGTTCTGTTCATTTACACACAGAGTCTAAACGATCATAAATAAATGTACGTCTGCAGTTGTTTTTTGCAAACAGTTTTGAGTCAGATACATGTAAGACCCTGTATAACTCGATGTCTGTTTTGGCTCCAAGCTGTTTGAACCCAAGACGGTAAACATTAACATTTGCATTTTTATACAAGAAGCTAGTATTGGTTTGCATATTTTTTGAATTTCGTTTAGTTTCGTCTAAAAGGATAAACAAACTATATACACACGCTACTGTAAACAGCCTGTGCACACGAGCGACGTCTACTGAAATAAAATGTAAAATATAGTCAGTATATTTTTGTCCAAAATATTCCTTAGAACGCACCTGTACCGTTCTAGAAAAAACATTTCCCAGAGGGAGTTTGTCCTTGGACCTCCCTACAGTTACAGTTGGCGCGTATCACCCAGCCTGGTGTGTATCACCGTTTTACGCTCAGGCACACCATCAGCCTGGTGACAATGGATTCGTGTGTGTCAGAGTCAGTGCTGTAGTAACCTTCTAGTAAAACACAACATGGCAGTATTCTATAAGGTGGTAATAAAATACTCCGTGGAACTAAATACATGTAACTCGTATATATACTAAAATTAATTAATCTTACTATGTAAAGACCCAAACTATACGGAGTGGCAGGTTCATAAAATATGGCGGTAAATGCATACGAGTTTGGGATCAGTCGGGAAAAATCTTCATCAGTGATATTATTAATAATAAAAGAATTAATAATCCAGAAAGTTGATGATGTGTTACGCAAAATATACGAACATATTAGCAGAATACATTTAACACATTTCCTGATATTGACGCCTTTTGACGTCTCTGTAAAACTCAGTTTTTGAAACCATTGTAATAAATAGAGCATTTGCTTCATAGGAATAAAGATGTTTGATAAAATATAGTGCTGTGTACATGTACTTTCAACAGGAAATAAACAAACGAACAAAATGGCTTCGGTCTCTAATGTCTACATAATTATACATATTGCAGGCTGAATGTTACAAAGAAAGAGACTCCGAAATGAAAATGAGTTCAAGTAAGTGAATAAGGATTTCTTATTTCGTTAAAACTAGACCTCAAGCTGACTTGTGGGTAGGTCGGTGTGTGTGTAGACGGACTTTTCTATACTTTAGAGGTATCATTTCTATATCGACATACTGAGTTCTACCTCTTCCATTCAAGATAGAGCAATAAGGTTTGCACATTTATTCTGTATAGAGGATGGGGATTATGAATCGTAGTAGATAACGCAAATAACTTCAATATTTCTTCTTCAACTTCTCACTGTTATTGAGAGGTATTCACATATATGGTATGTCATTAAGAGGTAATTACCTCATTTGCCTATTAGCACACAGCTACCTCGCAAAGTCTATGAACGTTTTGATTGTCAGATAGCCAGGAGAAGGACCGATTTTATTGTATTTACTATGTTATAAGTATTATAAACGACAGTCAATTTGTTCAGTACAAGCATTCTTAAGAAATAATTTGTTAATATTTAGCATGAAGCGGGCGAATTCATGGTAACCTATGTGAATACCACTGACCTAGATTAAATGTCGGGTAATTCAGCAGCCAGGTTGGCTCCAAGTTTCCTAATATTCCGGTATTCAAAAGAAACGGAAAAATGTGTGTTATGGACATGGAGCCGGACTTGTTTATATACACCACCTTGCAAAGCATACTAAAAGTTAATCAATCTTGTACTGGCAGTGAACATAGAAATATGTATCTATACCGTTGATTAACATGTGAGTGTATATTTAAGTTATTGTCATTGATATATATATGTACAATGCACATGTCACAATAATAAAAATCATATTATCTTATAACGTTTTATTACATAACCTGCGGCAACGGAGTGCTTAAACAGTTCCGTAAAACAATGGGTATGCACTAGTGCATTTTAGTATAAATAAACGACGTAATCAGGCCGAAAGTTAATCTTAAAGAGAATACACAGGACCTATGTATGACGCATAATAATTAGCCAATAGGATCGCGGGCATGACCGTTGTCAGTTGTATTGCTACGCTGTTTGTAAACAATGACCGAAACAGCCGTCAGCTATAGCTTGTTTCTCTTTCAATGGCACTTTTCAGAGCAATGTCATAAAAACTAAACAGGTATTATCTGCTTTACAGTTTGTTCTCATTTTGATCAAATGGTAGTAAGAAAACAGACTTACACGTGTCCCAGAATATTTCCCAGACATACAATAAAATAGCATAAACATTGAACTTAAGATTGAAACGTTTTTTATAGTAGATTTAAATTTTATTTTTACGTAATCTATATAGTTTCTTGTCGTGGCATATATCAACAAATATGGCTGTCAGATTTATTGCACTTGTAGTATAGTAAGCCTAATCAACTATTTATCAAAAAACTTATAACATTTAAATGCAATGGCCGATGGATGTATTCAATCAATCTATTTTTGAAAATACGAGTACTCTAAAATTTTGTCCGATAGTGTGCTTCACAGTTTATTCAATTCTAAATAACATTTATACGTATGCAAATGACTGTAAGTGCAGAGAAAGAGCCTGGCGCGTTTGTGCTATGGTTTGTGGTATTTCATGTGACGCAACTCAAATACATAGCTCGATTAATATAACCAATATTACTATTGTATTTGGGACTTTATTTTTTTAAGATATTTGTTTTTCATTATACCACAGGGCGGGAATTAAATTATTTCAGTCATATCGCGATGTCCAGCTAATTACAGGTGGCGAAATATCCAGGAGTTTTTCCCATTTACAGAGCAAATTGCATTGTTACGAGATCGGTACAACCGGGTAAAACCACCAATCTACCGATGGTATAATAGATCAGACGTAACACATACAGTCTGATTAAGACTCCTCGAAGGTTTTCATTCCTCTTAAATTAACTCCTCCGTTTGACGGACTCCCGTTGGCGTACAGTTAACATAACCAGTCTGATCTGGGTCTTCTCCAATTGGTACGTTATAGATAAATATACCATTAATACTAAACGCAGGCGTTCTGAGGTAGATTTTTTTCAAAGACATACATAGATGTTGTGCAAACATTACGAGGTACAAGCGTCAAACAGCAATTATGAAACACAGTCATAAGATATCTAAACACTGGACGGTTCGAAATTATGCTTAGCTAAAACGACTGAGTTTCTATTTTTATGAATACTGTCTTAGGCAGAGGAAAATCACTTAATAAAAGGAATAAATCTAAATGAAAATTTTATTCCTACACAGGATTTTATACCCTCTTAGTAGATACGAATTCTTAAATACTAACGCCTTTACACCTACAATCATTTAAACTATAATACCAATTTTCAGAATACAAACACTTTTGAAGAAAATTGTTTCTAAAGAATCTCAACTACAAGTGTTTGAAACAAAATAGTTTTTCTCTAATAATCTGTGCAGACAATTGTCTATTTGTCACCATAGAAAATCTAATCTACCTACACATTCTGGTAAGGCGAACTTATTGTGTGTTATATCATGGATATCCCAAAATTTGAGCCTCTATATACAGCTAAAAGGCAAAAGACAATATTATACCGATTTTTGTAAGTATTGATCTTTTATCACAAAGAGTAATTGTCACATAGACCTGACTCCACTCAATAGATACATTTTTAAAAACTGCATTTTTACACGTTAATCTTAAGGGGTGACTTTGACATTGACCTGATCCTCCTAAATAGCTTTAACTGATGCATGTGCACACTAACATAAAGTTTCTATTTCAAATAGTTCAAAAGCTGGAGCCAAGGTTGAATTTGCTAACAGAAATCAAGCAGGACAAAAAATAGACCACCAAAATGCAGCTGTTTAATACGCACAAGAATACAACATATGAAGCACATATGAAGCACAAACCATATATTTATCTTATGCAAACAGATTAGACCCTGAACTGACAGTTCCTACCGAACCAATCTGGTCTAGGTCTTCTCCAGTTGCGAAGGCGTAGTAAAGCGTATTCATGGAGGAAAGGGTTAACATACAAATAGTCTGGAGTCGATTGTGAACCTCTGTCTGAGGTACATTATAGATACACATACCATCAATACTATAAGCAAAGGTTTTGAGGTAGATTTTTGCACATACACATATGTTATGCAAACAATATCAGGTACAAGCGTCAAATATTAGTTACTGAGGTTTTACGGTTATCCTTATGTCCTATAAAACATAGTTATAAGATATCCAAACACTGGCCTGTTTATAAACATGCTTAGCTAAGTAGACTCGGCTATACTTAAGTATTGTATCATCACAGTCTTAGATGGGTGAAAATAACTCAATAGATGAATCTTTAAAAACTGCATTTGTACACTAACTTTTGATCTTGAAGGGGATCTTTAACATTGACCTGATCCTACTAAATAGATACAGCTAAACAGACGAATGTGTATACTAACATGAAGGTTCTATTTCATTTAGTTAAAGTTGGAGTCAATGTATAAGTTTCTGACAGAAAACAAACATGACGAACAAGGTCAATCAAAGGCAGCATGTATATATGTTTGAGAATACAAAACATAAAGCAAAGAGCATAAATCTTCAACAAACAGAGTAGTTCGTGATCTCACGGTTCCTACCGAACAAGTCTAGTCTGGGTCTTCTCCGACTGGAAAGGCCTAGTAAGGCGTATTCATGAAGGAAAGGGTTGACATACAAATATTCTGTGACCCATTTAAAACCTCTGTTTGAGATACGTAATAAATACACATAGCATCAATATTATACATATTCGTGCTGAGGTACATTTATGCACAAACATACGTGCAAACATTATTAGGTACAAGGGTCAACCATCAGTTATTGAAGTTTTACGGTTAAAAATTGTTTCTTTACTGTCGTTTCGAAATATTTTTTCTCTACATAATCAGTGCAGATTATTTTCTCTACATCACCAAAGAACATCCATTCTTCCTACGGCAAGAATCGAACACAGTCTGGGAATGCTGTGTATTATAGCATGGACTTTCCCAGGTAACAATGAACCACAGTTACTATTTTCATTTCTGCAGTACAAATATTGTCAACACAAATTTAATAACATGCATATTTGCATGAAAACGATATTTCACGCATTCCGGTGGATTACTAGGATATAACAGTGGATTATCACTTGATAAACTCACTGTCTGAACAGTGAAGTTACCAATTTGATAATTTCACTGTTACCGGATCACTTGTTCACCAATGGGGATTTTAACTTGCACTAAGCAGTCAAATGTTTAGTAACCCAATACTGTTCTTATTTTATGGGGTCGTTTTGCAATGTTTTGTTATATTTTTCAAAATAATTTCGCAGGGAATACATTTGATAAAAAATGGAACAAAAACAGTACAAAATAAAATCCGAATTGGGACTCAAACCCAGACCTTCTGTCAATAAATGACAAGACGTCCTCTCATTAGACCATCTGGACGAAATGTAGAACTGCTATTTGCTTTTTTAATTTTTAAACTTTCCAGCAATCGATTTTAAATTAAGATTTATAAGTTAAACCAAACACCTGAACCGAATCTACTGTACAAGCCTTGAAGTACAGCAAATTCATGCCGTTTTACTCGATGCCATCATCAACAGTGACACTAGGCAGAACAAATCAACCGTGATTATCTACAGGATTCAATAGCGGATTTCAAATCAGCGCCTTCCCTGACTGTCATTTCCATGTTCATGTCACCGGTTACTAGATCTATAAAAACAATTCGATTTCGAAAACGCAAAATCTTTCTCAGGTAATTTCAAATTCTCCATTGAGCAGACTGTTCAAAAGACTTTAAGACATACCATTGGCCTGGCCTTACTCGAATGATGCAACTCATCGAAATGCATGAGCACGTCAAACTTAAGGCCCGGTATATAGCTAAAAAGCAAAAGCTGACATTATTATCTTTTGCAAATATTAATCACAAATAGTAATTTCGTCCTAGACACTAACCCACTCTATAGTTTCATCTTTAAAACCTGAATTTGAACACTAATTTTGAACGTGAAAGGTGTCTTTGCCCTTGACCTGATCCCACTAAATAGATACAGCCTTAACAGATCCATGTGTGGACTAACATGAACGTTCTATTTCATCTATTTCAAAGGTTGGAGCCAAGGTTAAAGTTGATGACAGAAACAACAAGAAATATATTTTTAAAAAAGATATTCAACGGCATACAAATATTGACAATAATAGTATTAAATCTCTGCCATATTAATTTAAACGTTTAGAGATTCTTTTAGCACAGGGAATTAGATCTATGAAGGGTTGCTTGTTGTTATACTAGCAGAGATGTATGCAATGGAAATGACTTGGAGTAGAAGAAGCAATTATTAAAATATTTCAAGTTACTTTTCTGTAGGAAATCACTATTAAACTGTACAATGTCAAAGTGTTTTTTTTAAATATCTAATTAGTTCTTCATTTTACCTATTATAAAAATGTACATGAAAACGACTATATTTATATTGATGTGAAGATAACAAATTGAATACACTTCAAAGCATATATAATTAAGTTTTTGTTTGTGCAGAGTCTGTAATTACTTAAAAAACGGTATTTACCTAGCCTAGATCAACGTATTAAACGAATTGTGTATCATCATTAGTGACATCATTAACTGAATCTACATATTTTAAAACAATATAAAGTTAGCAACCTCAACTTACTTCCACGATCCAAACCACAAGGTGATAGAGCCGTAGCAATAGCCTTCAGTAAGTACCTATATATCACAGCCAACAACCAGAGCCCCGTTGCTGTGGTTGGGGAAAGTAATTAATACTATAAATGCCACTACTCTAATATACTCTCTCTCTATCTCTCTATCTCCCTCATGTTGATTCAGGAAGAAGCTGTAGAATCAGTTCTATATTACACCATAAGCAAACAGGGCAGACCCATTGCATTGCACGTTTCGTTGCATCTAACATCCAGATGTTGCCAGGCAACGTGATACTATCATATTGTAGACCTTTGAAGTATGCATGCTTTTAGTTGGTCAATAATTCAAAACTAATAAAGCATTTATGTTTTCATGTTCCAGCTTAACGCTTTGGTCTCGTCATAATACTGGTATCTGTGGACTTTATGAAAGATATTTGTTCTGTTGATATTTAAAGAGACTTATAGGGCATGTGAACATTGATTTGATATAACTGACATAATGATTTCAGTGGTTCTGATCAGGATTTTAGGCACAATAAAGGTTGTAATGTAGCATGCGTGTTTAATTTCACAAGCCCCGCCTATGATTAATGTCGGTATTTATTGTATTTTCATCCCGTTCCAAATGCTATTGGTGGTAAACAAGCTCGTTATACTGGGGTGCATAGGCTATACACTCATATATGTTTGTTGTATCAATCCAGCTGTTGCATCGCTGCTACGCAAAATAGATTGATTCCATCATCATTCGTGAATTTGTCAATCTTCTAGATTATAATAAGCTAATGTTCTAGCTATTGCTTAAGGTGGGCTGTATTGTACCTGTTCACTGTATGAAGTCAGACATCCGACCTAAATCACTAGATGGAAGATTGTACCACTTGACATGGATGTTCCTTTGCAGCTATTATTCTGTCTTTCTGTATAAATATATATAAATTTTCTGTGGAATTAGCCATTTCCAAAAAAGTGCCGTACCGGGGATCGGTTATTTGCCGAAAATATTAATTTTACTTATTACTGTGGTAACCGACGCTTTGTACAAACTAATATTGCTTTTCGAACATTTATTGGATCCAGATCATCTAACAAGAAGAAAGACTCATATTATAACTTGTTCCGTGCATATGACATTTTCATTTTCTGCTAATAATCGGTATCTAATTATCAACCCTGTAATCCAATGGGCAGTCGAATTCCAGGTGGTGATCAAGGGCTGCACTGATCGTCCAATCTGGGTCATCTTGATCTATAAAACAAGACAACAGGACAATTTATTCTTGTTACAAACGTTCTTTATATGTCTGTCAAATTATCACTACCTGTACCATACGAACTACAATCACTATATAATTTCTAGGCGAAATCTCCCATTGGTTTACTGTATATCTAATTGTAGGCGATTTCTTCACTAGGCGATTTCTCCAGCACCCGTGACTTCAAATTCATGGATCTGTTTTCATTTGTAATAAATATTTTACTACATTCAGACAAATAACTTTATAAAACTGTATTTGAAGATAATTAATACTGATCCTGTTGTTTATATTTTGTCTAAATATTGTTTGTTACTACATTATACTCATACTGTTTCATACTGTTAAAGTTTATGACTTCTAGTTATATTAGATCTATCACCAGTTACTATTAACAACAATTGTTAAATTTTCGACACATAAGTTTCGTTTGTTTAAATCCCAATCTAATATGATCCCAGGAATTTCGAAACGTTAGCAGACTGTATATCTGGATTTTACATAGTTTGGCCATGTGTAGAGGCATTATAAAAAAGACTGTATGCCAGTCAATGTATTAACTAATGAAAATACAGTTTACTGCTAAATACTAGTAGGTCATATGCAAATTACAATGTAACATATTTTCTGATTGGGGAAACCAGAACAAGAATTAAAATAGACAGCAAGCCACTGAAAAAGGACAAAAATGCCACTCAAATACAGCATTTATTTTAATATGCATAAGAATACAAAATATAAAACACAAAACATATATCTTAAGCAAACAGCGTAGACACTGATCTGACTGCAAGGACCTAGTAAGGCGTATGCATTGAAGAAAGGGTTAACATACAAATAGTCTGTGATCGATTTAAAACCTCTGTCTGAGGTACGTTGTAAATACACATACCATCAATTCTATACACATACGTTCTGAGGTAGATTTTTGCAATCACAAATACACAGATGCAGTGCAAACATTTTGAGGTACAAACGTTAAGCATCAGTTCCTGAAGATTAAATGGTTATACATTGGAATAATGTCCTATGAAACACAGTTATAAGATATCTAAACACTGGCTGGTTCAAATTTATGCTTTTTGAAAATAGTTTCTAAATTGTCATATCTCATCTAAAATGTTCGAAACTAAATAGTTTTTCTCTACATAATCAGTGCAGATTATTTTTTCAAGATCGCAAAAACATCCAATGTGCCTACGGTTGGAGTCGCACACTTTATCTGGGAAGGCTAACTAACTGTGCTTTTTATCATGAACGTTCAGAGGAAACAAATGTTGTCAACACAAATTTAGCAACATGCATATTTGCATGAAAACGATATTTTCGAAAACTTATTTTATAGCAATCTGCATTGCAATTATACAAGTTATTTTACAGTTTATTGTTTACCTTTGTGACGATCTGCAGAATGTCCTTTTGATAATGAATCTGAATGTTCTTCGGCTGGCTTCAAGACTTTAAGCCGGTGCTAGGGGGCGCGAATAGTGGTTCACTTTTAATTACTACTCAATAAAACTGAGTCTGCAATTTTCTCTTTTTGTATTTCTACGTTTGCTTTCGAAAGATCACCTGTTTTCAGAATACTTGTATAGTTGCTGTAAGACTTCAGCATCTAACGCATAGCAATTTTACAGAGTAGTTTTAGGTTTGTTTTACATAACAATATACTGGACAGTTTAATTTTCCCCCAAAGATAGCATTTTACTTAAGACATGGCATTGACCTGACCTCACTCAAATGATGTAACTCTTTGAGATGCATGAGCACATTAACAATTAAGCCTCCTCTGTATATGGCTAAAAAGCAAAAGCCAACATTATTCTTTTTATGCAAACATTGATCTTTTATCACAAAGAGTGATTGTGACCTAGACCTTAACCCACAAATATATGATTCTTTAAAAACTGCATTTGTACACTAACTTTGATCTTGAAGGGTGTCTTTGACATTGACCTTATCCCACTGAATAGATACAGCTTTAACAGATGCATGTATATACTAACATGAAGTTTCTATTTCATCTAGATCGAAATGTTGAGCCAAGGTTTAAGTTGTTGGCCGAAAACAAACAGAAAAGGTAACTCACAGACAGCATGTAAATATGCATGAGAAAACAAAATATAAAGCACAGAGCATATCTATTCAACAAACAGAGTAGTTCATGATCACACGATTCCTACCGAAGCAGTCAGGGTCTTCTCCGATCGCAAAGGCCTACTAAGGCATATTCAAGAAGGAATAGGTTAACATACAAATATTCTGTGATCCATTTAAAACCTCTGTCTGAGGTACGTAATAAATACACATACCATCAATATTATATATAGCCGTTCTGAGGTACATTTATGCACAATCATACACAGATGTTATGTAAACAGTATGAGGTACACGGGTCAAACATTGTAAAATTGTTTCTATTCTGTCGTTTCTCGTCTAACATGTTTGAAACAAAATAGTTTTTCTCCGCATAATCAGTGCAGATTATTTTCTCTAAATCACCATATAACATCCAATCTTCCTACGGTGAGAACCATTCACATTCTAGTAAGACTAACTAAATGTGTGTTACATCATGAACATTCCGAGGTAACCACAGTTACTATTTTCATTTCTTAACATTCTGCAGTACAAATGTAGACAACACAACTTAATAACATGCATGTTTGCATGAAAACGATATATGCTAACACTTCTTTTATAACAATCTGCGTTACATTATACATGGAATTATACAAATATGTGTGTTACATTTCGAGAGTGATTTTGACCTAGACCTTAACCCATTCAATAGATGCAGCTTCAAAAACTGCATTTGTACAAAAACAATATCGTTTTGACGTTGACCTTGACTCAATGCATGTGTACACTAACAAGCAGTTTCCATTTCATTTATTTCAAAAGTTTGAGCCAAGGTTAATGTTGCTGATATAAAACGAATGGGACAAAACTGGTCACTCAAAGGCAGCATTTAAATATGTATTAAAACCTCTGTCTGAGGTACGTATATAAATACACATACCATCTATACTATACATTGACGTTCTGGGTCTTTTCCGATTGCAAGGGCGTAGTTAGGCGTATTATTGGAGGAAAGGGTTAACATACAATTCTTATACCATCAATATATTACGCAGACGTTCTGAGGTAGATTTATGCACACACACATACACAGATGCGGTGCAAATATTATGAGGTACAACCGTCAAACACCAGTTACTGACATTTTATGGTTATACGTTGTAATAATGTCCTGTGAAACACAGGTATATGATATATAAACACTGGTCTGTTCAAAATCATGCTTAGCTAGTAGACTGAGCTATACTTAAGTAGTTTTAGGAATACAGTCTTAGGCAGGTGAAAATAACTCAATGAATAGACTTACTCTAATGAAATGTGTTTTCCTACACTGAATACATACGAATTATCAAATTCCAACGCCTTCATACTTACAATCATTTAAATCGCAAGACAAATTTTCAGAATATAAACACGACTTTTGAAAATTGTTTCTAAATTGTCATATCCCATCTAAAATGTTTCAAACAAAATAGATTTTCCCTACATATTCAGTGCATATCATTACATCGGCATGTAACATCCAATCTGCATACGGTGGAATCGAGCACTTTATCTGGGGAGGCTAAATAACTGTGTTATATCATAAATGTTCCGAGGTAACATTGAACAACTATTTTTTTCCTTAACATTCTGTACTAGAACTGTTGTCAACCTAAATTTACCAACATGCATATTTGCATGAAAATCATATTTGCAAACACTTCTTGTCAGAAAACAAATAGGACAAAACAGAACACCGAAATGCAGCTGTTTTAATGTGAATAAGAATACTAAATATAAAGAACAAAACATATATCTTATGCAAACATGGTAGATCCTGAACTGAGAGTTCCTACCGAACCAGTCTCATCTGGGTCCTCTCAGATTAAAATGTATTCATGGAGGAAAAGGTTAACATACAAATATTATGTGATCAATTTAAAACCTGTGGCTGATGTACGTTATAAATACACATGCCATCAATACTATACACAGACGTTCTGATGTACATTTATGAACACACACGTTCAAACATTATGAGGTACAAGCATCAAATATCTGTTACCGAAGTTAACTCAATGAAAAGAATCAAATGTTATATTCTTACATTCTTAATAGATACGAAAACTCAAATTCCAACGCCTTTATACTTACAATCATATAACATTACCAATTTTCAGAATAGACTTTTGAACAGTGTTTCTATGCGATCGTATCTCATCTGAAATATTTGAAACAAAATAGTTTTTCTCTACATTATCAGTGCAAATTATTTTCTCTACATCACAACAGATCATCCAATCTGCCTACCGTGAGAATCGTTCACATTCTGGGCAGGCTAACTAACTGTGTGTTATATCATGAACATTCCGAGGTAACAATGAACCACAGTTACTATTTTCATTTCTTAATATTTTGCAGTACAAATGTTGTCAACTCAAATTGAACAACATGCAATTATACAAAGAACGTTTAGGTTAAAACTTTTAGGAAGAAAGGTTTTGACACTATTATATTGCAACAAACTTCATGTTTGGTTATCGACCCCTTTACAATCGGTCGCTACGGTTACCTCTTTGCTTGCACGATGAGAGGCCGAGAGTAGTACTCTATGATGGTATACGCTTAAACCCAGAAATGGGATGGGCTTACCAGACTCATGTATTACCTTTTCTCTGTCGCACCCTTAACGGCTTCCATGCAGTTGCTCTGTCTTCAGCAAAGTCATTGAGTACATATTTGACGGACGTTCACAGTTGTTATGCTATGTTTTATATTTTGTACTGTGTCTTCTATGTTGTGGGGAAGTCCGGCGGGGATACCTTTATTTACAATGTTTGTTTAGCTAGGGTGACTTTGAGATAAGTGTGAGGCTAGGACGTCCGTAAACCGGTTTAAACCCCCAGTGGTGATTTTGCTACTGACCGTACCAAGGCGGTTCTCTCTTTGTCACCCTTACTTTTGTTTGTCTTGTGTCTTTGTGCTTGTGTTTTGTTCATGTTTGTCTCTGGTGCTCGTGTATTTGTTGGTGTTTTCTGTGTTCTTCTCATGTGTTTGCGTGTGCTTGGTTGTGTGTGTGTGTGACACGCTGTCTATTGATGTGTTGGTGGTGATTGCGTCTTGTATGTGACTTTCTACTGTATGCGTGTGTATGAGTATAATTGCTATGCTTTCTGTAGGTGTTTTGGTGATGGTGGCGTTTTGTGTGTGGCTTTTCCTGCTTGACTTTACTACTTTTTCATTGATCTAAATAATAAAACAGTATTTACCTCGGAAGATAACGTTTGACTGTAAGACATGACATTGGCCTGACCGCACTCAAATGATGCAACTCTTTGAGAATCATGGGCACAACAAAAAATAAGCCTCTGTATAAGCTAAAAGAAACGGCCTTTACAGCAAAATATAAAGCACAAAGAATAAATCTGCATCAAACAGAATACACACTGACCTGACGTTTCCTACCAAACCAGTCTGGTCTGGGTCGTCTCCGATTGAAAATACATAGTAAGGCACGTAATAATGAGGTACGTAATAAATACTTATACCATCAATACTATACACAGACATTCTGAGGTACATTTATGCACTCACACATACACAGATGCTTTGCAAACATTATGAGGTACAAGGGTAAAACATTAGTTAGTGACATTTCTCGGTTAATTTTTTTTCTTTACTGTCGTTTCGCATCTAAACTGTTTGAAACAAAACAGTTTTTCTCTACATAATCAGTGCAGATTATTTTCTCTACATCACAAAAGAACATCCAATATGCCTACGGTGAGAATCGGGCACGTTCTAGGAAGGCTAACTAGCTGCGTGTTATATCATGAATATTCCGAGGAAACAATGTACCACAATTACTGATTTCATTTCTTAACATTCTGCAGTACAAATGTTGTTAGCATAAATATAAAAACATGCATATTTGCTTAAAAACGATATACGCTTACAATTCTTTTATAACAGTCTGCGTTATAATTATACATGTAATTATACAGATTTTGTGCTTAACCTTTTGAGAGTGATATTGACCTACACCTTAAACCACTCAATAATTGCATCCTTAAAAAATGCATGTGTACACAAACATTGATCTTGAAAGGTGACGTTGACTTGATTTTATTATAAAGCTTGAACAGATTGGTGTGTACACTAACATGCAGTTTCTATTTCATCTAGTTCAAAAGTTGGAGTCAATGTTTAAGTTGCTAGAAAACAAACAGGATAAAACAGGTCACTCAAAGACTGCATTCAAATATCCATTAACACCTGTCTGAGGTACGTATATGAATAAGCATACCATCTTTACTATACATAGACGTTCTGAGGTAGATTTATACACACACATACACAGATGCGGTGCAAACATAATGAGTTACAAGCGTTAAACATCAGTTACTGAAGGTTTATGGTTAGAAAAATGTCATATGAAACACAGTTGTAAGCTATTTAAACGCTGGCCGGTTAAAAATTAAGACTGAGAAGACTGAGCTATACTTAAGTATGTTTAGGAATACAGTCTTAGGCAACGCCTTTATACTTACACTCATTTAAACTACAAATGGAAAAGTAGTAAAGTCAAACAGGCAAAGCCACATACAAGACGCAACCACCACCAAAACACCGATAGACAGCATGACACACACACACACACACTTTGTGTGTGTGTATGTGTGTGTGTGTGTGTGTGCATTCGTGCGCGCGCTCGTGTGTGTAATAGATAGATATAGCAAATATGGTCGAGGACCGCTGCTAAACGACTAACAATTGACAATCATAGTCAAACCGATACCAGGGTTAATCTTTTACTCCTTGTTTATAGTATTCGTGTAAGAAATAATGGCACGATAGTTGATTAGATGAAATTATTACAAGGGCACATGAACTCAGAAAGACTCGGGCACGACAGAAACTGTAGAATCAGAGCTCTAGTATTCCATTTACAAATAGAGTAATTCCTGCTCAGATGGCTGCTACATGAGTCGTCTGATCTGTCACTTATTGTCTGCAACAGCATTACAGTAAAACATCTCTATGACGGCCACTAAAGTGTGTTAATTAGTTGGTATTTAGGGCAGGTTGTCGCTTAAAGCAAGGTGAAAGTAAAACAGAACGCTCCTATAGGAGCGTGCTGTTTTACTTCCACCTTGCTTTAGGCAGCCACCTGCCTTTAACACAAAATACCTGACGTAATTTTGTGGCCGTTATAAAGAGGTTTTACTATATATGCGTATTAACGGAGTAAAAGGTTCACAAAAAACAACAGACTCCATGATTTCATTTGACAGTGTAAATATAACAAATGCTTATGATTATTTCAACATCTACAGCCAGTCCTTTACTCCATAAATACGCCTTTGCAAAACACAGTAGACCCAGATCATCTGTAGTTGTCGTCTGATAAGGGTCAGCTCTGTAGTAGACACCTGGTCAGGATCAGCTCTGTAGTAGCCACCTGGTCAGGATCAGCTCTGTAGTAGCCGTCTGGTCAGAATTAGCTCTGTAGTAGCCACCTGGTCAGGATCAGCTCTGTAGTAGCCGTCTGGTCAGGATTAGCTCTGTAGTAGCCACCTGGTCAGTGTCAGCTCTGTAGTAGCCACCTGGTTAGGATCAGCTCTGTAGTAGCCGTCTGGTCAGGATTAGCTCTATAGTAGCCACCTGGTCAATGTCAGCTCTGTAAAAGCTATCTGGTTAGGGTCATCTCTGCAATAGCTGTCTGGTCAGGATAAACTCTGTAGTAGCCATCTGGTCAGAGTCAGCTTTGTAGTAACCATTTGGTCAGGGTCAGATCTGTAGTAGCTATCTGGTCAAGGCCAGTTCTGTAGTAACCGTCTGATCAGGGTCAGTTCTGTAGTTGCTGTCTGATAAGGGTCAGCTCTTTTTGATTATGAAATGATAAAGACCTGATTCATTAGATTTTCTATGTACTAATATTGTGTATTGACATGCTATATAAAGAGTTATATAATTATTTTTCATGACGTCACAATTTCTTACATTCATATTCCTGGTATAATGGTTAATACCGTCTGTAAGGAGTGCACTGGTTGGCGATAGACCTATTCAGCCTATTGTTAGTAACGGAAAGTCAATCAAGTCCTTTAACTTGTTCCAACTGTCGTCTGCAAAATTCTTGTCTGCTGCGTTCAGTGCTTGTCATATTTCTTATATCTCTTCTTAAACCTCAATGAGGCTATCCAAGTGTGGACAGTTGACACCAAGTTGTCTCATTTGGATCCAAACTGCTGGCAATAGTTATCAAAAGGAGGACCATACTATAGATAGAGTTAAAGCAGACAGGAGCTGTGGACATCATATAAACACCATATTTGCATGACACAATATCAGTGCATACACTGCTGTGGACCGTTTGAGATACAGACATGTGGTTAGTGACAGATTTGGTTTCATTTATTTGTTTAATTTCGGTTTTCATTGATGACTCAATTAAAATTGGTCTTGAAATAATGTTTTCGCTGTGATAAACTTGTTATGATTATGTATAAAAACAAATTATTCTTTAAAAAGTAGTATATCATGTGGTTAGTGACAGATTTGGTTTTTATTTATTTGTTTAATTTCTGTTTTCATTGATGACTCAATTAATATTGTTCTTGAAATAATGTTTTCGCTGTGATAAACTTGTCATGATTTTGTATAAAAACAAATTAGTCTTTAAAAAGTCGTAGTATAGCATGTGGTTAGTGACAGGTTTGGTTTTATTTATTTGTTTAAATTCGGTTTTCATTGATGACTCAATTTAAACTTGGTCATGAAATAATGTTTGCGCTGTAATAAACTTGTCATGCTTTTGTATAAAAACAAAATATTCTTTAAAAAGTCGTAGTATATCATGTGGTTAGTGACAGGTTTGGCTCATTTTTTTGATGACATAATAAGATAGATATAACACGAATGTTTTCGCTGTAATTAAGTTTAAACATCTACACCTCATCCAGTGCTCTTTGATAAGTTTCATGTCGATAAAATGAAAGTTTCGACTTTTGACCCGTCGCTCTCTACTACTCTCCGCTTTTCCAGTCTCTTGTTGCCAGAAGAGGTTTATTTTACTGGTACATGTATATGCATTTCTCTTCGAAAGTCGCTAATATAATCGTGTATGGAATTCATGAATCAGACCCGTTTCAATAATTATTACATTTTGCGTCGTTATTACATTTTGCGTTAAAAGTTTTCCAGCATAATGTAATGAATCAACGCAACTTGTAATAATTACATGTATTATATTTTGAGTCGTTTTTACATTTTGCGTTGCAATGAAATATTTGGCAGTAAAATATTTGACCCCGTATCAATTGATTGTATTTATTTTCTTATGTTTTTTCACAGCAAAAATTTTATTTATTGTTTAGATCTACTTCTTATTCTTTTAAATCCAGTCATATCTTGTCACGGAAGAATGAATGAATGAATCAATGAATGAATGAATGAATGAATGTATGAATGAATGAATGAATGAATGAATGCAATACTTTATCTAATGAGGGTAGCTCAATTAGTCATAATGGCTAATCTACCTTGAGGCCCTGAAACAAAAGCATTTAATACAAAATGCTAAACAGTAAATCACAGATGTATAGGGTAAACTGATCGTGAGTCGGACACCTATTCCACTTTTCCTCATGTCAAACGTCTGTGCGTTCAGCTAGACACTTCCGGTGTTCACTGGTACCTGGCCTGATTTCTTTTAAGCTCTTCTAGCGCTTTATATGCATCAAACACACATGTAACAGGGCCAAAAAGTATGGAAAGATAGGTAACCCTAATTCGATCGTGACTCGGACACTTTCGATATTGAGTCGGACGATTTCAATTGATTGAAATATTCATTGTAATACTTTCATTAAGCTCTGAATTGTGAGATTTCATAGTATTATGTATCATAAAAAAGATAGACCCTAATATACATCTAGAATCCACTATAAATATCGTAGAATGACATTTGATTTCCCTGCTGTTCAATCATAGGAGATGACCCACCGGGTACAGAGTGTATATAAACGTGACAGTGTCCGACTCAAAATCAGTTTGACATAGTATATATTATTAGAGAGCGTGGCACTTCTTGTTTACTAAAAACCTGAATAATATATGTCTTTTAAATGTATATTTATTTTTCTTCAACAAAAACATGATCTCCACCATTTGTAACACTCGTATAATGTCGCCATTACTCAAGAAACTAAAACCGAATGCGGTTTTATCTGACTTTGACATTTAAAAGTTGGTGCTTTTGGGTGGTTTCTAGCGTTGTTGTTGTGAAAAATGCATGCAAGTAATTGAGTTCAAGGTAAGTAACCCTGGTGAAAATAAGCATTAAGGTACCCGGCAAAGTAAAGATTATGCCAGTTACACTGCTTTCAAGCAGTGTATAAAGGGGTTGAAAAACGTCCGACTCTCAGTCGTGTCCGACTCACGATCACGCACAAGAAATCAACTCATTGCTCGCTAATACTAATGATGCGTCTGTATAATTGAAAATTGTTGTCTGCTTCAATTTGTAGATCTATTCTTCAAGGACACGCATTCGGATCCTTATAAAACGTCGAGTAACTTGGCGTCTTATCTAGATCCAATCTGTTACCAAAGTTTTGATTTGCCACTAGCATCCAAATAGTTAATATAAAACTGGATTTAGCTTAACTGTTGCACAAATGAAGTGCATAAATGCCATTTGACCCCGATTCAGGTGGATAAATGCACGCACTATTAAAACCCACATATTTGTGACGTCATTTCAGGGATTTTTCACCTTCTATAACAGAGGCTTGTAAAAG
Organism: Azorinus chamasolen; assembly: GCA_963576725.1. NCBI lineage: Eukaryota > Metazoa > Mollusca > Bivalvia > Cardiida > Solecurtidae > Azorinus > Azorinus chamasolen. The sequence goes on along the minus strand of OY755241.1, from coordinate 77,767,255 downwards.
GCCCCTTCCCAATTGAAAATTTCTTTAAAATCATGCAGTTTTCCCAAATATCCAAACTTACACCAGTTTTTTTGTTTCCCAAATCAGCAATTTTAGCGATAAATCTTCCCAAAATCAGCAGGCTAATGCCCCTTCCCAATTAAGAGAGAAATAGCCCTGCATTTACCCACGCTGTCAATACTATAATACGACAAAATATTTTTGCTTAGTTTTAGTTAAAATAAAATGTTATCTGCTTCAAAATTAGAAAAATGCAGTTAGAGTGTAAACTAATTGAACCTGATGAGACGTTGAGTTGCTCAACGTCTCATCTTGATCCAAACTATATACACAATGATTATAACGAATTGAATGAACGAATGAATGAAAGGCTTGAGCGTAACCCAATTAATCTAAATTAATGAATGCATGCTAAAATACTTTAAATCAGTACATTTCATACATTTCTATGCACACATAACCATCACAGATCATTATAAACAATGTGTCCAATGCAGATATTACGCTAAACCATTTCAATAACGCAAAATGAAAGCAGCATTATTATACAAACTACATAAACAAAGTTTCAAATAGAACTGAAACAAGCAAGAAACTTCTGTGGAAAGTTACCTACATGGACCCGTTCCATTTGGGCCCTGTGTCAATGAATGAATGAAACACTTTATTTAGCGAGGGTAGCTCGGTTAGTCAAAGACTAATCTACCCCCGATGCCCTCAAAATAAGTGCATTTCATACAATATGACAACTCTAAATAAATAAAAAGCATATTAAAAAGGCATATTAAATAATAGTGTATTAATTATATGTGCACAGTACTCTTTTCTAAAATATCTTTTTACACAAAATGAGAAGTCCCTAATCAGAAACTCCTGCATGAAGTGTCTGATATGGGTTTGCTCTTAATAGAAGAAAAACGTTTTTTTTCTGATGAAAGACAATTAGTTTTCAGGAATATTAAAACTACAATTTCAAGTCATACTGATATTTCCATGAATAAATAGTGTAATAAGAAGAGCAATGAGCATATATAATATAAATAAGATCTGGAACACTTTTATAAACGCCATGACGTCGAGTATGATGACGAGATAACCTAGCAAAATAACTCGTAGCGAAAAAATGAACTCGAATAGGTATTGATTTTTTACTTGTTCCTGTTTAGAAATGAACAGAGTATGACATATAATTTTTTTTATAAACTTTCACCGTCTAGTATTTTTGGAATTCCACGAAAATGGCGAAAAAAAATAAATTTCAAAATGCTGTAAAATGGGTTTCCCAACATTCAACTCCCGACTTAACAAAAGTGTTACGCTTGTAAAACATATATCGCATATCATGTTGAAGAACTATTCTTCTTCTTCAAAACAGTTTTCGAATCATTGAAATACACAACGGCATTTGTAAATAAATAAAGAAATACGCAAACACATGTGAATTGCTTAGATGACACCAGAGGGCGCTTTTGACGTCATATATTGCTAAGCAACCGACGTCAAATTTAAAATAAACGTCACAGTCGTGTCGGCAATAACTTTCTGTATACCTGGACCAAATATGATGTTAATTGGATAAACTTTTGCGCGAACTACCTTCAGGCGCTCCTGTGACATCCGGAATGTTATGGTGATGTGATTTACAAACTTAATTTGGACATATCAATTTTCTCATTTTGTTCGTCATATATGTTAAAAATTCATTAATAAGGCACGTGCTCCTATAGTACTACACTATACTGAATGTAGGGTTGTCAACCATTTTATAGTTGGCAATCACGCTGCCCTCTTTTCATGTACGCCGACAGGAAATCATTTATACTCTATGAAGACGCCCGTAAAGTTCGGGACCGGAAGGAGGACGTCGGATCCTTCTACTCGTTTTTGTCCTAACCTTTTTTACTGTATTTGCCATCGCAGTTATTGTAGATTAGTCGAAGAGGTGATACGTTTATACACACTGTTTGTCTTTTAGAGTGGGGATGGAATAAGTATGAGGTTTAAAGTCATCAGTCTGGTGCCAACCAAATGGTGATAGTATAATTATAGCTATGAGCATTGCGATAATGGTGATGGCAATGACTATAACAGTAAACCAATAACAAAAAATGTAACAATTACAGTAAGCCAATCACATCTCGCTAATTAACTCGTCCACTGTCAAATATTGTTTTTGCTAAATTTGTGGTCTGTTCATAATTTGTTTTAATTGACCTTTTTGTTTCAAAAACATATCTGTAGCACCAACAGGCTAATCTCTAATGAGACACCGAGTTACCTGGCGTTACTAGAACTGCTTGTCAGATTTGAAATCAAATTTGACCCCGATGAGACGTCGATTACGTGGTAAGTTCAATAAAATGTTTTAGGTCAGCCACAACTATCGCTTCCATTCTACTGACCTTTGGGTACGTGCATTCGTACGAGCGCTTTCAACTGAAGGTGCCAAACGGAGAAATGGTACCCCATCCATGCAAGCCTAATATCCTGTGGCGTGGGGTTGGACATGATAATCATCTAGGTGGAGGGGCCAGGAACCCATTTGGTGTGGATTTCAAAAACAACAATCACGTAAGCTACGTAACATTTGTTTTACCTTTTTGAACGATCTCTAAAGTAGAACCTGTCTTAAGCGAACATTCATTTTTAACATAAATCTGTTGAAAAAGGCATGTGGTTGCTTTCATTATTACTCCTTACCTGCATTAAGCTACCACTTGCCTTACAGATCCATAATTAGACCATTTCTGTTGGCCGCTTAAGACAGGTTCCACTGTATAAGTATTAACCATTTCCCAGTTAGATATTCATTTAATTCACTGATTTCGAACGACCAGAAAATCTAGCAGCACACGGAATAAAGTATGGGGTGGCAAGCACTTAACACCTGCTATTTTAACGTACAAAGACACCCATACCACTAGCTTAAACTGTATTCATTTTTATACGCCCGTTTGAAAAAACGGGACGTATTATGGAATAGCGCTGTCTGGTTGTCTGGTTGTCTGTCCGTCTGTAACATCTCTAACTCAAGTTCCGCTTGGTGGATCCTTCTCAAATTTTAACACAATGCCTGCCAAGTCCCGGTTTGTTTATCCTAAGTCAAGGTCACACAATTGGACTTAGAATTTTCGTTTAGCAAAACATTTAACCGGTCTGTCTGTCTGTAACATCTCTAACTCAAGTTCCGCTTGGTGGATCCTTCCCAAATTTAATCATAATGTTTATCTAGACATGCTACAGTAGCCTGCCAAGTCTCAGCTCGTTTATCCAAGGTCAAGGTCGCTTAATTGGACTTAGAATTTGCGTTTAGCATTTGCGTTAAGCAAAAATGTTAACCTCAATGTATGTTGAACAAGTCCACTTATCTACATAGCACTTTGAGATAAAGCTTTGAAACTTGGAACACTTATTTACCGTCACAACCTTCACCTGTAGGCAAGAGTAAATAACTCTGTCAAGCATTTTGACTGAATTATGCCCCTTTTTAACTTAGAAATTTTGGTTAACGCTTTGTTAAAGTCCATTTATTTACATAACACTTTGACATAAAGCTTTGAAACTTGGAACATTTGTTCACCGTCACAACCTTCTCCTGTAGGCAAGAGTAAATAACTCTGTAAAGCATTTTGACCGAATTATGCCCCTTTTTAACTTAGAATTTTTGGTTAAGGCTTTGTTAAAGTCCATTTATTTACATAACCCTTTGAGATAAAGGTTTTAAACTTGGAACACTTGTTCACCGTCACAACCTTCTCCTGTAGGCAAGAGTAAATAACTCTGTCAAGCATTTTGACCGAATTATACCCCTTTTTAACTTAGAATTTTTTGTTACGGCTTTGGTTAAAGTCCACTTATTTACATAACCCTTTGAGATAAAGCTTTTAAACTTGGAGCACTTGTTCACCATCACAAGCTTCACCTGTAGGCAAGAGTACATAACTCTGTCTAACATTTTGACATGATTATGACGCTTTTTAGCTTGGAATTTTTGGTTAAGGTTTTGGTTAAAGTCCACTTATTAACATAACCCTTTCAGATAAAGCTTTTAAACTTGAAACATTTGTTCACCATCAGAAGCTTCATCTGTAGGCAAGAGTAAATACAATGCAACTCTGTCAAGCATTTAGACACAATTATGGCACTTTTCAATTTAGAATTTTTGGTTAAGGTTTTTTGTTAAAGTATGCCTATTTACAACCTTGAAACTTGGTCGCAAAATTGGGCTTAGAATTTGAGTTCAGCAAATACTTTAACCCCAGTTAATGTTGAACAAGACCCCGACGGGCGTATATTGTGTCCACTGGCACTCTTGTTCATAACTAAATTGTTGAAATTCATGATTTCGAACCACCAGAAAATATTACAACTCTAAGAATGAAGTACGGTGTTGGTGACATCAATAAACGATCATGACGAGTTGCCGAGTTAGTCTTCATCTGGATCCAATCTGTTTGCAAATACAGTAAAACCCTGTAAGTCGGACGTTCAATTTAGTATAAATATCGGCCTTCAGGACAGCTGGCAGCTTAACTCTAGGTGCAAGTCATGCAGAAAGCTAATATATGAGCTTTGTTCGTGACTTTCATCCTGCATTAAGCAGTCACCTGTCTAAAAGTATCTAAATGCTTCTCTACTAAAATTAAAAACTGGTTAAGAGAGGTTTTACTGTATATGCTGAAAATAAGTATATTGCCAGAAACCCGACCGAATATACGCTGAAGAAACGCGACTTCCATGCGTTTAATATTAAATACCCCAGTGCTATTAATTTGACGATATATTGGTATTTATTTGTGTTGCGATGGTTTCAAATAGGCCGATACTATTCAATTGTATAACAAAACCCATAGACGAAGAGTTTCTACTTAACCATTGTACTCCATGAATACGCCTTTCAATGTATTTTGCAAACAGAGTAGACCTAGATCAGACGGTTCCTATAGGAGCCGTCTGATCAGGGTCTGTCCTGTTTGCTTCTGACATAATATGGACACGAGTCTACAGTTTCTGTCATGGCCACAAATTACTGTGTCCTTGTGTTATTATAACAATATAACAATAAGATAAATAAAATCACAAGATAAAGCTTGACTACGTTGGTACATAAATATTGTTAATTGACACATGAGGAGTGCGTCATGCTGTTAGAGGGGCTATTATTTATCCTTTAATATACTGAATTATTTAAACTAAATCTGATTTGTGTGTCTGGTAGATCCCGGGTTCGACCAGAGCATAGATCATATTGATTATGTAAGTAGGAGATCCTTCGAGAGCAAAAGCAGCAATGCGAAAAGAGAAAAATGCAACAATACTCACTATCAATAGCACCTTTCATCTGATGAATTATTAAACGTAGCTCCTTCTTTTCTGAATATTAATGAACAAAAACAGTGCAGACCGTGATCAAGAGCCATTTGGTATGGGTCTACATTGTTTGCAGAGATCTTATATACTCTGTTTCCATCCATGAAGGGTTAGGCTAGGATAGGCAAAAGGTTGTTCGTCTAATTAAACCATTCCCTTATATTGACGCCATTTGATGCATCACATTCGGAAACAATTAAGATAAATAAAGAGTTTGCTTCCTTTGGACTAAACTATACATTTCTAAAAGTGTCATTTTCTAGTCAAATTCATATGAAGAAAATTTATATACAGAGGTTGGGTCTAAAAATAGCCTTATATGATGTAATGGGTTTATTGTGTACTCTTCTAATTAGCAATGGTGATGGCTTGGAGATACCATGGCAGACGATGACCGTATTCATAAAGATCCTTAAGGGTATAGCGTTTAACCTTAGTACTACATGTAATCACATCTTGAATGTCAATGACACATGAACACGGACAGTTTGGTCATGGCAAACATTGTATAACCAGGCCTACATTATTTCATTAGCAATTAGAGCAGACCCTGATCATATAGGAGCCATCTGATATTGGTCTATTCTATTTGCAAAGATGTTGAAAGGTGTAAATAAAACCTTATACATGTAGTGTTATTAACCCTTTCGGGGCCAAAGTTTTAATTGTCGTCCGCAATCCATGTTTGTTAAATCATTCAGTAAAATAAGGGAATGAGAACAATAAATGCAAATTTTAAAGGAATAAAGCACATATATAGAAATAGAGATTGACACAAATAGTGGAGTCCCTGAAAAGGCGGCGTCTGACCTGGGACTGCACTATTTGTTGTGGTGCATTTATGCGACTTATGCGGTGAAAGGGTTAAGGAATTGTTAGGAGGTTTTGTCATTTTTCTTTTAACACTTATACAAACATTTTTTCAGCGGTTAGCTGTCTATTTTCACTTTTGTTCTACTTTTCCACCAATCAGAAACTATGTTACATTAAAATCTGCATATGACCTACTAGTATTTTCTAGTTAACCGTATTTTCATTTGTCAATCCCTTGACTGGCATACAGCCTTTTCATAATGCCTCTACACATGGCCAAACTGAATGTAGGGCGTTTCGGCTTATGGCGTTTCGCCCCGGATGTTTCGACCCAGGACGTTTTTGCCATCTATTTATTCGGCCTAGGACGTTTCGGCAAAAACTGAAAATTTGTATTACAAAGCAAAATTTGAATAATCAAAATCATTAAATAACTATCTATATGTTAAATATTGATATGTGGTCCATTTTTTTGTTTATACAGATCAGGATATTAGCTAAGCAGGTGACATATTCACACTTACTCAACCTTGGGTACAATGAGTGATAAAGAGGTGCTTTCAAATACTATAGTCACATTGTTTAGTCATTAAAACAGCACCAGACCACATAACACATTACTAATGATTTACTATCCCATTCAGTTTTGATTTTAGTCTTGGTCCAAACTGTTTGCCACTCACTTTATGCTTTTTGTTTTCAGTCAAAATGTTGTTTAGTTCAACTATTGGTGGATTCAAATACATGTACAATACTGTAGTCACATAGTTTATTACTTTGGTCATTATCAAAACTAGATATATAATACATAAACAATATTATTGAATAAAACTATATAGATCAAATATCCTCAAAAGGTGTGGATCAAATTTTGACTATTCAAATTTTGGTGTGTCATACTTTATATCAGTTCCTAACTCATTATCTTAATTATCACCTCATGGTAATGATTGCTGAGCATTATTGCCAGTTTGCCAAAACCACTATTAAACTTTTAAACATTTATTATCATTTTGCTATCAATTTAATACCACATTTGATCACATCCACTTTGACGAACAGGTAGTTTGCCGAAACCACCATAATTCACAGGCAATACTTTAGGAAATAAAGAAGAAATGTTGTTTAGTATATTATAGTAGTGGCATAAATCGTATTAATTACTATCCCCGACCACAACACCAATTAAAGCTCTGGTTATTCGCTCTCTGTAATATAAAGCTACTTACTGAAGGCTATTGTTACGGCTCTATCACCTGGCGCTTTGGATCGAGTAGTAGGTTGAGATAGCTAACTTTATATTGTTTTAAAAATACGTGTATATTCAGTTAATGGTGTCACTAATGATGATGCACACATGTCAGTTAATGCGTTGATCCAGGCTATAGATAAATACCTTTCTTTAAGTAATTACAGCCTCTTCACAAACAAAAACTAAATTCTGTATGCTTTAATTAAAGCGTTTTCAATTAGTTATCTTCATATCAATATAAATATACATGCTTTCAAGTAAAGTTTTATAATAGGTAAAATGAAGAACTAACTTCAGATAGTTTTAAAAAAAATACTTTGACATTGTACATTTTAATAGTGATTTCCTATAAAAGTAACTTGATTTTTTCCATAATTGCTTATGTTACTCCAAGTCATTTCCATTGCATGCTTCTCTACTAGTATAATTACAAGCAACCCTTCATAGATCTAATTCCCTGTACTAACAGAATCTCGAAACATTGAAATTAAGTTGACAGAGATTTAATATCATTATTGTTTTGTACATTATGTCAATATTTGAATGCCGCTGAATATCTTTTTAAAGGATATTTCTTGTTTCACATGCCTCTGCAAAGAGAGTAGACCCGGATGAGATTTCTTACATAAATATTAAACAGGAAAATGTATGCACATACAGTAGAATCCCTCTAATGAATAAACATAGCTGTCTGTATAAGCATGTGGTAGCTTAATGCAGGACAAAAGTAATGCAGAATGCTGCTCTGGGATATTTCTTCATTACCTTGTACTGCATTCAGCCACCATCTGCCTCTCCAAGCGAGAATTATACCTCTTTTATGTGGTCGCATTAAATGGGGTTTACTGAATTGTTTGGGGACACCCGGCCATATCTTATATTGGAACCCATCTTATTTTCATGTTGCGGGAGGTACAGCAAACAACTTATTTACCATAGACATGGATGGTTTCAGCACATAGTACATATCATAATCAGATGTCTCGTCTGATATGGGTTTACACTGGTTGCCTATGTCCTTTTTAAAGTACACGGGGCACAAATGGGTTAAGGTCCTATATGAATAGTTGACCATGGCATTTCCTTGAGTACATGTAGAGAATATTCTTAAGTAGTATGAGTGGCGGTGTATGAGTAGCGTTGTATGAGTGGCGGTGTATGAGTAGCGTTGTATGAGTGGCGGTGTATGAGTATCGGTGTATGAGTAGCGTTGTATGAGTGGCGGTGTATGAGTAGCGGTGTATGGGTGGCGGTGTATGAGTGGCGGTGTATGAGTGGCGGTGTATGAGTAGCGTTGTATGAGTGGCGGTGTATGAGTAGCGGTGTATGAGTGGCGGTGTATGAGTAGCGGTGTATGAGTGGCGGTATATGAGTGGCGGTGTATGAGTAGCGGTGTATGAGTGGCAGTGTATGAGTAGCGGTGTATGAGTGGCGGTGGTAATGAAAAGTAAACGTAAAAGGGCACACGTACTCGCTCACATTTGCAACCGGCTACGCAAATGGGTCTCTGAGTACAGAATGCAGAACTTTCTTTCCTGCGTTTATTTAACTCGTTTCTCCATAGGCACATATTTGTACACAGTAAACTCACTCTAAAGAAGGTGGCAAGTGGTAGCTTTATGCAGGAGCTTTCTGCATTACTTTCGTCCTGTATTTAGCAACCACCAGCTTTTAAAGATATATGCGTTCATTCATAAGGTGGTTACTCTAGAGCGGGGTTACCCTACTTGCCAATAGTAGTGCTGAAACGATTATCCGGTTAACCGTTGCCGATTACGACGTTGCGATTAACTGGATTGGTTACTTCCCTAAGATTGTCCGTAGAGTGCTAAAGGTTACTTCCCTTAAATTGTCAGTAGAGTGCTAAAGGTTACAACGGTCATAAAAAGACTTTAAAATTTGTTTTTCATGTTCAATAAAACTGATGAAGTATGTGTATTTGGTTCAAAATTATATTATTATTATTATACCATATTTATATAGCACTCTTTTCATATATTAATACGTTCAAAAGTGCTTTACAATTAAAACATTTATACATACTAAAGCAGAAATTAAAGAAAATATAAGATATGCAATAGAAAAAAAACCCATAATAAACAAAACAAAAACATTTACAGTGTATTTCTAAGGTATAAAAAGAACATCGCATAACTCAAAATTTAAAGTCCATATGCCTAGTAAGGTATAATACAATTATGATAAGAGAATAAAGCAATGTTGATGGCATACTATTTCTATAGTTAAAACATGCAACCGCTGCTTGGGCTTAAAATATATATCAGCCACCTTAATACTTTAAAAAGGAACGATTTTACGAGATCTTTTAAAAGATTCAAGTGTAGCTGAGCTAAAACATGCAACAGCTATTTGGGTTTAAAATATACATCAGCCACCATATATCTTTAAAAAGAAATGAGTTTTAAGAGTTCTTTTAAAAGACTCAAGTGAAGCTGTCTTCCGTATTCCCACCGGTAGTTCATTCTACAATTTAGGAGCCGCCTTTGCAAAGCTACGATCACCATAGGTAATTGTACGGGATCTTGGTATCACGAGGGCCATAAATTATGTGGTGGTTGTTCTATTTAGCACATTAAACCATCGATTTTTGTTTTTCTGAAATATTTCGAAATAATTGTGATAGAAACACAAGCTTAACTTGATTATAAAACGTTATGACGATAAAATATGTCATCAAGATTCAATTTATTTTCTCAAGTTTGAAGTCGCGTTCAGTTTATGTATAACACAAGCGTGAGCGCTTCCCATACTATAGTATTTTGAGAAGTTCTCTGAACTATACTGCATTCTCAGCTGATAGCTGTAAACAATGGCAGAAATACATGTGCTTGCAGTTTGAACATCTGTTACCCTTCTTGTGCGCAGAAACATATCAATATTAGCACCCATGTAATTATTATGTGCATATATTGATATTAACAATTGGCCTTCTCGTTGCTCTTTCATCATATGTTAATGAACAGAACAATAGAACTGATATTTTATTCGGCATAAACATACAGTGTTCATTGCCATACAACATACAACAAACATTAATATATGCAGTCGCATTTTCGTACAAAGATTAACAGTATTTGAATGATTGCGTGACAGAAGTACGATTAATAATTGCCTGAACTCATTAAATAAAAGGGATTTATTTTACTGTTATATATTGCGTATTATGAACAATCAGATTTGTATGTTATTCCATAAGCAAGAAAAGTGGATTCTGATCAGACATGTCCAACATAACTTTCTAACTTGGGTCTACCGTGCTGGCTAGTGCTGAAACGGTTACTGGAAATGTGTAACCGGTTAATCGGGAGTATTAATCGCGATTAACCGGTTAATCGTAGCTCTGTCACACAATCATTCAAACACTGTAATGCAAACTACCAATGCAAACTACCAATGCAAACTATCAATGAAAACTATCAATGCAAACTAAATGCAAACTATCTATGAAAACTATCAATGCAAACTATCAATGCAAATTATCAACTTTGAGTAGACAGCCATTGTATTTCCCATGAATCACTGTCTAAAGTACGTTCAGTGAATATCCGGGAGAATGTCTGATATATTTTCCCTTTATGGCAAAAACTTGAACCAAACTCGTTCCCGTCCCAATCAGGTTCCCTCTTAGTAACGTGAGTGGGTGGGTGAATGAATGATTGAACGAATGATTTATTAATTGATTAGGTGAGAGAGTGAGTGAGTGAGTGGGTGAGTGGGTAAGTGAGTGAGTGAGTGAGTGAGTAAGTGAGTGAGTCAGAAAATGAATGAAATAATAAGAAAGTGAGTGAATGAGTGAGTTATACAGTACCGCGATACTGAGCACGTCGTATAGGATAATGACTGGACTTGTAGAAGATGATGCATGAGTACAGGTAGATCCGTTTGATTGATCGTATGTACTAGGAATCAGCTTGTATCATCAGACTACCATTCAGTCAAACCACCATCCGGTCAAACTCCCAATAGATCGTCTGACATTTTATTGCGAGTTAACCCACCTGGAAGTCTCCACAATTCATTATTTCTTCCATCCCTTTTAGGAATGGACATTAGCCTTGTGTCAGATGGACTCTGATGGGGATGGAAAGACTAATGGGGAGGAGCTCGGAGACCCTGGCTGTACCTGGACACCGGGAACTAAACCGACGTCATCACTGCGTCTGTCTCATCCAGGTGAGTTAGTAAAGTGGTTCTGAAGCAGACACATGTAGTATAAAGTATACACGCACGCACAATTCATGTAGATATTGATATTAACATATGTTGTAGTTTAATAATGCGAAATGAGTTTGCATTTAAAGCAAAAATTGCAAAGCCTGCATGCACAATATATACATATATTGGTAGAAATATTTTTGTTGTTATTTCCTTTTCTCAGTTTTAATAATACGGAAATTGTGTTGTGAATCCAACTGCGGGCTATTTTGATTGGTAAAATTTCTCTGTATCTGTGATACGAGAATATGCTAATTGCCATGGAAACGGGAAGGGAATACATTAGAGCGCTTAATAAGTTCAAGGTTATTTTGATGATCACACAAATTAGAAGCATAGTAGTGATGTTACTCTTCAATTTACCCTTTCCCTCATATATATATATATATATGCTTTTACAAGCCTTTGCGATCAGAGAATACCTAAAATCAGACGGCTCCTAATGAACAATATAATAGGTCTGATTCTACATTTTTACCAATACCAACAGAATATGTGTACATATACTATTTTAAAAAAAGTCAGCTAATAAATATTCATGATGTCAATATTTCTTGCATTAATAGTCAACAGGGCAGATTTTAAATACAGTTCAACCTGTCTTAAGCGGCCATCAAAATGAGATCTAAGTATGGGTTAGTAAGGCAGGTGGTAGCTTAATGCAGGTCAAAATTAATGCAGAACATTTCTGCATTACTTTTGTCCTGCATTAAGCAACCACCTATATTTTTAAGATCCCTATGTTAGACACATGCCTAACCGCTTAAGACAGGTTCCACTGTGTCTTAGATTTCCTTCCGATGATGTATTTAAAAAAAATATATCTGATAAAATACTGATTTGATACATTTTTCACTTACTTTCCATTCCTTAAAACATCTTTTAAACTATTGACCAAGTGTCAAACAGCTTCGATCCTGATGATATGCCGAGTTACTGATGATATGCCGAGTTACTGATGATATGCCGAGTTACTGATGATATTCCGAGTTACTCGGCATCTCATCTGTATCCAAGTTGTATGCAAATGGTAGCCAGGTCGCGTTTGGTAGGCAAAAAGTTACCGAACAATGATTATTGAATGCAGAACGACAGAAAACTCCCTGTGGAGCGTTATTTATTTTACTTTCATCCTGCAATGACACTTTCCCTGTTCTATTTATATATTTACAAATTTCAATACCAACTGAATATACATTGGGCAAAATAAGTTACAATGAAATATGGACTGTGGAAAATTGTACCCATTTTAAAAATTTAAGAAACAGATATATCAAATTACATTAACAAACAGCGAACTCCTACAGGAGCTGTCCGATCTGGGTCTACTTTGTTTGCATATGAGTGAAAAGGTATTTATATGCTTCATTTATATGTATTTGGAATGCTCTACCTTCAGACATTATAGACGCAAGTCACTGGCATGTTTCTAAAGGTGTCTGAAAACGCATTTTTTCAACATTTGTTACTAGGACAGTTTTGTTCAGAATAGGAATGGCTTTTAGCCAACCTATTAAGCTAACAGTTGACCTAGTAGTCATGTACAGTGGCAACTGAGTTCAGGATAGGAGTGGCTTTCAGCCAACCTATCAAGCTACATGTAACAGTTGACCCAATAGTCATATAAATGGAATGCTTTTCAGTCGGCCCATTTATTCTAATGTATGATATTGATGAGCATGACTCATCAAATTGTCTGTATCAAGTTTGGTAATACAGATCATTCTAATGTGTGATCATCTATTGATGAGCATGACTTTCAGTCAACTTATCTGTATCAAGTTTTGTTAATACAGATTATTCTAATTTGTGATATTGATGAGCATGGCTTTCAGTCAACTTGTCAGTATCAAGTTTGTTAATACAGTTTATGCTATTCCTTGCGGATAGTGATTTCATATCTATTGTATATCTTTTGCATATCTTTCATTGGCCGGATAGAAAATCATATAGTTCCTTCCGGCTAGTGATTTCATACATATTGTACATATTTCATTGTCTGGATAGATAATCATTCGGATCGTTCCGGTTAGTGATTCCATCCATGAGAAGCGCTTTTGAACGCACACATCCAGTGTGAAAAAAGCTCTGTATAAATGTGGTATAATAATAAAAAATAATAATAATATGAAGGAATGGGTTTCACCACATCCGGTCTTAATGTCAAATGATAAGGCGTTACAACCAGTGGGTTCAGAGGTTGTGTTCATTGTATTATATGTGTGTTTTAATCCTTTCGGTGCCAATTTTCTAATTGTCGTCTGCAAATCACATTTGTTAAATCATTTGGTAAAATAAGGAAATGAGATAAATAGAGGCAAATTTCAAAGGAATAAAGCACAGATATAGAAATAGAGTGTGAGACAAAAAGTGAAGTTCCTGATCAGACGCCGCCTTGAAAAGGCGGCGTCTGATCTGGGACTGCACTATTTGTCGTGGTGCATTTATGCGACATCGGCGGTGAAAGGGATAACACTAATAATAACAATAATAATAAGACATTGATAATTATATTTCAGGGATATGTGACCCTTTTGACAGTCCATTGTGTAATGGGAAACCTGACTTTGTTGACTGTAAACACAAGGAGTTTGAATGCGATGCCCTCAGCGAGGAAGGTACGTTTCAAGTGGACTTTTTTTGCTTGCTCTTTGGATGAGTGCACAACAATTTACAAAAAGCAAAGATTAAAAAAAATCCTACAGGAATCTTCTGATAAGCGTCTGCACTTTTTCTATACAAATTGCACAAAACTTTTAGAATTTCAAACTGAATTTGATATTTTGTTAAACACTGAAGGCCAATTCCACTTTAGCTGTTTTGTTAAACATTGAAAGGCAATTCTATTTGGCTGTTTTGTTCAACATAGAAGGGCAATTCCACTTTGTCTGTTTTGTCAAACCATGAAGGCCAATTTCACTTTGAATATTCCTCATCTGAAGAGTTAATTAACCATTCTCCGCTTAAAAGCGTAATAAACTCCCGAATATACGCGAAACAAAATGGACCCAGACCATAATAAAACGTTTAGTTGAGTCTGAGTTTCGTTCTCAAGCGTTTGATTGGTCAGATTTGAGTTCTCAAGCTTTTGATTGGTCAGAGTTGAGCCAAAGGCTCAAATCTGACCAATCAAAAACTTGAAAACGAACTCAGACTCAACTAAACGTTTTATTAGCATGGACGCAGACGGCTTCTACAGGAAGATCAGAGTCTCCCCTCTTTGCTTATTAACATATTCCCTCATTTATACGCCTTTTAACGACAATGTAAAAGTCACTTTCTGAAACCATTGTGATAAATTTTATCACAATGGTTTCAAAACTATACAATTCTGATATTTTCCCTTTCTCTAATTAATGCTCCTTTTCGGCAGATTTATACAAAGAGGTGGAATCTAAAAACAATCTATGAGGGAATGGATTCAATGAAACACATTGTAACTGGTCATTTCAGCCCTGATCGTGTAATTTGTCAGTTCAGTCTTGATCGTGTAATTTGTCAGTTCAACCCTGATCGTGTAACTGGTCATTTCAGCCCTGATCGTGCTGAAGAAACGATGTCCGCCAAAACGCCTATGGATATTTTACTTGCTTCCGATTTGTACAACCGTTTGAGAAACTTGACCAAGTGTCAAACAGCTTGCACTCTGATGAGACGCCGAGTCACTCGGTGTTTCATCTGGATCCAGTCTGTTTACAAATGTGGGTCAGGTCGCATTGGTTAGCATTTTCTTACGTATGGCACACATATGTCTCATGCATGTCAAATGTGTGTTATTTTCAACTCTAAACAGTCATTGTGTGAATTCTAGGGGTATTCAACTTCACGGTGCGCCTGCCAGAGACCCCTGTACCTGCCGTGGAGACTACGTACATGTGCATGAACTTCCGGTTTCCAACAGACCAGGCTCAGGAATACCATCTTGTGGCTTACACGCCATATATAGACAACGAGGATGTCATGCATCACATGATAGTGTTCGGTTGCGAGGGTATGTGCTTTTCAAACACAGTAGCGAGGGTATCTGGTAGTTTTCATATACCGTAACAATTCTCTTAAACAACCACCCAACAGATGCCTAATGTTCTGTCTTAAACTCAGGTTGTAGCTTAATGCAGGTTGACACTTATGCAGTTTTCTGAGTTAATTTAGTATTGTATCAACAATTAACCTGCTATAAATGAGATCTGTTTAAACTCCGATTTTTACAATTTTCGCTGTCCTTCGATTCGTTCAAGGTTTTAAGAAAACATTGACTGTGTGTCAAACAAATGCAATCATTGACCGCGTGTCAGACAAATACAATCATTGACCGTGGGTCAAACAAATACAATCATTGACCGTGTGTCAAACAAGAAATCATTGACCGTGTGTCAAACAAATACAATCATTGACCGTGTGTCAAACAAATACAGTCATTGACCGTGTGTCAAACAAATACAATCATTGACCATGTGTCAAACAAGAAATCATTGACCGTGTGTCAAACAAATACAATCATTGACCGTGTGTCAAACAAATACAATCATTGACCGTGTGTCAAACGAATACAATCCTGATAAGATGCCGAATTATTAAGACGCTATAAGGCGTTATAAGACGCCATCTTATTTGGATTCAAGCTCTTTGTAAATTTTAGTTATTTCGTGCTTCACGGACTACCACCCTGGCACCAATAGCAACCACATTGACATGAATAGCAACCACCCTGATACCAACAACAGCTACCCTGTTAACAATAGCAATAAATCTTACACCAATTGGAACCACCCTGACACCAATAGCAACCAACCTTACACCGCCAACAACCACCCTTACCAATAGTTACCAAACTAATATCAACACCAAACACCATAACACCAATACGAACCACTCTGACACCAATAGCAAACACCCTAACACCAATGGCAACCACAATGACACCAATAGCAACCACCCTGACCAACAGCAAACACCCCAACACCAACGTCAAACGCCACCAATAGCAACCACCCTGGCACCAATGGTAAACACACCAACACCAATAGGAACCACCCTGACACCAATAACAACCACCCTGACACCAATAGCATACGCCCTAACACCAGCTGCTACCAAACAGACACCAACAGCAATCTACTTGACGCCAATAAAAACCTCTCTGACAACAATAACAACCAATCTTACATCAATAGCAACCACCCTGACAACAATAACAACCACATTGACACCAAAAGCAAACATCATGACACCAATAACAACCACCCTGACACCAGTAATAACCATACTGACACCAATAACAACCACATTCACACCAATAGCAACCACACTGGCTTCAATAACAATCACCCTGGCACCAGTAACAACCGCCCTTATAGCAAAGCAACAACCCTGACACCAAAAGTAACCTCTCCGACACCCATAACAACCACACAGCATTAATAGCAACTGCCTTAACACCAATGACAACCAATCTGAAACAAACAGCAATCACACTCTGACTGGCACCAACAACAACCACCCTGATATCAAAAGCATACACCCTGGCGCCAATAGCAAACACCACACAACCAATGGCAACCACTCTGCTATAAATAGGAAAGTCTTATATCAATATCAGCCATCCTTACATCTACATCAACACACTGACACCAATAGCAACCACCATGAAACCAATAGCTAATACACCAATACCTATAGTTACCATCCTGACACCAATAGCAATCACTGTGACACCAATAGCAAACATCAAACACCAATAGCTATCACACTGACACCAATAGCAAACACCTCAACACGAATAGTAACTTCTCTGACACTAATAGCAATCACATTGACACAAAAGCAAACTATCCAATACTAATAACAACCACCCTGACATCAAAACATACACCTAAACATTAACAGCAGCCACCTTGCCACCAATAGAAACCACCCTGACACCGATAACAATCACCCCAGCACCAATATCAACCACCCTGATAGCAATATCAATCACCAAACATCAATATAAGTACATGTATGAGTCATGCAGGAAACACCGCATACAAAAAACAAAACAGCCCAAATAGCACCACAACGACAAACAGAAAATGTACATGTACATAAAAGACACAAAGAGACGCACGGACATAACAAACAGACAATAGGGGGAAGATGGAAGTACCACCTGACATCAATAGCAACCACCGTGGCATCAATAGTAACCAACCTGACACCAATAGCAACCATCGTGGCATCAATAGTAACCAACCTGACACCAAGAGCAACCACCGTAGCATCAATAATAACCAACCTGACACCAATAGCAACCATCGTGGCATCAATATTAACCAACCTGGCACTAATAGCAACCATCGTGGCATCAATAGTAACAAACCTGACATCAATACCAACCACCGTGGCATCAATAGTTACCAACCTGACACCAATAGCAACCACCGTGGCATCAATAGTAACCAACCTGACACCAATAGCAACCATCGTGGCATCAATAGTAACCAACCTGACACCAGGAGCAACCATCGTGGCATCAATAGTAACCAACCTGACACCAATAGCAACCATCGTGGCATCAATAGTAACCAACCTGACACCAATAGCAACCATCGTGGCATCAATAGTAACCAACCTGATCCCAATAGCAAAACTCTATAACCAATGTACACTCATTAATATGGATGCTAAGGACCATAATTATGATAGTTTGGTTTGTGTATGTAGGCACTCGACATTAATGATAAGTTCTAATGATGTGACCAGAGGGTCATGATGACCCTATATCGCTCACCTGAGAGTGGTCATATATCGCTCACCTGAGAGTGGCCATATATCACTCACCTGATACCATATATCGCTAACCTGAAAGTGGCCATATATCGCTCACCTGAGAGTGGCCATATATCGCTCACCTGAGAGTACAGGTCATGTGCTCTTATGTGTGCACAAGGATATAACCTTGGTCCAATTATTTAAATAAAGAAAAGATCATACGGACTGGCAGTCGTATTTATTCTATCAGGAATTACAATAATGTTTGCCCTACTGACAAAGTATCGTCACAATATTATTCCCAAAAGGTATTCACCACAACCATATACAAAACCTTAGTCACTCTTCTGTAACCATATACAAAACTTTAATCACTCACTATTAACCATATACAGCCCTAAGTCACTCCCCTATAGCCATATACATAGTTATAACCACCCCCATTAACCATATAAAAAACTTAAGTCAATTCTCTATAACCATATACAAACTTGTTTGACAAAGGCTCACTAAGGAACATTCCTGCAATCTTTTACTCAAATGAGCCGGCGGATTCGGAAATTCAGGGGAAGTTAGCCCTACCCTGTCCAGTGGTTTAATTTTTCCCTATTGCATATTCCTGTAAGAAATAATAACATCATGAATATTTATTAGTTGAATTATATAAGTGCAAATTTACACATGCTTTTAGTATTGGTTGATACCGCATAGTCAGGTCTATTATGCTTCCATAAGCAAGAATGCGATCACATTTAAACACACCAATAGTTGTTCGACCCTTTACTTCACAGAGACGACTTTTGACGCCATTACAAACAGAGTAGACCCCGATCAGGATATTATGTTTATCTGATTCTATAGTATTTGACACAGCTATGCATTCACTTGTTTATGTTACAGTATGAAGTAATTAATTCTAATTAACCCACATAAATATTCATCTAAGAAATAACACCTTATGAATATAACTTAGATTAATAGTTATAATAGTACATGGACACGGGACATTTTGGCCATGACAGAAACTTTAGAATCATATCTATATTATAAGCAAACAAGGCACACCCTGATCAGATGATGCTATAGGCAAACCCTGATCAGATGATCCTATAGGCAAACCCTGATCAGATGATCCTATAGGCAAACCCTGATCAGATCATCCTATAGGCAAACCCTGAACAGATGATCCTATAGGAGCCACCTTATATGGGTCTACTCTGTTGGCAAAGGTGTAGACATGCGTACTTATGGAGTAAAGGGTTAATTAATATTAATAATGGATTAATGAATATTCATGAATTGAAATGTTACAAAAGGTTTTTGTACCCGCAATAGTACTGTGTGAAATATACCAAGACAAAATGGCGACGCCATGACGTCACCATGTTGTCTCGGTCATGCTGTCACTCATGTGACAACCCTCTTATTAATTGTATGCGTATAGGTCAATGCCTAGTGACTGAAGTTCCCTGAAGTTCATTTGTGGCTTAATGCCGGGCAATATCAATCAACAGCAAATCATATGTGCATTTGTAAATGTCTAGGAGAATATGTTTTCCTAGACAGTTTATTTTTAAGTATTTTGCTTAACATTATAAACAGGATTAAGCAACAAAATTGGCCCCTATTGCTGTATTTAGTATCATTGTTGTTTAAATATCTCAAATCGCACACAAACTGCCGTTGCATTAATTCAAGGAATAAAAAGGCTTGACCCATTTATTAATTCCAGGTGATAATATTTTAACCCATTTGTGCCTACTGGATTCTTCCGTACTTATTTGCTGGACAATATTATCATTTTCATGTTATTTTTTATAAAAGATTCTGTCATCAGACGGTGTGGACTCTGATCAGAAGCCGTATATATGCGGCGTCTGATCAGAGTCTATAATGTTTGCTTTTGTCCCTTTTATAGGACACTTGGCACTAATGGGTTGGGTATTACATGGGTATTACATACAGTTATGTCATATATTCTGGACGCTCTTGTTACATGTATAACAGGAAGGCTACTCTTATTGCTCTCTGCTAACATGCGAGACTAAGTTTTGTATGTCGAACATGAGTTGCCTTGGACAAACAACACCGGTCTACATTGATTTTTCTAATACTTGGTCGTGTAAACAAAGTTATGAAGTGTAGCTATTACCAAACCATGTTTTAAATACATATATCTATCAGTTTTCAGTATCAATCGTAACATAACCCTACTGTGACGATATCTATGATTTGTTTCATTTTTTTCTTCTTTCTGTTGTTATTTTGTTTTTCAAGTTTCCTTCATTTTTTATTGTCTTGTCCAGTGTTACATCAACACAATGTCTTTGTGAAAGCATCCACGCTTGCCCACAGCCCTCTAATGTCGTAAAAGATGTAGTCCTTTTCCCAAATAGGTAATGATATATTTGCATATAGAGCGGCAGTGGGTTTATTCTACGCTAAAACAAATTTGTGTCGCTTGAAATGCAAATATTACCGATACTTTAACTTAACGTCGCCAACTTTGTTTTTGGTTTTGGTAATCACATAGCTGGTATAATCAAGGTTTTGATACTTATGGTATTGTCTACCTTTTGCAACATTCAATTTGCAATTTTTCATGCACTCTCTTGATTTTTACTGGTGATGTGGAAACGAATCCAGGACCTGCTAATACTGATTATTTATCTCTTTTTCACCTTAATATTCGTTCAATACGTCACAAACTTGATTATGTGAAAGACCACTGCTTAGATTTTGATATTATTTGTTTTACCGAAACACACTTGACAGATATTGTTGGTAATACAGAACTTACTTTAGAAGGTTATGAAAATTCTATATATCGTAAAGACTTTACTGCATACTCTAGTGGGTTGTAATTGTATGTGTCTAATAACCTAGTGTCACGTCGAATCTTTGAGCTCGAAAGTAATACTATCCACGCAATATGGATAGAAATTAACACAGGTAAAATGACAGTCTTAACATGTTGTATTTATAGGCCACCCAACACACTAACCTCTTTCTGGAACGACTTTGAAAATACAGTCGAGTCCCGGTTATTCGAAGTGCCGGGGACCAGCAATTCATTTCGAATAAGGCATGTGTTTGAATGAGCCAAATAATTTGAAAGTATACGAAGGCTTCGTGTCGAGTCTAGAGACGGTCCCGATACCTACACACATATGGTTTTAAAGGAAGATTTCGGTTATTTAAGCACAAATGAAGAGCATTTGTGTCAAGGAATGTAATAAAAACAACTTGTTTGCATCATAAACTGTCATTATATCAACAAAATTTATTTAATAAAAGGAAAACAAGTGTTATGCATTAGTAACTAATATGTACATAAATGAAATTAGCACAGCTAAATCCGAGCGAATATCACTACAGTAAAGAATCATCATCGGTTTACACATGTGTGTGTACTGCAGTTTGGTTTGGGTGTAAGCTTTTTAACATTATAAAAAGTTTTTTAAAAAGATTTGTTTTAAATACTAATGAAGCAATCATTAAAAATCATATAGGAGATCGTTATCAGTCAATTTCCAGGTGTAAATATAGCACTGAATTGATTCCAAAAATGCCGAGTTTCTTAGCATGGTTTAGAGAGTACCCTGTGTAATGTTCACATCATAACACATTTTGCTGTCGCAGACTCAACACACTGCAGGTGGCTGACCTAATTCTGCCAAATATAGCATAAACACCTATTTCCTGTTTAATTCCTGGGCTTCATGTTCAGTAAAGTAAACGTGTTTGTCTCATATGTAATTATCCTTTGACAATGGCTACTCCTTGAAACAAGAAATATAGTGCAGTTTAACTTCGAACTGAAAATGGTAGAATTTCTGTGTTAGATAGAGCTTTAGATATAAACCCAAATATTGTAATTTTAGGCGACATAAATGAAGATCAACTCCAAACTAAGACTCACTTGAAACAAACTCTACTTTTATATAATTTTTAAAATATTATAACTAAACCTACAAGAATAACAAAAAATTCTTCAACACTGATTGATCCTATTATTGTCTCTGACTCAGTAACATCATTACATAATGATACAAATTCAGTTCCGGTAAACATCAGTGATCATTGTTCTGCTAGCGTAACTCTGAAAATACCACTGTTGCATAGCAAGAATAGCAAAAAAACATGTTTGGTTGTATAAACAAGGCGATTTTGAAAAACTAAATAATATGATTGAACAAGAAAATTGGGATTTTATTGGAAATTATAATGTTAATGAGGCTGCTACGACATTTACTAAGAAATTGTTTGATTTGATGAAATTATGTATTCCTTATAAACAAGTTACTATCAAACCTCATGATAAACCATGGTACGGCTCTGCTATCAGTAGTTTTTCACGTAAGCGAGACCGTCAAAGATCTATTGCAATTAACTCTAACTCATTAAGCCAATGGAATATATACAAATATTTTAGAAACAAAGTTAATAACATGAAAAAACATGCTAAGGAACAGTTTTATGGGAACTTGGAACATTACATTCAAAATTTGCATTGTAACAATCAAAAACAATATTGGAAATTATTAAAGCAGCTAATTAAAACTAAATCATTTTCTGATTTAATGCCTACGTTGAAAACAATTGGTGATGACGGCAATGAAACCTTCTATATATCTGATGTGGAAAAAGCAAACTGCCTTAATACATATTTCGGATCTATATCGAAATTAGATGATACTTCTGTAAACCTTCCCAACTTTCTTCCATTAACAGACACCAAAATTGACCATATTCTCATTACCGAATTAGAGGCAATAGATGTTATAAGTAACTTAATTACAAATAAGTCTGTAGGGGAGGATTTAATAAGTCAGCTTGTTCTTAAGAAGACATGCAGTCCTTACATGAATCTATATTTCCAACATGTTAGAAATCTGCAATTGTGATGCCTCTTTTTAAGAAGGGTGACACTGGTTTTTCTTCTAATTACCGCCCAATATCACTCTTAAGTTGTATCGGCAAAGTTATGGAAAGAATTGTTTATAAACACTTTTATAACCACTTAATTTCTAATAACTTAATTAACGCTAAACAGTCCGGGTTTTTAAGAGGCCACTCAACAGTTTCTCAACTAATTGACATATACGATCAAATAGCCAAGGCATTTGACAATAAAAACTTCACATGTATCGTTTGTTGTGACATATCCAAGGCTTTTGATCGAGTTTGGCATAAAGGGCTTTTGTTTAAACTAAACCAGAATGGCTTCGATGGAAAGTCACTCGACTGGATTCAAAGTTATCTTAAAAACAGAACACAGAAAGTTTTTGTGGGTTGTTCTTTTTCAGATGAAGTATCTATATCTGCTGGTATACCTCAAGGTTATGTCATTGGTCCTCTATTCTTTATAGTGTACGTCAACGACATCATTGATTAACTTTTGAGTATTTCGCGTCTATTTGCAGATGACACTTCTCTATCGTGTACGACATCAAATATTAATGATTTGGAAGGAATACTTAACCATGGCCTTGTGCTTATTCATTCTTGGTCTAGGAAGTGGTTGGTAGATTTCAACCCAAATAAAACGGAGGCCATACTTTTTACGCTACCCTCAAGTATTGTAAACCCCAACATTTTGTTTGATAATACCCCCATTAATTTTGTTAAAACCCATAAACATCTTGGATTAACCCTGAGCTCAGACGGTAAATGAAAACATAACTAAATCTGCCGCTAAATTATTAGGTATCATGAGAAAATTAAATTTTTCAGTTTAACTACAAACACTAAACCAAATCTATGTATCCCACGTTAGACCTATCATGGAATATGCATCTGTTGTCTGGGATGGCTGTACGATTTATGAAAAAGAAGCTCTGGATAAGATCCAAAATGAAGCAGCAAGAATAGTATCCGGCCTAACAAGATCTGCTTCTCTTTATAATCTCTATTATGAAGTTGACTGGTTAACGTTATCAGATCGTCGTCGTTATTTAAAGCTTGTTTATATGTATAGAATTCACAAAGGCGACTGTCCTGATTATCTGCAAAATTTGGTGCCTAACATCGGTAGCTCAAATACAAGTTACAATCTGAGAAATTCTGACAATTACACAATTTCTACCAGAAGAACCCAAATCTATGCAAAGCCTTTTAATCCTTCCGCTGTTAGTCTGTGGAATGATTTACCATTAGAGATTCGTCATATTAACACCCTGTGTGGTTTTAAACAAGCCCTGCGTAATTTATTTTCGAATACGAACCATGTACCTAAATACATATTAAGCGGCGATAGGAAAACATCAGTCTTGCGTGCTCTGTTGCGAAACAAGTGCAGTAACTTGAACTCGCACCTGTTTAAAAACCACTTATCCATTACTGAAAGTTGTTCATGCGGACACCAAGTTGAAAGTGTCGATCAACTTTTTTAACTGTCCAACGTTTGCTACTCCATGGCTGAATATGTTCCGCGAATTACGCACCTTTCATCCACTTAATTGTCAAATACTTCTCTACGGTAAACCGACATTAACGTTTGGTGAAAACGGTCAAATTGTTTCCGCAGTTCAAGTCTATATAAAAGCGACAAAAAGGTTTGCTTAATGTATTCACAACAAGCGTAGACACTTTTATATAGTTGTATCCATTAAACAAAATGCTGAAGTACTCTGGACAAGACAACAGTCATTAATCGTTTCATTCAGTTGAATTGTTCTTACTTTTTCATGTTTATTCTTCTTTCTTGTATGATTGTGTTAAGTGACCGATATAGAGAATCATGTTTTTGTATAGCCCTTCACGACGCACAACATAGTTGTCTGCTAAATTTCCGTACGTTGATATATATTGATTAACTCGCTTTAAGAAAATGTCCGTAGAATTCACATATAAACAGTGTTGGTTCGGGTAAGAGGACTAATACAGGAGCCCTCTGATCAGGATCTGCACTGTTTGCTCCCGTTATGCTCATTACATTCTTCAAGGATGTTACCTAGTTACAGTTGATATATTTATCCATGAAATTATCGAGGAAACATAACGCCAATTTATTCTTAAATGGGTTAAATACAAATATCACATTCATCTACTGTTTAAATTGCAACTTATTTCCAAATCTTACTAATACCAAATTGTCTACTACCATCTAACATATGAAAGTTTCTTATTTAATGTTGTTAGAACTTGTGACCTAACCCTTTCTCCATTATGCCAATGTATAGTAATGAAAGATAAGTGTCTGTAAATTTCTTGGAAATAAAATATGTTTAAACTATAAGATCAAGCACGCTTCCCTTGGTTGGAGGTGGGGAGGTGGACGGACAAAAGAGACAATTGAAACTGACCTGTTCACTATAAAATCCGCCAAACACTGATGATAAATAAAGAAAGGACGCGTCGAAGTCTCGAAAAGGGCGAGCCCAATTCTGATTGGTCTAGACTGTAGACTATGCGTCATACTTCTATATTTGGCGGAGTAGACCCACTGCTATTGGTCAGTTAAACTAGGGTGCATGATAAGTGCTGGTTACCAGTCCGGAAGGGATGGTTCCCAGTTCTGATCATGCAATCAAAACATGAGAGGTCTGTTAGACAGTGTTACATAATTGTTATATAATGTCTCTCTGCAGGGAGAGAGCGGCGAGCTTGATCCTTGTCCAGTTAGTAATTCATACATAATTATTATATAATGTGCGGGTCTAACCCTTATCTAGTCTATTGCGGTCACAAATTAATTTTTCTGGTCAGAAAAATGTTTATTTTTTCACGAATTGGTGTATAGAATTTCCGGAACATTTATCGATATTGATTCTCTTTTAATGCGAGGTAAATGTCACCTACAACGAAATATATAAATGTGCCGGCATGGCCATGAAAACATGCGCAGATATTGTGGGTGCCTGGACTGTAGGAGTTCCGGGAAGCTGCAACCACAAGGACACTGGCTATCTGATCAGTAGGACCAGGGGTTATCACAGTGGTATACTACAGGTGAGTCATTGCCTGGTTCAGTTACAAAGCAGTCTTAACACTTTCCCTGTTGTAATTCATGCCAAAATTAATGACACCATGGATATTTATTAGCCGAGTTTCTATAATGGCATATGAATAAAAGTGTTTTTGTATTAGTAGAAGCTGTATAGTCAGGCCTGCTATAATTTAATAAGCAAACAGAGCAGACCCTGATCAGACGGCTCCTATATATGGAATAACGTTTATATGAGCAAGTGGGTGTTGTATTTAAGATTTGTTAATTAATTAAAATATAAAAAAAATATCAGAATATTTATTATGAGCGGGCACTCTAGTGTGTAATTGTGTGTGTCGTTGTCTACGTCATTCTAGTGTGGAATTGTGTTGCTGTCAATGTCATTCTAGTATGTAATTATTTCATTGTCGTTGTCTATGTCATTTTAGTGAGTAATTGTTGTTGTATATGTCATTTGAGTGTGTAATTGTGTCGTTGTCTATGTGATTCTAGTGTGTAATTTTGTCTTTGACTATATCACTTAAGGCCTGGTCACAACCCGCCGTGCGTGTTATTAGCACCTACGTTTTTGGGGAGGCCAAGGCTGCTACGTTTTTTCTGAAAACGTGTGGAAGAAGTAGCAAACGCAGGGAGGAACGCACGTCATATGCACGGTTGCGCAAGGTGTACGTACGTGGCACGCACGCCAGCCTCGCCCTGGTCGGTTTCGTGTATAGTACGTTGCTGCACACGTGGTAAGTGAGTTGAATGTGCTTACAACGTGCTCACAACGTACGATCTCCGTGCGATTGCCGCATTATCGTACGGAGGCCGTACGGTCCATGTGTTGCTCACGTACGGTCCACGTGAGTTTTGTCAGTTCATTGGACAGTAGAACTGGGGAAGTGCCGATTGAGCACAGATCACGTACTTATCACATGCGCAACACGCACGTGATAAATGTGCAGTCTGTAGAGCTAGCGACTGTGGGAAAAAGATTAAAACACTCACGGAGTCAGTGCGTTGTGCACACGTTGGCTGTAGAAGACACGTGCGTCACCCGTACGTTGGTGAATCCGTAGCCCAAACGAAGCGAAAGTTTTGCATGCACTAAAAGTGCTACGGCGTGTCTGCGTGCTCCTAAATCCGTACGGAGGCGGTACTCACCACGTACGGATCCCCAAAATTTCCCCACGTTTTTGTACGTAGACAACACGCACTTCCACGTACGGCGGGTTGTGACCACCGCATAAACCTTCTACAGCCAACGTGCGCACAACGCACTGACCCCGTGAGTGTTTTAATCTTTTTTCCCACAGTCGCGTGCTCTACAGACGGCGCACTTAGCACGTGCGTGTTGCGCACGTGATAAGTACGTGGTCTGTGCTCACTCGGCACTTCCCCAGTTCTACTGTTCAATGAACTAACAAACCTCACGTGGACCGTACGTGAGCAGCACGTGGACCGTAGGGAGATGGTGCGTTGTGAGCACGTTGTAAGCACTTTCAACTCACTTACCACGTGTGCAACGTATGATGCACGCAACCGACCAGGGCGAGGCTGGTGTGCGTGACACGTACGTACACCTTGCGCAACCGTGCATGTCACGTGCGTTTCTCCATGCATTTGCTACTCCTTCTCCACGTTTTCAGAAAAACGTAGCAGCCGTGGCCTCTCCAAAAAACGCACGTGCTAAAAACACGCACGGCGGGTTGTGATCAGGCCTTTACCACGTGTGCAACGTACGATGCACGCAACCGACCAGGGCGAGGCTGGCGTAAATGCCACATACGTTCGCCTTGTGCAACCGTGCGTGTGACGTGCAATTCTCCCGGCATTTGCTACTCCTTCCACACGTTTTCAGAAAAACGTAGCAGCCGTGGCCTCCCCGAAAAACGTACGTGCTAAAAACACGCACGGCGGGATGTGACCAGGCCTTTAAGTTTGTACTTGTCTATGTAATTATAGTGTGTAATTGCGTCGTTGTCTATGTCAAATTACATACCGAT
Source organism: Azorinus chamasolen (assembly GCA_963576725.1). Lineage (NCBI taxonomy): Eukaryota > Metazoa > Mollusca > Bivalvia > Cardiida > Solecurtidae > Azorinus > Azorinus chamasolen. Next base: position 77,738,895 of record OY755241.1, on the reverse strand, counting down.
AACATGTTCTTGATTACCGGTCAGGGACAAGAGCAATTGTGCAGAAATCAATTGATGTTAGACATGAATTGCAAAATACAAACATCCAGCTTGTTTCCTCCGTATGTGTTTTAAGAGGATGTCGTCATAGATTAACTCATGTTTATTATCTTCTTTACTTATGTGTCCAGTTTCATTGGAATAATCCAGCAGAAATAAAGGATTATACTGACAGCTCTGGCATGACATTTTATGGTAATTCTAAGCTCCGCCCTAACAACGCTGGTCTGATGATAATTGGCCAAGCTGCGCTTCAAATACCACCTGGACTACTCGCCCACGAGGAACATGGTGGCTGCAGCAGGCAATGCTTGTCTCAGTATCTTACCGGTGACGTCACAATCATAACTGCATCAAACCATATGCATTATCTGGGTATGTTTTCATGCATCAATGAAGGATCTTCTCTTCAGTAATATCCATTGAATACGCTCTCAAGAGCTACAGGTCCATTTTATTGGTTTCCTCTGATTTTATAAATGATACAATTGCACTGAACTGCAAATTTACTTAAAATATCTCGTGCAAGATAAAGATTATAGTTTAAGGAAAATGATAATTCCTTAAATGTGGAATCAATTAACCACAACATTTCATTGAAATACAAGCGACATAACTGAGTAATCCAAATAAAAGAATCTGCTTCTCATTTAGGTGTTTTTCTGTCAAGGGAGATACTTTAGAGCTGAACAATATGCCCCGTTTTACATATATATCACGAATAATGCGATTTTCCTGGAAAGGTATGTTTATAAATTGAATACTGTTAAGTGTGCAGAACAGACAAACATTGGGATGGTGACTAAACATGTTACTTATTTATTAACTGAGAGGAGTAAGGCGAAATGTATATACAGTAAAACCCCGATCTCTTGAACACCTTTGGGACCATAAATTTTAGTTCGAATTAAGGGTGGTTCGAAAGATCCGAGTCACATATTCGTTTGGTAGCAAATGGGACAGAAATTGTTCGAACGTGAGTTTGAGAATAAATTATTTTCATGTCGAAAATAAATGAAAACAAACTTCTATAACAAAACTCACTGTTTTTGCTGCCTTTGCAATATAATGAAAATACTAATGCAACCCATAATTCTATGAAAACATCGTTCCATAATGCATTGTTCCAAATTTTGTGATTATGCCATGAACGTATCTATGCTATGTACATATCTCGTCATTTTGGTCTGGTTAAAAACCGGGACTAAACGACCTATCATCATCGTCTCAGTTTATTTACACAACGGTCTTCAGCCCATTTAAATATCTACGAAAACACACAAAATTGGTAAATTTACATTATTTAAACGGTTGCAACAGACCAGTCTTTCGGAAAACTATACCTTCTGTTTTCGTTTGTGGATTCGCATATAGGGCCATAATTTATCTCAATTGTTTAACATTCACGGATAAAAACAGAGGAGAACAAATATATTCGTTCAACTGTTATTTCTGCCATTGTGAATGGTGAAGTTCGAAGATTTCGATCGTGTTATAGCCCTACAATATGACAGTCAATGTTAGCCCAAAACAACCTTCACAAACGCACACATTTGCATTTTAACACCTTGATAAAACATCACATATTCACCCATTGTCCACCAATCACGTAATTATCGGCGATCTGAAATAGTCACCTGAGAGGTGTGAATCTTCGGTTCGACGCACATCCATACAGGTAAGACAACGGTTCGACTTATCAAAGGTACTTTGCACTGTTTTATTAATCAGCGGACCGGGAGATGAGTTCGAGAGTTCGAGTTTCGCATGGTCGAATTTCCCGAGGTCGAACATATAGAATTTAGAAGGAAGGGGTTGGGACCGCAGAATTAGTTCGAATTAAGGGTAGTGAACGAGTTTTCCGGGGTTCGAGAGTTCGGGGTTTTACTGTGTGTGTATATATATATAGGTAGCACTGTTAAGATGTAACTGTACTAGATGTACACATCTGCATTGACCAATCACAAAGGTAAACCCAGTCGAGAAAGAGTCTAATCTATCATAATTTCATACGAAAAACTATCAGACCCTAATCAGACCGCTACTACTGGAGCTGTTTGATCAGGGTCTGTTCTGTTTGTAAAGGCTCCAGAAGGCGTTTATATGAAGGAAAGGGGAACAATAAATACGCATTCTTTAAATGCCTTTCAAACAGAGTAGATCCAGAACAAACGGTCCCTGTAAGAGCCGTCTGCTGAGGGTTTTCTACAGTTTTTTACGAGGACTGTTTCCGGTTTTACGAGGACTGTTTCCGACTGTTTCCGGTTTTACGAGGACTGTTTCCGACTGTTTCCGGTTTTACGAGGACTGTTTCCGGTACATGGCCTCCTCTAGTTGCTACTGCAATATTACATGTATTGATCTAGTTATACACTTTCTGTCACGATGATTTTTTTTCATAGTGCCACCATAAACATTCACTTAATCAATGTTCCTGAAACATTATTTATTGCATAAATATTCATGGGCAGTAAAAGGTTACATATGGTAAAAGGTTAAAAAGTTACATATAGCTAAAGGTTACATATAGCTAAAGGTCACATATAGTAAAAGGTTACATATACATGTAGCTAAAGGTTACATACAGCTAAAGGTTATATATAGCTACATATAGCTAAAGGTTACATATAGCTAAAGGTTACATATAGCTAAAGGTTACATATAGTAAAAGGTTACATATAGCTAAAGGTTACATATAGTAAAAGGTTACATATAGCTAAAGGTCACATATAGTAAAAGGTTATATATAGTAAAAAGTTACATATGGTAAAAGGTTACATATAACTAAAGGTTACACATAGCTAAAGGTTACATATAGTAAAAGATTACATATAGTAAAATGTTACATATAGTAAAAGGTTACATATAATAAAAGGTTACATATAGCTAATGGTCACATATACTAAAATGTTGCATATATAGAGGATCTGTTGCGAGTTGTCTTTTAAGATCACATGTTCCTAAACGAGCCTTAGAAAATGTCATTAAGCGAGCCTTGGCGAGCTTGATAACATTTTCGTGGTGAGTTTAGGAACATTTGATCTTAAAAGACAACGAGCATCAGATTCTTTTTCTCACATATCAAAAAAGTGCATTTTCGCCGTTTAAATGACATGTAAACGTCGGTTTCTATGGTTTGACGTCATATATATGACGTATGACGTCATATATGTTTTAAAGTGATCTTACACGTGTTACAGATAAGGAAATCTTAACCCGTTATTCTAACTCGGAGATAAGGAAGGTATGTGAGAAAGTAAAAGGTTACATATAGCTAACGGTTGCATATAATCTCAATACGTTTGGTTTCGCCGCCAAATAAATTTCGTCTCCCTAGATTTTCGTTTACTTTAGGATTCAGAATGAAATTTCTTAAATTTCTTTTAAAAACCTGGTGTTAAACAGTTTGGATCCCGATGCCAAGTTACTTCTCTTCTGGATCCAGTCTGTTAGAATAGGTTCCGTCACAGAGCCACATATGTTTAACCCACCACTCAATAAATACTCCTTCAACGCCGACGAAAAAGAGTAGACCCAGATCAGACGGTTCTTATAGGAGCCGTCTGATTAGGGTCTGTTCTGTTTGCTTACGAGATTATCTAAATCTGACTCTACTGTCTCTGTTATGACCACGCATTCCTGTGTACATGAGCTGAGTGTAAAGATGGCTCGATTCTTTTCAGGTAAAGCCCAGTTTACGACTCTACAACGTAACACAGAGACTGTGGACCTTGCCATGGATGAAACATTCAGTTATGATAGCCCTGTCACCCATGTGTACGGTGATGTTTGTCTGGTTGTACAGCAAACCCCTCTAAACCGGAACTTTGAATACTTTTAGGCAGGTGGCTGCTTAATGCTTAATGCAGGGTGACCTGCATTAATATGCCATCTGTCTCCAAGACCGATATTTATGCTAAACTTTACGTACGGTTTAGAAGAGTGTTGCTGTATTTGGGTTTTACATAGCTTTACCAGTACATGTATAGCAGCCATATCGGGACGTTCAGATTATTACAGGAATAGGAATGGGAATGCCAATGACGTCACTATACTCGTATATATAAAAAAGATTACATTGTTCCGTGCACAGAAGAACATACGGGTAGAACCACCGACCTATCACAAGCTATTTTCATTCTTATTATGTTCTTGCTAGGCAACAAATAATTTTACGACTTTCATTTGATTATAAAATGTAATACTGTACAATAATCGACATGTCAATACTTGACTCTGTAATTTTTGTCTCGGTTTAAAGTTCAAAGGGCGGGTTAATATGACGCGAAACAAACTCATTTCCTTTCCTTTATAATCAGCGAAGTCCATCGAGGACATTCATTTTTTAATTTTTTTACAGAGTAATCGCCTTTTGTCAGATTGTAGCCCTTGAGACGGCCAACAAGCGTGTGAAATTTCATAAAATTTGCCTGAATAGTTTAAAAACAATACCGGTCGTGTAAATGACAGACCTAGATCAGGATGTCCGCGTGTTACGTCGGAACGTCAGGATAGATTCATTCGGCTCGCGCATTTGCGCAATCTCACTGCTACCAAAAGTGCCCTCGAAACTGTACGTAATCGTAGCCGTCCAATCCATCTGCGAGAGGACTTAATCAAATATTTTATATTGTCAGAGTGCTTCATTTCTCTGCGAGTATATAGGGTATACAGTAAATTCCCTCTAGATGGAACGTTAGAATTTAGTTTCAACGCGGTTCTTTCAAACGGACGACAGCTTAATGCAGGCTGGCTGTAATGCAGACAGTTCATTTAGCCATTTGTCTTGGAAGACTTAACCCATTTGCTCCCACGATTCCATATATGGGACGTAGGCAAACAGTGTAGACTCTGATCAGACGCCGCATAATGCGGCGTCTGATCAGTCTACACTGTTTGCTGATAGGAATTTCAATATAAAACATTTTACGAAATTGAAAATTTAGGCCAGGCATCCCTTAAATAAAAAACGGACAAATCCAATATGTAAATATGGAAGAATCAACTAGGAGCAAATAGGTTAAATTGTTCTTTACTAAACGTTCGACCCCATACACAAATGCACTGTCATTTGCAAACAATTTAGACCCAGGATCTGCACTGTTTGTCTTTCAAAATTATCTAGCCAGTTTAACTATTTCATACTTAGTGGACTCTTTCGTCAAAACCTAAAAAAGCAATTCCATTTTGATAATTCAGGAATTAAGATGCTAGATTGGTTAAGAGGGGTACGTGTAAATGCTCAAAAAACAAACATTAAACAAAATCATTACATTTATTAACCCTTTCCCCGCTGTAAACTGTCAACTTAAATGTGGATGTGCTGCCAGTTTAACTTAAATGTGGATGTGCTGCTAGTTTAACCTAAATGTGGATGTGCTGCTAGTTTAACTTAAATGTGGATGTGCTGCTAGTTTAACTTCTTTCGATTGCATGAGACTTTTACAAACTATTGACCGAATTTCAAACAGCTTGAATCCTGATGATCAAGGCTGTTTGAAAATGCTAAGCAGGATCCTAAAATGAGAATGTAATGACGATTTGTTTTACTCATGATACAATTATAATTATCATCCAGTGAGATATACATGTCACACACACAATGTGACATATATAATACAACCGGTATCCCTTATCATACTAAGCGTAACCTGACTCGCATTTGTAAATAACTTGGATATAGATGAGATGCCAAGTAACTCGGCGTCTCATCTTTATCCAACCTGTTTGATACTCCATCGATAGTGTTTCAAAGGCTTGACGAAATGAAAGTCAATAAAAGGTTCAAAAGATCAGAGCCTGAAAAGACATGCTTTGGTTATTTCTTAACCTTTAGCCTGCTGTACAAATTATTTTTACAGATTTTTTGGCCTACTACATTTTCCAAATTCAAGCTATAATCAATTTGTCTAACAAAATACAATCCGTATGTCAAACAGTTTGGATCCTGATATGAGACGCCGAGTTACTCGGTGTCTCATCTGGATCCAAACTGTTTGTATAGGTATTCATTCATCCGCCTATAGCAGGCTAAAGGTTACAGCCAGTATCTAAAATGGTTATGTTTTCAATATGCCATCAGTTATAAAGACGGTGTAGTCCTTAGACCAGGTGATGAGCTGTTGACCACGTGTGTGTACAAGTCTACTTCTCGAACCACCACTACTTTCTTCGGTGCAAGAACCCAGGATGAGATGTGCCTTAGCTTAATTGAATATTTCCCAAAAGAAAACATGAAGAACAAACGTAAGTAATACCCTTTTAAGCAATAGAATACAATCGAGCCGATTTATCTGGTCGATCTTGGCAACCCTTGCGTACCTGACGAGATACGCACTGATTTATTTTATTCGATGGATACGAAAGGCGACTTATATAACATAGCATCCAGAAACAATCAAGTTATATTATTTTTGACATGGAAAAGGCCATGTAAAGTAAACATCTCAATATTGCAGCACATTGCATGCTTGGTGGTCGACCCCTTTACATTCGGTCATTATGCTTTCCTCGTTGCTTGTGCGACGACAGAAAAGACATCCTCAAAAAACCCGTTTACGGAGGAGGGAAGCTGGATATTTATTTGTATTTGCCAGTTCTGTCGTACCCAAAGTGACTTCTCCACAATTACTTTGACCTCTGAATGGTCATCGCGCATATGTTTTTTTCTTGTTAAAATAAAACAGTTGTACATATTTAGTATCCACTTGCATTTATATTTTCATCCGATTTATTTTAAAATATCGGTGTCGGAAGTGTTTCATGTACTTTTCCCGTACTTTTAAATTATGACGTTATTTAAATGATGACCCCGCTTGTTTACCGTTTCAGTTTACATGAATAGATATCTACTTGAATTTTATTTTAAATTTTTTTAGTCTTGACATAGATACTCCTGTTGTGTAGTTGTCTGGAGGGGGGTTATTTACATTTTGACTTGGGTGAAGGTGGGGCAAACGTGAGGCTGGGTACCCATAAACCTGGTCAATGCTTATAAAGCTTTTTAGTTGAGTCTGAGTTCTCAAGCTTTTGATTGGTCAAATTTGAGTTCTCAAGCTTTTGAATGATCAGATTAGCGCCAAAGGCTCAAATCTGACAAATCAAAAACTTGAGAACGAACTCAGACTCAACTAAAAGTTTTATAAGCATGGACCTAGGTTTAAACCCCCTGTAGCCTTTTTTTAGCTACTGACCGTTCCAAAGCGGTAATCCTGTTTTCACCCTTTGGTCAACTTTGTTATTTAATATACTTAAATGTTTAATGTTTCACGTCGCGACTTGTTAGGTTTTGTCTTGTGACTGTGCCGTTTCTTGTTTGGTGGTGTTTGGTGCGGTGTCCTTTCGTATGTGGCTCTCCCTGTTTGACTGTTTTTTTCTCCATATTGTGTATGTGCAAAAAGTCCACATAATATAATAATGGTTGAATATGAGCTCATAAATATCTTATTGGAAGTCTTGCTCTCTTCAAAAACAAGTGAACCACCATCAGTGCTTCTTATCATATTTACCAATTGCAGTTGCTTCCGTTATATTCATAGGCGTGATTACAAAAGATACTTTACATGCGCCAAAGTGTGAAGGCTGCATTCATTTCGCTCTGATGCTTTGCATAGTTTAAAGAGGGAAATACTTCGAAAAACTTTCTGAAACGTGACACTATTGTGCAAGAAGGAAGTGTTAATAGATTGGTGTACTTTTTAAGTGTTTCTGTTGTGTGTTTTGACGGAAAAAGTGAAATTAATAAATCTTTTTTTTTGTGCATTACTGGATCTTTAAATTCGAATGTGTTTGCCTCAGGCATTAGGATATACAGGTGAAGAGCGGATTAGTACAACACGGCCACAGTTACAGTTACAGTATACCAGGTGCGATCTTTCCATTATAGGGCAATTATCGCCTATTTTGAAACCCAACAAGCTAGTATTGTCCAGGTTGAAAGAGTTAGGGCTGTTAAACTTTGGTCAGTTTGGCTTAGCTAAATTCAGAGGCTCCAGAGGGGGCAACTCAAAACCAAAGCGTATTTGGGATGAAAATAAAGGTGTTCATTTAAACAGATTAAGGGAAATACCTCAGTCAATTCCAATTGTTTCTGGAAACAACCGTCCGACAGAATGTAAGGTTTCACCTGATGGCATAAATCTCAGTCATTTGAAACAGTTTCCCCAGGTAATCCCCGTTATTTCGAAACCTAACCTGTACGCGAGTAAATTCTCAACAGTGTCCCTTTCTGAGAAAACGAAAACTGTTGTTCATGTAAAACGCGAACCTCCAATGCCTGTGAGAATTCGGACCTTTGTAAAAGTATGCAGTATAAACCCTAGATCAGTCAAAAACAAGGCTCTTTCTATTTGCGACTATATCGTTTCAAATGACTTTGATGTGGTAGCCATTACGGAAACCTGGCTCGGTAGTTCTGTTGACAATTCTTGCTTAAGTGAACTGGTTCCTACTCATTACAGAATCCAACATGTCCCTCGCTGCAATGGCAACCGTGGCGGCGGGGTTGCAATCATACATAAGGCTTCAATAGGACTTCGTCTCCATAAATCGACAAGAGATAACGATTTCTCAAACTTTGAGTACATGGACTGCACTATCAGTATCCGAGATTTCAATATGCGCCTAGTAGTTGCTTATAGACCACCACCATCTCGTGGTAATGGTCTAAAGACCGGAGATTTCCTCGAGAGTGAGTGGCCATTTTTCTTATCTAAACTTGCGACCACCGATAAACCGGTCGTCATTGTAGGGGATTTAAATATCCACCTTGACATTCCAAATGACAGAAACTGCTAACTTTGTTAGTACACTCGAATCATTTGGACTGCGACAGTATGTAAATGAAGCCACTCATGTAGGGGGACATACTCTTGATGTTGTTATTACACGAGATGGTGATGACTGTGTGTCAAACATTGAAGTCACGGACCCTGGACTGTCCGACAGCAGTGGTAAAAAGTCGCGAGATCATTTTTCTGTGACTTTCGAGGCAAAGGCGGCAAAACCTCCAACAGTGAGGAAAACTGTTTCATTTCGGAAACTTAGGGCAATTAATATCGGATCATTCAAAAGGGACCTGCTCGACTCAGTACCCATCGAGACAAGTATGCAAACGGCAGATGTTGATGAGCTGGTTAAATCATATACACACATACTGGCAGCACTTGTCAATAAACATGCACCACTGTGTACTAAAACCATAACACTCAGACCATCATGCCCTTGGTATACCCAGGAACTGCACGATGCAAAACATGTAAAGCGCAAATTGGAACGGAACTGGAAAAAGTCCAGGCTCACAATAGACCATCAGCTATACAGAGAACAGTGTGCCAAAGTCAACAAGCTGCTGATAAAGTCGAGAATTGATTTCTACTCAGAGAAAATTGAAACATGCCAGGCAGACTCAAAAAGTATTTTCAAAGTCACTAAGCATCTGCTAGGTTCAACTAATGATATCGCATTGCCTAAGAATTCATCCTCGAAACAACTTGCACAAGACTTCAGTGACTTTTTCGTTGAAAAGGTGGACAAAATACGGGCAGATATTTCATCAGGCACTGTATCAAGTGTGCCGAATACCACTGAGATGCAGCATTAAACAAACTTTTTAGAAAAGTTTGATGCGGCTACAGTGGAAGAAGTAGAACAGATCATTAAGGCATCCCCCTGTAAGTCTTGCGAACTGGATCCAATACCTACATGGCTGCTAAAGGCATGCCTTGATGAACTCCTACCGATTTTGACAAACATTATTAACTCCTCTTTAGACACTGCCTGCGTTCCAAAAAGTTTCAAGACGTCACATGTCAGACCCCTTCTAAAGAAACCTGATCTCGATTCAAATGAACTCAAAATTTATAGGCCTGTATCAAATCTGCCATTTGTCTCCAAAGTATTAGAAAAAGTTGTTGACAAACGCATTGAGTCCCATCTGACCTCAAACAGTCTACACGAGCAGCATCAGTCAGCATACCGAAAGCATCATTCAACAGAGACTGCTCTTCTGAAAGTTCAAAACGATATCCTTCAATCCTTAGATAGAAACGAAATTACAATTCTGGTGATGCTTGACTTATCGGCTGCATTTGATACTATTGATCACGAAACGTTGCTGAAACGCCTGGAAAGAGACTTCGGAATCATTGGGAAACCTCTTGAGTGGATGACCTCCTATCTAAATGACCGCTATCAAAAAGTGTCAATAGATGGGGAATTGACCACTCCAGTTGACATGAGATATAGCGTGCCACAGGGATCGGTCCTAGGACCGAAGTACTACATCATGTACACAAAACCTGTCGGCTCAATATGCAGAACCCATGGGCTCAACCACCATGTTTATGCCGATGACTCACAATTATACCTATCATTTAAGCCCAAGGACATTTCCTGTCAACAGGAAGCTTTATCGCGAGTTGAGAACTGTCTCAAGGAGCTAGTGTCTTGGATGCACCAGAACATTCTGAAGCTCAATACTGACAAAACCGAGGTCATACTGTTTCATACTAAAACACAGAAGTACCTGAAGAGATTCATGTGCAAGTAGGACCCTCTAAAATCAAGCCATCTCTGTGTATAAAGAATCTCGGCGCATGGCTCGATTCACAAATGGATATGACATCACACATCAATTCCGTGTGTAGGTCTAGTTATGCACAGCTCCGACGAATAGGTCATATAAGAAAGTATCTCTCGCCTGCTGCTACCAAGACTTTGGTGAACTCTCTGGTTACATCAAAGATAGACTACTGCAACTCATTGCTGCATGGAATTCCAAACAAAACACTGCGGAAGCTTCAAAGAGTGCAAAACACAGCAGCCCGCATCATAACAAGGACTTCTCGATATAATCATATCACGCCGGTTTTGAAAGAACTTCACTGGCTTCCGGTTCAGCATCGGATTGAATTCAAAATTCTGACACTTACGTATAAGGCCATGCACAATGAATCCGCCAAGTACATTGTCGACATGCTTGACGTGTACAGGCCCCGCAGAGAATTAAGATCAGCAAGTAGTTCTTTGTCGTTGGTTTTACCAAAAAGTCGTAAGGTAAAGTACGGTGAGAGAAGTTTCATGCATGCAGCTCCCAAACTCTGGAATGCTCTTCCATCAGGCATTAGAGATGCAAGCTCACTGGCATGTTTCAAAAAATCTCTGAAAACGCATTTCTTCAACATGTATTATTAGGGCAGTTTAGAAAACGTACCTGCTAATCGTCGGTTGTCATAATTGCTGCATTGGCCACAGAGTATTGATCCTGCCACTTCCTTATGACTGTGGACTAATAAACCCCTTTTTTCAAATATAATGCTCCACAAATGTAGAAAATAGATACATGAATAATAAAAACCTCATCCATATTTTTATGGACTTCTAGGAATCCCCTTGCTGTTGAACGTGCGGGTGTTGTGTCAGCGGGATTCCGCTGTCCAGTTGTTGCGGTGGCCGAGGGAGTGCTGTTGTCAAACGGGGCATCCCTATATGCTTGGTACCTCTGGTAACTCCAGTTCCAATGCCGGAGGGAGCACCGTAGTGGAACAGGGCATCCCTCTACGGTATAATTCCGCGCTGGTACATTGGGAGTCTTGCTGGCATGACTTGCTACCCTGCCCTTAACCAGTGCCAGGGATTCCTGTTAAGCTGACCCAGTTTCCGTATTTTTGCTTACCAGTGAACTGGGTCGTGTAATATATGGGCAGCGGGCAAATTAAGCCTGTACGGTCTAATGCAGCATCGCGTGTCTCAGACAGTCTCGATTTGTCCGATGTGATTCCTTTGCCATTGCAGCCGGTGGGATATGTTGCAGGAACAGTATACGTGATACCTTCTTTAGCTCTACTTTGGCTGGGCTTTTTTCTTTTTTTTTTTTTGGGTTCCCATAATAAGACATTTTATTCTGTAATTAAACTTTGGATATACCCAATTACAACTCTTTTAAAATATGATACGCTGTGTACTCCCTCATTGCCATAGCGGGTCGAATAGTGTTTGACTGGAGGGGTTGCATAGTGCGCGTATATAACAGTTGTGTATTTGTATTGCTTAGTTTATATGCATGTATTTCAAATTGATCTGTTCTGTTACCCAATTTTCCGGCAATATTTTATGTGCAGTGTTGTATGTTAAACGAATGTACCCAAGTCTGTTGAGTCTGGGTCAAAATTATGGGACGTACTGGCACTGCGCATAGAATGTTGCATTCAAGTTTTTTTTTATAATCTGAGTGCGTTGACACACTATAATAGAACATAATACGACAGACAGATAAACTTACGGAAAAGATTAGCTTATTTACCAATGTCCTAAATAAATTCTATTTTATTATTATTCTTATCTATATATAAGTATTAAATATATTTTATTTTAAATGTTCTGTAATTTATGCATTATTGTACAGTAAATGTATCTTTGTGAAGCGCTTTTGAACGCACATATCCTGTATAAAAAGAGCGCTATATAAATGTGGTATAATAATAATAACTAGAGGTTTTTGTCAAAAAAACGGATGTCTCCCCTCTAAGAAAAACAATATGTAAAGGGAAATCACTAAAAATGTTATGGTCTTGATGAATGATACTTCCCCTCATTATGCGTTTTCCACACTACATTTTTCAAGAAGAAAATGATAACAGCTAATAACTCCAAAAATACTGATACCAGATTTATGGCCCTTGTGCATGACACTTACTTTTATCATGCTCTTTCCAAAAATAAAATGTCATTCCAATAGCATCAGTCGAACAGGAGTTATTGATCGGCCAAAAAATGTAACAAAGGGCAATAAATCCAAAATTATTGAAGCCAGAATTATGGCCCTTGTTCATGACACTTTCTCTCATCATGCTCTTTCCATGTATGAAGTTTCAATACGATGGCAAGAGCCATGTAGGAGTTATCGTCCGGACAAGAAAGAATTAAACAAATGTACAAGGGGCAATAACTCTAAAATTTATTGAAGCTCAAGTTAAGGATCTTATGCATGACACTTTCTCTTATCATGATCGTTACATGTATGAAGTTTCACTCCAATGGCATGTGTCACATAGGAGTAATCATCCGGACAAAAATTTGTGATTTTTTTTACAAAGGGCAATAACTCCAATATTAGTGAAGCCAGAGTTATGGACCTTGTGCATGACACTTCCTCTCGTTATGATCTTTCCATATATGAAGTTTCAATTCAATGGCATGAGCCATATAGAAGTTATCGTCCGGACAAAAAAGCGTGATTTTTTTTACAAAGGGCAATAACTCCTATATTAGTGAAGCCAGAGTTATGTACCTTCTGCATGACACTTCCTCTCATTATGCTCTTTCCATATATGAAGTTTCAATCAACTGGCATCAGGCATATTGAAGTTATTGTCCGGACAAAAAATTATGATATTTTTTACAAAGGGCAATAACTCCAATATTAGTGAAGCCAGAGTTATGGACCTTGTGCATGACACTTCCTCTCGTCATGATCTTTCCATATATGAAGTTTCAATCCAATGGCATGAGCCATATAGGAGTTATCGTCCGGACAAAAAAGTGTGATTTTTTTACAAAGGGCAATAACTCCAATATTAGTGAAGCCAGAGTTATGGACCTCGTGCATGACACTTCCTCTCATTATGCTCTTTCCATATATGAAGTTTCAATCAACTGGCATCAGACATATTGAAGTTATCGTCCGGACAAAAAGTGTGACAGACAGACGGACAGACGGACAGACAGACAACTCTCACGAAAACAATATGTCTCCCCCATATAAATATGGGGGGAGACATAATAATAATAATTACCTAATCACTTGCACAAGGTCATCCGACGAGCACTTCTTTACTCATTGATCCCATGCCTAACCGACAAACCTAACAACATCCATTCCGCATAACAGTTTAGTGCGATGGATACAAACGGCGTTTATTAACATATCATCGGGGAAACAATCATTCTATACTATTCCTGACATGGAAATGCTTCGTAACATTAGCTTTGGTTAAGTAGGCCTATGTGGAACACAATCCACAAAATATAGCAATGTGTAAAAAGGGCGCACGGATATACAAATACCAGTCGCCCCGACGAAATTACGTGATCATAATATGAATGAAAGTATTCTCCCATGATAAGTTGCCTTGTTACTCAGGGAGCCAATGGGGTCTACCGTGCACCCCAGACTTTTTTGTTCAGAAACGTGTCCTGAATCAGAATCGCGAATGTACTCAAACTTAAATTCTTTTAGGCGTTTGTATTTTAACCGTTTCCATGCCCCTCCCAGTTTTCGTAAAGATGACCCATACCTACAAATTCGCCCATATCACAGGACACAGATTCAGGACACTTTTGGACATATTTTGGTACCCATGAAAAAAGTCTAGTGGGGGTGCACGGTAGACCCCAATGGCTCCCTGAGTATGTCACTGGTTTTTTTTTACTTCGATTCGCCTGTATGCGAAAGGCGAAAAACGAGATAAGGGCGAAACACAAAACAAAATTAAATCAGACAAGATCTAAACAGTAAAAGGCTCTCATCACCTGGTTACAATGACAAAAACAATTTTGAAACACTTGCAAATTAATGTGTATTACTGAAATATCCCGAGATACAATTTTTTGGCAAAATCCAGCAATAGCTAACTTTCGTCGAACAATATCTAAAATTCGACCAATCAACCACCATTCAGTTACCATGGCAACCGATACTTTCAAACAATACAATCAATTCGGATTACTGAAATATCCCGATATACCAATTTTCAGCTAACGTTTGTCGAACAATATCTAAATTTAGACCTATCAGTGTACGCCATTCGGTCGATATGCCAATTCTGTGTGTACATACATTATGATTTATTTTCTTATATGTAAAATGTACGTTGTAATCATACCCATAGTGAGATACGATATTCATAATTAAAAGAAACAACAAAAATCAACAAAATTCAGTACATTACATGTAATAGTCATAATGTCATTTTATCTTACACTTTTCCACTCATGGAGTAAATTGGTCATCGTCTATTTCAGTCTGTGTAAGGGCATTGGATGTTGACACTTGTATGTTTAGTAGCGGATATGCATACGGCTGTAACTTGACAGTTCGTGCTAATCAAAGGTAAGAATTATTACCCGCTATATACTAAGTACACTAAGTTAGACAGCGAATTGTCTGACATCACGTCTCGTGAGACAGTGAATCGTCTAGACAGCGAATCGTCTGACATCACGTCTCGCTAGACGGCAAATTGTCTGACATAACGTCTCGCTAGACAGCGAATTGTCTGACACCACGTCTAGTGAGACAGCGAATTGGCTGACATCACGTCTCATGAGACAGCGAATCGTCTAGACAGCAAATTGTTTGACATCACGTCTCGTTAGACAGCGACTTGTCTGACATCACGTCTCAGTCTGAACTGTTTGTCTGGTAGAATACGGATTCGCCCACATCATGGAATATATTAACCATTTCTCTGTTCTATATTTAATCCAATTTTTAATACCTACTGAATATTCATGGACAAAATAGTTCTAATGAAATAAGGAATGTGTAACATTGTAGCCAATATACAAAGTAGACCCAAAACAGAACAGACCGGATCAGACGTGATCTAGGTCTACTCTGTTTGCAAATGTGTGAAAACGCGTTCAAATGAGGTAAATTGTTACTTTTTATGCCCCTTTCATCCCCCACGATCGGATCTGGGGGTATAGTGTATTAGGCATGTTTGTACGTTTCCCTGTTTGAGGACAACTTTAACATTGGTCATAACGTTTCAGTCAGTAGAGATAGATATTTGATATATTTATATCTCATAAAGCTACACATTTTGAGGGTCAGAGGTTAAATAAATAGGTCAAATCACCGACTTTAACATTTGTCATAACGTTTGAATCCGTAGAGATAGAGAACTGATATTTGGCATTCATGTATATCTCTTGAAGTCGCACATTTTTAAGAGGACATGTCAATGTCAAGGTCATCATTCAATGTCAAAGTCAAGATATATAGGTCAAATCACTCACTTTCGAGCCAAAATATATAGAGACTTGATATTTAGCATCCATGTGTATCTCTTAAAGCCTCAAGTTCTGGGTGATGACATGTCAAGGTCAAGGTCATCCTTCAATTGTATAGGTCAACGTTTACATTCAGTATACTGTTTTATTTAATATAGATAGAAACTTTATATTTGGCATGCATTTGTATCTGATGGAGTCGAATGTATTGCATGGTGACATGAAATGTCAAGGTACCCTTCATGTTTTAAGCTCATATATAGGTTAAATCACCACTTTCTCATAGATACGTGTACTTCATATTTGGCCAGATAGCCTATAAGAGCGATGTGTGTGTGTGTGTGTATGTGTGTGTGTGTGTGTGTGTGTGTGTGTGTGGAGGGGGGTGTCACAGTGTAGTGTTTTACAAACACCTCTAGTTAATCTGCTGAATGACTAAAACTAGCTCCCCAATTTCTAACATTAATTAAATGTCATTTAATCTGGGTCTACATTGTTTGCAAATGTAACATTTTCGGTTCCTGCGAAATAAAGGTTAAATATCTTAATGTACAATTATCATGGTTTGCAGTCAAAAACAACTGTACATCGATTATAATATGGTAATTGATTTTCATGTTTTTATACGTAGATTTGGACAGAACTTGGAGTAGAAAACAACCGTAGGCTACTCTTAAAATGCCTTATCAATTTATTCGTAACCCTTTCCCTGTTCTATGTTGTTCCACATTTCAATACCTACTGAATATTCATGGACTAAATAGTTATAAGTAAATATGGAAGGTGGTACACTGAAGCAATTTTTGAAAATAAAGAAACATATTTCAAATTCCAATAGAAAGAAAATCAGACCCTGATCAGACGGCTTCCATAGGAGCCTTCTGATCTGAGTCTACTCTGTTTGCAATTGTTTGAAAATACGTTTATATCAGGGACAATCGTACTCTTTATGAACTCTTTATTAATTAGGCTGGTGAAAACACTGTCAATTAACATTACAAATACAATACTTTTTGTCCTTTTCATGCCTTTCCTGCCAAGGCAGAACCAGATAAGAGGTTTATTTATTTATTTCTCTTTATTACTTACATGCATAAATATGAGGTAAAGTGTGAAAAGCATTTATGTAAAATTTTAATGATTCTTTGTCTTTGAAGTGATCCGCAAACTGCCGCGATATCCTCAGGCGTCACGGAATATTGTTCTCAGGGAGTGTGTCGTTCGGAATGCCTTGCATTTGTCCGAGAAGTGAAGAAAAAACCCTGCTACAGCGGCAACCTCGGCAAGATATGGAAAATGTTGTCATTGGAGTTGGATCCCACGATCGTATCCTGGTACGCTGCATTCGACTCGTGTGACGCAGAACTCGCGCTAGAACAATGTGAAGCTGGGAACAAGAACAAAGCGACCATTGTCGTATAGAATGTCGGTATACTATGGGGCGGTGTTGATGTGTGTGTATGCGTGTATATTTGTGCGTGTATTTTTGAGTTTGTATGCGCATGAGTTTATATGTATGATATGTACCATGTACATGTACGGTTGAACTGCGGTATTTTGAACCTCAATGGACCCATACAAATTACTTCGCGATAACAGTGATTCGAGTCATCCGGTTTCTTAGCATCAAACAATTTCCAAGTCCACAGCTTAATGCGGGTCTGAAGTAATGCTGAAAGCCCCTGTAGAAGATTTCGGCGTTACTATACACCTGCGCTAATCTGCCATGTGTGTTTATAAATATGCATAGTGAATTATTTAAGGACAATTCTGTATTGTAAATTTAAAAGTACGGAGCGCTTTAATCGAGTTATCCTGAGGGTTGACTTATCCTATTTTGGGATATCGAGTTTTCTCAGTGTATATGTGGTATATGTATGTACATGTATTTCCATGCTCATTTGTTCCACTGGCTAATTGTGCCCCTGGTTCAGTTGCGTCACTCTTCGTGAAATTTATTGGTGTATCACAGTAGTACTAGACATGATACAGTATTGTTGTTTTCTTAAATGTATTTAAACCTTGTTAAACGTGTTCGACGCTTACCTAGAAGTTTTATGTCATACATTGTATCATTTGGTGTATTTTTTCATTCCTTTGAATGTATTCGTTTATTTTTGCCATCTTTATGTCTTCTCAAATTTGCAATTTTTCAGTTTTGTTGTTTTTCTATCTCTTTTCTGTTCCTTCCATCCCTTCTTTTCTCATTACCTGTACTGCTGGATGCTTGCAAGATATGCACGTTTTGGATGCTGAGTTGGAAATTTCTCAAAAGCCGATCCTTACGTTAATATGCTTACTTTCTCTGTTTGTCCTAATCTATCCTAATGGGTAATGACCTAATTCAATGGAGATCGGCCGTAGGAGTTTTTTAATCTTAGATCTCAAAGAGTGATAGTCACTCTTTACTACTCATGGTATCATTTCTGGCATTTAAGTTGTTATGAAAGTTCATGGCTTAAAACATGTAGACAATGTCTTAATCTGAGTTGTCACTTTTCTACTCAGCTGTTTATCAATATTGAGTTTTCAGTTACTTTTCTGCTTCTTGTATTGATGTCAGGCGATATTGAAATAAATCCGGGACCTCTCCCGGACCAAACTGGTTCGTACTATGACACAATTTCCCTTTTACATCTAAATATCAGAAGTATAAGAAACAAACTAGAATTTATAAAATCGTAGTGTTTGATCACAATATTCTCTGCTTTACAGAGACACGCCTTTCGGCAACTATAAATTCAAATGACATATTGTTGGAAAACACACCATTGTAACGTAAAGACAAAACACCCTTTTCAGGTGGATTGCTCTGCTATATATCAAATGAACTATTTTCAAAACACCTTCCTGATTTAGAAAGTGATCATTTAGAAATGTTATGGGTCGAGGTGAAATTTCATGGCGAATCATTTCTGGTGTGTGCTGTTTACCGCCCGCCAAATACAACAGTGTGTGTTTCTGGGACGAATTTAATATAAACATAGAACAGGCTCAAGAATTAAATCCAAAAATAATTGTTCTTGGTGATATTAACGAAGTCCAATTAAGTAGTAGTAATACCAAATTAAAACAAGTTTTACTTCTGAATAATATGAAAAATGTTATTACAGAACCTACACGAATTTCTCGAACGTCATCAACATTGATAGACCCAATTCTTATTTCAGATGAGTTTGATGTCCTATACAGTGGTGTAATTGATATTCTAGCTTATATTAGTGATCATAAAGCAACTTTCTTGTTTACAAATGTTCCCCTGAAAACTACTAATTGTATAAAAAGAAAGGTCTGGATATATAAGTTCTTAAAAATATGTGCCATTCTATTGTTAAACCGTTACATATGCTATTTAACAAATCTTTAAGAATCTGTATATATCCTAAAACCTGGAAATCAGCTGTCGTTATGCCTATTTTGAAAAAAATGGGACAAAAACTCAGTCATACATTATCGACCAATATCCCTGCTTAGCTGTCTTGGTAAACTTATGGAAAGGGTAATCTATAAACATCTTTATAATCATTTAATGGCAAACAATCTTGTATATGCCAAACAATCTGGCTTTCTTGCGGTACATTCTACTGTCTATCAACTTCTTTATATGTATCACCAAATTACTAAGTATCTTGATTAAAAAATGTATGGTGTTCTGTGATATATCAAAAGCCTTTGAAAGAGTTTGGCAAAAAGGTCTGATCTTTAAACTAAGACAAAATGGAATTAATGGTCCGTTTATATCTTGGATTGAAAGTTACCTTAGCAGCAGATCTCAAAAGGTATATATAGGATCGTCTGTTTCAAAAACTCTGCAGATATCCGCAGGTATGCCGCAAGGGTCTGTACTCTGTCCATTATTCTTTTTAATATATGTAAATGATATAGTTGACGAATTATTAAGTATAACCCGCCTCTTTGCGGATGATACATCTATCTCTTCAACGTCAAGGAACAAAGATAATGTTGAAGGTATTTTAAATCATGACCTATGTCTAATTTCCACTTGTTCAAAACAATGGCTGGTTGATTTCAATCCAAACAAAACCGATGCCTTATATTTCTCACCTCACAGAACCGATAATCATCTAGACATAGTTTTTGAAGGTATACCAGTAAGATTTGTCGATCATCACAAGCATTTAGGGCACACGTTTAGTAACAATGCAAAATGGCATTGTCACATCAACAATGTGATCCAATCAGCGGCCAAAGTGTTAGGTATGCTAAGAAAAATTAAATATTCAGTAAAGAGAAAAACACTTAACCAAATATACCTATATCTTTCTTACGACCGCTTTTAGAATATGCATCAGATGTTTGGGATGGTTGTATACTCTACGAAAAAGATAATCTAGAAAAAATTCAAAATGAAGCTGCAAGAGTAGTAACAGGTCTCACCAGATCTGTCCCGCTTGAAAAATTGTTTAAGGAAATTGGTTGGCTTTCTCTCTCGGACCGTCGAAAATACCAAAAACTTGTTACCACCTACAAAGCACTGTCTGGTTTAACGCCCTAGTATTTAATTGAAATATTTCCAGATATAGTCCAATCGATGAATACGTATAACTTAAGAAATGCCCAAGATCTTACAGTATTACATCGTAGGACTGAACTATTTGCTAATTCTTTTATTTCTTCATCAACTTCCCTGTGGAATGCAATGCCTGAAAATGTTAGACATTCACAAACCTTATCACATTTCAAACACGACCTAAAGGCAACTTTATTCAAATCAGCACATGTACCGTCCTTTTATCTCAAAGGAGAGAGACTTTACTCTGCTATCCCTGCTAGAATACGCAACCAATGTAGTAATTTAAATTCCGATCAGTATAAAAACCATTTGAGATATGACGAGAAATGCCATTGTGGGGCTGAAAAAGAAGATGCAGAACATTACTTTTTTAAGTGTCATAAATATTCAGATGCACGTTATAAACTTTTCTAGTCTACTCGTAGATATCACCCTATAAGCTGCCATAAGTTACTGTTAGGAATAAACAGTATGTCTGATTCTGATAATACAATCCTCTTTACCGAGGTACAGAACTATATAAAGGATACCAAAAAATTTAAACAGTGACTGATAGTTTAGTGATTACTGCTGTCAAGCATCATCAGTTGGGTAATGATACATTTGAGTTTTTCTTCTTTCGCTTTTTCTTCTTTATCTTTTTCCTGTTCACTCATCTTGCTGCCCAGGTTTAGATCCCATGTACCGTTGCCAGCGCCATATCTTGAACAGACTATAGCATTGTCGAATTCCGCTTGCTATAGCCCGTTTCATTATAATGTCTCCCCCTCATATTTATATGGGGGAGACATATTGTTTTCGTGAGAGTTGTCTGTCTGTCTGGTCGTCTGTCCGTCACACTTTTTGTCCGGACGATAACTTCAATATGCCTGATGCCAGTTGATTGAAACTTCATATATTAAAAGAGCATAATGAGAGGAAGTGTCATGCACAAGGTCAATAACTCTGGCTTCACTAATATTGGAGTTATTGCCCTTTGTAAAAAATTCGCACTTTTTTTGTCCCGATGATAACTCCTATATGGCTCATGCCATTGGATTGAAACTTCATATATGGAAAGATCATGACGAGAGGAAGTGTCATGCACAAGGTCCATAACTCTGGCTTCACTAATATTGGAGTTATTGCCCTTTGTAAAAAATATCATAATTTTTTGTCCGGACAATAACTTCAATATGCCTGATGCCAGTTGATTGAAACTTCATATATGGAAAGAGCATAATGAGTGGAAGTGTCATGCAGAAGGTACATAACTATGGCTTCACTAATATAGGAGTTATTGCCCTTTGTAAAAAAATCACACTTTTTTGTCCGGACGATAACTTCTATATGGCTCATGCCATTGGATTGAAACTTCATATATGGAAATATCATAACAAGAGGAAGTGTCATGCACAAGGCCCATAACTCTGGCTTCTCTAATATTGGAGTAATTGCCCTTTGTAAAAAAAACACAATTTTTTGTCCGGATGATTACTCCTATGTGACACATGCCATTGGAAAGAAACTTCATACATGGAACGATCATGATAAGAGAAAGTGTCATGCATAATATCCTTAACTCGAGCTTCAATAAATTTAGAGTTATTGCCCCTTGTACATTTGTTTAATTCTTTCTTGTCTGGAAGATAACTCCTACATGGCTCTTGCCATTGTATTGAAACTTCATACATGAAAAGAGCATAATGAGAGAAAGTGTCATGAACAAGGGTCATAATTCTGGCTTCAATACTTTTGGAGTTATTGCCCTTTGTTACATTTTTTGGCCGATCAATAACTCCTGTTCGACTGATGCTATTGGAATGACATTTTATTTTTGGAAAGAGCATGATGAAAGTAAGTGTCATGCACAAGGGCCATAAATCTCGTATCAGTATTTTTGGAGTTATTAGCTGTTATCGTTTTCTTCTTGGAAAATGTAGTGTGGAAAACGCATAATGAGGGAAGTATCATTCATCAAGACCATAACATTTTTAGTGATTTCCCTTTACATATTGTTTTTATTAGAGGGGAGACATCCGTTTTTGTGACAAAAACCTCTAGTTTACATTTATTTACCTGTATATGTCCATGGTTTGAAAGAGAGAGAGAGTGAACCGGTTTGGGAGTGTCTGATATATGCGTGCGAGGATAACGTGGTTATTTTAGTCACGTGACACCAGTTAACGTGCAACATCTCCTTTAGCTCCCGCTCTCATTCTGGCTCTAATTCATCTAGCGAAGACATCTTCATATCTTTACTTCACTACTTAATTATTAAGCAGGCTTCGTATTCCGACTAGCTGACCCTATTCATCAACCTATCCATCTATATACTACATTATTGTTGAAGAATACATTCAACGAACTCCACTAGGGTTTTGTCCTCTTTATCTACCCTGGTTACATATGTATCAAACCACTAACATTTACAAGCAATTATACTATGGGGAGGACCTTTTCTAATGTTGACAGAACTTGTGGTCCAACCCATTTACTTGTATATCTAATTGTGGTCATTTGTAAAAGGCATATATGTACAACTATGAAAATATGAGTAATAAAATATGTTTAAACTAAACTAGGGGCGGTCACTGTTCTACAAGGGAATTTTTAATTTTGTGAAAGCATTGGACGTGGACGTTTGTACTTTGGCCAATGTGTTACACACTTCAGCATTTGCCTCGTGATTATTGACACACGCATTAATGACTGCATGACTATTCATTTACTGAATTATTACAATGGCAAATGAACAAGCGAATGTTGGTCATATCAAAAACAACAGGGGCGTTCAGCATTATTTGCGACCTGCATTAATCTGTTACAAATAGAAAGTTTCCAAGTTAGGCTAACTAAAATTCCTGTTATCTAGAAGTAATTTCTATAGTCTTAAAGTTCGAAATATGGAGGTGCCGCTGAATAGGTATACAATTTCAAATAAAATGTTAAAACCCATCCATTTTAAATGATGGAGGAGTCCTACAAAAGAAATAGGTCCCGGTAACAAGCTTAGATATTGAATGGAACAGCAAACAGTGCAGGCCCTGATGAGAGGATTCCTTCATTTGCCTATGTCCCGTACTTGGGAACAAGGGTGATTATGGGCTTGAGACTCTGGTGACTTAGAACTAGTGACGTAATAAAGGGGTAGCATAATAAACCTAAGTTTATACGTACAGTAGAGGTTTATTTGTATAGTAGGTGTAGGAATTTCTTCTTACAACAGGAACTATTTTTAATTTTTCTTCAAAATTGTTTTACCGTTTTTAAATTGAAAAAAAAAACCACTTAATATGGATAATTATCATTAAGTATATACGTAAAAACCCAAATCGTCATTTAAAAAAAAATAGAAAGGAAAAAGAAAAAAAAAGTTTCGTCAGCGGCGAGAATCGAACCGGGATTGTCTGCACGATAAGCGACCATCGTAACCACTACGCTATCGGGCCAGACATACTTGAAACGAAATTGAAGATGTATATAAAGTTACTATATTGACGCGTTAAAAAAATATAAATAAAACGATAAAACTTCACGTAAACATTTATTTTCAACGTTTTTTCCTTTTCCAAACAGAAACATATACCAAGCACATAGATCTACATTCGATTTTTTCTATTATTTGTTGATCACTGTTATATCGTCTCTGTCTTTTGCTGCCTTACTACTGTTACAATTTGGCCTTTTGAGTATCATAACAGAAAAAAGCAAAGATGTCAGATTCCATGGCAAATTTCAATCTAAACTTTGACTGGGACGAAGAAATGGAACCTGAGGTAGATCTAGTAAAGTTTGCAATTGAAGCGTCATTATTTGATGAAGAGATGGGTGACTCTACACCCCTCCCCCTTCTAGCTGCCACTTCTGTACATAATCCTGGTGAGGCCAAGCCAAGCAGTTCTAAAGAATTTGTAGATTTATCAGACAGTGATGTTATGCAATTCATTAGCAATCAAGAAAATCAAAACACCTTAAAGAAAACATTATTTGATATTCAAAAATTTGAAAGATTTCTCAGAAAAAAGGGTGAGAACAGGTCATTTCATAGTATTCCTCCAGATAAACTTGACTCTTTTGTTCCAAATTTCATTTTGTCTGCTAAAAAAGCAGATGGGTCAGAGTATGAGCCCAGTACATTGAGAAATATCATATCCAGTTTGGACAGAAAGCTGAGGAGAACAAAATATCCTTACTGTATCATGACTGAAAGGGGACCAGCTTTTCAACTGTCTCGGGATGCTTTAAAAGCTAAACAAAAGTCCCTGAAAAAGATGGGCAAGGGTAACAAGGCCCATTCTGCTAAGGCATTGACAGATGAAGAAATTGAGATCCTGTATGAAAAAGACATACTTGGAGACAAAACTCCAGTCTCTCTCCTGAACACACTCTGGCTGAACAACACCATGCACTTTGGTTTAAGAGGTACAAAAGAGAATTACAATTTAAGGTAAGCTTCATGAGGATACAAATACAGGTGTGTTTCTGCAAAATACATGTTACATTGTATCTGATCACTAAATATAGCCACCAAAAACAGAATAATATATTAGATTATACCATACTTTTTCATTTTCACTAGATTGTCTAAATCTAGATATACACAGCACCCAAATAATAATAATAATAATAATAATTGTTATTATTATGGTTTGATCTAGATCTATTATTGTTGTTATTACTGTTACATGGGTGAAAGTTCTCAAACTTCAATATACTAAAAACAAGCCAGTATAAAAACTTAAAACTGCAATTTCCAGAAGAATTTTATAGTGGAAAAAAATATGAAGTAATGAAATTAGTATCAATACTGAAAACTTTCACCCATGTTATTAACTCTTCATTTGATTATCTCATTCAGTGATATCCCTTGCAAACAACTTGGAGCCAGATGAGCTGCTGAGTAATTCTAGGGTCTCATCTGGATCAAAGTTGAATTTATATCCAATGCACTATTGAAACATACTTTAATTTGAGATAAAGCCTTTTTGAAACATCTTTTTAGTTTTATACAATAGCTTGCTCAGCAAGAATTTGGTAAAATATAAATAGATCTATATGTTTTTACAATTTAACTATTTTTTTATGTAAAATCAATATGCAGAAAACAATAAAATGAAAAGCAATGCAAAAACATTGGACAGAAAACTATTTTCAAAGTTTAACCCTTTCCTCCATGGTTTGTTTTCAGTTTTGAAGACAGATAAAAAGTATTTTCTTCATTGTGTGAAAAAGTGAGTATCTATGGAGTAAAAGGTCATGTAAAATCAGAACTCTGGGGAAATAAAACTTAGATCAAAGTGTTTGGTTTTAATTGCTTTAAACTATTTAACGTCTTGTGTTATAGACAGTTTGATACCAGATCAGATGTTAAGTAACTCATCGTCTGATCAGACTCCAAAGTGTTTGATACTTAAAATTACTAAAAAGTTGGGATTTATTTGCATTATGCCTAGTTATCTTTTCTGATTTTTTTGGGGGGAAAAAACATTTAAATGGTAAAGAAACATATAAACTCATTCTATACTGACACCAAAAGAAGCTATGAACTTGACTTATAATAATATTTCAAAGTATTTTCGGTCATCAATAAGTACTAGACAAAGTTGGTATCAAAATGTTTTAAACTGTTTAAACTGCAAGATGCATACACTATATTTATACACCCCTTTTGAAAAAATGGGGGTATATTGCTTTGCACAGTCTGTCGGTCTGTCTGTCGGTTGGTTGGTCGGTAGATCGATGGTTTCCGAATGATAACTAATAAACGACTTCAAACTTGCTGTGGTGGTTGGTCATGGCAACTAGATGGTCGCTATTGTTTTTTGAGGTCACTAGGTCAAAGGTCAAGGTCACAATGACCTTAACTGGTGAAATAGTTTCCGATCAATAACTGCTCAAGGGTTTAGCTTAGGATCTTCAAAATTGCTATGGTGGTTGGTCATGACCACTGGATGACCCATGTTGGTTTTTAGGTCACTAGGCCAAAATGTTATTTGATCAATTACTGCTCAAGGATTTGGCTTAGGATATTCAAACTTGTTTAGGTGGTTAGTCATGACAACTAGATGAGCCCTGTTGTTTTTGAGGTCACTAGGTCAAAGGTCAAGGTCACCATGACCTTAACTTATGAAATGGTTTCCAATCAATAACTGCTCACGTGTTTGGCTTAGAATCTTCAAACTTGCTGTGGTAGTTGATCATGACCACTGGATGACCCCTATTAGTTTTTAGGTCATTAGGTCAAAATGTTATTTGATCAATAACTGCTCAAGGGTTTGGCTTAGGATCTTCAGACTTGTTTAGGTGGTTAGTCATGACAACTAGATGATCCCTGTTGTTTTTGAGGTCACAATAACTGCTCAAGGGTTTGGCTTAGGATCTTCAAACTAAATGTGGTGGTTTTTGATGACAACTAGATGACCCCTGTTGTTTTTGAGGTCACAAGGACAAATGTCAAGGTCACCATGACCTTAATTGATGAAATGGTTTCTGATTAATAACTGCTCAATGGTTTGGTTTGGGATCTTCAAACTTGCTGTGGTGGTTGGTCTTGACAACTAGATGACCCCTATAATTTTTAGGGTCACTAGGTCAAAGGTCAAGGTCACCATGGCCTTAACTTGTGAAATGTTTTCAGATCAATAAATGATCAGTAGTTTGGCTTAGGATCTTCAAAGTTGCTGTGTTGATTAGTTATGACCACTAGATGACCTCTATAGTTGAGGTCACTAGATCAAAGGTCAGGGGTCTTGTGGGTATACATGTTTTACAAACATATCTTGTTTAAAATGTAAATTTAGGGTAGATTATATATATATATATCAGTAGTCAATTGACGCCTTGTTTTCATAGGGGTCAAAGTAGAAGTAACACTTTCTTTCTAATGTCAATATATATTATACAAAGACGGAATCTCAATCCACACAGAGTTTTAGAATACCACCGGAATGTGTGTCGCGCATGTCATGTAGGGTCTCTTGAAAGTTCAAGGTATTACGTAAAACCTTTAACCCGTCGCTTGCTATTCACGTCAATATACCTACCTGTAAATAGTGAAGACACAAATGAGACAGCTCCTGCAGGAGCTGTCACATCAGGGTCTGCACTATTTACAATTTGATTGTGCAACCAGTGCACTCCACAGCAGTGATTGAACAGAGAAATAATTGTACACAGTAAAATGGGTAAAGAAGGAGACATGTATTTTAAAATTCAGCAAGAGAAGGGTTAAATAGGTACAAAAAAATGACCACTCCAATGAGGTATAACTAGAGATATCCGTAGGATCCGAATTGTTTCACATCCTGTTACCTGCTTTTGAGATAGTCCACGTTAAGAATTTGAAGCAGACAACAAAACTTTGTAACCTTTACAAACAACCCTAATTATTCATACAGAAAAACATAAGCAAACAGTGCAGATCAAGATCAAAATATCCTCCATGATACTCATTTAAGAAATAATGACGTTATCAATATTAAGGTATCGAAGTTCAACTGTATGAAGTCAAGATCAACAATTGAATGTGTAACAGACAGATTGATGGCAGACAGACATTCAATGGAAAGGTGACATTACCTTTTATCTCGTTAACTTGCCTTCCCACAATTTTGCTAAGTAGATCCTGATCAGACGGCTTCCGTAAAGACGATCTAATCAGAAACTTCTCTGTTTACTTTTGAAATTATATTATCATATTACATAATATATGCTGAATTTTCTGCCTCTATAGTTTCACGTTTATAATTTCATTACAAAAATGCAACATACTTATATTCATATAGTACCGTATAACGGGTTATTTTTACTGCTGTAAAAGTTTACGGATTTTGGGCAAAAACACATGATTTGATTTTATATGACTTTTATTTTTACGAATCCATGAAGACACGTAAAATATTAGCTCATCAAAAGTTTACATCATTAAAAATTCACAATAAATAGTTTGGTTAATACAAAGTCAACTGTATGTCGCAGTTTGATAAGCGTTCACACCTACCACGGTAACCGTGCAGCAAACACATGTACCTATCACCCTGGGCATCAAACAACATAATTAACGTAATTGACCGTGTTGTAGTAGTAGTAGTACAGTACAGTACAGAACTTTATTACATCTCAGGCATGTTACATGCAGCATGAGGTACATAATACATAACAATTATCAAATTTGTGACCGTACATGGCAGATACCACAATGCACAATAAGAATACTATATACATATGTATAACTACTGCTTTCTAATAAGTTAAGTACGAACAGGGACATTTCGAGAGTGGTCGGAATGGGGGTAGAGGGCGGGGAGTGACAACAGAGAAGTGGAAAAAATCACGCACAATTGCCAATGAATAGCCTGGCCAGCCGGTTTGTGACCCACTAGACCGTGTCAGAGTTGACTTATTAGGTTAATCATAGCAATTATGCGATTACATGTTATTTTGCCGGCGTTCTTTTTATTAAAAAGATATACTATTAAAGATGTTTATACTATTAAAGATGTAATACCTGTATATTTCTTTGACAAAAGGTTTTTATAATGGTTAATATATATACCTTATCAAAACATAACATATGAAGGAATTGTCGGATCGAGGTCTACAATGTTTACCTTGTCGCCACAGTAGAACATGTTAAAAAAGCGTTTCAAGATTATACTGTGAATTTGATATAATGGTTAATTTATATTCATAGCAACTAGATTTATTAATTCAGCACATAAAGAGGTTACAGTTTAGAACCAAATCAGTTTGCAGAGATTGTGCGCCCAACATACGACAGTTGGACAATATAACTGCATATACGTGTAGAACCTGTCGTAATATAGGCGTAATGGCATTTAGAGCTATTATCAAACTGTAAATTTACACTCTGTATACATGTGAATTACAAACTAACCGTCCCTACACCTGTGGCACTGCACCATGACCCGCACGCTTTTCTCGTGAAATAATTTCCACGTGGCCAGGTGGTTGCTTTCTGAGCGGATCAGTTTGGACTGTCGCAAGTGTAAGGATGAACAGTTAGGAATTACATTCATACATGGATAACTGGGAATATAGATACATGGATATATGTTCAAATGGTAAATTGGCCTGCGCATAAATACAGCTTTTGACACGCCATTTAGGCTGTCGTCTGTCTTTTATTATCCATTGTGCACCCACGTAACAGTTTTTGTTCTTGAGAATCACATATTATTGTGCAGTTTGGAGCCGGATAAGACGCCTAATGACTATGCATATGACATGGTTCCCAGCTGCTTGTAATATTTTTACTTATGTAGGCAGTCCGTGACCAGGTCAGACCGCCTACAATTGACGGTATTTCGTGGTAATGGGTATCTGGTATGCCTCCGCCTGTCAATTTGGGCGATGGATTGAAACAGCCAGCTTAAATGGTTCTCAATATCGGTGCACACTTATCGAAACGAAATATAAATATGCACTTTGGGGTCACTAGTATAACAAAGGGGAGCACCCATATATGTAAAACAATATCACATGTATATATACTGTGGATATCAATAAATGAACTTTAGTTAAGATGCAAGTGCCACTGACTGCACTAACGAGTAAAGGGAAATGTGTTGGCGTGTATTGTGTATAGGCTTTTGACGGTTAGGATCCGGGTCAGACCTTGCGTTATCAGAGTCTGATTCGGAGCATGGCCGTCCTCTTTATTTGATCTAGATATTTCTTTAATAAAGGGTCTTCAATGCATCAACGCGGTACTTTGCGGATGAGATGTGACGCAAATATGCTAAATGTTTTAAGATCATTGGGCGATGTCATATTAAAAAGTTCGAGGGAGCGCGGTCTCTTGGAAAGTAAGTAGGATATACTTTGTCTTTCGCTAGAAAAATTATCGCATTCGAATAAATAATGGCTCTCGTCGCCAATTTGATTGGCATTGCATAATTGACATATCCTTTCTGCGGTGGCTATTCCGTTCCAGCGCCCAGTTTCGATAGGGAAGTAATGGTTACATGTGCGGAGTTTGTAGATTGGTAATGCCTTGTTGAATGGTATTAGCTTTAGATAACTTTCGAATTCGATATTTTGTTTGAAGGATTTATAACAGTGTCCTTTACTTGATAGTGACATTTGATCATTCCAGATTTGTATATTTTGGTCAAGCAACGAGCGTTTAACTACTTTATTAATAGATTGCGATGTTATTCCACTCTGGTTAAGCCAATAGTGAGTGTTTCCGGTCGCATTTAAAATATCTTTTATTTTTGTCAGCCATTTATAGTTGTGAGTTGTATCTTTTTTCATAAAATTATACATAATGGTTGCGTATCTATCTTCTTTACTTGTAATTACTTTATTCCAATAGCCAATCATTCTTGTATAAATTGTTACTGACAGTGGGTGGCGCCCTAATTCTCCATATAGCATATAAGAAGGTGTACTTTTTCTGGAATACGTAATTTTTCTTAAAAAATCTCTATGTAGTTTTTCTAAACTTTCATACCCCCATATTTCACATGCATACGTTGCAATAGGAATAATTGTGTGATCAAATAGTTTCAGGATTAAGTCTAAAGGAAGGTCGAGATTAACAGATCTCATGTACAGAAGGTGCATTGCCTTTTTTGCTTGTTCAATATTATGTTTTCTAGTATTTAAAAAAGAGCCATTGCTTGACAATATCACACCTAGGTATTTGTATTCCTTTTGTATTTCAATTTCATCACTGCCTCAATAAAATCTGTATTTGGCATTGTTCCTAGAACCAAAAATCACAATTTTAGTTTTATTAGCATTAATCTTAAGTTTCCACATATCACAATAGTTGTGAAATTCTGTTAAGCAGTTATGGAAATCATTCTCATTATCTGATATTATACTGGTATCATCAGCGTATAAAAGTACAAGAAGCTTCAGCCAATTTAAAGCAGTCACCGGGTCAGTTAGATTAACACCTTTACAATTGTGCATCGTCAGATGCGTTTCTACGTCATTCAGGAACAAGGAAAAGAGAACTGGAGAAAGGTTTTCCCTTGGCGCACTCCGGTTTGGCAGGGGAAGAAAGCTGATGTGACACCTTCATTAAATACACACGACTTTATATTTTGGTACATGTTATAAATGACATGGAATACTTTCCCATTTATGGAGCTCGCAAGTAATTTATACCATAAACCTTGCCTCCAGACTTTATCGAAGGCCTGTGAGAAGTCAACGAATGCACAGAACAGTTTGGACTTATTTTTGCGGATAATTTCTATAAGGGAGTGAAGAACAAATATGTTATCTAGACATGAGTAGCCTTTTCTGAAGCCTGTTTGATTTTCATTTAGTATTGTATTATCTTCTATATATTTTGTTAATCTATTGTTAATTATGGAGGTAAATACTGTTCCGAAACAGCTTAATATTGTGATTGGCCTATAATTATTTGGATCTAAGTGGTCGCCTTTGTTTTTGTAAATGGCGTATATAGTGCCCTCTAACCAAGAATTTGGGAGGTGACCTGTGTCTAATATCATATTAAAGAGATATTCGTAAATGGATAAAAACATATCTTTAGTTACTTTTATGTATTCGTTAAGTATTTGATCACTTGGACTTGGAGTTTTAGAATTTTTTAATTTATTTATTGTATGTAATATTTCAGCTTTAGTTATATGATCATTTAATGCATGGGGCTCGTAGCAATACATGTTTTCTCTCAGATTTGACATAAAGTCATTTTCTGGCGCATCTGCATTCAAATCCTGGTTAACGTTTCTGAAGTGTTGGTATAATATTTCATTTGGAGGCTTTTTGGAGTTTGATTTCGGGTTCATACTACGGATGTATTTCCAATATTCCTTGGGATTGTTAGACTGCATGCTACGTAAACGTTTGGCTTTGTTATATTTATATTCTTCATGATAATAATGCATTGCACGTTTGTATTGCTAGCTAGCGTTTTTAAGCGTAATTTATTACTGTCAGACCGGCCAATTGAGTACTGTTTCCTTGCATCTTGATAATTTTGCCTTGCTTTGTGGCATTTAGGCCCAAACCAAGTCGCCTTGTATGTTTTACTGAAGTGTGTTTTAGCCGGGAATGTTGCTTCTACTGATTTTTTAAATAATTCTGCAATTTTACTTGTAACTGATTCAATGGTCCCTGCGCAGTTCGGGGCTGTCTGACACTGATGCAGAATTTCAAAAAGGTTCGCTTGGTTTATGTTTCGGATAAATGTATCGCTTTCGGAAGGGATCCACTGTTGTTTTATACTAATATCTTCTGTCGAGTGTTTGTTTAAGGGCTGGACGAAGGGGTCAAAATTGAAACTGATGTGTAATATAGCGTGTCCGTCGGAGTATAGCGCGTCTGTTTCCGTCACTTCAAAATCACTAATAAAGGAAAAACATTCCGCTGAAGCTATTGCATAGTCAATTAATGAATTATTTCTAAACGTATAGTTACCAACATTAGAGTCATTGCCCATTCGACCATTCAATATAAAGATATTATTATTCCGGCATATATCAATCAATGCAATACCGTTCACATTAGTTTTCTGATCTTTAGAAGACCTTTCAAGAGGAATATGTAACTGTTTCAACAAGAGCGATTTGTTTACATTTGATTCGTCGTATTTGATTTCAAACATTTCAGTTAGGAAATTATCGGGCTCGATAAAGTCACTTAACTTTGAGGTTCGCGCGTTCATGTCACCAGTTAGCATGACATATTTATATGATTGACAGAAATTACTAATTTCGTTTTCAAGGTTCATAAAATCTCCATCATTAAAAAACCTCGACCTGTCTGGTGGCACATACAATACACCCAATATCATATCCTCATTGAGTTTCGCAATTTTCAACCACAGCACATACTCATTTGGAGAATGCATCTTTTCGACATATTGCAGCAAACTATTTCTTATAAAAAACACCAATTCCACCGGATTTCCTTAAGACAGTTTGTTTCCTGTGACTGGCAATGAATGTATAGCCGGGTACATGAATCACGTCATTAATATCTGTGTGGGTTTCAGTCAAACAAATGATATCGTGTTTGGATATAAGATCTCTGATTTCTGGATAAATGAGTCTGCGTTTGAGACCACTTACATTCAAACTGGCTATTTTAAAATCGCTTCCTGTTAGGAGATTGACTCATAAAACATATGAATATTGAAATGATTTGCATTAAAAATGCGGTTTTTCGATCAACGGACCTCCCTTTCCATTTCCATTCTAGAGACGTAAACAATGAGCTACCGCAGAGGAAAATAGTTTCGATACTTACATTACAAAAGGGGAAAACATGGTTGAATTTGAAAAATAAGATCATTTGAATCGAGAGTCGATATGTTTATTCAAACAGACATGATAATATTCTCCCGAGGCTCTCAGGTCAAATTCGAGTTCCGACGTCTCGGTTTCTATTTTTAGATAGGGCTAACGTCACTCATAAATCGATGGAACTGAACAGGTTATATTTAGGTCTATGACAATCACCGCCCCTTTAAGAGCTTATCAATCAAATTATTATGAGAGTGAAAAGAAATTTTTACTATTTATCTGTAAATCTTTGCTCCCTGACTTGATTTTTGTTTATAAAAAACGCGTTTTGCCAGCGGTGAATTAAATTAATAAAACTGATAAATCAACGTCACTTTGTATGTGGCATCAGTGGCGTAATCGGTAAGCACGACGTGTCTAGAGGAATTAAATTTGGCTTTTGTAGAATCAGGCGCGGGTTCGAATCCAGCTATAGCCATTTATTTTTTTATTTTTTCTTCTTTGAATAATTATATTGGTGAATTTTCTGTTAGATCTATCCCGACAACATGTTCATGCATATTTACAGAAAATTAAAATAGTTCCATGGTTATAGAATCATTCCGCCTATTTACTAACCTAATAAACCTTCTACTACCGGAAGTATCCTAATAAACCTAAGTTCATTTGCACCCACTTTATTATGTCACTAGAGAAGCCTGGTGACTGGATAAAAGTATTTCAATTAAAAGAGTGGTGTCATTATAATTATCAGACATAATTAAATGTGTAATGATAATCAAGGGACAAAAATGAAAAAAATCATAATCAAGTGTGAATTGACAAAAATATCTTACATCATAGCTGTTATGACTTCAAAGGACATTCAATCAATACTTAAATAAGCGTGAATTATTTCAATGAAGCGTGTCATCATAAGCAAAGGACAAACATCATTAGACCAGAGCCTACTCCCTAGCTGCTATGTGACAAACATCTCATGAAGCATATCAAGGGGTAAATTTACCTCCATATTATGTCAGTTTTTACAGTGACATCAAATTGGCAGGATAAACTATAGTTAAACAGAGCTGTTAACCAATTTGGATCCAGATCCTCAATGCTCATTTGTTTGTTCCCAATTGTATTTAGTGATTTTTTCTGTTATGATTGGCTACCAGGGAATAGTGTGATATGTGATTTTAACTAATTTGGATCCAGATGTTCTAGGTTCTCTACTCTGCAGAGCTAAATCAAACAGCTAATGTATGGACCGCCTGATCTGTTTGCTTATGACATTAAATAGATCTGACTCTACAGTTTCCACCAATGTTAAAAAATGCAAGCAGAGATTCTGATCAATTTGGATCCAGTAAATTATGTTTGTTACCGTTACCAATATATTCTGTGAATGTTTTCTGTCTTTCTATTTCTGGTTTGTAAGAATATTGATCTTGTTTCCTCTATATGAATGGAAAAGTAGTAAAGTCAAGCAGGCAAAGCCACATACAAGACGCAGCCACCACCAAAACACCGATAGAAAGCATGACACACACACACAACATCACACCCAAACGCACACTCACACACGAAATGAACACAGAAAACACCAAAAGACACTAAAGAACCAGAGACAAACGTTCCACACATGAACAAAATCACAAGCACAAAGACGCAAGGCAAACAAAAGGAAGGGTGACAAAGAGAGTACCGCCTAGGCACGGTCAGTAGCAAAAACACCACTGGGGGTTTAAACCGGTTTACGGACGTCCTAACCTCACACTTCTTGAAGTCATTTCCAGTAGAATCACCAAATGTTCTAGTATATATTACGATTGGAATTGTCCTTGTAGAATCGTCGATTCTCCTAGGAGAAATTGCGATCAGTTTCCTAGTAGAATCGTCGATTCTCCTAGGAGAATCGTCGATTCTCCTAGGAGAAACTACGATCGGAGTCGTCGATTGTCCTAGGACATATTGCGATCGGAGTCTGTCCTAGGGGAAATCACGATTGCAATATGTCCTAGGAGAATCGACGATTGGCCTGAATCGCAATTTCTACTGTGACATATATACCCCCAAAACTTTGTTTGTGGATGTATAAACAGAGAAAGGGTCAATGATGAATTTTACTTTTGCTTATTCTTACCTCATTGAAAAGACTCTCTTTGACCAAGAGCTCACAAAATCCTAATATGAATCTTTTTTTTGTTTTCTCGAAAACAGATTTCTGCTTGCAGATATAGGACAGGAGGTAATCGTCCATTCTGTGAAAAAGACAATAAATTGTATTTTTTCATGTACATATGAACTTTTTAATGGGCCATAAGTATCCTAACCTTTACTAAATCAGGATTTATACAAGTATGTTATTACGGTAACGGGTCAAATCGGACCAAAACCAAATCGGACCCCGGGTCAAATCGGACCATTTTTTATAATGGTGATTTACTCATACACTCTTACATTTTTCAACTATTTTCGCTAGCGAATATAGGATTATTTTGTGTACCTTTTAGTCTCATTACATACATGCATGTATAACAACTTATTGTAGTGTCCTACTGTTGCATTGGTCAGTCTGGGCACAGGTAGCCACAGCTACCACAGCAGCAGGCCGCTGCCACTCGTTCAATTAATGTATGCATGTTCTATTCTTGTTTATTTAGTATATGTTTAGAGAATGAAGAGATTAGATTTGTAAGGAACGAACATGGTGACTTTATTATTATATCCCACCTTCAGACACAGGTAAGGAACGGACACGGTGACTTTATTATTATTTCCCCCTTCAGACACAGATACTGCAACCTAACCAAAATTAATTCTGATACAAAGAACAGTAACACACACGAAAGCATCACTGCCGACATTCCTGATATTTGAAGTGCGAGATGGTGACCTTGCACTATGAACTAAATGGGATATCTATCTTCAAAAGCTTGAAAATTTGTTCATCGGACTCATCATACCAGGGCCCCGCCTAAGCAGATTTAATATTTAATTAACACCTTTTGAATTAATCAATGCATGAAATTATTTCTTATTTGTCAAAATGTAGGTATTTAATTGGGTGTCTGTTGCCACTAAGTCATATCAGAATAATAAATAATGGGGCGTTCTATTCAATATATATTATAGCATGGTCCGATTTGACCCGGTCCGATTTGACTCAGGCCGATATGGTTTTGGTCTGATTTGACCCGGATTCGTTATTACATGTTTAATACAGACAATAGTAGAATCTAGACTTTCACAATTCTCCTTCAGCACAAAGCCATGTGATGGCTCATATGAGATAGGCTTATCTGCACTCACAGGTCATTGGTGTTCTAGCTCTCACAGGAATTAGTCGCATTAACAAGCACAAGTGTCTGTGTATTGTCTTAATAGCTGCTTATGGAATTTATATGACCCAGTGCCTTCCTAAGGCATATAAGTTTAATGGTTTTCGTTGGATTAAAAATTGTAAAGTGAATCTTATTATAGTTTTATCATAGTTTAATTAGTGTTGCACTTGTTTGACAACTGATTCAATTCCACTGGAAAAAGAAGGAAATATGGCAGTTCCCAGTTTGTGCAGGAAGTCAAGTTAATATGCTGCTGACATTCCAATGCAGAAAAAGGAAATAATGATGTTGTGACATTAGTGATTGTGCATTTGTGGAGAAACATGATTCTACATTTGTGGAGGAACATAGGCATTGTCTAAATGGGGTAGGTCCCGGACACCAACTGGCTTAACCAGTTAATTAGCATCAATGGAGCCTCCCACAGGGATCGACACTCTGGGATGACATGTTGATGACATTCTATGGCGGAAAATGTGAAAGAACAATGTTGTAATAGTAGTGATTCTGAAATGGTGGGAAAAGGGGGTAAATTTGGTCAGCAACACTGTGACTTGCCGGGCTAAGTCCCGAACACAGTCCAATAGAGCTGAGGTAAACACTGTGAGTAGCCGGGCAAAGTCCCGAACGCAGTCAAATAGAGCTGAGGTTAACGTAGACAGCAACACTGTGAGCAGCCGGGCAAAGTCCCGAACACAGTCAAATAGAGCTGAGGTAAACACTGTGAGTAGCCGGGCAAAGTCCCGAACGCAGTCAAATAGAGCTGAGGTACACATAATGTATTTTACAGCACTGTACTACAGCAAAAAAAAGCCTTGGTTACCAAAACACCAAAAGTCTGGTTACCACAAAAAAATATGTAGAATTATGTATGGATATTGAACAGTACAAATAATGAAATTCTAATTTGACAAATTTGCATACTATATGACATGTCAGAGCAGACGGTCCAGAGCTACAGATAACGGTGCGTACCCAAATACTAAAATCGTCATTTCTCCACCAAAACCTATACTGTTACCACTCTTTAGAATCGTCTCTTCGAGACGATTCTAAAGAGTGGTAACAGTATAGGGTTTAGTGGAGAAACAAAGGAGATATGCTTGAAAATGTTTAAATTAACGCATCTTATCTGGAGCTTTGAGAACCTCGGATTGGAGTAGATTCTATTGTTATAATGATGAGAAATGCTTGATTACCAAGTAAAGGATTAAAGTACATTAGGATTTTATGAATTGATAGGTATCTTTTGTGTTGCTAAGTTGTTTTTGGTAATCTGCATCGATCTACTGTAATTATGTAACATACTCTTGATATCCGCATTTGCCCTTCAGAACTCAGTCTGTTCTCTCAAATTATTTTACATTTATATGTTCAGATGTTTAATGTTTTACTCAAAATTAACTCAAACCTGTAAGAATTTACCTTCTTCACACATGTAAACAAAATCATCATAAGAAACAAAATTAAGTTAAATATTCAGCCTCCAATAGGCTTGCAGTATGTCACCATGTACAGTGAATATGATGGAATGAATGTCTGATAATTCATGTATGAAGTTTAACAAGGTCATTATTTCCGCCTAAAACAAATTTTCTAAGTTCAGATTTCCACTTAAAAATTGTTGGTAAAATGACAAAGTAAAAACATCTACCTTAAAAATTATTCTAAGTCTTATTTTTCTGCCTACAAGAAGTTTTTCCTGCTAACTAATATATTCTGCCTAAGCCTTAAGCGGATCCGCTTTGATGTTAGGCAGAATTTCTCAATGCTTAGGTGGAATTGGAACGAAATTCCATGTCCGTCTTATTTTAGCGCGAAAACATAGATTTTAGCAAATTTTTAGGCGGAATCTGCTTATTTTAGGTGGACTCCACTTACCTTTGTCATACGGGAAAGATACTCGCACTGCCGCAATTACAATACATGTATATGATTTCTTTGTCAAAGAAGAAATTGGTGGTGTTTTTTAATTTTGATTGACATGTTGATAATTCTTACGCAACATAGCCTTTATAAATTTTAGACGGAGCTGTTTGTTATCGTCAATATTTCACAGGTAATATACCGGTATGTTGACCAACGCAATATTAACTGTTGGTAAATGATGAGTATCCTCATCACTAGGATTGAATGTGTTAAAACTGCTCTGTTAAAATAAAGAAAACTTCAGACTTACTGTTTAATAAATGAACAAGTTGCATGAGAAAACATTGTGGCAAAAGAAGGATTTGCTCATTCTGAGCAAGCTCTTCTTTATTTATTTCAAAAGCAAATTGCAGCAACATGCCAACTATTATTTCAGGTCAAATGCACCAGTCACAATTATATTTCTGCACAAAAAGTCTAACTCGAAGTTTTCGGTCCCAAAAAAAGTTAAAGTCGAAACAATCCGCCCAGAATGTAGACAAAGTTGCAGATTCTGGTCCACAAACAGAAAGTTGAAGTATTAAATTCCGCCCAGAATAAAATTCCGCACGGAATATTTTTGTTCTTCCGCACGGAATTTGTATAGAGAACTTTCCGTGTGGGGCGTAATTGGCACGGAATTTGCATTTCCGTTCATTTTCGGCACGGAAAGAAGGAATTCCGTTCCATTTCCGTTCCATTTCCGCCCCCTATCCGTGCCAAAATTTCATACAGGAACTTAAAACTTTTCAAAAATTCTTGTCAAAAATTGTAAAGCTTAGGGCTATCAAATTTGTAGAATGATCTAGTAGAATTCTATATAAATTGTTAAAATCCCCCGGGTCAAACATAGCCCATTCCTTGAGGTGGGGTGGGGCGAGGAATCAGAGCTGTCATATTTAGCATGGAGCATCATCTGGTGGAGCTTTACCAAGTCTTAAAAGTGTGCCCCTTGGGTCAAAATTGATATGTAACATGACATCATTTAACCAGATGAGCGAAACAGGACCATCATGGCCCTCTTGGGGTTTTTTGTATCAAATTCCATAAGCAAACAGCAGACCCTGGTCAAACAGATCCTACAGGAGCCGTCTGATCTGTTATACCCTATTTGCAAATGTGTGAAAATGCATTCATATGAAGGAAAGGGTTAAACTTTGGAAGGGACGTGGTTTCTTTGTGTTCATTGTAGCTCCCTAGCTAGTGAGGATGGTGACTTGTGCTTAGAGTAAGCAAATGCTAGTTTCATTCTTTCTTTGCAGGTCACGCATCGTCATTAGAAATCCAGGATCAAGACCAATCATGGAATGGCAAATGCATAGGTGAGAGTTGAATACAATATTAAATACAGCCAAATATGTTAAAAAAAGACCATCAATTAGGAACAGCCAATGTCAAACTGTAGGGAGTCCATATATTTAGTAAAAATATAAATTGGCAAATGCTTACTGTTATACAAACTTTGTAACCAGCCTTAAATGATTTGTGGATATATAAATATATCAGACTGTCGGCCGGACAGATGGGTGGTTGATCCGTCCGCATTTGAATGTGGATAGTTTATGTTGCAAACTCATCCTCCAGTTTTAATGTTATTGAATTAAATTTAGTACACATGTATAATATGAAATAACCATGAATGGTATAATTATGTGTTAGGAGCAATATATAGGCTTTACTACTTCCCTTTCAACATTCAGTCATTGCATTTGTATTCAAGGCTGCTGTAAGGGGCTATTCATTATCTTTAGTTACGATTAACCCTTTCCTCCATAAATACGCCTTTCTACGCATCTTAAAGTCACCCCTTGAAATCATTGTGATGAATAGTGCATTTGCTTATACATGTATGTCACAATGGTTTCTAAACTACAGAATTCCCAAAGTTTCCTTTTCTCTAGTTAATGCTCCTTTTTGGCAGATTTTTTCCAATAGGATCGGTCTAAAATAGCATATGAGGGAGTGGGTTAATGTTGGCGATAATTAGGGCACTGCATTGGAAATGCAGGTGCCCAATAGATAGGAATCACATTTTCTGTCTGTGCGTCCGTCAACACTTTTCATGTGACACGATAACTCAAACAGCCCTTCACATATTGGTTTCATATTAAGGGTATATGCTTAGTATCACCGGAGGAAGACGTCTGCAATGTTTGGGTTGAATCAGATCACTATGTCTAGAGTTATCTGCCCTTGATTCATCCAAAATGCCATAAATGTTTGTAAAAACTTTTGACGTGACGCGATAACTCATAGTATTTCACATATTGGTTTCATATTAGGGCATATGTTTATGTTTAGTATCATCAGAGGAAGAAGCCTATAGTTTTGGAATTGAATCAGATCACTATGTCTAGAGTAATCCGCCCTTGATTCATCAAAAATGCCATCAACTTTTGTCAACATGTTTTATTTGACGCGATAACCCAAACTGTAATTCACATATTTGGTTCATATTAAAAGTATATGCTTAGTATTATGAGCGATAGACACCTAGAATTTGGGTTGAATGAGATCATGCCTAGAGTTCAATAATGGAATTAAAAATGCAATATTCATCAATGATCTGCAGGGCCCTCTCTGAGTGAGTCAGTTTTCTAGTTCTGTCACCATTCCACATACCTACTTCTGACTCGGAATGCATGTGAAACTTACGGAGGCAAACATTTTTAGAAGAAACTTATCAAGGTCAAATATTCTGAAAATGGGTGATCCTTCGAAAGCAAAAGTAAAAATGCAAAAACGGAAAATTGCAGACTCGGTTTTATTGAGTCTGTTCATGAGTAGTAATTAAAAGTGCAACCCTACTCACGCCCCCTAGCACCGGCTTAAGCAGTATTCAATTTTCAAAACTAATAACATCAAAACTAATGATCCCGAAGGACCAAAAATAATAACAACATCGAGAATGAAGTACGGGGAGACTTTTTACGGCCGCCACACAAGCACTTAACACCTGCTGTTGTGAAGTACATATATTCCAAAAATAGATGATCCTTCGAAAGCAAAGGTAAAAATGCTAAAAGAGAAAATTGCAGACTCGGTTTTATTGAGTCTGTTCATGAGTAGTAATTAAAAGTGCAACATTACTCACGCCCCCTAGCACCGGCTTCAGCAGTATTCAATTTTAAAAACTAATAACATCAAAACTAATGATCCCGAATGACCAGAAATAATAACAACACTGAGACTGAAGTACTGGGAGACTTTTTAAGGCCGCCACACAAGCACTTAACACCTGCTGTTGTGAAGTACATATATTCCAAAAATAGATGATCCTTCGAAAGCAAAGGTAAAAATGCAAAAAGAGAAAATTGCAGACTCGGTTTTTATTGAGTCTGTTCATGAGTAGTAATTAAAAGTGCAACATTACTCACGCCCCTAGCACCGGCTTAAGCAGTATTCAATTTTAAAAACTAATAACATCATAACTAATGATCCCGAATGACCAGAAATAATAACAACACTGAGACTGAAGTACTGGGATACTTTTTAAGGCCGCCACACAAGCACTTAACACCTGCTGTTGTGAAGTACATATATTCCAAAAATAGATGATCCTTCGAAAGCAAAGGTAAAAATGCAAAAAGAGAAAATTGCAGACTCGGTTTTTATTGAGTCTGTTCATGAGTAGTAATTAAAAGTGCAACATTACTCACGCCCCCTAGCACCGGCTTAAGCAGTATTCAATTTTAAAAACTAATAACATCAAAACTAATGATCCCGAATGACCAG
The DNA here is from genome assembly GCA_963576725.1 of Azorinus chamasolen. Taxonomy (NCBI): domain Eukaryota; kingdom Metazoa; phylum Mollusca; class Bivalvia; order Cardiida; family Solecurtidae; genus Azorinus; species Azorinus chamasolen. The sequence continues at coordinate 77,696,101 of OY755241.1, read as the reverse complement.
AAATAATAACAACACTGAGACTGAAGTACTGGGAGACTTTTTAAGGCCGCCACACAAGCACTTAACACCTGCTGTTGTGAAGTACATATATTCTGTCTGAAAGGTCAAATTACAGTTAAAATTTAGATGAGCAATTATTTTGTCACCATTTAACATACATACTTTAAACTTGGCATGCATGTGCAACCTTTTTAGGGGTGATTTATGGTCATCAACATTCATCAAGGTCAAAGGTCATATCTTGGCTTAATGTTTCACAAACACATCTTGTTTGACTATTCATTCCAAATAGGTTCTTTGTAAATTGGAGAAATTCATGTGTCAGTTAGAGTTACAATGAACCCTTTATATGTTGTATTTTAAGGTTATAAAATAATGTCATCATAAATATAGGAAATTGTGTTGGCACGCACCAATTGTTAGGTAATTTGCATGTAATCGTGGAAAATTGTGGCCTGAAAATTAATGTTACCATACAGAGGTAGCCTCTTCTGTTGTACAAATTTTCAAGAATAAACTGATTTCGATTCATAACTGAATGAAAAAAAATTTGCTGAAAAAGAAAATATTTGGAGAAAATGATAGCGCAAAAAATGGACGATGTGTATACGGTACAAACTAACGTTAGTTCAGATTAAAATCACACCATGCAATCCCTATACCTGCCGGCATAACACTTTGCAGTGTTAGCTCATTGCTTTTAGGGCATTTGTCACACACTGACACATTTTTGGTATTTTTTATAGCTGAAATGTTTGTTCTTCCAGGATTTGCTAGATATTTGGAAATGTTTGCTTTTTAAAATATGATACATCATTTAGATATATACATTTATTTGGTCTGTTTTCAGAAACCTCTGTTAAAGTCCATATTGGCAACATGATTGAGCCTTCTCAACAAAGAAGTGTAAGGAAACTGGACATGAATCATGTAGACACACTTGAGGATTCTTTCAAGACTTGTCCGAGTCAGTTTACTTTGCTGGTTGGGGACCTGCTGAAAGGTACCTCATCAAATTTAGCAAACGAGGGTGGTGGGCAGGTGGAAACTGTTAGTGGTAATCACACGAGGGAAGCCATTAAAGCATTGTATAGCAAAGGTAAGATATGTAATGAGATGTAAACAGCTAAATGATACTTAATAATTTTTGTTCATCTGTTTTAGTGCTTTGGAGGCATATAGTAATGTGTGTGATTGTCCATGTTCAATTTGTCCTAATCTCCTATGTTACTTGAGGTAGGAATGACAAATTGGGTTTGTGAGTACATCTTGGGATGGTGGAGTCTTTAGGCATTGCTTTCAACATGCGGTATTAGCTGACGCATACTTGTTATGTTAGTCATTTGTTTACAGTGCCCCAAGTAATGTAAAGTAAGACTATAACAATACCTCAGTTGTCAGCATGATGTTAACCTTGAATTGAAGTAAAAAGATCTAAAGAGAGTTATGGACCTGGGTCCGATTGTAGCCCTTGTGAAAAATCTACCTATAACTATTAAAAGTACAAAAATGAGTCCTGCAGGAAACACCACATACAGAACAAACACTCGCCCGAACAGCAGCACAAGGAAACAGCAAATGTACATAAGTAGAAAAAACAACAAGAGACGCACAAAGACAAAACAAATATACAATAGGAGGAAGATGGAAGTACCGCCTTAGAACGGTCAGTGACAAAAGTCACCGGGGGGTTAAACCGGTTTATGGGCGCCCAACCTCACACTTATTCCATCTCCATCCTAAAAGACAAACAGTGTAAATAAACGTATTAAAATTGTCACCTGCTCAATCTTTTGTGTAATGCGTATTCAATTATGCATATTCAATTAGTCTATGCTTTGCATAGTTTTATTTTTAAAGAATACAGTGGTAAATTGCATGTAGAACGGAAAAACATATTTAAGTGAAACAAACGTCTGTGTATGTAACTTGTTAAATACATGTTAACTAACCCATTACCTCATAGGCTATTATTCAGCCCAAAACTTATCTGCTCAATAATTTGATGAATAGTGTGTGTGCTGCCTTCATACTTAGTAGGATGCTTGTTCATGGCAAGTAGATGGCCCCTATTGATTTTCAGGTCAGTCGGTAAAACATTCGGATAACATAATTATATACATGATGCCATATTCTTTATATAAATAACCATGAGTTCAATTAATAAACCCTGATAATACGTGTATTCTTCACGGTCGCCCTCATGCTATATGTGTAAATAAGCAGAGTTTCAGACTACACGGTTTACTTGTTATGCATTGAATCCCATTTCTCATTATTCACATTCTCCGCCATGTAAAGGCATTAACGCATTGAATGTTGACATCATTGGTTCATCAGTATCTAGCAATTGAGTCCATTCAGTATGAAAATATATACGTGTTTTGGAACGGCAAAGAGTGCAGACCCTGATCAGAGAGCTCCTCTGGAATCTTGATATGCGCCAATCTCCTGAAAATTAAATATTCATATTTTTGCAGTAACAAACAATACTGTCATAATATTATACTTTAACATTTGACTCCATAAATATTCCTGAAAGAAATAAAGACATCATGACATATGGATTTTAGCCATGGCAGAAATTGCAGAACCATACTCTTATGAAAACAGAGCAGACCCTGATCAGAAGCTTCCTACAGGAGAAAAAAGAAAAAAAAATTCACTGAGATTTGAACCCTTGACCCTTAGCACAGGAAGCCTACGCCCCACTAAGCTATCAGGACGATGTTAATTATGTAGTGCTGTCAACTGATTTTATTAAAAATGTTGAATACTATAAATCTATTCATTTTATGCTTGGACATTTTATGAAAAGTGGGTCTGTATAATTTGCATATTAAGTATGTACGTTCACTAGTCGTTGTTGCTTTTCACACCCTTAGTAGCGTTTAAATAGAACCATGTAACCCGTATGTATTGGGACCCAAGCGTGGTCGAGGGGAAAGAGCTGCGACTGTAACGGCCGAGTTCGTCGGTTCGAATCCCGTCAAACCCAAATGTAAATAGAAAAAAAATTGTAGTTTATTTTTTTAGTCATGTTCATTATATTTTATGATATTCTTTTCTCTAAAAACATTTTAAAGCAAACAAACTGGAAAACATAAGCTTGCCTCTTGAAACTTGCTATGGACTTTTCAAAGCATTATACATTATTAACATACAGTCCTGGGGTCGATAGTATGCATTTCGTTGATGGAACTTAGAGGTAGGATCCAGCATTTGTGCTAGGACAACTATGAATTCGAAAGAACCATGTTCAATTTAAAATTGTACCTGCTCATTCTTTCGTGTAATGCGTATTCAATTATGCATTTTCAATTAGTCTATGCTTTGCATAGTTTTATTTTTAAAAATACAGTGGTAAATTGCATGTAGAACGGAAAAAACATATGTAAGTGAAACAAACGTCTGTGTATGTAACTTGTTAAATACATGTAAATTAACCCATTACCTCATAGGCCATTATTCAGCCCAAAACTTGCCCGCTCAATAACTTGATGAACATTGTGTGTGCTGTCTTCATACTTAGTACGGTGGTTGTTCATGGCAAGTAGATGACCCCTATTGATTTTCAGGACAGTCGGTAAAACATTCAAATATTATATATTCATGATGCCATATTCTTTATATAAATAACCATGAGGTCAATTAATAAACCCTGATATTACGTGCATTCTTAACGGTCACCCTCATGCTATATGTGTAAATAAGCAGAGTTTCACCGTCTACACTGTTTACTTGTTATGCTTTGAATCCCATTTCTCATTATTCACATTCTCCGCCATGTAAAGGCATTAAGGCATTGAATGTTGACATCATTGGTTCATTAGTATGTAGCCATTGAGTCTATTCAGTATGAAAGTGTATACGTGTTTTGAACGGCAAAGAATGCAGACCCTGATCAGACAACAATACTGTCATAATAATATTATACTTTAACACTTGACTCCATAAATATGCCTGATAGAAATAAAGACATCATGATATGGATTTTTAGCCATGGCAGAAATTGCAGAACCATAATCATTTGCAAACAGAGCAGACCCTGATCAGAAGCTTCCTACAGGAGCAAAAAGAAAACAATAAATTTCACTGAGATTTGAACCCTTGACCCTTAGCACAGGAAGCCTACGCCCTATCCACTAAGCTATCAGGACGATGTTAATTATGTAGCGCTGTCAACTGATTTTATTCAAATTCTTGAATACTATAAATCTATTCATTTTATGCTTGGATATTTCATGAAAAGTGGGTCTGTATAATTTGCATATTAAGTATTACATGTACGATTTTGCTCCTGATTGAACGCTGCGTTACTATTTGACTCCTGATTGAACGCCGCGTTACTCCGCTTCGTATCTGGATCCACGATGTTTGCAAATAACCACAAAGTCGCGGATAATGGTTAAACTACGAGAATGGAACAAAATCTCTTAATAAGGGATTTGCAGATGCAGACCAGTCACTATTTTATAAATACATTATGTTAATAGGGTCTATGTGACTTCTAGTCAGTCGCTGTGACTACGACAGCAGTCAACATCTTCAACACAGTAACCCTTTATCCTATGAATATTAATTTAACCCCTTACTCCATAAATACGCATTTCTACTCCTATTCTACTACTATAGGAGCCGTCTGATCAGGATCTGCTCTGTTTGCTTATGAACCAATATAGATCTGGTCTACAGTTACTCCGTTGTGAAAAATTGCAAGTGTTGATAATTAACACTTTTATTAATGATGTCATCATTTCTTTCATGGATATTTATTGAGTAAAGGTTAAGAAACACCTAGCGTACACCAAGAGTATCAATCGTCTGAATTGATTTACATGGAATATGAAAACTAGAAGGTTTGGGCAGGACAGGAACTGTATAATCAGATCTATACTATTTCATAAGCAATCGGAGTAGACCCTAATCAGGCGACCCTTACATGAGTTGTCTGGTCTGTGTCTACTCTGTTTGTAAAGGTACTAAACATCGTCCTTATTAACCCATTCCCTCATATTGCCGCCGTTTGACGCCTCTGTTAAATTCATTATTTGAAACCATTGTGATAAATAGAGCATTTGCTCCATAACAACAAATGCTCTATTTATCACATTAGTTTAAAAACTGCACAATTTCATTTTCTCTAGTAAATGCTCCTTTTTGGTAGATTTATTCAAAGAAGCTGGGTCTAAAAATAGTCCAGAAGGAAATGGGTTAAGAAAAGGGTTAGTAAACCGTGCAGTAAACTTTAACCCTTACCATTCTGTATAAAAAGAATGGCGGCTGTTGTTTGTATTATTTTTTCCCGTCAAACTGTTTAGAAGCTACTCACCGAACATCAGATCGTTTGGATCCTGATGAGACAAAGGTTTAATCGGTGTTGCATCTAGATCTAAGCTGTTTGCAAATCCAGCCATGTCCTGATTGCAAGGACAGGAATTGAACATACATTTCAAATCCATACACGTTGTTTTATGTCCTTGAAAATGGCTTGTTACGAAATGTGCCAGTCGCTTTGCATTCAAATGGATACGTGCACGATCGGCTCTCATTGTTAACGCTTGAAAAAGACTTGTAACGAAATATGCCAGTCGCTTTGCGTGCACGGTCGGCTTTCATTATAACCCTTTCCCTCATATAATCACCTTTGTGCGTATTTGTAAACAGTAGATCTCCAGGAGCTGAACTTTTTACTTATGAAATTAAATTAGGTCTGCATTATGCGGATTTCTGTCTGACCCAACATGTCCTGTGTTCATATATCATTATAAAATGTTATCTAATTAATGTTCATGATGTCTATTGTTTCTTACACGAATACTGAACAGGGACAGTGTTACTATTACTGAACAGGGACAGTGTTACTATTTGAAGAGGAATGGTCCATCAATATTTAACTGGTGAGTTCATTCAATATGGAGGGCTTAAATGTGAAAAAGAGCATTGAATAACAAATAGTGTGGACCCTGATCAGAAAGCTCCCCCAGAAGTCCTCTGATCTAGCTATACACTGTTGACAAATAACAGTATACTATTTTCACCGCATTTAAATACATGTAGTTGATAAAAAAAAAAAAAAATTGTCTCGACCAATTCAACGCTGTGTGTGATTTGAATGGTGTCTCGAGGTATTTACTTTGTCTGGGTTCACCGAACGTTTAACTGTCATTTCTATTTTTAGAGACGACAGGGATGGAGAGTTATTACGTATTGCATGATAACTCTTTCGCAGTCAAGGGCGAGTATGTGATCACGTTCGCAAACAGGTTGGATCGAGATGAGATTTCACCAGGATCCAAACAATTTGTTATTGTTTTCTTGAAATATAAATATATACTGCATATTCTTGGACAAAATAGTTATAATGAAATACAGAAGGTTGCACATGGTAGCCATTTTAGAAAAAAAGAAACACATCTTTCAAAGGTCAATAGCAAACAGAGCACAACCTCTAGGAACCATATACTCTGGGTCTATTCTGTTTACAAATATACGAAAACGCGTTTATAGGCTTAAGCGGTCATTCACGTACAGTGTATTGAACACGTGGTTGCTTGACGAGGGGCAAATGTCAGGTAGAAAAGTCCAACAGGAGCTTTCTGTATTAGTTTTGACCTGCGTTAAGCTACCACCTGCCTTACCAACCCATCATTAGGCATCGTTTTGATAGCTGCGAAACCATTTCACTGCCGCAGTCGCATAAATGCACCACGACAAATAGTGCAGCGCCAGATCAGACGCAGCCTTTTCAAGGCGGCGTCTGATCAGGGACTTCACTATTTGTCTCAATCTCTATTTCTATATACGTGCATTATTCCTTTGAAATTTGAATTTATTTATCTCATTTCCTTATTTTACTGAATGATTTAACAAACTTGGATTTCAAACGACAATTAGAAATTTGGCACCGAAAGGGTTTTAAAGCGAGGTTCTACAGTATAATAAATAACCAACATGCAGTAAAATCCCTCTAAACGGAACGTTTGGCAAATAAAATTAGACCTTTTCAGACAGGTGGCTTCTCAATAAAGACTGAAAATACAACATACACCATCTTAACCTTTAGCCTGCTGCGGGCGGATGAGTGGTTAATTTTACACAAGTTTATATCCAGATCAGACGCCGAGTAACTCGGCGTCTCATCAGGATCCAAACTGTTTGATACTCTGACCGTGCTGTTGAAAAGAAATGCAAGATAAATGAACAGTTACAATAGAAATCGATGCCATTTTCTACGAACAAATGTTTACTCGGGAAGCTAAAGGTTAACCGAACTATAAACCCTTCGCTTGCTATTCACGTCAATATACCTACCTGTCTCATCAGGGTCTGCACTGTTTACAGGTTGATTGTGCAACCAATGCACTCCACAGTAGTGATTACACAGCAGAATACTTGTACACAGTGAAGATATATGTAATTATACAACAGGGCATGGGTAAAGAAGGAGACGTGTATTTTAAAATTCAGCAAGCGAAGGGTTAGTAAAGAGGAATTTAGACAGATTGTGTCTTAACCCATTACATCATATACTATTTTTAGATCCAACCCCTTTGAATAAACCTACCGATAAGGAGCATAAACTAGAGAAAACGATTTTTTAGAAGTTTATAGTTTGAAACCATTGTGATAAATAGAGCAATTGCTCCTATAGGCGCTATTTATCACAATGGTCTCAATAGGCGAGTTTTGCAGAGTCGTCAAAAATGCGTCAACATGATGGGGTGGGTTAAAGAAGGTTGAAAATACAGTAAGCGCCATCTAAACAGACTGTTTAAAACAGTTTTCACCTTTAAGGCAGATGGTTCCTTAAGGCTGGTTAAACGTCATGTCAAAAGCTCCAAAAGTAGCTTTCCGCATGACATTCAAATTGCATTAAGCTGTCATTTGTCTAACATTTCGCTGCCAGTGACTGCTGTCTTTAAACATGTGGTATCCTAAAACAATACACAGTCAATTGAGAAGGCTTGCAAATGGACATTTGTGTTTTGTTCCGTTCTGTATTTACCCAACCCCGCATAGAGAATCCTTCTCACTCTTTTGCAAACAGAGAAGACCAGACGGCCCATTTGAGCAGTTTTACGTAGAATTGCATAAGCAACAGCTGCCCCTGCAAAGCTGAAACCGGTTTGGAAGGACAAGGACATTTCTATCCACACCAAGACGAGACGTGTGCGATCTGTAGTCGTTTCAATATTCCTATAATGCCTGTGAGGCATGGGCTTTGACAGCGGAGCTGGAAATACAGTAGAACCCCTCTAAGCGATCACTTAATAAATAAACATGGATGCCTTTATAAGTAGGTTGTTGCTTAATGCAGGGCAAACGTAATTCAGAAAGTTCCTCTATGAGCTTTCTGCATTACTTTTGTCCTGCATTAAGCTACCACCTACATCTAGCACCCAGAATTATACATATTGTAGGTTGTCGCATTAGAGGGGTTTTACTGTAATGAAAATGGTACAGAAGGATCCTAGACATATCTTATAAGGATTACATCACCAATGAAGAGGTCCGCAGTCGGGTTCGTGCACTGATTTGTCCCTATGAAAAGCTTCTAACTATAGCTAAGAAATCTCATTGCAGAGTTGTCATCCGTTACTCTCACTAACACATCTGCGATAGGCTCAATGATAAGAATCATTTGTTTGTGTTTTATGGTTATCTGCGTGGATAGTTTAAACTACAATAGCCTGAATCAAGAACAAAAAGTTTTTTATTTTATCATAAAACTGGTAATACGGTTTAATTTCAGAGAATATTTGATGGTCTATTTTCGTGCCGCTTTACGCTTCTATTATTGCACAACTGTAAACAAACAAAATGGAATGATGTCTGCTCAGTATTTCGAGTACAAATGTAGACTCCGAACTGCTTATAAGAGCACTAAAATTCTGATATAACCCAAAAGGGCACATAACAGTTTTGGGAAATCTCACGCCTTTTAATTTTCTTCAGTTGAATTGTCGACGAAACACACATTTAACAATTTATTTTCTGATTTGTACGGGAGTTAGTTTCGCTATTTCGAACACAATGACATGATTTCGGACTACTTTCTGAACCAACGACAGAATTACAGAACTGTATATGTACTGTATATGTAATGTAACCGGATGTAAGAGAGTGGGCATGGTTATGTCTTGTGCTCAATAGGCCTCGCCATTTCAAGATACATTTTCAAGAAACAACCTGACTTTATATACAGTAAAACCCCTCTAATGCGACCACTTAATGAATAAACATGGATGTCATTATAAGCAGGTGGTTTCTTAATGCAGGACGAAAATTACACAGGAGCTTTCTGCGTAATTTTCGTCCTGCATTAAGCTACCACCTGCTTTTGTCACTGTGAAGTATGCCCCTTTTTGCTGGTCGCATTAGAGGGGTTTTACTAAATTGCCCTTGAAAAGTGTGCAAAAACAATTTGCTGAACAGGCTAAATGTTTAAGTGGTCAGGCTGTAGATCCTATGTCGATAAGTACAAAAAACCCACGGGTGTCACGGATGAAATGAGTGACCAACTAATACAATTCGGAAACTGTGAAATTCAATTTACGATCTGAATAACAAAACTTAGCAAATGTCGCCCTAGACCTAGTTTATGACCCTTGAGTTCTACAAACATCCCGTGACTTTTGTAAATTACTGAAAATAGAAACGTATCATTAGCACAGTGCTGTAAGAAGCCCTTCCTATCTGTTTATTCATAGTATATATACGCTTACGGAAGTTTGAATGTCAAACGTGCTAGTATCGATACCGATCTATCCACAAATTTGGGAATAAATTTGTGTAAGAGATTAACGCCAAGTCTCAAGCATTGGCCTTATTTGGTGCATCAGCACTCAAACCTTATATATAAACGGCGACAATACCCGCCGAGACAATTTAGAAAGAGACAGGACTCTCGAACAAGTGTGCTAAATTGAACATGTTTCCGAAGAGGTAAGTAGGAGTTTGTTTTTTATGTGCATTTCTTAGGAGAACTAAAACCCTTCACTATTTAATCTCGACATGACTCGCATTTGCAAACAGTTTTGGCTTAGATGAGGTGCCGAGTGACTCGGCGTCTGATCAGGATCCACGCTGTTTGACACTGACAACAATTTCTCTAAAGCTTGATTGAATTTGAAATACAGGTAACAAAACCCTAATGCGACCACCAAAAAGAGGTATAATACTGGGCCAGCAGGTGGTTGATTAATGCAGGACGAACGTAATGCAGAGCATTATTAAGCAACCACCTGCTTTAAAATACGATAATGTAGTCAAAATTACAGCAGGTGCAACGTTGAGAAGACATTGGGAGAAGGGATAAAAAGTTGACAAATATTATTTATGTTTTATATACATGTACTTAGTTCTAACTCTACATAATTCCATAAGCAATATAGAATTTTGTCTAAGTCTCTTTAAGGCATGTTTTTACATAAACCTTTCCCCCGTGAATATTTATGTAAGAAATGATGACATCATAAATATTTATTAGCTTGTATATGTATATATTGTATGGTAAATGAAATGACGATTTTAGTAGTTGGGTTCGCACCTGTATCCGTTGCTCTGAATCATCCCTCTATTCCATGCTATTCAATAACATGAAAGAAAGCACCAAACACGCATTTTCTACATGTTAATTCGATCAGCTGTTTGCTTGCATGACAGGAACCTGCTTACGTGTGCAAGGACGTGCTTACAATTTTTTCAATAGGGATTAATTAAAAATAAATTACTAGATCTGTACGACCTACATAAACTTTCTATGAGCTTAATACTAACGCTCGTCCGCCATTTGCTGTTTGAAATGAGCAATTGGTAAAGATTCTTTTAGAGCTGAATTCTTTAAATAAATGGATTAAAGGGAAACTCGGGACTCAAATTTTTAAAAGTGATTTCAATTTACTCTCGATCCGGAAAAAAAATAAAATCTAGATTCAAAGCGAGTGAAAAAATGTTAATGAAAAGCCCAGTAGGTATTTTCAAATTGCAAAGCACTGAACAAGTCACTTCTCATGACGCGACTGAGGGTTATTCTCGATTTAGCTTATTTAACTCTTTAATACAATATAAATAATATAGTATACTAATAGAATAATAGAATATAAAGTCAATTCGGAACCAACCAATGTTACAAGAGAGAGTCCTGCAAAAAGCACACGGATATGCTCGTGAAAACTAGAATAGCAAACAACTGTGCAGACCCTGATCAGGACCTCTAGGTGCCCTCAGATCTGGGCGTTACTACGTGTCCATGTTTAATCTAAAGGATCGCACGAGTTAATGGGTAAATATTGAATTTAACCTTCAGATTTGTAAAATGATCTTGAGTTTATAATTAGGTCAGTTCGCTGTCCAGATGTTAAAGGTCATGTGTGGGACATGTTTTATTTCTTGACCTGTAGGTCGAAACTGTTGGAAAATAGCAGCAAAATATAAGGTGTTGAACTACGATGGTATATGGTTAACCCATTTCCTCATACGCTATTTTAGATCCATCCTCTTTGAATAAATCTACCGAAAAGAAGCATTTACTAGAGAAAAGGAAAGTTTTTGAATGTTGTAGTTTTGAAATTATTGTGATAAATAGTGATAAATATCACAATGGTTTCAAAAAGTGATCTTTATAAAGGCGGATAAAGGCGTGTTAATGGAGGAAAGAGTTAAATATAATTTTTATCACGTAAAACATTTGAAGCTGTGTCGACCATTGAGGAATTAGGGGTTGACCATTTAACTGATCAATATTCCTGTAAGTAATAGTATCGTATATGTATTAGCTACAGTATCGTATATGTATTAGCTATAGTATCGTATATGTATTAGCTATAGTATAGTATATGTATTAGCTACAGTATCGTATATGTATTGGCTATGGTATCGTATATGTATTAGCTACAGTATAGTATATGTATTAGCTATAGTATCGTGTATGTATTAGCTACATTATAGTATATGTATTAGCTATAGTATCGTATATGTATTAGCTATAATGTATCAGCTATAGTATCGTATATGTATTAGCTATAGTATCGTATATGTATTAGCTACAGTATCGTATATGTATTAGCTATTGTATGGTATATGAATTAGCTATAGTATCGTATATGTTTTAGCTATAGTATCGTATATGTATTAGCTACAGTATCGTATATGTATTAGCTATAGCTATAGTGTCGTATATGTATTAGCTACAGTATCGTATATGTATTAGATACATGTATATCGTTTATGTATTAGCTACATGTATATCGTTTATGTATTAGCTACAGTATAGTATATGTATTAGCTATAGTGTCGTATATGTATTAACTATATGTGTGTTAGCTATATCGTATGTATTAGCAACAACATCGTATTAACTATATTTATATTAGCTATATCGTATAATTATGTATTAGCTAAAGTATCGGATATGTATTAGCTATATGTATAAGCTATATCTTATATGTATGGATATTAAGATATAAACCTTTTGATATTTTGAACATGTTTCTTGAACCAGAATATATCAAATAGTTTTTTTGCAAACAGCTTGGATGGACATGAGACGCCGAGCATCTCAGGATCCAAGTTGTTTGACACTCGGTCAATAAGTTCTCAATAGCTTGAAAAATAGGGAGTTACCCAGGTAAGAAGGATCATAGAGGAGCCCTCTAAACAGGATCTGCACTGTTTGTCAGGATGAAAATAATGCTGAAAGCTCCTCGGCATGACTTTCACCCTGCATTAAGCAGCCACCTGCCTAAAACGTATCGAAATTCTTATCTACTAGAGGTCGAGTTAAGAGGGGTTTTACTGTATTGTAAAAGTGGACAAATCTATACTTTTGAATGTATTTCAGAGATTTATTGACCTGTCAAATGTTAATATTCCTACGTTACTGAAAGAATATATTTAGCTTGGGTAAACCTGTATTTCAAACGCTTTTCACGAAACTCACAATAAATGTACAAGTACTGGAATTATCCAAGTAGGAACGCTTTTATTAGCGGAAACGATCGCCATCAACCGAAGCTATATATGGCGTGTTCAGCAAGCGTATAATTTGACAGGGTTATAAAACAGGACAATACAAATGATACCCTAACTATACCCTAGGTATTTTGACAAACACACTTATGCACACTATTTCCTTTTTATTTATTTTTTTCTTTACTTTCTTAAATTGCTACTAATTTCCACTTTTCATATTTCATTGTAGCTATTTTGTCCAAGAATGTTCAGTAGGTAATGAAATTTGGAATAAACATAGAACATGGAAAGGGTTAAGGAAATGAAGGATTTTGCTTAATGTTTAATGTGTTTCGTCTTGATATGCGTCCTGTTATGTTTTGTCTTGTGACTTTACCGTTTCTTGTTAGATGGTGTTTGGTGCGGTGTCATTTCGTGTGTGGCTCTCCCTGTTTGACTATTTTTCCATATTTTATAAATCGGACATTCCTGGCATATGTTTGGTACTGACCAAATAGTGGTCAGAATCATCCGGGGTCCAATCTAGACCTACAGTATTCTCATTCAATGATAATGGTCAAAGGTGCCCGACGCATGCTTGGACTCATCCATGGACCCCCCCCCCCCCCCCAAAAAAAAAAATAAAAAATAAAAAAATTGTGATCAAAGTATGTTCAACTGGCCTAAAACTATCTATTTGAACCTTAAACCACTTAAAAACGAGAAAAACCACGACCCGGAAAATTTTTCCTATCGGGTCTATATATGTGTTGAAAGGTACCTAACTACGACAGATCAGCGGCGGAAAATACAACAGTCATGTTTTTCAAAGTCTTACAGCAAAGCCTATTCAACACCGATTTCAATCAGTTTGGTCTTGATCCGTTCCAAATTCCATATGCTAAGCGGCACAATTAGTGCTTTCCTTAAATATTGCTCCGTCTTGTCGCTGCAAGACCGCGAATTTGAAAAAAAAAACGCTAGAGCGAAACGATGTGACTCCCGTCAGGATGCATAGACGTATATAGGGGGATCTGTATTCGTTAATCTATTCAACAAAAACGCGAATTATAGTTAAACACTATCTAAAAACATTAAACTCGCCGCAATTAAAACGGTGCTTACTATTTCCAGTCAGCTACGAGGCGCCAGTTTTCTTTCTCCAACTTTCCTTTTGAACGGATGCGACCATTTTGCGGTGACTCGGCTCATAAACTATTCGATATGCAAATTGACTACTACTTCCGGGCCACAGCGATTTGGCCACCTCCGTTCAAAACGAAAGTAGGAGATAGAAAACTGGAGTCTCATAGCAGACTACAAATAGCCAGCACCGTTTTAACTGCGGTAAGTTGAATGTTTTTCGAATGTGTTTCAGCATAATTCGCGTTTTTGCTGAAAAGTTTAACGAATACAGATCTCCCGATATAGTTCTATACATCCTGGCGGGAGTCACATCGTTTCGCTCTAGCGTATTTTCAAATTCTCGGTCTTGCAGCGACAAGACGGGGCAATATTGAAAGAAAGCACTAACTGTGTCGCTTAGCATTTGGAATTTGAAACGGATCAAGACCAAACTGATTGAAATCGGTGTTGAATTGGCTTTGCTGTAAGACTTTGAAAAACATGACTGTTGTATTTTCCGCCGCTGATCTGTCGTAGTTAGATACCTTTCAATACATATATAGACCCGATAGGAAAAATTTTCCGGGTCGTGTTTTTCTTGTTTTTCGGAGTTGGGGGGGGGGGTTGTTGTTGTTTCCATGGGTGAGTCCAAGCATGCGTCGAGCACCTTTGATAATGGTGAAATCGTTCATTTAATTATGCTAAGCACGACTTGGCTTGCATCTGACCGAGTGTCAAACAGTTTGGATCCAGATGATATGCCGAGTAACTCGGCGTCTCATTTGGAACCAAACTATTTGACAATCAGTGACTAGTTTCTACCACGCTGGAACAAATCGGAAGTAGGTTAAAATATAATAGATCAGACTTATTTTGACAGGATGGTAAGGCTCAACCCATTCCCTCATATTGACGCTTGTTGGCGCCTCTGTAATAGTCACTTCTTGAAACTATTGTGATAAATAGAGCATCAATTTGTTCCATAGCAACAAATACATGTACTCTATTATTACAATATTTCAAAACTAAAAACATCCAAACAAATTCGTTTTCTCTAGTAAATGCTCCTTTATTCTAATTAGATTCTAATTAAACTGTTTGCACAGGTAATCACAATTCCGTCATTGGCAGCGAAA
The DNA here is from genome assembly GCA_963576725.1 of Azorinus chamasolen. Lineage (NCBI taxonomy): Eukaryota > Metazoa > Mollusca > Bivalvia > Cardiida > Solecurtidae > Azorinus > Azorinus chamasolen. The sequence continues at coordinate 77,680,886 of OY755241.1, read as the reverse complement.
GGTTAAATACCACGCCAGTAAACGAAATAGGTTAACGCAAAACGACTAATGATATTGATGTACATGTATACAAAGGAAAAGTCCACTCCGAGACTTAATACATATATGTATTGTTTGCGGACGAAAGTTATTTGGCGCAAAACTAATTAAGATACCTCATTACCATTGAAATAAAGCGCCTGTCTGAAGGGACCATTCATAGTTGTCTTAAAGAGCAGGTGGATGCTTAACACAGGGCAGTAGTAATACAGAGAGATCATATAGGAGCTGTGTGTATTACTTGTGTCCTGCATGAAGCTGCCACTTGTGTAACAGACACGTATTAGACCTAGTGTTTGATGGCCCTTATGTTCTGCATGAAGCTACCACTCGTGTAACAGACACGTATTAGACCTTGTGTTTGATGGTCGCTTAAGCCAGCTTCAGCTGTTCTTTTGTTTGAAACATTTTATGAAGAATATGGTACATGTATATGTCGCCTCTGGTAGATATTGCAGAACCAGACCTATGTAATTTTCTAGTTGCCTTTTAACCCTTCTCTTGCTGAATTTTAAAATTCATTTCTCCTACTTTACCCATGCCCTGTTGTATAATTACATATATCTTCACTGTGTACAAGTATTTCGCTACATGCAATCACTGCTGTGGAGTGGACTGGTTGCACAATCAACTTGTAAATAGTGCCGACCCTGATGAGATAGCTACTCTAGGAGCTGTCTCATCTGGGTATTCACTATTTACAGATGGGTATATTGGTGTGTACTCCTGCAGGAGCTGTCTCATCAGGGTCTTCACTAATTACAGGTAGATATATTGACGTGAATAGCAAGCGAAGGGTTTTAATGGTATATGGACATGAGATTGTTTCGGCTGTGACCGAACAAGTATAATCAGGTCAATAAAACTGCGCACACAAATAAAGCGGATCCTGATTAGACGAGGTCTGTAGGAGCCATCTGATCTGGAACTGCACTGTTTGTATAGAATCCAAATACATGTGCAACTCTATCAGATAGACAGTTAAGGACACATTCGTAGAAGTACATAATAGATTCATATGTATATACACTTACTTGAAGCGGTATATTATGCAAGGAAACAATCAGCTAGGTGCATTTTTCAAACACGTACACAATACGCACACATCTTACAAACACGTTTAAAAACACGTGCACATTAGAACGCGTGTATAAACATGTGTACATTACAGATACACGTACCTTACAAACACTTACTCTTTACAAATACGTGTACCTTACAAACACGTGCACGTAAGCATGTACCTTACAAACTCGTGTATAAAGACGTATAAAGACATGGGCCTTACAAAGATATGTACCTTAAACACGTGTACAAAGACATGAACCTTACAAACACATGTTCCTCACAAACATATATACATGCACATTTACGTTTAAAACTAATGTTCTGAAACGTGTACCTTACTTTTCAGAATCTCGAGAGGACTCGCATTGTGTTTCATAGTAGCACTAGCAGGGCCTGTGCTTTCCTATAAACACTTCCAGCTGCAGATACCCAATGGAGAGATGGTACCGCATCCGTGCAAGGCCAATTTCCTGTGGCGGGGGGTCGGGCACGAGAATCACCTAGGGGGTGGAGCTAGGAACCAATTTGGCATCGACTTCCAGGAAAATAATTATGTACGATATTACATTAACGTTCGCGACGTTATTCGCGTTTGAAAACAGCCTGGATCCAGATGAGACGCAGAGTCACCCGTAGTCTCATCAGGACTTGGATCCAGATGAGACGCAGAGTCACCCGTAGTCTCACCAGGGCCCGAGCTCTTTGAAACTCTCAATAGTTTCAAAAATGTTAACCCTTTACTCCATGTGTATTCATGTACAAACTACAATTTATAAAGAGTAATGAACACAACATAGATAGTTTGGCCTTGGCAGAACTTGTAAAATCAAATCTATTTTATTTCATAAGGAAATAGAGAAACCCTGATCAGACGGCTCCTGGAAAGTCGTGGAACGGCGTATTTATGAAGACAATGGTTAAAGGTTCGAAGTGTAGGTGATTAGAACAGTTGTTATGTATTCAGCGTACTAAGGGTTTAAAGAGTTTACAGTAAACCCGCTCTAAACCGGAATTGTAATAAATCTGTGTATTTAGGCGGCTGCTTAACCCTATCCCTGATGAATATTCATGAAGGAAATAATGACGTCGAATATTTATAAAATTATTTTTATAACGGCATATGAACACAGGACAATTTGGCCCAGGCAGAAGCTGCAGAATCAGATCTATATTATACCATAGGCAAACAGAGCAGACCCTGATCAGACAGCTCCTATAGGAGCCGTCTGATCGGGTCTACTCTGTGTGCAGATGCGTCCAAATACACTTACATAAGGGGTAAGATAAGAGACTTGTGACTGCAGTACTGGTATCATATTTGACTGCGGTACTCGTATCATATGTGACTGCAGTACTCATATCATATGTGACTGTGGTATTCGTATCATATGTGACTGCATTACTCGTATCATATGTGACTGCAGTACCCGTATCATATGTGACTGCAATACTCGTATCATATTTGGCATGTCTTGAATCATTTTCAGGAATGGACGTTTACCATGTGTCGAATGGACTCAGACGGGGACGGAAAGACCAACGGAGAGGAACTAGGAGACCCTGAGTGTACCTGGACACCGGGAACACAACCGGCGTCGTCAGTAAACCTTTCACATCCGGGTATGAGAACCTCTCTAGTGCGACCACTCTAACAGTGAGCAAGGTTGCCTTATAACAGGTGGTTGTTTTATGCAAGACTAAAGTAATGGGAGCTTTCTGCATAACTTTTGTCCTGCATTAAGTTTCCACCTGCCTTTAAGACTCAGATTGATATCACAATTTGAAGGTCACACTAGAGCTATTAATTTGTTAGGAAAATGTGTCTTTAAAGGATGTACACTGTTGACGAATAGACCTATATGCTGAAGAGTTACTGGTTCACTGTGTGTGTAATGTATTGATACATGTAGTGCAGTATAATACTCCACGACACTTTAAATCATTGATTTTATACATGTCAGAAAATACGACGTCATGATTATTGATTAGGGTATTTTTTTTACAGCATTTTAGCACAGGGACCTTTAGCCATGACAGAAACTGGACAATCAGATCAATATACATGTAATTCAATAAGCAAACAAAGCAGATTGATCAGACACTGGGTCTACTCTGTTTTAAAGGCAATAGAAGCTATCTATGGCGTAAAAGATGAATGCAGGGTTCTTTTTATTTACTAGCTATCAATACGTAAAATATAAGATAAGATAAGATAAGATAATCTTTATTTATATATGGTAAACAATGGCTTTGAAGCTATTGTCCGACATAATCAAGATTATCCAGTAACAATACAAACAAACAACCTATAAAATAGAAACCTGTAAAAATAGAAAGTATTTTAAATAAATAGCATATCACATATAGTTTCATTGAACAGCAAAATATGATTTATTATGGAAAAAAGCACTGAGTCCATCTTATCACAGAAATTTGCAATGAAAATTAGTATGTCATAAGATCCCACAGGACAGTATGACAGTCAAAGGGAAGTAACTCATACAAGTCCCAAAACTACTTAAGTATGAGTTAATTCCCTTGACTTAGCAAACAATTACAATAAAAAAGATGCTCGTAGACGTAGTACAAAGTACCTACACTTTAGCCATGTCCTCCGGCTCCGACAGAGATATCAGATGCTGAGCATAAGACCAATCGGTTAGTATGAAATTTAAAAGCTACGTATCATACAACTGTGATAAAAGATCAATCACCCTGGTAAGCATAAAAGACTAATAAAAATGATAAATAAACCAAACTAGAGAGCCATGATAGCCATAGTACTTTCCTAGCACTGGTTCCATCTCATAGGAAATAGTCCGTTGAAGTCATTCGATCTACTGACGAATAACAAGGCTTCGTGATCTATTAACGTACATTGAAAACGTATCTTCTCTATACGTCTCTTAACACAGGTCTGTCAGGCTAAATGAACTATCTGCACTACTTTCGTTCAGTCCAATAACCCTTTACCTATTCAATATCCATGTAAGAAATAATGACATCATGGATATGTTTAGCTGATTTTAATAATGTAAACTTTGCTCTGACAACAACTGTAGAATCAGATATATGTAATGTCAAAAGAAAACACAACATACTCTGATCAGACGAGTCCTATAGGAGCCGTCTCATCTGGATCTACTTTGTTTGCAAATGCGCGAAAAGGCGTTAACCCTTCCGGTGCCAAATTTCTAATTGTCGTCTGCAATCCAAGTTTGTTAAATGATTCAGCAAAATAAGGAAATGAGATAAATAAATGCAAATTTTTCAAAGGAATAAAGCACATACGGTATATGTAAAAAGAGAAGACTCTGCGTCTGATTTGGGACTGCACTATTTGTCGTGGTGCATTTATGCGACTGTGGCGGTGAAAGGGTTAATACGAGGGAAAGGGTTAATCATGCCGTGTTTTTTACCTATTACCTCACGAACACGAATCTGGCACTAATATTCATGGACTGAAGTTTTATAGGGTACCTAACCCAAGTAGAGCCTGATCAGACAGCTCCAGTAGGATCTCTCATTCTGTATGATACATTTCTACTCTATTTGCAAATGCGTGAAAATGCGTCTGAATAAAGTAAAGGGTTATATCTATTTATCTATCAATCGTGCCACGACCAAGGCTTCGTCGTAGGAGGGAATCTGTCGCCGACGAAGCGGACATTCTTCTCCAGACTGGTCTGTCTGTATAGCATGTGTGAGGAGATCTGACGTCCTCAGCGATGTCCACTCCTTGATGCTGTCAGACCCGTTCTTACGCTGCCGCCCTCGTCTGCGCCCACCTTCTACCGTTCATTGTTGGTCTGTCTGTATAGTATGTGTGAGGAGATCTGGCGTCCTCAGCGATGTCCACTCCTTGATGCTGTCAGACCCGTTCTTACGCTGCCGCCCTCGTCTGCGCCCACCTTCTACCGTTCATTGCTGGTCTGTCTGTATAGCATGTGTAAGGAGATCTGCCGTCCTCAGTGATGTCCACTCCTTGATGCTGTCAGACCAGCTCTTACGCTGCCGTCCTCGTCTGCGCCCACCTTCTACCGTTCATTGTGGGATTATTTTGCTTGGTCATTCTAGATAATTATGTTCTAAAGTACCCCTGTCGCTTCAAATCAATTAAGGTTCAAACCAAGTTCACCATTAGAGCACAAGTGCAAACAGCTTTTACGACATTTCGGCGCCAGGAAGACACATTAGTTTATATAGAAAATCCATTTATGTTTGCTGTTTATTTCAAAGGGTAATTTAACCTTTGATCTGTTAGAGACATAATTTTCACGCCTTATCAACAGAGTAGACTCAGATCAGGAGAAACTAAGTGTTGATACCTACCATGCGGTAACAAATGGTATTTGTTCAACTTCTGATCTACTGTGGTATTTACATACAAATATTTATCACATGGCAGTGCTTGTATCCGTGTTAACCATTTCCTTCATATAAACACCATTTCGCGCATCTGCAAACATATATAGTAGACACAGATCGGACGGCTCTTATGGGAGCAGTCTGACCAGAGTCTGCTCTAATTGCTTATGAAATTTGATATATCTGTTTATTTAAGTGGTTGCAATCCTATATTTCATTGTAACTATTATGTCCACGAATATCCAGTAGATACGGCTCCTACAGGAGCTGTCTAATCTAAGTTTACTCTGTTGCAGTAGCTTGACAATAACTATCTATGGAACAGATAGCTGATACATGTCTATGTACTGTTTGGATAATTGTGACAACAATTTAAATTTTCTGATGTATCAAGCAATCCATTATTATCAAAATAGTCTCTCTTACTTATTAATATTCATAAGTAGGCTGTGTCAATTGTTACTCAATTTTTAACAGGTATCTGCCAGCCGTTTGATAGTACCCGCTGTGGTGCGAAGCCGGAGTACGTGGACTGCATGCATGAGGAATTTGAATGTGATGCCTTGAATGAAGAAGGTAAGACATATGTAACGATACAAGCAGTGCTGGGTTGCTTCAATTTTTACTCTATCGTTATGCCTTTAGCATGCACAGTAGATCGAGGTCAGATAACCCCTGAATGGGTCGTGTGATCACCGTGTTCTCCTCAGTTTTGTAGACGACTGCAATGGGATCCGTCTGACCAGGGTCTGTTCTGTTTGCCTGTGGGTTTTTTTCTGATTCAGCTAATGTTTTTATAAAAAATGAAGTTAAGACTTCTTGGATATTGATGAGGTATAGGGATAATCACATTCAAACAAATGTCAGAACCATTGCATAGTTAAATCTCTAACATTTCGGCGCCAACTTTCTAATTGTTGTCTGCAAACCAATTTTGTCAAATCATTTGGTAAAATAAGGAAATAAAATAAATAAATGCAAACTTCAAAGGAATAAAGCACAGATATATAAATAGAGTTAGAGACAAAAAGTGAAGTGCCTGATCTTGGACTGCATTATTTGTCGTGGTGCATTTAGGCGAGAGCAATTTGATCCGAGTTTGCAGTATTTGCTAGTATGTCGGTCTAATTTAAAGTTATCAAAATGGTGCCAAACTTTCATATATGGAAAGAGCATAATGAGAGGACGTGTCATGATCAAGATCCATAAATTTGGCTTCAATAATATTTGTAGTTATTGCCCCTTGTACATTTTTCACACATTTGTTGTCCGGACGATAACTTATATATGGCGCATGCCATTAAATTGAAACCTCGTACATGGAAAGAGCATGATGAGAGGACGTGTAATGCACAAGGGTCATAAGTTTGGCTTCTATAATAGGGTTGCCTCTTGTACATTTTATCACCTTTTTTGTCCAAACGATAACTCCTATATGGATCATGACATTGGATTGAAACTTCATACATGAAATGAGCATGATGAGAGAAAGTGTCATGTACAAGGGCCATTAATCAGGCTTAGATACGTTTGGAGTTATTGTTACAATAATCTGTTGCATTGTTTGGTCCGATCAATAACCCCTGTTCTACTGATGCTATTGGAATGACATTTCATCTGTCGAATTAGCAGGATGAAAGAAAGAGCCATGCACAAGGGCCATGACTCAATATGTTTAAAATTATTAGCTGTTGTAATTTTTTTCTGAAAAAATGTGGTGTTGAAAGCGCATAATGAGGGGAAGTATCATAAATCAAGCCCATTACTACTGTAGCAACATTTTGAGTTATTTCCCTTTATATATCATGCTTATTAGAGTTGTTTGTCTGACACACATCTTGTCCGGTCGAATTCTCATGTACAGAATTGTGACAAAATGTCGCTGTGTGTATGTGTGGGTGTCAGGGGGTGGGGGCATCTGTTTTTGTGACAGAAACCTCTAGTTTATTATAGGATCACACACTATTTCCTACTAATCCATACTGTTTCACACCACTGCACACTATTTCACACGTTTTACACTAATGCACACACGTTCACAATATTTAACATTATTGCTCATAATTCTAAATTAACACTCTACTTCACAGTGACACTGTATACCATTTCACACTACAGTACACGATTTCACAGTTCAGACTATTTCAAACTCTATTGCACACTGTTACATATTTCCCATTTCGTACCACTGTACACCATTTCAAACTACCACATGCTAGTTCACACTATTGTACATGTACACCTCTTCACTCTACTGTTCATTTCTGTGCACTATTTCACATCAATTTACACTATTTAACACTATTTCGTACCTCTGTACACTTTTTCACATCAATGTACACCATTTAACACTATTTCGTACCACTGTGCACTATTTCACACCAATGTACACTATTTAACACTATTTCGTACCACTGTACACTATTTCACACGAATGCTCACTACTGCACACTATTTTGCATCATTTCACACCATTTTAGTCAATTACACACAATTGTCATATGACGTAATGAAGACTATTGAGGTGGTGTTTACAGCTGCATATGAGCACAGACATGTTGGTTCTAATAATGTTCCTCCAACAGGATCAGTCTGTCCTGGGTCTGCTCTGTCTACAATTGCGTAAATGTGAGTGTCTATCAGGTAACCGTGTTAAACTTGTAAGACCTGGCGCACTATGTATAGCATTTTCATATTTTGTCTGTGTTACAATATCGTGTCAGATTCAAACAATGGCTAAAACGAGAGTGGTCTTTTCTTTCCAGGTGTATTCAACTTCACAGTGCGCATGCCCAAGACACCAGTTCCGGCGAGTGAGACGACGTACATGTGTATGATGTTTGAGTTTCCCAACGATACGGCCACTGAGTACCACCTTATCGCCGACATACCGCAGATAGACAATGCCAACGTCATGCACCACATAGTAGTCACCGCATGTAACGGTATGCACCACACAGTAGTCACCGCATATAACGGTACTGTTAAATGCTTGCCTGTGTATGTCTGTCTGACTATATGTCAACGTGTGTGTCTGTCTGACTATATGTCCATGTATGTGTCTGCCTGACTTTATGTCCATGTGTGTGTCTGCCTGACTATATGTCCATGTGTGTGTCTGCCTGACTATGTGTCCCTTTGTGTGTCTGCAGGTTTACGGTGGTGTCATTTACAAACTTCGCAAAATTGTTTGGCATAAACATTTTGATTCTTTGTTTATCAATAAATATATAGCTTTAACCCCTCTATACTGCATCTCACTGCTAGCTTGGTGATCGACCCATTTACAGCTAGTCATTATGCTGCCTTCTTTGCTTTTGTCCTAATACTCTGTAATGGCGTTCTCTTAAACCCACATTGGCACATACAGAGGGAGGAAGTTGGGTGTTTGTATTTTGCCATTTCTGTACTTACCCCTAACTGCGCTGGCCATCGGGTAGACCGGTACATGCCATTGATGTCTTTTTTGTTTGTTTTCTTTCCCAAATATAAGCAGTAATATCTTAAGAACCCTTTCATATTAATTTCAATCTGTTTAAAGTATTGGTATAGAAATGGATTGTGCATACTACGTGGTGCAACCCTTGTGATGTCACTTGTGTTTAACGCTTTAGTTTCATATTGTTTTGTCTTGGCATCGTTATTTTTGTTTTGAAGTTATCTGAAAGGAGAGATTTACTTACATTTTGACTTTGGAGAATGACGGATACGCGTGAGATAGGGGACCCTCAACAAGCTCCCGGTAGACGTTATTGCTACTGACCGTTCATAGGCCGTACTTCTGCTTCACCCTATGCTCTACTCTGTTTTGCATATGCTAATTGTTCTGTGTCATTTTGTGCGTGACGTCATATTGTGCCTTGTAAATTTGTGGTATCCTAATTGATTATTTTTGGGTGCCATGCCCTTTTGTGTGTGACGTCATATTGTGTCTTGTAAATGTGTTGTATCCTGTTTGATTATGTTTAAGTGCCATGCCCTTTTGTGTGCGGCGTCACATTGTGTCTTGTAAATGTGTTGTATCCTGTTTGATAATGTTTGGGTGCCGTGCTCTTTTGTGCGTGACGTCATATTGTGTCTTGTAAATGTGTTGTAGCCTGTTTGATTATATTTGGGTGACATGCCCTTTTATCCGTGGCGTCATATTGTGTCTTGTTGATGTGTTGTATCCTGTTTGATTATGTGTGGGTGCCATGCCCTTTTATGTGTGGCGTCATATTGTGTCTTGTAAATGTGTTGTATCCTGTTTGAATATATTTGGGCGCCATGCCCTTTTGTGTGTGACGTCATTTTGTGTCTTGTGGACGTGTTGTATCCTGTTTGATTATAATTGGTTGCCGTATCCTGTTTGATTATGTTTAAGTGCCATGCCCTTTTGTGTGCGGCGTCACATTGTGTCTTGTAAATGTGTTGTATCCTGTTTGATTATGTTTGGGTGCCGTGCCCTTTTGTGTGTGACGTCATATTGTGTCTTGTAAATATGTTGTATCCTGTTTTGATTATGTTTGGGTACCATGCTCTTTTGTGTGTGGTGTCATATTGTGTCTTGTAAATGTGTTGTATCCTGATTGATTATATTTGGGTGACATGCCCTTTTGTGTGTGACGTCATATTGTGTCTTGTAAATGTGTTGTATCCTGTTTGATTATGTTTGGGCGCCATGCTCTTTTGTGTGTCGCGTCATACTGTGTCTTGTAAATGTGTTGTATCCGGATTGATTATGTTTTGGTGCCATGCTCTTTTGTGTGTGGTGTCATATTGTGTCTTGTAAATGTGTTGTATCCGGATTGATTATGTTTGGGTGCCATGCCCTTTTGTGCGTGACGTCATACTGTGTCTTGTAAACGTGTTGTATCCTGTTTGATTGTATTTAGGCGCCATGCCCTTTTATATGTGACGTCATATTGTTTCTTGTAAATGTGTTGTATCCTGTTTGAATATATTTGCGCACCATGCCCTTTTGTGTGTGACGTCATATTGTGTCTTGTAAATGTGTTGTATCCTGTTTGAATATATTTGGGCGCCATGCCCTTTTGTGTGTGACGTCATTTTGTGTCTTGTGGACGTGTTGTATCCTGTTTGATTATAATTGGTTGCCGTGCCCTTTTGTCTGTGACGTCATTTTGTGTCTTGTAAATGTGTTGTATCCTGTTTGAATATATTTGGGTGCCGTGCCCTTTTGTGTGTGACGTCATTTTGTGTCTTGTGAACGTGTTGTATCCTGTTTGATTATAATTGGGTGCCGTGCCCTTTTGTGTGTGACGTCATATTGTGTCTTGTAAATGTGTTGTATCCTGTTTGAATATATTTGGGTGCCATGCCCTTTTGGGTGTGACGTCATATTGTGTCTTGTAAATGTGTTATATCCTGTTTGAATATATTTGTGTGCCATGCCCTTTTGTGTGTGACGTCATATTGTGTCTTGTAAATGTGTTGTATCCTGTTTGAATATATTTGGGTGCCATGCCCTTTTGTGTGTGACGTCATATTGTGTCTTGTAAATGTGTTGTATCCTGTTTGAATATATTTGGGCGCCATGCCCTTTTGTGTGTGACATCATATTGTGTCTTGTAAATGTGTTGTATCCTGTTTGAATATATTTGGGCGCCATGCCCTTTTGTGTGTGGCGCTCCCTGTATGACTGTTTTTACCACCCTGTCTGTGTGTCTGTCGGTATGTGTGTCTGTATGTGTGCCTGTCTGTGTGTCTGTCTGTGTGTCTGTCTGTGTGTCTGTCTGTATGTGTGTCTGTCTGTGTGTCTGTCGGTATGTGAATCTGTATGTGTGCCTGTATGTGTGTCTGTATGTGTGCCTGTCCGTGTGTCTGTCTGTGTGTCTGTCGGTATGTCTGTCGGTATGTGTGCCTGTATGTGTGCCTGTATGTGTGTCTGTATGTGTGCCTGTCTGTGTGTCTGTCTGTGTGTCTGTCTGTGTGTCTGTCGGTATGTGAATCTGTATGTGTGCCTGTATGTGTGTCGGTATGTGTGCCTGTATGTGTGCCTGTCTGTGTGTCTGTCTGTGTGTCTGTCGGTATGTGTGTCGGTATGTGTGTCTGTCTGTGTGTCTGTCGGTATGTGTGTCTGTATGTGTGCCTGTCTGTGTGTCTGTCTGTGTGTATGTCGGTATGTCTGTCGGTATGTGTGCCTGTATGTGTGCCTGTATGTGTGTCTGTATGTGTGCCTGTCTGTGTGTCTGTCTGTGTGTCTGTCGGTATGTGTGTCTGTATGTGTGTCTGTCTGTGTGTCTGTCTGTGTGTCTGTCGGTATGTGTGCCTGTATGTGTGCCTGTCTGTGTGTCTGTCTGTGTGTCTGTCGGTATGTCTGTCGGTATGTGTGACTGTATGTGTGTCGGTATGTGTGCCTGTATGTGTGCCTGTATGTTTGTCTGTCTGTGTGTCTGTCTGTGTGTCTGTCGGTATGTGTGTCTGTATGTGTGCCTGTATGTGTGTCTGTCGGTATGTGTGTCTGTCTGTGTGTCTGTCGGTATGTGTGTCTGTATGTGTGCCTGTCTGTGTGTCTGTCGGTATGTGTGTCTGTATGTGTGTCTGTCTGTGTGTCTGTCTGTGTGTCTGTCTGTGTGCCTGTATGTGTGCCTGTCTGTGTGTCTGTATGTGTGTCTGTATGTGTGTCTGTCGGTATGTGTGTCTGTATGTGTGTCTGTATGTGTGCCTGTCTGTGTGCCTGTATGTGTGCCTGTATGTGTGTCTGTCTGTGTGTCTGTCGGTATGTGTGTCGGTATGTGTGTCTGTATGTGTGTCTGTCTGTGTGTCTGTCTGTATGTCTGTCGGTATGTGTGTAGGTATGTGTGTCTGTATGTGTGCCTGTATGTGTGTCTGTCTGTGTGCCTGTATGTGTGCCTGTCTGTGTGTCTGTCGGTATGTGTGTCTGTATGTGTGTCTGTCTGTGTGTCTGTCGGTATGTCTGTCGGTATGTCTGTCTGTCTGTGTGTCTGTCGGTATGTGTGCCTGTATGTGTGCCTGTATGTGTGTCGGTATGTGTGCCTGTCTGTGTGTCTGTCGGTATGTCTGTCTGTATGTGTGTCTGTATGTGTGTCTGTCTGTGTGTCTGTCGGTATGTGTGCCTGTATGTGTGCCTGTATGTGTGTCTGTATGTGTGCCTGTCTGTGTGTCTGTCGGTATGTGAATCTGTATGTGTACCTGTATGTGTGTCTGTATGTGTGCCTGTCTGTGTGTCTGTCTGTGTGTCTGTCGGTATGTGTGTCTGTATGTGTGTCTGTATGTGTGTCTGTCTGTGTGTCTGTCTGTGTGTCTGTCGGTATGTGTGCCTGTATGTGTGCCTGTCTGTGTGTCTGTCTGTGTGTCTGTCGGTATGTCTGTCGGTATGTGTGCCTGTATGTGTGTCGGTATGTGTGCCTGTATGTGTGCCTGTATGTGTGTCTGTCTGTGTGTCTGTCTGTGTGTCTGTCGGTATGTGTGTCTGTATGTGTGTCTGTCTGTGTGTCTGTCTGTGTGTCTGTCGGTATGTGTGTCTGTATGTGTGCCTGTCTGTGTGTCTGTCGGTATGTGTGTCGATGTGTCTTTCTCTCTGTGTTTCCGTGTATCTGTATCTGTCTGTCTGTCTGTCTGTCTGTCTGTCTGTCTGTCTGTGTATCTGTGTCCCTGTGTCTGTATGTGACATGTGTGTCAGTATGTGTCTGTCTGTGTTGCTGTATATATGTGGCTGTATATGTGACTGTATGTCTGTGTCTTCTCTGTGTGTTGGCATGCGTGTCTGCCCTTGTGTGTCTGTCTCTTTGTGTTGCTGTCTGCCTGTGTGTCTATATTTTTGTCTGTGTGTCTATCTGTGTATCTGCCTGTTTATGTGTGTCTTTCTGTGTATCTGTGTCTCTGTCTGTGTGTCTGCTTGTGTATGTCTATTTGTACGATGGTCTGTCTGCGTATCTTTGTGACTAATTAGACACTTGATTACATCTTTTCTCAGTCGATCCTGCCTAACGTTCGCTACCAAATAAGTTTCCTTGTCTTTCTTCTTTTCAACTGGAGTTTGTTTTGTTTTTCAAATTTGTCATATAAGCGTAGTCAGTGTGTCAAATAGCGTATTCAAATAGCGTAGTCAAAAAGCTTAGATCATGACGAGACACCGAATGACTCGACCTCTCATCTCAATCCAAACTGTTTGAAAATGTTATCTCACATTCACTTATGGCGGCGAAAGCGATAAGAATAATACATGTACTATCAACTTAAATTATAACAAGAAGAAATACAAAAATGGTAAAAAGGAAATGGCCAAGAGGATGTGAGTAACAAATGGTCGATTTTGAGAGGTTCTGTATTTAAAGGTGACATCGATGTACCACTGAACGAACCCTACAACTGTGGAATGGGCGCGAACTTTGGGTGTTTGGATATTATCGGCATATGGGCCGTGGGCATGGCCGGCGAATGTTTCCATCCAGAAACGGGCTTCCTGGTTGGTGGATCTAAAGGCTACCGATACGGTTCTTTCCAGGTTTGTGTTATTTTCTAATGTCACGTGCGCACTGTTTTAATTTATAATACAAATGTAGTTTAACTTGTAAAGCTAAAATAAGTTATTTATTAGACACACTGACAGTTGACGGTCAGGAAAAATATATTCTTCTTTACATGAATATAGAATTTGTATATAATTGTGGATACATGTATATGATGGAGACTCGTGTCCTCCTCTTATGTGACCCAATTGAAATGTGCTTAATGTAGGCTGATAAGGAGGACGGGGCAATCTGTAAAGCTGTTGTGGTCACTTGTATCCAATCAAACACGCATTCTCTTGTAAACAAGCACATTCACTGGACAAAATGACAAACGATTCACACGACAAGGACAATGTTGATACACAAATGTGACATCACATGACCACACTGGACAATTGTTCAGTACATGTACTGTCTACATGTATATTATTTAATCTTTAGCCTACTGTGACATGTTCAGTACATGCACTGTCTACATGTATATTATTTAATCTTTAGCCTACTGTGACATGTTCAGTACATGCACTGTCTACATGTATATTATTTAATCTTTAGCCTACTGTGACATGTTCAGTACATGCACTGTCTACATGTATATTATTTAATCTTTAGCCTACTGTGACATGTTCAGTACATGTACTGTCTACATGTATATTATTTAATCTTTAGCCTACTGTGGGCGGATAAGGGATACACACATGTGACATGTTCAGTACATGTACTGTCTACATGTATACTATTTAATCTTTAGCCTACTGTGACATGTTCAGTACATGTACTGTCTACATGTATATTATTTAATCTTTAGCCTACTGTGGCATGCTCAGTACATGTACTGTCTACATGTATATTATTTAATCTTTAGCCTACTGTGACATGTTCAGTACATGTACTGTCTACATGTATATTATTTAATCTTTAGCCTACTGTGATATGTTCAGTACATGTACTGTCTACATGTATACTATTTAATTTTTAGCCTACTGTGGGCGGATAAGGGATACACACATGTGACATGTTCAGTACATGTACTGTCTACATGTATATTATTTAACCTTTAGCCTACTGCGGGCGGATGAGGGATACACACATGTGACATGTTCAGTACATGTACTGTCTACATGTATATTATTTAATTTTTAGCCTACCGTGGGCGGATGAAGGATGTCCTATGCATACAGTTTGAATCCAGATGAGACGTCGAGTAACTAGGCGTCTCATCAGGATCCAAACTGTTTGACACCCTGATTACACGTTGGTAGACAAATTGATTATATAGCTTGAATTTCGAAAAAAGTAATAGGTGAAAAAATCTGCAAAAATAATTTGCTCAGCAGGCTAAAGTTTAACTACTGTACATAATGTCACGGCAGAAGCTGTAGAATCAGATGTATATACAGTAGAACCTGTCCTAAATGGTCATTCATTTATTGACCAAAGGAGTCGTAAAAACAGGTGGGAGCTTAATGCATGGTAAAAGTAATGCAGAAAGCTTTCCGCATTACACTTGACCCGCATTAAGCAACCGCCTGCCTTACAAATCCATACTTAGATTCATTTTAGATGTTCCCTTAACGCGTTCCCTACTATAGACGCCTTTTCACGCCTCTGTAAAAGTTACACTCTGAAACCATTATGATAAATAAAGCATTTGCTCCTATATGTGATTTTCGAAGTGTGACGTGTGAAGTCACCATCGGTCTTTCGTAGAAATCTTATGGTTGTGCAAAGACCTATGATAAAGCATGTTTTATTTTATCATAGGTCTTTGGGTTGTGTTATTAAACAGCTGTTTTGTGCTTTTATTTTTAAGTTTCATTGGAACAATCCCGCTGAAATACCAAACCATGTAGATAGTTCGGGAATGACATTTTACGCCACGCCCAAGCTCCGCCCCTACAACGCTGGCGTGATGACGATTGGACAGATGCAAATGATGATCCCACCAGGAAAGGAAGAACATGTTGAAATTGGCGTGTGCGAGAGTAGATGCACCGAAAGATATATCCAAGATGACATCACCATCACCTCCGTATTTAACCACATGCATTACCTAGGTAAAAAAAATTTGTATCGGGAGTTTTACGTTTAACACTTCAGACACACCGCGATGTCAAGCTATTTATTTTTATCTATATCTATAGTCTATAGGGGCGGGGACCGGACGAGGCGGGGGTACCGTTCAAAGAACAAATTGCACTGTTCCGGGCACAGACAAACGTCCATATAGACTCAAAAGCAGGTGTTTACTTAACACTTTCCGCCATGAATTTTCATGTAATATGTTTTTACATATTCCTATGTTGATTTATATTGTGGTAGCGAGACTACTGTATAATTTTTATTTTATTTTTTTTTCAGGCAAAGCGCAGGTAACAGAATTACACCGAAGAGACACCAGTAAACTGTACATTGGCACGGATGAGAGTTACAGCTATGACAGCCCGTCATACACGCGTGCGTATATAAAACACTTATACAGCAGCACCTCTTTAACCTTTACTCCGTGAATATTCAAATCAGAAATAATGACTATTAATTAGATTATTGTTCATAATTGCTAAATAACACGAAACAGAAACTCTACAATCAGATCTATATTATTCCACAACCAAACAGAGCAGACCGCCAGGAGCCGTCTGATCTGGGCCAACTCTGTTTGCATAGGCGAAGTAAGGGCGTATTTATGGTGAAAAGGGTTAACAGTTCTCATACTGAAAACTACCATCCGATCTGCTGAACGTTTTACTGACGTCTTCAGTAGAGAGAACTTTGAAGTGGTGTGGTCGTTCAAGAGATTGGAATCTGATTATTTTCCAATATTCTAACACGTCCGATAAAGGTGAAGTTCATCCTCTACCTATTCAATATTCATGGAAGAAATGATAACAACGTGAATATTTATTAGCTGAAATTTTATATTTTAAATGTTAAAGGGATTTGACTTTTTGACAAAAATCTGTAGAACATGTATAATGTTTACGTGATGTCATAAGCAAACAGAATATAAAATAGGAGCCGTCTGATCTGGGTCTAGTAGGTGCGTCTATATGAAGGAAAGGGCTAACCCTTACCCCGCTGTTAAAATAATGTCTGTTCAGATTTGGATCTGGTGCAAGTTTGACTACTTTCCATTTGATCAAGTTTCCTCATCTGGATCCCAGTTGTTTGTAAGTGTGAGTCACGTGACGGATAGTGAGATATGGGCTAAACCAGGAGTCGTATATTCTTGGTCTGAAATGGATCTACTTTATAAATGGGTAAAACTGCGTGTCTATTAGATACTCAGTTAAAGGCACTTGTATATTCATGCATGTTGATACAACCGTCACCAAAAAGAACGCCCCCCCCCCCCCCCTCAAAACCTGAATTTTATTAAGGAACAATTTAGATCTTTTTAGCCAGGCGGCAGCTTTATGCGAGGTGAACGTCACACAGCTAAAAGCTCCTTTGGTAGCATTCTGTGTGACTTTCTACCTGCATTAAGCTTCCACTGGCTTAATAGACCGCTTTTGATGTTAATTTCCGCGTCTGGTTTAGAGGGGTTTTACTCTAAGCGGATTTGGTATTAATGTAGGGTGGCACCAACAAAATGTCTTTAGAATGAGTCACAACATGTAACCTTATCATGCATTTTCTAACCGCTCTATATATAGTGAGCACTTAACCATAGTTACAAATAAAATGAGCGTACTTAAACACTAATTCTTTATTTCCCCGCAAAACCCAATAGTAGGACCACTCTTTAGAGTCGTCTTTTCGACGTGATTGTAAAGAGTGGTCACACTATAGGGTTCGATTTAGAAACAAATAAATTATTTCCAGACAATGTTTTAATTTTCGCATCTTAGCTGGACATTAAATTCTGAAATTCTTTAGTTTCTGTCATGATACAAAATGTTAATTAATATTCATGATAACATTATTTGTGATATGAATATTCATTAGGTTGTGGGTTAATCATTACTCCCATGTAACACGAGATGTAAGATAAACATTTGGCAACAATTGTTTTGTTCATTTCCTCCATCTTTACCAATAATAAATGATTCAACTGAGTGGGCACACCGATTTGGTGAAGACTGAAATACTCTTCTTATTTGGATAACTGCTTATCAATAAGCACATAGTCTGTAATAACAGTTGGCCCCTTAATCCATGATGCAAACAGAGAAAGTAACTCACTTATAGCTTTTCTGAAATTCCACAAAAGTATGTTTTTAGAAGCAGGCAGTTGCCTAATGCAGGATAAAAGTTCAAAGAACTCAAAGCGGCCATTTATTGAACAAGTGGGTCTTAAAAAGCTACCACTTGCCTTGCAGACTCAAAATCAGTCATCTTTTTGATGGTCGCTTGAGACAGATTCTATATTATAGAGAACACTCCTTGGGGATCAGTCTGTATAAATTCCATTCTATATTATAGAGAACACTCCTTGGGGATCAGTCTGTATAAATTCCATTCTATATTATAGAGAACACTCCTTTGGGATCAGTCTGTATAAATTCCATTCTATATTATAGAGAACACTCCCTAGGGATCAGTCTGTATAAATTCCATTCTGTATTATAGTGAATACTCCTTAGGGATCAGTCTGTATACATTCCATTCTATATTATAGAGAACACTCCTTGGGGATCAGTCTGTATAAATTCCATTCTATATTATAGAGAACACTCCTTAGGGATCAGTCTGTATAAATTCCATTCTATATTATAGAGAACACTCCTTTGGGATCAGTCTGTATACATTCCATTCTATATTATAGAGAACACTCCTTTGGGATCAGTCTGTATACATTCCATTCTATATTATAGAGAACACTCCTTTGGGATCAGTCTGTATACATTCCATTCTATATTATAGTGAACACTCCTTAGGGATCAGTCTGTATAAATTCCATTCTATATTATAGAGAACATTCCTTAGGGATCAGTCTGTATAAATTCCATTCTGTATTATAGTGAATACTCCTTAGGGATCAGTCTGTATAAATTCCATTCTATATTATAGAGAACACTCCTTAGGGATCAGTCTGTATAAATTCCATTCTGTATTATAGAGAACACTCCTTGGGGATCAGTCTGTATAAATTCCATTCTATATTATAGAGAACACTCCTTGGGGATCAGTCTGTATAAATTCCATTCTATATTATAGTGAACACTCCTTAGGGACCAGTCTGTATAAATTCCATTCTATATTATAGAGAACACTCCTTAGGGATCAGTCTGTATAAATTCCATTCTATATTATAGAGAACACTCCTTGGGGATCAGTCTGTATAAATTCCATTCTATATTATAGTGAACACTCCTTAGGGACCAGTCTGTATAAATTCCATTCTATATTATAGAGAACACTCCTTAGGGATCAGTCTGTATAAATTCCATTCTATATTATAGAGAACACTCCTTTGGGATCAGTCTGTATACATTCCATTCTATATTATAGAGAACACTCCTTTGGGATCAGTCTGTATACATTCCATTCTATATTATAGTGAACACTCCTTAGGGATCAGTCTGTATAAATTCCATTCTATATTATAGAGAACACTCCCTAGGGATCAGTCTGTATAAATTCCATTCTATATTATAGAGAACAGTCCTTAGGGATCAGTCTGTATAAATTCCATTCTATATTATAGAGAACACTCCCTAGGGATCAGTCTGTATAAATTCCATTCTATATTAAAGAGAACACTCCTTTGGGATCAGTCTGTATAAATTCCATTCTATATTATAGTGAACACTCCTTTGGGATCAGTCTGTATGAATTCCATTCTGTATTATAGTGAATACTCCTTTGGGATCAGTCTGTATAAATTCCATTCTGTATTATAGTGAACACTCCTTAGGGATCAGTCTGTATAAATTCCATTCTATATTATAGTGAATACTCCTTTGGGATCAGTCTGTATAAATTCCATTCTATATTATAGAGAACACTCCTTACGGATCAGTCTGTACAAATTCCATTCTATATTATAGTGAACACTCCTTAGGGATCAGTCTGTATACATTCCATTCTATATTATAGAAAACACTCCTTTGGGATCAGTCTGTATAAATTCCATTCTATATTATAGAGAACACTCCTTTGGGATCAGTCTGTATGAATTCCATTCTATATTATAGAGAACAGTCCTTAGGGATCAGTCTGTATAAATTCCATTCTATATTATAGAGAACACTCCTTAGGGATCAGTCTGTATAAATTCCATTCTATATTATAGAGAACACTCCTTGGGGATCAGTCTGTATGAATTCCATTCTATATTATAGAGAACACTCCTTTGGGATCAGTCTGTATAAATTCCATTCTATATTATAGAGAACACTCCTTTGGGATCAGTCTGTATGAATTCCATTCTATATTATAGAGAACAGTCCTTAGGGATCAGTCTGTATAAATTCCATTCTATATTATAGAGAACACTCCTTGGGGATCAGTCTGTATAAATTCCATTCTATATTATAGAGAACACTCCTTTGGGATCAGTCTGTATAAATTCCATTCTATATTATAGAGAACACTCCTTTGGGATCAGTCTGTATAAATTCCATTCTATATTATAGAGAACACTCCTTAGGGATCAGTCTGTATAAATTCCATTCTATATTATAGAGAACACTCCTTGGGGATCAGTCTGTATGAATTCCATTCTATATTATAGAGAACAGTCCTTAGGGATCAGTCTGTATAAATTCCATTCTATATTATAGAGAACACTCCTTAGGGATCAGTCTGTATAAATTCCATTCTATATTATAGAGAACACTCCTTTGGGATCAGTCTGTATAAATTCCATTCTGTATTATAGTGAACACTCCTTAGGGATCAGTCTGTATAAATTCCATTCTATATTATAGAGAACACTCCTTAGGGATCAGTCTGTATAAATTCCATTCTACATTATAGTGAACACTCCTTAGGGATCAGTCTGTATAAATTCCATTCTATATTATAGTAAACACTCCTTTGGGATCAGTCTGTATAAATTCCATTCTATATTATAGAGAACACTCCTTAGGGATCAGTCTGTATAAATTCCATTCTATATTATAGAGAACAGTCCTTTGGGATCAGTCTGTATAAATTCCATTCTATATTATAGAGAACACTCCTTAGGGATCAGTCTGTATAAATTCCATTCTATATTATAGAGAACAGTCCTTAGGGATCAGTCTGTATAAATTCCATTCTATATTATAGAGAACAGTCCTTAGGGATCAGTCTGTATAAATTCCATTCTATATTATAGAGAACAGTCCTTTGGGATCAGTCTGTATAAATTCCATTCTATATTATAGAGAACAGTCCTTTGGGATCAGTCTGTATAAATTCCATTCTATATTATAGAGAACACTCCTTAGGGATCAGTCTGTATAAATTCCATTCTATATTATAGAGAACACTCCTTGGGGATCAGTCTGTATAAATTCCATTCTATATTATAGAGAACACTCCTTGGGGATCAGTCTGTATAAATTCCATTCTATATTATAGTGAATACTCCTTAGGGATCAGTCTGTATAAATTCCATTCTATATTATAGAGAACATTCCTTAGGGATCAGTCTGTATAAATTCCATTCTATATTATAGTGAACACTCCTTGGGGATCAGTCTGTATAAATTCCATTCTATATTATAGAGAACACTCCTTTGGGATCAGTCTGTATACATTCCATTCTATATTATAGAGAACACCCCTTTGGGATCAGTCTGTATACATTCCATTCTATATTATAGAGAACACTCCTTAGGGATCAGTCTGTATAAATTCCATTCTATATTATAGAGAACAGTCCTTAGGGATCAGTCTGTATAAATTCCATTCTATATTATAGAGAACACTCCTTGGGGATCAGTCTGTATAAATTCCATTCTATATTATAGTGAATACTCCTTAGGGATCAGTCTGTATAAATTCCATTCTATATTATAGAGAACATTCCTTAGGGATCAGTCTGTATAAATTCCATTCTGTATTATAGTGAATACTCCTTAGGGATCAGTCTGTATAAATTCCATTCTATATTATAGAGAACACTCCTTAGGGATCAGTCTGTATAAATTCCATTCTATATTATAGAGAACACTCCTTAGGGATCAGTCTGTATGAATTCCATTCTATATTATAGAGAACAGTCCTTAGGGATCAGTCTGTATACATTCCATTCTATATTATAGTGAACACTCCTTGGGGATCAGTCTGTATAAATTCCATTCTATATTATAGAGAACACTCCTTAGGGATCAGTCTGTATACATTCCATTCTATATTATAGAGAACACTCCCTAGGGATCAGTCTGTATAAATTCCATTCTATATTATAGTGAACACTCCTTGGGGATCAGTCTGTATAAATTCCATTCTATATTATAGTGAACACTCCTTTGGGATCAGTCTGTATAAATTCCATTCTATATTATAGAGAACACTCCTTAGGGATCAGTCTGTATACATTCCATTCTATATTATAGAGAACACTCCTTTGGGATCAGTCTGTATAAATTCCATTCTATATTATAGAGAACAGTCCTTAGGGATCAGTCTGTATGAATTCCATTCTATATTATAGAGAACACTCCTTAGGGATCAGTCTGTATACATTCCATTCTATATTATAGTAAACACTCCTTTGGGATCAGTCTGTATAAATTCCATTCTATATTATAGAGAACACTCCTTTGGGATCAGTCTGTATAAATTCCATTCTATATTATAGAGAACACTCCTTAGGGATCAGTCTGTATAAATTCCATTCTATATTATAGAGAACACTCCTTGGGGATCAGTCTGTATGAATTCCATTCTATATTATAGTGAATACTCCTTTGGGATCAGTCTGTATAAATTCCATTCTATATTATAGTGAATACTCCTTTGGGATCAGTCTGTATAAATTCCATTCTATATTATAGAGAACACTCCTTACGGATCAGTCTGTATAAATTCCATTCTATATTATAGAGAACACTCCTTAGGGATCAGTCTGTATACATTCCATTCTATATAATAGTGAACACTCCTTAGGGATCAGTCTGTATACATTCCATTCTATATAATAGTGAACACTCCTTAGGGATCAGTCTGTATACATTCCATTCTATATAATAGTGAACACTCCTTTGGGATCAGTCTGTATAAATTCCATTCTATATTATAGAGAACACTCCTTAGGGATCAGTCTGTATAAATTCCATTCTATATTATAGTGAACACTCCTTAGGGATCAGTCTGTATAAATTCCATTCTATATTATAGAGAACACTCCTTTGGGATCAGTCTGTATAAATTCCATTCTATATTATAGTGAACACTCCTTAGGGATCAGTCTGTATAAATTCCATTCTATATTATAGTGAACACTCCTTTGGGATCAGTCTGTATAAATTCCATTCTATATTATAGTGAACACTCCTTAGGGATCAGTCTGTATAAATTCCATTCTATATTATAGAGAACACTCCTTTGGGATCAGTCTGTATAAATTCCATTCTGTATTATAGTGAATACTCCTTAGGGATCAGTCTGTATAAATTCCATTCTATATTATAGAGAACACCCCTTTGGGATCAGTCTGTATAAATTCCATTCTATATTATAGAGAACACCCCTTTGGGATCAGTCTGTATAAATTCCATTCTGTATTATAGTGAATACTCCTTAGGGATCAGTCTGTATAAATTCCATTCTATATTATAGAGAACACCCCTTTGGGATCAGTCTGTATAAATTCCATTCTATATTATAGAGAACACTCCTTTGGGATCAGTCTGCATAAATTCCATTCTATATTATAGAGAACACTCCTTTGGGATCAGTCTGTATAAATTCCATTCTGTATTAAGCTGCCATGTTTTTACAAGATCACGAATTTGACTAGTTTCAGTTATCGCTTTGAAATAAGTAAAACCCCGACTATTCGAAAAGAATGTGTAAAAGAATTTAGACCCTTTTAGGTAGGTGGCTGCTGAATGCATGGTGAAAGTCATGCGGAAAGTTCCTAGAGGTGTTCTCTGCATGACTTTCACCTGCATTAAGCTGCCACCTGTCTTAAAGATCGATAATTATACGTATTGCAGTGTTCGAATAATCGAACATTTACTGCAGTTTAACTATAACCTAGGTTTTAACATTATACAATATTTATACTAGAGTTCATTTCTTTATGAATATTCATTAATTAAATAAAGCTTCCACCTGTCTGAAAAGTTTAGCCAATTTTCAAGTGACCGTTATAGGGAGATTTCATTGTACCTATTTGTCCTGCTATCATCAAAACAGTATGATGTATACATTAAAGCGGTTGTACTGGTTTGTCCATCAGCTACTTTAACGGTATAATTATTATACCCCCCACAACGAAGTTTGGGGGGGGTATACTGGAATCAGGTTGTCCGTCTGTCCGTCTGTCCGTCCGTCCGTCTGTCCGTCCGTGGACACAATTTTGTCCGGCCTTCTTCTTCTACAGTTTTGTTTCAATTTTGTTGAAAGTTCATATATAGCCATATGACCATATAAACCTGTGCACCGCATATTTCCGTTATGATCGGACCACTACTTCAGGAGTTGTCTCCCCTTTTTAGTCCCCTACCAATGTTTTCTGGTTTTCTGGACTTTTTATGGATGTCACTCGAGATATCAACTCAATATTTAGTACAAAGCTACATCTAGATAAGTTACAGCTTATGTAACAATCTCAGCCCGGTTGAATATTTATTTCCAGAGTTATTGCCCTTGAACTTTAATTTTTTTTCTTCAAATTTGGGATTTTCCAGACTTTTTTTGGAAGTGGTTGCAGATATTAACTTTATATTTGGCATAAAGCTAACTCCAGATGAATTACAGCTTAATTCACAATCTCACCGCATATTTCCGTTATGATCGGACCACTACTTCAGGAGTTATCTCCCCTTTTTAGCCCCCTACCAATGTTTTCTGGTTTTCTGGACTTTTTATGGAAGTGACTCGAGATATCAACTCAATATTTAGTACAAAGTTAAATCTAGATAAGTTACAGCTTATGTAACAATCTCACCCCTGTTGAATAATTATTTCCAAATTTATTGCCCTTGAATTTTATTTTTTTTTCTTCAAATTTGGGATTTTCCAGACTTTTTTTTGAAGTGGTTGCAGATATTAACTTTATATGTGGCATAAAGCTAACTCTAGAAGAATTACAGCTTAATTCTCAATCTCAATCTGGTTGAATAATTTTTGCCAGAGTTACGGCCCTTGAACTTTAATTTTTTGTCAAATTTTCAATTTTCTGGTCTTTCTTTGGAAGTTGTTGGAGATACTAACTTCATATTTGCAATAAAGCTTAATCTAGAAGTTGTACAGCTTAAGTTCAAATATGGGTCTGGTTGAATAATATTTGTCAGAGTTATTGTCCTTGAACTTAATGTTTTTCTGAAAAGGTACCTAGTTTTAGAACTTTGGATTTGACAAAAATCTCATGAAATGGTCTTGTTTCTCTGAATTATTCTTCATTTTTATTACATATATTAGGTTGGGGCATGTATTGTTTTTAAATCTCTTCATGTTTCTGTATGTACATATGTTCAGATTGATGATAGGTGTTCTGACAAGCAGACAGGTGGGGGGTATTCGTTAGCCTTTGGCTTACAGTTCTAGTTTTTGTTATTATCACCTTTAATATTGGCTGTAGAGATGTTTTATTGTACTGGTTTGTCCTTCAGCCACCTTAACGGTATATGTAGATCACCTTTAGTGTTGGTTATAGATATGATTTATTGTATTGGTTTGTCTTTCAGTCACAATAACGGTATAAAGGTCTACCCTGGGGACGAGCTGATAACAACCTGTACTTTCAAATCCACCTCCCGGACGATGACAACTTTCCAGGGAGACGGAACACAGGATGAAATGTGCTTCTCCTTTATAACATATTTCCCCAAAGAGAACTTAACACAACAATGTAAGTATTTACATTTCCCCTGTCCTTGATATAGCCGCCAGAAAACGCCCTTGTAAACAGAACAAGAGTCTTACCCGGGTCTGTTCTGTTTGATACCTCGTATATACGTCATTTTATGCATTTGAAAAACAGATTACACCCTGACCAGACTGTTCCTTGAGGGTCTGTTCTGTTTGATACCTCGTATATATATACATCGTTTAACGCATTTGAAAACAGATTACACCCTGACCGGACTGTTCCTTGAGGGCCTGTTCTGTGTGATTATGGAATGCTTTACAAAACACATACTCCTTTAACGCCTTTTGCAAATAGAGTACAGTAAACCTCTCTATAACGGCCACTAAATTACATCAAGTATTTTGTGCAAAAACCAGGTGGCTGCTTAAAGCAAGGTGAAAGTAAAACAGAACGCTCCTATAGGAGCGTTCTGTTTTACTTTCACCTTGCTTTAAGCAGCTAACTGCCTTAAATACCAACTAATTAACATAATTTACTGGCCGTTATAGAGAGGATTTACTGTAGACACATATATATTAGATGGCCCTTATAGCGATTGTTCTATTTGCTTTTTTAAGTCTTTACCTCACAACTACGAAATTTACGTCTATTCAAACAGCGTAGACTCAGATCAGCCTGATCAGTGCCTGCTATGTTTGTTATGACCTGTAGAGAACTCAATCTACAGTTTTTTTCTTGGTTAATTATGCCGTTGTGAATATGGCATTACATCAGTATTTAGGAAATGATCAAACGTTGGGTAGCTATTCAGGGGTGTGGGGTGGGTAAGCCTTTTTAGATAGAAATCGGGGTTTTTAGAGCAAACCTTCTTTCATTGTATTCTCTAACCGTGTACTCCATTCATACGCCATTCTATGCCTTTGCAAGCAGTATAGACCCAGATCAGACGGCTTCTGAGTCTCTGTTTGCTTATGAAAAAATATAGACCTTATTCTACAGTTTCTGCCATGTTCATGTGCGATTATAAAAATACAATGGATATTTTTGATGTCATTGTTTCTTACTCGAATATTCACGGAGTAACAGATTGACATTTTATATAGAAGCATTTGCATACTCGTTTATACATAAATCTGAAAGCAAAGTGTTATTTTATTCCATTCAAAAAAAGGTTTCTGGGTTATAAATAAAGAGAACGTGGTAGCTCAATGAAGAACGAAAGTTACACAGAAAGTTCCTACAGAAGCTTTATCTATATGTTTATACGTGTATCAGAACAACAGATAAACGGTCTTTCTCAAATACTGAATCGTTATTTCTCCACCAAATCCTGACTTTAGTGTTAGTGGTCACACAATAGGATTTGTCGGAGAAATAAAGGAATTTACGCATCTTATCTGAATCTCTGTACAGTATTTAGCAACAACCTGCTTTGAATAAAACCTATGTTTATATATCAAGTACATGTACTCACTTTAGAGAGGTTCTTCTGTATACAGTCAATCCTCTCTTAACCGGACGATAATTTAGTATAAATATCTGTCCTCGAGATAGCTAGCAGCTTAACCCTTTCCCTATTGTATATTAATGTACGAAATAATGACGTCATTAATATCAATTACATTTTTTATAATGGCATATGAACACAGGACATTTGCCACAGACAAAAGCTGTAGAATCAGATCAACTTACACCATAAGCAAACAGAGCAGACTCTGATCAGACGGCTCCTGTAGGAGCCGTCTGGTCTGGGTCTGCTCTGTTTGCCGATGTGTAAAAAATGCGTTTACGTAATGGAAAGGGTTAATGGCAGGGTGAAAATCATGTAAGAAGGGAAAGGGTTAATGGAAGGGTGAA
This sequence comes from Azorinus chamasolen, assembly GCA_963576725.1. Classification (NCBI taxonomy): domain Eukaryota; kingdom Metazoa; phylum Mollusca; class Bivalvia; order Cardiida; family Solecurtidae; genus Azorinus; species Azorinus chamasolen. Next base: position 77,653,160 of record OY755241.1, on the reverse strand, counting down.
ATTCATATAAGAAGGGAAAGGGTTAATGGAAGGGTGAAATTCAAGTAAGAAGGGAAATGAATAATGGCAGGGTGAAATTCAAGTAAGAAGCTCATCTAGGAGTTTTCTGCATGACTGTCGTCCCAGGTGCGGATTTAGAGGAGGCGGAGACGGCGTACACCCTCCCCCCTAAAATTTCCAAAACATTTTTTAGTAATATTTGATATCTATATAAATAAAACCTCTCTATAACGAACACTTGACTGTGTTAATTAGTTGGTTTTTTGAGCAGGTGGCTGCTTAAAGCAAGGTGAAAGTAAAACAGAACGCTCCCATAGTCCTCTTGAGCGTTCTGCTTTTCTTTCACCTTGCTTTAAGCAGCCACCTGCCTTTAACACAAAATACTTGATGTAATTTAGTGGTCGTTGTATCTACTAAAAGCTAATAAAACAACGATTTAGTAGGAGTGTTTTATTTCCCTCACCCAGTTAAGCTCTTTTTCAACCTGTATTACATACACACTATTTATTTATGTCATCAAACATAAAAATCTACGCCCCCACCTTTCCAAAACAATTTCTAACCCCCCCCCCCCCAATCTGAAATCCTGGATCCACACCTGCATTCTGAACTAAGCTACCATCTACTTAAATGTATCTAAAGTCTTCTCTACTAGAATTCCGGTTTAGAGGGTGTTTACTGTATTAGCAGGTTTAAGCATAGTGGGATTTTTTTCAGCTTGTCTTCACTTCAATGAAGTTGCAACGTGTGACTGGGCCGAGGGCGTTATAGGAGACTGTGTCGCCGCAGAGTTTTATAACAGCAAGTAGGTTAAACAGCAAAAGTGTTAAATATTTGAACTCTATGAAAGCATGCAGGTTAAAGCTTTAAATTCTATTCCACCAAGTGGGTTAAACCTTTTCTTAATAGTATGTAAGCAAGCAAGCAGGTTTATCCTTTCAATTTTATGTAGGCCAAGCCTTTGGCGTTTATGACAGCATGTAGATTAACCATTTTCGTCGTTTATATATGTATTTTAAAGTCTTTGTAAACATTGTATGAAAGGCTTAAAGATGCTGGAAGAGGGTACCGGATTGAATGAGTTAAATTTAGCTATATTAGTAGCAAATACCCCGATAACAAAAAAATCCTATAAGGAGTTTGTTTTATCTGACTCTACACTGTTTGCTCAAATTTGACTGTCCGAATACTTAGATTAATTAGCATAAGTAAGTCAACCCTCGTCTCTTTTCCATTCAGCCACCCTGAGAGGAAAGAAGTATGGACCAAGGTAAAGGAAAGATGCACCCCTGGATTCTGTAGACACGAGTGCAAACTGTACGCACTAGAAGTGAAACAGAAGCCGTGCTACTCGGGTGTGTTTGACGAGTACTTCAGGTTCCAGGTCGCAAAGCGCAATGATCATAAGACATTAAGCTGGTACGCTGCCCTGGATTCCTGTGACATGGAACTGATGATGGATAAATACGCTGTTATGGGTACCAGCTCAGCTATTGGAGTGGTACCAGCAATGTTGATGGTTGTGTTGAGCTATATTTTCACCATGTGTATCTAAATGTTTCAGGAGCTAGAAATACCCATAGGGTCGTTTTCTTACCGTTCCTTGAAAATCGTTTTAACCAATTAATTCACGTGTTATTTAACCCCTTCCCTGTTCTGTATTTAGGCCAAACTTCAATACCTGCTGAATATTCATTAACAAAATAGTTATAAAGAAATATGGAAGGTAGAACATTGTAGACATTTTAGAAAGCAAATAAACAGATATATCAAATTTTATTAGCAAACAGAGTAGACCCTGATCTAGGAGCCGTCTGATCTGGGTCTACTCTGTTTGCAAATGCGTGAAAACACGTTTATATGAGGGAAAGGGTTAACCCTTTACTCCATGAATGTTAATGCAAGAAATAATGACAATGTGAATTTGTATTAAACTACATACAGTAAAACCTCTCTTAACCGGCCGTTAAATTTAGTATGAATATCGGTCTTGGAGACAGGTGGCAGCTTCATGCAGGGTGAAAGTCATGCAGAAAGCTCCTAGAGGAGCTTTCTGCATGACTTTCACCCTGCATTAAGCAGCCACCTGCATAAAAGTATCTAAATTCTTATCTAGTAGAATTCCGGTTAAGAGAGGTTATACTGTATAATTGTTTTAATAGCACATAGTCACAATAATGTTTGGCCATGCCAGAAACTGTAAATCATATCTATATTATATCGAAAGCAAGCAGAGCCCACCTTGGACAGACGGCTCATACAGGAGCCGGTTGTTCAGGGTCAAATCTGTCTGATATGGCATAGAAAGGCGTATTTGAGTAAAGGAGTGAGGTAAACTCGAACATATCTATTTTGGAACCATCCAGTTTTCATGCAGAGGAGGATTGGAGGGGGGGGGGGGGCAGGAGTCCAAATAGTTGCTGGTATAAATTGATATCGGTGGGTTCAGCAAACACTGCAGACCCAGATCAGAGAGCTCCTTCCAGAGTCCTCAGATTTTGATCTACGCTTAAGGGATACATTCGTATCTGGTGCAAGTTTGACTACTTTTGATTCGACCAAGGTTTAATCCTTTCACCGCCAATATCGCATTAATGCACCACGACAAATAGTGCAGTCCCAGATCAGACGCCGCCTTCAGGGCTTTCACTTTTTGTCTCAATCTCTAGTTCTTGATGTGGTTTATTCCTTTGAATTGTGTATTTATTTATCTCATTTCCTTATTGTACCGAATGATTTAACAAAACAATGGATTACAGACGACAAATAGAAATTTGGCGCCGAAAGGGTTAAAGAATTTATTGACCAATGATCTCAATTATTTGAGAATCCATTGACTTAGTGTTTAACAGCTTGGATCCTGGTGAAACACCGAACCTCATAACGTCTCATCTGGTATAAATACGCAGCTACTCAGCTAAGTGTCTGGTTCCAAGCTGTTTGTAAATGCGACTCGGGTCTCGAATTGCGAGATAAGGTTTAACCCTTCCCCTGTTCTATGTTTATTCCAAATATCAATACCTACTGGATATTCATGGGCAAAATAGTTATAATGAAATGTGGAAGAAGGAACATTGTAGTTATTTTAGAAACTAAAGAAACAGTTCTGTAAATTTCCATAAGCAAACAGAGCAGACCCCGATCAGACGGCACATGATCCGTCTGATCTGGGTCAACTCTATTTGCAGGTGCATGAAAACACGTTCCGGTTCCGGTTTTGTTTGAAAGAAGACGTGGTTATTTTGGCACTCAGAAAATTTTATTGAATTCATAAAAACAACAGGCTCGTAGTGTGAAAACAGTGGAAATAGTGTAGAAACAGACTCTATGGTCATGCATTCACCTTCCGACGTCAGCGAAACACAGGTATCTACCTCTCTGAACTCACAAATTGAAACCCGTAATACAGAAGCTAGCGTCACTAGCGGTCAAAATGGCGGCACTGTTTATACCCCCCAAGAATGTGACACAAGAGATTGGGTCCGGTCCCAGGAGAGAAAGAGAGCTCGATGGAGCACAGGCAGTGGTGCCTCTGCTCTATCCCCAGATACTTTAGAATTTCAAAATATCTCCGTTAATGATAAACTTTCAGCATTGTTCTATGAGATTAACGGAGTGAAACGGAAAGTTGACAAATGTTTAGCCATCCATACAAAGCTGGACGATATAGAGGTCAAGGTCGACGGTCACTCGGCACGCATAGAACTGCTAGAATAGAACGCTCGACCTAGAAGCGCGTAGTCGCCGTAACAACCTTATATTCGGAGGGTTCCCTGAAAACCTGAATGAGAATTGTTCTGTAACCATTTCGCAGTTCTTAAGAGACAAATTGCAGATTGATCCGTGTCCGTCTATACCGAGGATCCATCGTTTGGGTCTCTTCCAAAGGAACAAACACAGACCTATTATCGCTAATTTCCTCGATACGAGAGACACTGATCTAATTGTGTCAAAGGCTAAGCTGTTAAAGGGAACTAGTTTTAGCATCAATCGTGACTATCCCAAGCCAATCGCAGTCGCCAGAAAGGATCTCTGGTCACAGTTCAAAGATATTCGCAAAGACAATCCACAGGGCAAAGTCATTATGGCCTATCCTGCCAAAATTGTTAAGGACGGAAAGGTAGTCGCGGATAAGTTTCCCCGTTGGAACATTATGTTACACAGTGGTGGCAGAGTAAACCACACTGGCCGTGTCAATACACAAAGTGGACAGATACACCTCGCACGTGCACAAAATGGATCGGCTACCGTCAGTAGCGGATTATCCGACCGTGAACTACACAGTAAGCAGCACACTTCCCCAACGAATCGACTTCCAAGGCGCAGGTCAAGGTCGCCGGTGCGACAACATGGAGAACGTGGCCGTGCTCCGAGTAGGGAACGGCGCACAGCAAGGCGGGTCACCCAACGCTCGAACACTGTAGAGCCGTCCTTGATGCGGCCATGGGACACTTCTAATGTCGACGAACCTGTTTCTCAGCCGCATACCTTCGGTAGTTAGGAATTCCGGGGGCAAAGTCCGATATCTGGAAAAGCGGTTGCAGATGTTAATATATGTTCGTTAAACGTGTGCGGCCTTAAGAAACGCTTAGACTATCCAAATTGTGTAGAGTTTGTATGCAAATATGACATATTCTGTGTATCAGAAACACACACAAATGATACAGACACAGTTGATTTACCTGGCTGTACATTTTATGCAAACCATAGAAAACAAATATATAAACGAAAGTCAGGAGGTGTTGGCATTTATATAAAAGATGAAATAGTCCCGTATACTGATCTTATTGCGAACAATTCTAGATACATTCTTTGGATAAAACTAAATAAAGAATTAAGCAATACAGACGAACCCATAATTCTGGGTGCCATCTATTTACCTCCCGAAAACTCGCATTTTTTGAATGACGAATATTTAGACGAATTCGAGAACGAGATATTTGACAAATGTTCAAATTATAAATATGTATACCTTCTCGGTGATACAAACGGAAGAACTTGTCAGCTCTCCGATTATATACCCTCAGATACACACTTGTCGTCAGTCTTTGGCATAGACACAGATTCCCAAGCCTGTCTAGACAGACATACCATCCTCGAACTCTTAGGCATTCCACTGGAAATGTGTTCCTGCGACAAAAGATCAAATATTAATGGTATGAGATTAATCGAAATATGTAGAAATAATAACCTTTTTATCGCTAATGGTCGGCTGCACAAAGATAAAAACATTGGAGCTCACACTTTTAGAGAAAAATCAGTTATGGATTATGCAATTGCAACCGCAGACTCTTTCAAATACATTTCTGATTTCGAAATTATACAAACCGATTCACTGTTCTCTTAATCAAACGCACGCTTTTGTTGTGCATAGTACACAACGCGTAGTACATAGTGGAATGTCATTGACGAGCGTCTCGGTCACATGTGTAGTTAAATCAACACACTGGTAACCTAGATACGCTCTTCTCTTATGGACTTAGTATACCTCGAATCGATTGTTCCCTATGATTTTTCCCCCACAATCGGAACCTTATTTAGGCAAACCTTATTCTGCCTTGCACAATTTGCCAACTTTTAACATTTGCAAACAGCATGGATCCAGATGAGACCTCGAGTAACTTTGCATCTTATTAAGATTGAAGTATGTTGTCACTCTACCTGAGTTTAAGCAGACTTTGTTTGTGACAGGGTTAGGGTTTAGTTTTCCCAGGAATAAGTTTTCTTGTATTTTCTTGATTTTATTAGATTGAATCCTTCCTACGCCATTGCAAACATAGACGGCTCATATAGGATAAGGGTCTGATAAGGGTCTGCTGTATTTGTTTGTGACATGATACAGACCTGATTATACAATTTGTCATGATTTAAAAAATCTGTGTTCGTGGTTATATTATAAAATTTCGGTTAAATAATATGCATGATCATTATATATAACACAGTGCTTCTTTCTGGGTCCCGATGGTTGTAACATTTGTAAATTGCACACGAATCATTGACATCAAATTTTAACAACAAACAGCTTCCTTGAGTCCCGACATGGTCCACTTTTATAAGTATATTTGTATTTTGTATTTTGATAGAAAGAAATGTTTTATATTTTGATAGAAAGAAATATTTTATATGTATTTGAAAAACTACACACCTGCTTTTGTTTTATGTTATCCATATCACAATTTACACCCTATTTAATAATGTTCTTCTGTTGCCGTCGACAAAGACCACGACTTACGCAGTTGATTGGAGTCTGTGTGTCTTGAGATGACTGGTGCATCCGATCCGGGCATGAAATTAGCGTACACAGGTTGGACATCTGTAGACGGTCACTATAGTTGAAGTGAAGTGCCCGCAGCAGCCATAGCTGTACGTGCAGCACGAATTTCTCGTGCATATTTGGTACGTGACTCATCTGAGGTGAATATATCCTAGGTCCATGCTTATAAAGCTTTTAAGTTGAGTCTGAGTTTGTTCTCAAATCTGACCAATCAAAAACTTGAGAACGAACTCATACTCAACTAAAAGGTTTTATAAGCATGGAACCTGTTTTACTTGCTCTACGCCAGAGTGTTCGGTCAATTGCAAAAGGTTTCCCAATTATCCAAGTCTATGTTGAAGGACTTAAGCGATGCGATGCCTTCAGGCTGTCTCTAAATCATTTTCTCTTACCTCCGACAGTTCTCCTGCCAGACCCAAATTCCCCATATATACACCCTTAGTAATGAGATGGGCCTTACATTAAAACAGATCATACCATAACCTACATTCTATTTTTGGCTAAGTTTACATATAAGAAACGCGGCAATGCAACTAAACCAGGTTTTCAGTTTTACAAAATTATTTAGTTACTGAGACCTTGACCTTAGAACCCAAAACACACTTTCAAGCTAGGTTTATTCATGCAAGCTCGCTAATTAAAAAAGTGAAACAAATAGGGTCATATATTAAGCGGGAATCAGTTTTCTAAATACCGAGTTTAGCCAGTCAAATTGGTCTATCGAATCTGAAGTTATTGACCGGGAACCATTTTAAATGTTTTAGTAACGGTGTCCTTGACCCTGATATTAGAACCCAAAATACAATACTAAGCTAGGTCATAAAAGTTTGCTAAGTACAAAGGATGGTCAAAATTGTCCGCTAAATAACTTGATGAATAGTGTGTGTGCTGTCTTCATACTTAGTAGGGTGATTGTTCATAGCAAGTAGATGCCCCCTATTGATTTTCAGGTCAGTCGGTAAAACATTCGGATAACATAATTATATTTATGATGCCATATTCTTTATATAAATAACCATGAGGTCAATTAATAACCCCTCATAATACGTGCATTCTTCACGGTCACCCTCTTGCTATATGTGTAAATAAGCAGAGTTTCAGTCTACACGGTTTACTTGTTATGCATTGAATCCCATTTCTCATTATTCATATTCTCCGCCATGTAAAGGCATTAACGCATTGAATGTTGACATCATTGGTTCATCAGTATCTAGCAATTGAGTCCATTCAGTATGAAAGTGTATACGTGTTTTGAACGGCAAAGAGTGCAGACCCTGATCAGAGGGCTCCTCTGGAATCTGGATATGCACCGATCTCCTGAAAATTAAATTTTCATATTTTTGCAGTAACAAACAATACTGTCATAATAATACTATACTTTAACACTTGACTCCATAAATATTCCTGAAAGAAATAAAGACATCATGACATGGATTTTTATCCATAGCAGAAATTGCAGAACCATAATCATATGAAAACAGAGCAGACCCTGATCAGAAGCTTCCTACAGGAGCAAAAAGAAAAACATACATTTCACTGAGATTTAAACCCTTGGCCCTTAGCACAGGAAGCCTACGACCTATCCACTAAGCTATCAGGACGATGTTAATTATGTAGCGCTGGCAACTGATTTTATTCCAAATTTTGAATACTTTAAATCTATTCATTTTATGCTTGGAGATTTCATGAAAAGTGGGTCTGTATAAGTTTCATATTAAGTATGTACGTTCACAAGTCGTTGTTGCTTTTCACACCCTTTGTAGCGTATAAATAGAACCATGTAACCCGTATATATTGGGACCCAAGCGTGGTCGAGGGGAAAGAGCTGCGACTGTGACGAATCGTTGGTTCGAATCCCGTCAAAAGCAAATGTAAATATAATACTGTCATAATATTATACTTTAACACTTGACTCCATAAATATTCCTGAAAGAAATAAAGACATCATGACATATGGATTTTTAGCCATGGAGAAAGGAGTTAAATTAATATCCATAGGATAAATGGTTACTGTGTTGAAGATCTTGACTGCTGTCGTAGTCACAGCGACTGACTAGAAGTCACATAGACCCTATTAACATAATGTATTTATAAAATAGTGACTGGTCTGCATCTGCAAATCCCTTATTAAGAAATTTTGTTCCTTGCTCGTAGTTTAACCATTATCCGCGACTTTGCGGTTATTTGCAAACATCGTGGATCCAGATACGAAGCGGAGAAACGCGGCGTTCGATCAGGAGCCAAATAGTAACGCGGTGTTCAATCAGGAGCCAAATAGTACATATACATACTTAATATGCAAATTATACAGACCCACTTTTCATGAAATCTCCAAGCATAAAATGAATAGATTTATAATATTCAAAATTTTGAATAAAATTAGTTGAAAGCGCTACATAATTAACATCGTCCTGATAACTTAGTGGATAGGTCGTAGGCTTCCTGTGCAAGTTTCAAGAGGCAGGCTTCTGACTAGAAGTCACATAGACCCTATTAACATAATGTATTTATAAAATAGTGACTGGTCTGCATCTGCAAATCCCTTATTAAGAAATTTTGTTCCTTGCTCGTAGTTTAACCATTATCCGCGACTTTGCGGTAGTTTGCAAACATCGTGGATCCAAATACGAAGCGGAGTAACGCGGCGTTCAATCAGGAGCCAAATAGTAACGCGGCGTTCAAACAGGAGCCAAGTAGTACGTGTACATACTTAATATGCAAATTATATAGACCCACTTTTGATGAAATCTCCATGCATAAAATGAATAGATTTATAGTATTCAAAACTTTGTATAAAATCAGTTGCCGGCGCTACATAATTAACATCGTCCTGATAGCTTAGTGGATAGGTCGTAGGCTTCCTGTGCTAAGGGTCAAGGGTTCAAATCTCAGTGAAATCTATGTTTTTCTTTTTGCTCCTGTGGGAAGCTTCTGATCAGGGTCTGCTCTGTTTTCATATGATTATGGTTCTGAAATTTCTGCTATAATTGATAAAAATCCATATCATGATGTCTTTATTTCTTTCAGGAATATTTATGGAGTCAAGTGTTAAAGTATAGTATTATGATGACAGTATTGTTTGTTCCTGCAAAAATATGAAAATTTAATTTTCAGCAGATCAGTGCATATCCAGATTCCAGAGGAGCCCTCTGATCAGGGTCTGCACTCTTTGCCGTTCAAAACATGTATACACTTTCATACTGAATGGACTCAATTGCTAGATACTGATGAACCAATGATGTCAACATTCAATGCGTTAATGCCTTTACATGGCGGAGAATATGAATAATGAGAAATGGGATTCAATGCATAACAAGTAAACCGTGTAGACTGAAACTCTGCTTATTTACACATATAGCATGAGGTTGACCGTGAAGAATGCACGTATTATCAGGGTTTATTAATTGACCTTATGGTTATTTATATAAAGAATATGGCATCATGAATATATGTTATCCGAATGTTTTACCGACTGACCTGAAAATCAATAGGGGCCATCTACTTGCCATGAATAATCACCCTACTAAGTATGAAGACAGCACACACACACACTATGCATCAAGTTATTTAGCGGACAAGTTTTGGGCTGAATAATAGCCTATGAGGTAATGGGTTAATTTACATGTATTTAACAAGTTACATACACAGACGTTTGTTTCACTTAAATATGTTTTTCCGTTCTACATGCAATTTACCACTGTATTTTTAAAAAAAACCAAAAAAACATGCAAAGCATAGACTAATTGAATGTGCATATTTGAATACGCAATACACAAAAGATTGAGCATGTGATACTTTTAAATTGAACATGGTACTTTCGAACTCATAGTTGTCCTAGCGCATATGCTGGATCCTATCTCTAAGTTTCATCATTGAAATGCATACTATCAACCCCAACACTGTATGTCAATATGGCATAATGCTTTGAAAAGCCCATAGCAAGTTTCAAAAGGCAGGCTTATATTTTCCAGTTTGTTTGCTTAAAAATGTTTTTAGAGAAAAGAATATCAAAACATATAATGTACATGACTAAAAAAAAATACTACGATTTTTTTTCTATTTACATTTGCTTTTGACGGGATTCGAACCAACGAACTCGGCCGTCACAGTCACAGCTCTTTCCCCTCGACCACGCTTGGGTCCCAATATATACGGGTTACATGGTTCTATTTATACGCTACAAAGGGTGTGAAAAGCAACAACGACTTGTGAACGTACATACTTAATATGAAAATTATACAGACCCACTTTTCATGAAATCTCCAAGCATAAAATGAATAGATTTATAGTATTCAAAATTTGGAATAAAATCAGTTGCCAGCGCTACATAAATAACATCGTCCTGATAGCTTAGTGGATAGGTCGTAGGCTTCCTGTGCTAAGGGTCAAGGGTTCAAATCTCAGTGAAATGTATGTTTTTCTTTTTGCTCCTGTAGGAAGCTTCTGATCAGGGTATGCTCTGTTTTCATATGATAGTATGGTTCTGCAATTTCTGCTATGGATAAAAATCTATGTCATGATGTCTTTATTTCTTTCAGGAATATTTATGGAGTCAAGTGTTAAAGTATAGTATTATTATGACAGTATTGTTTGTTACTGCAAAAATATGAAAATTTAATTTTCAGCAGATCGGTGCATATCCAGATTCCAGAGGAGCCCTCTGATCAGGGTCTGCACTCTTTGCCTTTCAAAACACTGTTATGGAGCAAATGCTCTATTTATCACAATGGTTTCAAATAATGAATTTAACAGATGCGTTTGGAATAAAATCAGTTGCCAGCGCTACATAAATAACATCGTCCTGATAGCTTAGTGGATAGGTCGTAGGCTTCCTGTGCTAAGGGTCAAGGGTTCAAATCTCAGTGAAATCTATGTTTTTCTTTTTGCTCCTGTGGGAAGCTTCTGATCAGGGTATGCTCTGTTTTCATATGATTATGGTTCTGCAATTTCTGCTATGGATAAAAATCCATGTCGTGGGGTCTTTATTTCTTTCAGGAATATTTATGGAGTCAAGTGTTAATGCATAATATTATTATGACAGTATTGTTTGTTACCGCAAAAATATGAAAATTTAATTTTCAGTAGATCGGTGCATATCCAGATTCCAGAGGAACCCTCTGGCCAGGGTCTGCACTCTTTGCCGTTCAAAGTACGTATACACTTTCATACTGAATAGACTCAATTGCTAGATACTGATGAACCAATGATGTCAACATTCAATGCGTTAATGCATTTACATGGCGGAGAATATGAATAATGAGAAATGGGATTCAATGCATAACAAGTAAACCTTGTAGACTGAAACTCTGCTTATATACACATTTGGCAAGAGGGTGACCGTGAAGAATGCACGTATTATCAGGGTTTATTAATTGACCTCATGGTTATTTATATAAAGAATATGGCATCATGAATATATGTTATCCGAATGTTTTACCGACTGACCTGCAAATCAATAGGGGCGATCTACTTGCCATGAACAATCACCCTACTAAGTATGAAGGCGGCACACACACTATTCATTAAGTTATTGAGCGGACAACTTTTGGGCTGAATAATAGCCTATGAGGTAATGGGTTAATTTACATGTATTTAACAAGTTGCATACACAGACATTTGTTTCACTTAAATGTGTTTTTTTCCGTTCTACATGCAATTTACCACTGTATTTTAAAAAAATAAAACCATGCAAAGCATAGACTAATTGAATATGCATAATTGAATACGCATTACACAAAAGATTGAGCAGGTGACAATTTTAAATTGAACTTGGTACTTTCAAGTTCATAGTTGTCCTAGCACAAATGCTGGATCCTACCTCTAAGTTCCATCATCGAAATGCATACTATCGACCCCAGGACTGTATGTTAATATGGTATAATGCTTTGAAAAGCCCATAGCAAGTTTCAAGAGGCAGGCTTATGTTTTCCAGTTTGTTTGCTTTTAATTGTTTTTTAGAGAAAAGAATATCAAAACATATAATGAACATGACTAAAAAAATATACTACAATTATCGGCATGAAACTTTATATGTAGATTTTATTGAGGAGATAATAACCATTACTCTCGATTTCAAAGTTTGGAGTTTTGGCCTTTGGTTTTTTCAGTGGATAAGCATCAAATCAGGCGAGCATTGGTGCTACAAGCGGCTCTTGTTTTAGTCCCCGCTCTACACACTTTTTTTGTTATCCAATTTCTCACATGCTCAAATATTGCCCGAGTCGTATTGTACAAGTCTGTGTGTTGATTTTCTACATTAGAAAAAATATCAACAATCAATTTAACTTTAATAGAACTTTAATGAATCTAGTAATTAAGAACTGGGTATCATCTGCCATGCCTTGTTTAATCCTTTCCTCCATAAATATGCCTTTCTCCTTTCCTCCATAAATATGCCTTTCTACTACTCTGTAATAACCACCCATTGAAACAGTTGTAATAAATAGAGCATTTCAAACTATAAAAATCGAAAAAAAATATCCTTTTCTCTAGTTCATGCTTCTCTTCGGTAGATTTCTTCAAAGAGATTGGATCTAAAAATAGCCTATGGGGTAACGGGTTAAAGATACAGCTAATTATTGCAAATAGGCATGGCTCCAATCAGGCAGTACCCAATAGGCTTATATCGGTTCTCATGTTTGATTTTCCGACATTTCAGGAAACAGAGGCCCCACAGACACAAGGAGAGGGGAGTATCATCTCATATCTAGTTGATGGAGAGAAGGTTGAGGTAGAACTGGAGACGGCAAGCTCCACAAAGGATTTTGTTGTTGATTTGGAAATCTTGTCTGTAACTCTTGATGTGCAGCCAGAACAGCTGGACAATATGGTAGTGGAAATGCTTTCAATTGCTGTTACCCTCACTGTGAAGGGAGCCGATGTATTAGAAATTTCCAAAAAATGACCCTTGTTTTACAAACGGTATTTACATTTGTGATGCCAACATACAATTGATGGCAAACAACTCCCTCTAGGTGACAGACAGCTGCAACTTCCTTTAATGTGAAAACAATGTCAAAGCTGTTCATTTAAGACCGTTAAAAAACCTGTTATACAGTTGCAAATTTCAAAATTAGTCTAATTAAGTCATAGTTTTTACCAAATTTGAATTTGGCATAAACACGAGAGCCATCACTCAGAAAGCAACACTATCAATTGTCCATTTTAAGCCGCTCAAATTTTTATTTTGATCAAAGAAGGATTCTGTATTTTAGTGTGAGAGTAGATATATGCATTTGTCTTTTGATTATGCTATGCCTAAAAATAAGATATTCTTTAACATTTTATCTTGACATGCAAACAACCAGTCACATATGCAATTGTATGGAAGTAGACATTATTCATGTTTAAACGAAGGTAGGTAACCCATTATGACCCAGTATTTCTTCCATGCTTATATATATTGCATTACTGTTTTTGATATAACAGCTACCTGGTTAAAAATATTGTTTTGCTTTTAATTTAATTAAAAATCCTGTTGACAAATAGCGTAGACTCAGATCAGATGTCGCATTATGCGGCATCTTTTAGGAGTTTACACTGCCTATGTCCCATATATGGGATCATGGGCACACATGGGTTATTTTTTCATTTTTGCAGTGCTTATTTGAGGCAGTTGTTGAGTTGTTACCTAAATGCTGACCATTCATATATATTTCAACAGGTGCATATGACTGCGGTGTTTTACATTGATGGCTATACTACACATATACAATTGTTGTGTTTATATGAGAACGGACGTTATTCAGGTTTCAAATTAATGATACTCACAGTTTGGTTTTCTTTACTACATATAGTGTATGAAATTCATAAATTCTCTAAAAAAATGGGAAATATCCTGCATTACCAAAAAACAAGTGCATATGTCTGCAGTATTTCTCTTTGTTTGCTTCACTACACATATGCAATTTTGTCGATGTATGGTAATTACCTATTTACCTTGCCTTTGCAGGTGTATTTTGTGTACATATTAAACCATGGTGCTCTTGCAATATCAGTGCACCTCATTTTTCCATGTTCCATTGCCATAAACAACTGTTTAGTCAACTACATGTAGTAGTGATAGAGCACAAAATGTGTTCTAGTCATATAAACATTCATTGTTGTTTTTCATACAATTAATACATGTTCAATACAATAACCCATTTGTGCCCAGTGGATTCGTCCTTGCTGATGTATATGATTAGCCCATTTTTTAATTCAAGAGGAGCCTTGTCTAAATTTACATTTTTGTGTTTTATATTTGAATTCATATTTAAACAGGGGTGAGAATGGCCGTTGATGAAAAAAGAGGAAATTAGCAGGGGTCAAGGACATGGGCAGCGCCCATGGGGGGGGCTCAGGGGGGTCAAAGCCCCCCGAAGCAAAATGAAATATAGCTTTCCTGAGCACTTCAGGAGCCTTCTCCTGCATTTTCACTTGGGTCTGTCATTCATGTGTTTTTAGCTCACCAGAGCACAAAGTGCTCAGGGTGAGCTTTTGTGATTGCCTGATGTCCTTCGGCATGCGTCGTCCGTCGTGCGGTGTGCGTCGTGCGTCGTCAAGAATTTGAACCTTTAAAAATCTTCTCCTCTGAATCAACATAGCATCATCTGTTGGTCCTCTACGAAAGTTATATAAATTATACCCCTGGGTCAAAATTGGCCCTGCCCCAGGGGTTTCCAGTTTTTAATAGAAACATACAGTGAAAACTTTGAACATCATCTCCTCTAAAACTAGAAGGTCCTCAGCTTTCATATTTAGCACATAGCTTCAACTTCAGGGCTTCTACAAAAGTTATATAAATTATACCCCTAGGATAAAAATTGGTCCCACCCCAGGGATTGCCAGTTTTTTTGAAGCTGACTACTTAAACAGCCCATAGGATCACTAGTTATGCATAGATAACTTTAAAAGTATTCTTGTCAGAAACTACATGTCCCAGAGCTTAGATATTTGGTGTATAGATTTACTTCGCATAACTTAATGGGTTTTATAAGTATCATAGTTCTTGGGTTAAAATTGGCTCTGCCCTGTGTGTACAGACAGAAACGACAGTCTAAAGGTTTGTCCATAATATATCAGCCTGCAGATCTGAGACCAGTCAGTGTGAGTTCTTATATAATCACCCTTAGCCTGATCAGTAGAGTAGAAATTGTGTTTAGACAAATAACACACACTCATTTAAGATTGAGAAAACTGTGGATAGTTCTTAATATGCAGAACACTCTTAAAGCTTTTTTTCATACCTATGCCCTGCATTAAGCTACCAGATATCAATATAGAGCATATCTGTTGTGAATTTCAGCTTAACTTTTTGCATGCTGGGTAATTTTGTCATCTGCTAAATGGTTGTCTGCAGCATATTCATAAGTTATCCATACTACACAATTTCTTTCTAAGTTTTTCAGAAGTTCAGTCTTATTGACAAACAGTTTGGATATAAGATCAGGCCCCACATCATGTGGGTCATGTATTGTTTTTTTCTTAATCTTTTCATGTTTCTCTATGTACATATGTTCAGATTGATGATGGTATTCTGACAAGCAGACATGTGGGGGGGGGGTATTCGTTAGCCTTTGGCTTACAGTTCTAGTTATAGAAAAGGAGAGTTTTAGAATTGTGTAGTCTTGAAACCATTGTGATAAATAGAGCATTTGCTCCTATGGAGCAAATGCTCTATTTATCACAATGGTTTAAAAAAATTAATTTATGGAGGCGCAAAAATGCGTCACTAGGGGGTATTGTGTTAATGATATATCTTTCCTCTTTCGGGCAAATTTATGATGAACTTTGTAAACAGTTTGTATCCACATGAGATACTGAGTAACAAGGCATCTTGTTAAGATTTAGGCAGTTATGTAAGAAATATTGAAATCATGAATATTAATTAGATTAATTACATGATTACACATGGATACAATAACGTTTGGCCATGTCAGAAACTGTAGAACAATATCTACATGTATATTATTATAACATAAGCAAACAGAGAAGACCCTCTTACATGTTTGCTTATGAAACTATTATTGATCTGACATTGCAGCTTCTACCAATACAGAAACATCCTGTGTCCATTTCAGCTAATGGATATTCATGATTTCATTAAAAAATAACTTTTTTAATTCCTTTGCAAACAGTTTAGACCCAGATCTGACTACTCCTACAGGAACTAAAGATCTGCTCTATTTGCTTATGAAATGGTATAAATATGAGACTGCAATTTATACCATGGCTTAACCCTTTCCCTCGTATAAATGGAATTTCATGCCTTTGCAAACAGAGTAGACCCAGATTAGACGGCTCCTATAGGAGCCGTCTGATCAGGGTCTGCCCTGTTTGCTGATGGAATTTGTTAGACCTTGCAAGTAACTATTTTGTCCATGAATATTCAGTAGAAATTGAAATTTGGAATAAACATAGAACAGGGAAAGGTTAAATAACACCCTATTCATTTGCCATTGTAAAAAATTAATCTAAATGTAATTGATATTCATGACTTAATTATTTTTATATGAATATCTATGTAGTAAAGTGTTAAACATGTATGAGTGCTGAATTTTAATATTTTGTTTCTTGTTGTTAGGGCCCCACACCATGTGTTGGTGCCCTTTAGTAATCACCCTGTCCGTCCACCCGTCACGGTGCTCATTTTTATGTCCGCTCTCTAACACAAATTGTTTTCATCAGATCTTCACCAAGTTTGCTGAAAGTATGTGTAGGTATGAAATCTAAGTCAATTGATCCTGAAAGTAGGCGATCCTTAGAAAGCGAAAAAAGCAATGCGACAAAGGAAAATTACAGACTCGGTTTTATGGTTGTTAATGAGCAGTTATAAAACATGCAGCACTACTCACCTCCCCTAGCACCAGCTTCAGTGATTTTCAATTTTCATAACTAAAAGAACTGAAACTGATGATACTGAAGTACGAGAAAATATAACAACACTGAGATTGAAATGCGGGACAAAGTTCACTAACCAGCCTAAGCGCCCCAAGATCTCAAGATTATTGCCCTTGAATAACATCAAAATCAACGAAATCAGCCACGTCTGCTCTGTAGATTGAGCAGTTTCTATCTGATTGTCACCTAACTTGTTGAATATGTTGGTGGTAATAATATCTCGGCCATGTTCGATAACCTGCCAGATTGACCTGGGCAGTTCTTGATTATGACCCTTGAAACTAATAAAACAATTGGCCAGATCAGCCTTGTCTGCACTCGATGTTCGGCAGTTTCTATCTCATCCTCTCTGAAATTGGTTAAATTGTTTGTGGTAATAATATCTCTGCCAAGCTCAATCATCTGCCAAATCGACCTGGGCACTTCTGGAGTATGGCTCGTTAACAACATAAATTGACAAATTTAGCCACTCTCTAATGCGAAAAGTTATCTGATCTTCAACAAGCTGTATGTTAAACATAATATCTGCAATATTAGTCACATTGGATAATGAAACATTCATTTAACACATTTATTCGTATTGACGCCATTGTAAAGGTCACTTTCTGAAACCATTGTGATAAATAGAGCATTTGTTCCATAGGAGCAAATGCTCTATTTATCACAATGGTTCCAAAACTACAAAATTCTAAAATGACCTTTCCTCTAGTAAATGCTCATTTTAGGTAAAATTATTTGAAGAAGTAGAATCTAAAAATAGCTTCTGAGGAAGTGGGGGAAAAGTTCTGAGCACGTATCTGAAATAGGCTGTTAGCACTACAATGGTTATCCAGGAACGATGTCTGCTCTCTCACTTAACCCATTCCCTTATATTGACGACTCTGTAAAAGTCACTTTGTGAAACCATTGTGATAAATAGAGCATTTGCTCCTTCAGGAGCAAATGCTCTATTTATCACAATGGTTTCAAACTACGTAATTCTGAAAAAAAATCCTTTTCTCTAGTAAATGTTTCTTTTCGGTAGATTTATTCAAAGATGTTGTATCTAAAAATAGCCTATGAGGTAATGGGTTAACAATTTCAGAACCAATCTTGATTGTTCTTGGGAATACTAACCATAAAATCTAGGGCGAGTTCATAATAATATGCCAAATTTACAAATTATGGGCATTTTCTAACGTAAATAACAAATACTACATAAATATTTGCCATGCAGTTTCCCCTCTGGCGCATTAGCCTCTCTGAAAGCATTATATGGGGACCTTACTGACTTTCTGGTCAGTGTTCTAGTTTGAATCTGTATATACATGTATATTTAGATCAATTGAACCATTATTCTGTGAAGCTTTCACTGCCATAGATGAATCTGTGATGACATATGCAAAGAGTTTTGATCTAGATGAGACGCCGAGTAACCTGGTGCCATTCCTGGATCCAAACTGTTTGACACTTGAATTATTTATGAAAAGAAAATTTAAAACTATTGCAAAAAATCAATAAAATGAAAAATGGAAAGGTTTTGTCACTAAGGTGGGGCCTGTAAAATCAGATCTATATACTTCCTTAAGCAAACAGAGTAGACCTTGATCAGATGGCTCGTACAGGAGCCATCTGATCTGGGTCTGCTCTGTTTTGAAATGAACGAAAAAGCATTTGTTAAAGGAAATGGATACAAATAGTGAAGACCCATATCAAACTGCTCCTTCAGCAGTTATTTGATCTGGGTCTACTCTGTTTGACCATCTTTGTCGGTCTGGATAAGCTGTTACATACATTTATATGGTAAATAAATTGGATCAAAACACTATTTTCCCTCATGTTTGACCCATGTTTGTTACAGGAAAATGGTTGTAAAACTAAAAGGGGAGAAGGATATTATCTGGAGAAAAAATAAAATTTTAAACCTAACTAAACTGTGTTTTGTTGATTTTTAGCATATTGTGCATTGCTTTCATTCTGCATTGAGTAATGTTTAGTTTGGGCGTTTTAGACCGTCCATGCGTCCTTTCGTCCTTGCACCCCGGAACGATATATCAGAAACGTTGTGTAAATGTTAAGTACCATAACAGAATGTGCGCCTGCACATTGACATTGGAACACCAAACTCATAGCCCTTTGTTTGCCAAAAAGTAACGTTTTTGCGTGTCCGGAGACATTTCTCAAAAATTGTACGGAGTTTTTCTTTCAAACTGTGCAAATGTTAAGTAGCATAAGGACATGCGGCTCTGCAAACATTATTCAAATTGACTCTGGAACACCAGAATTATGGCTCTTTTTTGCGAAAAAAATAACATTTTTGTCTTCTTGGAGCTAAACGTATGGAAACTATATCTGGAGTATTGGAAGACCAGAGTTTTTGTGTGGAAGAATAACACTTTTTCGCCCCTCTGGTCAATAAGACAGTTAACTACTGAGGCCAGCACTAGTTTGGCGGGGATATCAATACTGAGGCCAGCACTAGGCCAGCACTAGTTTGGCGGGGGATATCAATACTGAGGCCAGCACTAGTTTGGCGGGGGATATCAATACTGAGGCCAGCACTAGTTTGGCGGGGGATATCAATACTGAGGCCAGCACTAGTTTGGCGGGGGATATCAATACTGAGGCCAGCACTAGTTTGGCGGGGATATCAATACTGAGGCCAGCACTAGGCAAACACTAGTTTGGCGGGGGATATCAATACTGAGGCCAGCACTAGTTTGGCGGGGGATATCAATACTGAGGCCAGCACTAGTTTGGCGGGGGATATCAATACTGAGGCCAGCACTAGTTTGGCGGGGGATATCAGTACTGAGGCCAGCACTAGTTTGGCGGGGGATATCAATACTGAGGCCAGCACTAGTTTGGCGGGGGATATCAATACTGAGGCCAGCACTAGTTTGGCGGAGGATATCAATACTGAGGCCAGCACTAGTTTGGCGGGGGATATCAATACTGAGGCCAGCACTAGTTTGGCGGGGGATATCAATACTGAGGCCAGCACTAGTTTGGCGGAGGATATCAATACTGAGGCCAGCACTAGTTTGGCGGGGATATCAATACTGAGGCCAGCACTAGTTTGGCGGGGGATATCAATTCAGCTAATTTACATGCTTAACCCGTTCCTTGCTGAATGTTCGAAGCGGATAGTCCATCTTTTTTTAAAAGTAAAGTTCATTTAGGATGAAAGTGTATTTTGGGAGAGGGGTTTTGAATGACAAACAGTACAGATCCTGATCAGAGTGCTCCTCTATGAACCATGTGAGCTGGTCGTCACTGTTTGCAAATAACAGCCAACTCAGTATTATCCCATTACCTCATAGGATTTTTTTTAGATCCAGCCTCTTTGAATAAATCTACCGGAAAGTAGCATTTACTAAAGAAAATGAATATTTTAACATTGTGTAGTGTTGATACAATTGTGATAAATTGTGATAAATATTCATCAAAAATGGTTTCAAAAAGTGACTTTTACAGAGGTGTCAATATGAGGGAATGGGTTAACTCTTCACTTCATAAATACGCCTTTCTCTGCCTTTGCAAACAGAGTAGACGCAGATCCTGTAGGAGCCAAATGGCCAGGGTCTACTCCGTTTGCTTATGATATAGTATAGATATGCTTCCACATTTCCTGCCTTGGCCAATATCCCTGTATCTATGTATTATTATAACAATAAATCTAATATTCACGATGCCATTGTTTCAGTAAACCCTTTAACTGTTCAATATTCCTGTAAGAAATAATGCTAGGCTTGTGCAAATTTTCAGCCTTCTATGTGTACCGGATGATGAGGGGTGTTCAAACATTCTTTGTATTGTCGTCTTTTACTAGCGCATATGGCTGTATATATTTAATTTATAAAAAATCAGAAACGCATGGTATTCATTAATTATCTGCGTCATTAATTATGTGTGTCACAAAGGTTCTGCGGTGTGCTTGTGTCCCTACGAGCTCAGAAACCTTCTTTTTATATAAAAAAAATTGTCATTTTCGTTCATTCTTTGCCCAATCACTCTGTATGCTGAGGTCCAGTTAAAGGGACACACCGAAAAACATATTTTTCAGTGGAAAATATTTTCGTCCATTAATCATCAATAACTTTTTTTATCTGATGTGATAACTCAATTCTGACTTCAGATCTGCACTCAGCATACCGAAATACATACTATATGTGAATTTGAACAAAATCAGAGACAATTATTATTTTTTAAAAATCGTCCAAAAATCATTAATAACTTTTTTATCCGGCGTGATAACTCAATTCTGACTTCAGATCTGCACTCAGGATACCAAAATACATAACATATATGAATTTGAACAAAATCGGAGACAAAAAGTTTTTTTTCGAAAAAAAACGCTAAGGGGTTAGTTCGACCGTTTTTTTCCGAAAAAATATTTTTGGTCTCCGATTTTGTTCAAATTCGCATATGTTATGTATTTTGGTATGCTGAGTGCAGACCTGAAGTCAGAATTGAGTTATCATACCAGATAAAAAAGTTATTGATGATTAATGGACGAAAAAAAAGTTTTTTAATTTAGTTTCTCAGATTTTGTTCAAATTCACATATTTAATGTATTTCGGCATGCTGAGTACAGATCTGAAGTCAGAATTGAGTTATCACGCTAGATAAAAATGTTATTGATGATTGATAGACGAACAAAATTCCCGGTGTGTCCCTTTAACTGGGTTCATGCATGTATTATGGGAGTTACGTACCTTTGAAATGAGCAAAAAATATGAAGGAAAGGTGACAACTTGTTACATCTTGCTATATGGAGGTTCTACAGCTTGCTGTATAGAGGCTCTATAGCCTGCTTTATAGATGTTCTACAGCTTGCTATATAATGGTTCTACAGCTTACTATATAGAAGTTAACACAGCTTGCTGTATATCTGCTCTACAACTTGCTATATAGAGGTTCTACAGCTTGCTATATAGAGGTTCTACCGGTTGCTACATGGAGGCTCTGCAGCTTGCTATTTAGAGGTTTTACATCTTGCTATATGGAGGCTCTCACAAGTCACAAGGGATTATTTCTATTAAATTGCACTTACCTGTTAAGATTTTTAGCTCACCAGAGCACAAAGTGCTGATGTCTGTCGTCTGTCAGCGTTTGTTGTGCGTCGTGTGGTGTGCGTCGTTAACAATTTGAACCTTTAAAAGTCTTCTCCTCTGAATCTACAGGGTTCTCAGCTTTCATCTTTGGCACATAGCATCACCTATAGGTCCTCTACAAAAGTTATATAAATTATGTCCTTGGAGCCAAAATTGGCCCTGCCACGGTCCCAGGGGTGGCCAGTTTTCTCTAGCTGACTGTTGTTTTCGGTACATGTAGCAGAATGATGGGTTCACTTAGGTTAGGTATGGGGAAAACTTTAAAAATCTTCTTGTCAAATACTACATGTCACAGAGCTTAGATATTTGGTGTATATATTTACTTAGTATACCTTGTTAAAATTGGTAAATATCATAGTTCTGAGGTTAAAATTGGCCCTGCCCTGTTGGTTATACTTTGAAATAGACTTTTACACTATAAAGTGAGTGAGTGAGTTGGGTTTTACGTCCGACCAACAGTATTTCAGTTATTTGCAGACGGCACCCGCATGAGACAAGTTATAGCTCTGCCTCACTGGAATACTCCTGCCGCAGGTACATGGCAAAGGCACGCCACCCAGTCACATTATCCTGACACCGGGCCAACCAGTCCTAGAACTACACCTTTATTGTCGAGCGTAGACAAGGGAGCTACTAGTACCAACTTTTAACGGTTTTTGGTCTGTCGTTGCCGGGGATCGAACCCCCGACCTTCCGTACCGCAGGCCGACGCAATAAAGGTTCCCCTGAGCTAGAAGGAACCCAGATACTCAGTCTGTCTTACGTAATCAAAGGTCAAGTTCCTGGTCAAAGCTCTCTAAAGTTGCCTGCTTCAGAATTAGTGTCTGTTTGTTCACACTGTTTTAACCCATTCCCTCATAGGCTATTTTCAGATCCTTCCTCTTTGAATAAATCTACTGATAAGGAGAAAAGAGAAAAGAGAAAAGGAAAATTTCAGAATTGTGTAGATTTGAAACCATTGTGATAAATAGAAATGCTCTATTTTTTGCAATGCTTCAATTGAGGCCAGTTGTTGTTGAATTGTTATGGAAATGCTGACCATTCATATATATTTCAACAAGTGCGTATGGCTGCAGTGTTTAACATTGTATCCTACACTATACATATACAATTGTTGCGTTTGTATGAGAATGGACGTCATTCAGGTTTCAAATAAGTGATACTCACAATGTGCTTTCCTAGTTTTCCTTACTACATATAGTGTAAGAGTTCCATTAATTATTTAAACTAATGAGGAATGCCCTGCATTACCAAAGAACAAGTGTATATGTCTGCAGTGTTTCTCATTGTTTGCTTCACAATTGTTATGATGTCTGGTAATTGCTCATTTACCTTGCCTTTGCAGGGTTTTTTGTGTATTAAACCATGCCATTGTGTTCTTGCAATGTCAGTGCACCTCATTCTTCCGTATGTCATTGCCATAAACAACAATGTTTACTCATCCAGTCATGACAACACACAATTTGTTCCAGTCATATACATGTTCATTGTTGCTTTTCATGTCATTTATACATGTTCAATACTTAACCAATTTGCGCCCAGCGGGTTCTTCGGTGCTGATATATTCGTCCATTTTTTATCTAAGAGGTGTCTAGTTTAATCTTTGCTTTGTTTCATATTGTAATTCCTATCAGCGAATAGTATAGACTCTGATCAGACGCGGCATTATGCGAGGTCTGATCAGAATCTACACTGTTTGCCTATGTCCATTATATGGGATCATGGGCACAAATAGGTTAGATTTTGCATTTATGTAGTGCTTTAATTGAGGTCAGAATTTTTTCTTGTTGTTGAATTGTTACCGAAATGCTGACCATTCATATATGTTTCAACAAGTGCATTTGGCTTCAGTGTTTCACATTGATTGCTACACAACGCATATACAATTGTTGCGTTTATATGAGAATGGACGTCATTCAGGTTTCAAATAAGTGATACAATGTGATTTCCTTGTTTTCTTTACTACATATAGTGTAAGAATTTCATTAATTCTTTAAACAAATGAGAAATGCCCTGCATTACCAAAGAACAAGTGTGTATATGTCTGCAGTGTTTCTCATTGTTTGCTTCACTACACATATACAATTGTTATGCTGTATGGTGATTGCTCATTTACCTTGCCTTTGAAGGCGTATTCTGTATAATAAACCATGTCATGGTTTGTCATCTAGTCATAATAGAACACAACATATGCTATAGTCATTCTACATGTTGTTTATTGTTGCTTTTGAAGCCTTTTAGTACACCATATGGCATCTCGTTTCACTGATGAAAATCATGACATTAATACTTTTTTTGTTCAATACTTCAAATTTTATAGATTAGATTTCAACTTGTTATATCATATCTCATGTTTTCTTCAATTGATTTGTATACAAGACTCCACCCTTCATGAATACTTGTTTGAAAAAATTGATTCCGTTACCTTACAAAAAAAAAAAACCCAACTATTTATTACTGCCACTCTCTTGTTTTTCTATAAGCAGACAGTGTATTCTGGTTAGACATTTGCTCAGTTTCACTTTCCCTATTTAGTGATTTTGCAAACAAAGCGTATCATGCAAACAAAGTGTATCATGCAAACAAAGCGTATCATGCAAACAAAGCGTATCATGCAAACATGCATTTGCTTCCTTTACTCTGTTATGTTTAAAAATATATCATTCAGAATCTTCTCATTGTGGCAATAACATTATTCGAAAAACCAAAGTCAGTATTTGATCCAACTCAGTTAATATACTCAGAGAGGGTGAACATTGTATAAATATGTATGGTAGTATAAATATGCGTTGTGGAAATTGTTCATACATAAACTCTTCCCCTCATGAACAACCACCTATTATAATTAATGTGTCACTAGCAAAACATTATTTTGTCATCTGGTGCTTCTTGGACTGTTGAGCCCTTGTTGCAAAATATGAAATGGTGTTCTATGAGGAGAAAGTTCATATCTGACACGTGTACAACTCCTCCAATGCATTGCACTGTTGATGTTAAATTAATAAATATACAAACTGATGTTCACAGTATCTTTTCTTGCTGAGCCTTTCAAATAGACTACAAAACAATTTCCCCGATATTGACGCCTCTGTTAAGGTCACTTTCTGAAATTATTGTGATAAATAGAGCATTTGCGCCATAGGAGCAAGTGCTCTATTTATCACAATGGTTTCAAAACAATACAATTCTAAAGTTTCCTTTTCTCTAGTAAATGCTTCTTTTCAGTAAATTTATTAAAAGACGAAGGATCTAAAAACAAGTTGTAGGAGGAAATGGATTAATCCATAGCTTGATTTCAGTACTGATGACAGATGGTTGCTGAAAACAATCCGAAACAGAATGCTCCTTAGCTACTATCTGCTAGGATATAGGAAATATTTCTTTTTGGCACATTGTATGACTGTATAGTCGGAGTATAGAGTTAAACTATTTTCTTGAGTGGAGAAATGAATTAAATGCGTTAAAATGAGTGTCTATGGAGTAAAAGGCAAACGTTTACAGGACCATATCAACAGTAGATATTATTTACAAAACTCACACCATCCATTGGCATATCAGTCAAATTTCTCCTAACCTGATGCTAAATTTGCTGAATTTTAACAAGCTATAAATCTTCATTTCAGAAGACTAAGTAGCCAATTGACATTTCTCTCGAGGTCAAATTCACTTTTGCTAAAGTGTTTTACTAGAAAAAGTCTATACAGCTTAATTATTTATAGTGTAATTACTATTGTCCTGCAAAATTCACATGACGTTGCTGACCTCAATTATAATTTCACACTTAGCTTGGTTTCTGTATATATCTTCGGTGGTGTCTATGAATTATTTATACGAGGATAAAAAGTGGTTGGCTTTCTGCCGAGACATCTTGCGAAATGCTAAAATGTGTCGGGCTAAGACACATGGAATAAAAACAGTGATAATATCTTGTCTCCTGCGCTTTTTATTGTGTACAATGTACTGGCGATTATGGATATATACTGCATCATCTCATGTTAATTTACTCTTCCATGAACCCTTTCCCTCATACAAACGTGTTTTCACGCATTTGCAAACAGAGTAGACCCAGATCAGACGGCTCCTAGAGGAGCTGTCTGATCAGGGTCTGCTCTGTTTGCTAATGGAATTAGAGAGATCTGATTCTTTACCTTCTAAAATGGTTACAATGTTTTACCTTCTATATTTCAATATAACTATTTTGTCCATGAATATTCAGTAGGTATTGAAAGTTGAAATAAACATACAACAGGGAAAGGGTTAAGGTCAACATCAGGTGGATTTTGGACTAAACTCTTGAAAGTATCCTAATAGCTAACTTTCAAAAGCATGGGAAAAATGAATTAAATCTCATTACCCCATGGTCCTGCTTTAAAAGATATTATTCATGACCGAAGCCTCCAGTACTGTAGGTACTTTGATTAGATATAAGAAGGAATCGGCTCGCTTCCAAACAGAGGAGACAGAAACCGTTAAAAGACTTGGTGTAAATAATAGTGAAAATAATATTTTGACTTTATATCCAAATCAAAGACTGCAGTATCAGTTATGATAGATCAGTAAAAATAGATACTTTTCTAGATTTTAATTATCCAATAAAGCAGAATTTGCATTTACACATATATTCCTACATAAAATACCATTATTATCAATTATCCCTTTCCCTGTTCTATGTTTATTTCAAATTTTATTACCTATCGAAAATTCATGGACAAAATAGTTATAATGAAATATGGAACGTGGAACTTTGTAGCTATTTTAGAAAATAATTAAACAGATCTATCAAATTCCATTAGCAAACAGAGAATGCCATGATCAGACGGCTCCTCTAGGAGCCGTCTGATCTGGGTCTACTCAGTTTACAGATGCTTGACAACATGTTTATATGAGGGAAAGGGTTATTGCAAATAATAGTAAAGTTTTAGCTAATAATGCAACATTTAGGTAAATTTGGGTCTTGTAAACCAAGCTTAGTAGACATATCAACAACTGACATGTGATCTGGAAGTACACTGTATTGATTTCATTAACCCTTTCTTCCATGAATATTCCAGTAAAAAATTATGACGTCATGAATATTAATTAGATTAATTTGTTTTGATAGCACATTGAGACAAGAATTTTGAGAAAACTGTGAAATCATATCTATATCATATCATAAGCAAACAGAGCAGACCCTGATGAGACTACTGGGCCATCTGATCTGGGTCTACTATGTTGCAAAGGCGTAGAAAAGTGCATTGATGGAGTAAAGGGCTAAAATATATTATAGAAGTCATTCAGGTCATTATTGAATTTTAGCCAGAGCATGCCACGGGGTTTCAATCTTTACCTTTGGAAATAGAAAAAAAAACTGTTTCACCAATAAAGTTCATGTGCATCAAAACTAGACAAAAGCTTGAAGATAGAAATCCTAAGGCACCATTCGATTTCTTTCAATACAGTATAACCTGTCTTGAGGGGTCATCAAAAAGAGGTCTAATTATGGGTATGTAAGGCAGGTGGTAGCTTTATGCAGGTCAAAAGTAATGCAAAAAGCTCCTATAGGGTCTTTCTGCATCACGTTTGCCCTGCATTAAGAAACAATCTGCTTTTTAACACTCCAGTGTTCAATAAATGAGTGGCTGCTTGAGACAGGTTCTACTGTGTAAGGTTAAAAAAATAAAAATACTATATAGTGATGATATAGTGATGACCTGTTATTCTGTGCATTAAGAATATGATATAGCTACCATAGAATACAGTTTTTAGGATGTTTACCCTTTTCTCCATTGAATATTAATGTAAGAAATAATGACATCATGAATATTAGATTATTGTTACACTGGCATATGAACACTGGACAGTTTGACCCGGACAGAAATTGAAGAATCAGATCTATATCACATGATAAGAAAACATAGCAGACCCTGATCAGACAGCTTCTATAGGAACTGTCTGATCTGGGTTTACTCTGCAAAATGTGTGAAAGGTGTTTATATGAAGGAAAAGCAGCTAACAGATAGTTAACCATTTCCCTGTTTAATATTCATGAAAAAAATACTGACATTAATATTATTTATATTAATTTTCATAATGGCATATTATGCACATATTACATGTTTTCTCAGACAGAAACTCTTGTCTGATATTTATATACAATAAGTAAAATGAGCAGACCCTGATTAGACGGCTCCTACAGGAGCTATCTGATCTGGTTCTAGTCTGTTTCCTAATTGATGAATTTGCAAAGACGTCCAAATAAAGGAAAGGGTTAATAATGCTTGACTGCTCTGTATTGCTTTCATCATGCATAAGCTTCAAATAGCCTATTCAGGTGGCAGCTGCAACAGTATTCCTCTACAAAAGAGAGAAAGAACAAACTGCAAACTACTGGAAAGTAGCAATAAACTCTTGGAAATGATTGAATTATTTCTTCACGAAACAGTTTTAAAACCTAACACAGAAAATGCTGTTTTGCAAGCTGTGGCCCTGTCTCAAATAGAAATTTATTCAGTATTTCATAATACAATAGAACCCCTCTAATGCGACCACTTAATGAATACACGTCACATGGGTGTCGTTATAAGCAGGTGGTTCCTTTAGGAGCTTTCTGCATTACTTCTGTCCTGCATTAAGCTTCCACCTGCCTCTAACCCCCCCCCCCCCCCCCCGAGTTATACCTCTTTTAGGTTTTAGAGGGTTTTTTACTGTACAATGAATATTCACTGATCTAATCTATGTAATAGAAAATGTACTTGGAAATGTTTTTGGCCATGGTAGAAACTAGAAATTAATCTATAAAATGGTCAAAGCTGGGGACGTATTCATGTGGTTTCTTAATAGGAGAAATCTAGGTTTTTTCCAAATTTTAGCAATAAAGTCGATCTGAGTGTTTAAATACTCATTGACAAACAAAACCTTTCTATAAACTATAAACATGACTCTATTGGAGACTAATCTAAATTAATGTTTCGTCCTCTACTTACTCTAAAGTTAATTTCAGTTGTGAATCTTAATGAATAGGGACCCATGTCTGTAAAGTCCTTAACCAAACTTTGGGACCCTGATTAGACTGTTCTGCCAAGAATCATTCTGATCCAGGTCTACTGCATTTAAAAAAGCATATATATACAAGGTAAGGCATTACAGCAAACAAAAATGGTTGAAGTGAATACTATTTTTAGCAAATATCTGTAATACATATTGTTTGGTATCCTAAGAAAGTATTTGTAGGACAGCACTGCAGACAGACTGCTTTCAGTGTGTTTCATTTAGCAGGCATACATGTATTTACTCCAGACAAAAACAAGATACCACATGTTAATGGATGTCAGGGTCAAAAACATTTGTTTCAATAAATTTACACAAAATGTCCAGGGGTAAAACCCACATGTGCCAGAAACTGGAGGAATACAATATCAAATTCGCCATACACAGCAGCTTGGTATAACACGCAAAGAGTGGCACTGTTTAGTAATATTAGTAGTCTTCCATCCTCTGGGCATGTCACCTCATCACATCTTTGAAGTATGTCTGCCCAACTGCAAGCACCTAGGCACCAGGGTCTAGGCAAATCTGCTCCATTACTTAAATGATAAAAGGAACCGTTTACTCAAAATACAATCAAACATGCATTCCCTACTTTGCTAAAATAATCCTCTATACAGATAAAAAAATCATTTGCACCAAAATTACTACCTCTAATATCTCATCAAATGCATTCCCATTAGTTTGAGAATGGATATAAAGTAGAACCTCTCTAATGCGACCACTTAATGAATAAACATAGCTGTCTTTATAAGCAGGTTGTTGCTTAATGCGGGACAAAATTAATGCAGAAAGCTCCCTCTAGGAGCTTACTTTTGTCCTGCATTAAGCTACCACCTGCCTTTACCACCCAGAATCTCTTTAGGGTGGTCGCATTAGAGGGTTTTTACTGTATTTGCAATAGGATTGAGCATTGAAGAAATATGGATGCTATAGTTGGTAATAATCATCACAAAAAATCACTATATGGCCTTTCCCCGACGCCCGTTAAATGGCTTTTGCAAACTATGCTGACTAATTCAAGACAGAAGGAGCTCTCTTATCAGAGTTTGTTCTGTTTGCCTATTGTGCTTTTAGCTCACCTGAGCCAAAGGCTCAGGATGAGCTATTGTGACCGCGATGTGTCCGTCGTCTGTCCATATTTTCAAATGACATCTCCTCTGAAACCGCTGACCGGACTTTAACCAAACTTTGTCAGAAGCATCAGTGGCTAGGGGGAACGAAATATTGTTCAAATCAAGACCCCAAACCAAAAATGGCCCGGCCGGGGGCTTATCAGTATTTCATAGGAAAATCTTTAAAAATCTTCTCCTCTGAAACTATAAGGCCTAGACCTTTAATATTTGGTATGTAGTATTATCTAATGGTCCTCTACAAAGATTGTTCAAATAATTACCCCAGGGCCAAAAAATGACCCACCCCGGGGCTTATCAGTTTTTCCACCCCGGGGCTTATCAGTTTTTCATAGGAAAATCTTTAAAAATCTTCCTCTCCAAAACCTGTAAGGCCTAGAGATTTTATATTTGGTATGTAGTATGATCTAGTGACCCTCTACAAATATTGTTCAAATAATGACCCCAGAACCAAAACTGGCCACACCCCAAGTGCTTATCAGTTTTTCATAGGAAAATCTTTAAAAATCTTCTTCTCTGAAACTGTAAGGCTTAGCCTTTGATGGTATGTAGCATCATCTAAGGTATTCCGTTTCAATGCTGATTATTCAAAGTGGAAGGTTCAGCATTGTTTAAAGATAGAGTCCATTCCAATTGAAGGATCTGATTTGCAAGAGGTTTTGAATGACAAACAGTGCAGACCCTGACTAGAGGGCTCCCCTAGGAACCCTCTGGTCTGGGTCTACACTGTTTGCAAATGTCAATGAACTCAATTTCTGCATTCAAATGGTTACAATCTGTTAACTGTATGCAATAAGTCTATATCTATGTATAACATGCTAACATTAAATAATACCTGGTTCTGACGAAATTTCTCAGAATTTGACAGGGAGTGTTTGAGAAGGTGTCGTCCACTGTTGCCATGGTCACCATACATTTGCAGATAGATTTCACTGTCACTCCCATCCTTGTTCACTGCTCAAAGTTGCAGCGATACAACATACTTCAGCACTGCAAATAGACACATATGACAGATCTCAAATAGTTTACCATGACTGATACATGAACAAGAGTTTCTAAAACAAACAGTAGTGCTCATTTGTTTCCCAGGGTTATAATAAATTCTGAAGGGCGATGAATTCTGGTGGGAGTTCAAAATATAATAAAATTACCGTTTAACCTTTCCTTAATACCGACGGTATTTCATGCCTTTGCAAACAGAGTAGACCCAGATCAGACAGCTCCTGCAGGAGTCATCTTATCAGGGTCTGCTCTATTTGTTTATGAAATTGTAACAGATCTGACTTTACAGTTTCTATCAGTAGCAAAAATACCTGTGCACATATGACATAAAATCAGCTAATAAATATTCATGATGTCATTAAACCTTTACTTCATGAGTAGTCAACTGAGAAAGGGTGTGTACAAGTTTTGCAATTTCAACAGTAAAATGAGTACATGTATAATGTAAAATGTTAGCAAGAAACAATACAGCAAAACCTCTCTATAACGGCCACTAAATTGAGTAACTTAGTTGGTATTTAGTGCAGGTGGCTGCTTAAAGCAAGGTGAAACTTTTACCTTGCTTTAAGCAGCCATCTGCCTTTAACACAAAATACTTAATGTAATTTAGTGGCCGTTATAGAGAGGTTTTACTGTAACACATATGTACTATTTCCAGTTATTCAGAACTATAACAAGAGTGACAGTGGGCACAATATACGCCCGTCGAGGTCTTGTTCAACATAAACTGGGGTTAACGTATTTGCTAAACTCAAATTCTAAGTCCAATTTTGCGACCAAGTTTCAAGGTTTTAAACAGGCATACTTTAACAAAAAACCTTAACCAAAAATTCTGAATTAAACAGTGCCATAATTGTGTCTAAATGCTTGACAGAGTTACATTGTATTTACTCTTGCCTACAGATGAAGCTTCTGATTGTGAACAAATGTTTCAAGTTTAAAAGCTTTATCTGAAAGGGCTATGTAAATAAGTGGACTTTAACCAAAACCTTAACCAAAAATTCCAAGCTAAAAAGCGTCATAATTATGTCAAAATGTTAGACAGAGTTATGTACTCCTGTCTACAGGTGAAGCTTGTGATGGTAAACAAGTGTTCCAAGTTTAAAAGCTATATCTCAAGAGGTTATGTAAATAAATGGAATTTAACAAAGCCTCAACCAAAAAATTCTAAGTTAAAAAGGGGCATAATTCGGTCAAAATGTTTGACAGAGTTATTTACTCTTGCCTACAGGTGAAGGTTGTGACAGTGAAGTATTCTAAGTTTGAAAGCTTTATCACAAAGTGTTATGTAAATAAGTGGACTTGTTCCACATAAATTGAGGTTAACATTTTTGCTTAATGCAAATGCTAAATGCAAATTTTAAGTCCAATTAAGCGACCTTGACCTTAGATAAACGAGCCGGGACTTGGCAGGCTACTGTAGCATGTCTAGATAAACATTGTGTTAAATTTGGGAAGGATCCACCAAGCTGAACTTGAGTTAGAGATGTTACAGACAGACAGACAGACAGACCGGTTAACATTTTTGCTAAACGCAAATTCTAAGTCCAATTGTGTGACCTTGACCTTGGATAAACAAACCGGGACTTGGCAGGTAGATAAACATTGCGCTAAAATTTGAGAAGGATCCACCAAGCGGAACTTGAGTTAGAGATGTTACAGACGGACAAACTGACAGACACACAGACAGCGCCATTCCATATGTCCCGTTTTTTCAAACGGGCATATAAAAATTAAAAATTTGATTCCATTTTTCTACTGCATTGTCTGTTTTTCTTTCAGTCTACATATTTCAAATGACTTTTTTAAATCTCTCTCTAAGAGTTTTTCCATTTGTACAGATACAATTAACATGATGAAATACTTGAGTCTTGTGTTACCTTTAGAAACTTGTATTGCTGGCCAGGGTACTGGAAATTCCTTCCAGCCATCCAGCTTGTTGTCAAATGCGACCAACTCGTTAAGATCAGCGGAGAATGTATCATGGGTGTCTTTATCCTGAAATGTGATCTGCATATTGAAAACACAGGTTTATAATATTTGTTCTGGTGTCATAGAAA
Source organism: Azorinus chamasolen (assembly GCA_963576725.1). Classification (NCBI taxonomy): domain Eukaryota; kingdom Metazoa; phylum Mollusca; class Bivalvia; order Cardiida; family Solecurtidae; genus Azorinus; species Azorinus chamasolen. Next base: position 77,619,688 of record OY755241.1, on the reverse strand, counting down.
TACTCTACTAAAGATTCTTAACTGTTTACCCTATTAATATGCATGTAAGAAATAACGCCATCATGAATATAAATTAGATTAATTATTATAATAGCAAATGGACACAAGAATATTTGGACATGGCAGAAACAGCAGTCAATCATATCTATCTCGTATATCATAGCATAAGCAAATAGAGCAAACCCTGATCAAACGGCTGCTACAGTATCCATCTGAATCTACTCTGTTTGCAAAGGCGCAAAAAGGTTTATTCATGGAGTAAAGGCTTAAATTTATTTGATCCCTTTGCCTGATGGGGGCAAATTTTGATGTATTTTCCCTTCCTGTAAAAAACTGTCTGATCACAGTCTCCTGTGTTTGCTTATGAACATAATATAGTATAGAACTAATTCTAAAGTTTCTGCCATGGTCAAAATATCTTGTGTTTATATACCACTGCAAAATTTCATCTAATAGATATTCATGATGTCATTTATTTCTTGCATGAATATTCATCAGGTAAAGGTTTAAGCTACACCTAAACAAATAAAAAATTAATGAAAACTAGAGGTTTTTGTCACAAAAACCGGATGTCTCCCCTCTAATAAAAACAATATGTAAAGGGAAATCACTAAAAATGTTATGGTCTTGATGAATGATACTTCCCCTCATTATGCGTTTTCCGCACTACATTTTTCAAGAAGAAAATGATAACAGCTAATAACTCAAAAAATACTGATACCAGATGTATGGCCCTTGTGCATGACACTTACTTTCATCATGCTCTTTCCAAAAATAAAATGTCATTCCAATAGCATCAGTCGAACAGGAGTTATTGATCGGCCAAAAAATGTAACAAAGGGCAATAACTCCAAAGGTATTGAAGCCAGAATTATGACCCTTGTTCATGACACTTTCTCTCATCATGCTCTTTCCATGTATGAAGTTTCAATACGATGGCAAGAGCCATGTAGGAGTTATCGTCCGGACAAAAAAGAATTAAACAAATGTACAAGGGGCAATAACTCTAAATTTATTGAAGCTCGAGTTAAGAATCTTATGCATGACATTTTCTCTTATCATGATCGTTCCATGTATGAAGTTTCACTCCAATGGCTTGTGTCACATAGGAGTAACCATCCGGACAAAAAATTGTGATTTTTTTACAAAGGGCAATAACTCGAACATTAGTGAAGCCGGAGTTATGGACCTTGTGCATGACACTTCCTCTCGTTATGATCTTTCCATATATGAAGTTTCAATCCAATGGCATGAGCCATATAGAAGTTATCGTCCGGACAAAAAAGTGTGAATTTTTTACAAAGGGCAATAACTCCTATATTAGTGAAGCCAGAGTTATGTACCTTCTGCATGACACTTCCTCTCATTATGCTCTTTCCATATATGAAGTTTCAATCAGCTGGCATCAGAAATATTGAAGTTATTGTCCGGACAAAAAATTATGATATTTTTTACAAAGGGCAATAACTCCAATATTAGTGAAGCCAGAGTTATGGACCTTGTGCATGACACTTCCTCTCGTCATGATCTTTCCATATATGAAGTTTCAATCCAATGGCATGAGCCATATAGGAGTTATCGTCCGGACAAAAAAGTGTGATTTTTTTTACAAAGGGCAATAACTCCAATATTAGTGAAGCCAGAGTTATGGACCTTGTGCATGACACTTCCTCTCATTATGCTCTTTCCATATATGAAGTTTCAATCAACTGGCATCAGGCATATTGAAGTTATCGTCCGGACAAAAAGTGTGACGGACAGACAGACGGACATACTAACAAATGGGTAGTTGTGTGACTTTTTCCTTTGATCTTTTCTTGTGGGACTAGTCCCACAAGAAAAACTATTTTTGGCTCTAACTTTGGAAAAGAATGATCTGGAAGCTAACCCTAACCCTAACCCTATGTCCCACAACTGGCCAGGTTAATGTCACAAGAAATGGCCAGGTTAATGTCACAAGAGATGGCCAGGTTAATGATTTTACTTGTGCGACTAGTTAGAAAAAGTCACACAACTACCCTTTGGTGAGTGCGGACGGACGGACAGACAGACAGACAACTCTCAGGAAAACAATATGTCTCCCCCATATAAATATGGGGGGAGACATAAAAATACAGTGTCATGTTCTTTTTATTTGACATTATTTACCAACAAAACATAAATTGGTCACCTTTCTACATGTATACACATGTATTTACTGTGTGTTTTTACTGTGATAATTCGACTGACTCAAATGATTTTTTTGTGCAATGATGTACATCTTGTTTCAGGTCTATATGACTCTCGAATAGAGCAAGGAGAAAAGATTGCACCTACCTTACGGACTTGCTTAAGGAATTATATAGTTTTAACCAGGGCCAAATTTTTTCTTATTTTATGTGCCATTATAAATATTACCCTTTCCTCCATAAATATGCTTTTCTACACCTCTGTAAAAGTCACCTACAGGATCAAATGCTCTATTTATCACAATGGTTTCAAATATGGAAATTCAAAAATTTCCTTTTCTCTAGTTAATGCTCCTTTTAAGTAGATGCATCCAAAGAGGTTGGATCTAAAACTAGAGGTTTGTTTTTGTCACAAAAACAGATGTCTCCCCCACCCATTCTCTTTCCAATACACAAGTATAGTGTCTGTAACTCCAAACTCCAAAACATAGGTGCACAAGAACTCATGCTGGTGAACATTCCTGTGAAGTTTGGTGACTCTAGTACTAGCGGTTTCAGAGATACGCGCGACACAAAGTTTCTCTAATTTTAATCAATCAAGGGCAATAACTCTAAGATTATAAGGGGGAGACAATTAAAAAAAAACGAGTACACAACAACACATGCTGGTCAACATTCCTGTGAAGTTTGGTGACTCTAGCCCTAGTGGTTTTAAAGATATGCATGATACAAAGTAAACTTTCTCTTATTTTATGCCATAAGGAAAGTAACTCCAAAGTTATCAGGAGGAGACAATTAAAAAACCCAGATTCACAACACCTTATGCTGGTGAACATTCCTGTGAAGTTTGGTGACTCTATTCCTACTCGTCTCAGAGATACGTGTAAAAGGAAGTTTCTCTAATTTTAAGATATCATATCAGGGGCAATAACTCAAGAATTATCAGGGGAGACAATTAAAAATACCAAGGTGCACAACAACTCATGCTGGTCAACATTCCTGTGAAGTTTGGTGACTCTAGCCCTAGTGGTTTTAAAGATATGCATGACACAAAGTTTCTCTAATTTTAAATAATCATATCAGGGGCAATAACTCCAAAGTTATCAAGGGAAGACAATTCAAAAGTCCCTTGTGCACAACAACTCATGCTGGTCAACATTCCTGTGAGGTTTAGTGACTCTAGCCCTAGTGGTTTCAGAGATATGCAAGACACTAAGTAAAGTTTGTCTAATTTTAAGTCATCAGGGGAAGTAACTCCAAAGTTAACAGGGGGAGACAATTAAAAAAACTTAGGAGCAAAACAACTCATGCTAGTGAACAATCCTGTGAGGTTTGGTGACTCTAGCCCTACTGGTTTCAGAGATACGCGTGACACAAAATTTGTATAGATTTAAGTGTTCAAATCAGGGGCAATAACTCAAGAGTTATCTGGGGGAGACAATTAAAAAAACATAGGTGCACAACAACTCATGCTGGTGAACATTCCTGTGAAGTTTGATGACTCTAGTACTAGCGTTTCCAGAGATACGCGCAACACAACGTTTGTTACAATCATTTGATGTACCTATATGAGTTAGCTCCCTTTGACCGTTATATTTGATTGACATCATTGAATGGTATATTTTTGCTTATTTGCATGTAAATTATATGTGTTTAGATGGGCATATTGCCTTACTTTCCTGAATAAAATCTATTGTGTAGGCCAACAACCAGTGCCAGCCATTGTACATGTAGTAACAACCTAATTAATATTCAAAGTGTTATTCCAAAATAGAATTGGAGTCATCCAGAACTTGGCCGAAGACGTTCGCTGATTTCCGTACAAAATCCCCGTTTCTAAAAAGGAGGCTCCTTTTTAAGAATTTAGCAGTATTCGGCCAGCGATAATATTTAGCTAAACAAATATATCCTTTCTGTCGGAAAATGGGTTGCAAGCATTATTTTCATTGTATGTATACCTGTATAGTTTCTGGTGTTGATTGATTAATACGATAAATGCGCATAACACATCTTTAATGAATATCATGGAGTAAAGGGATAATTATTCAACCTAACAAACAGTAAAAGTGTAGATCCTGATCAGATGTTATATCTTTGGCACAACATACAATGTGAGTCTAAACTGATTGCAAAACACGAAGACATCTTCATCAACTGATAACATAATGTGATATTTTTGGACACAAACAGTTAAAGATTGGTGTCTAATTTATTAATTTGAGCAGTTGAGCATTTAATTATAAGATAGAAATTTATGTCATTAACCCTTTCCTCCATAGGCTATTTTTAGACCCAACCTCTTTGAATGAATCTACCCAAAATGACCATTTACTAGAGAAAAGTAAAATTTTGTAGTTTGAAACCATTGTGATAAATAGAGCATTTGCTCCTATAGGAGCAAATGCTCTATTGATCACAATGGTTTCAAGAAGTGGTTATTACAGAGGCGTAGAAAGGCGTATTTATGGAGGAAAGGGTTGATATTGTTATGTACATTAGATGTTTACCTTAAATGTATCAGGGAGGCCTATCTGGAAGGGGTTTTCTTTCTCAGACTTCAGTGGCAAGGGCACAGAAAACAACTACAAGATCCAAGGGACCATCTGGGCCCCTTCGGCCTCCTGTGATCCCCTCAATGACCCAGGAACCCTCTGAAAATAATGATCTTCATTAAAATACTATGAAACTCATAATACATAGTACATATGTCACAGAGTTATGAAAATGATATATTATTTAAATTGAATTCATATTGTATTATGTTGATAAAGATTTGATTTGAAATATTTAAGACTTTCGGAAATTGTAGATTTGGGTACAGCTTTCAGAAAGTTTGGATTCTGCTTAATGCTTGGCAATCTGACTTATCACAATAAAATTAGTTTACAAAAGAGATATCTGTCTTTGACTGCCTGGATGTAAGTAAACAAACATTAGGTCAGCCTGGCCAGTATGTGCAAATAAGAGTGACACTAAATTAAGAGGCAAACAAAGATTTAGATTTTGAAGGTCTGGAGACAACAGTTTAGTATGAGAGGCAGTAATTAGGGTAATTAAGAGTTTGTACAGAATGAAAGATGGATGATGAAAGATGAATGGAATAAAATGATTGATTGATATGATTTATGTGTGGGTGTGGCTAGAATCAGGAGAATTGAGAGAGAGTTGAAGTTGAAGGAGTGTAAAAGTAAGATTGGATGGTTGAGAATGAAATAAGTTACAGGACAGCCATGTAAGAATAAGTAAAGAGGAGAGTTAAGTTTAGGGATCTGGGAGAATGAAGGTTAAGGTTCAGAAGAGTAAGATTAAAAGTGAAGAGAGTTAAGGTTTAAGGAAGAACTTAGGAAGTAAAGAAGGAAGGACAGAATAAGAAATTAAGAAGTTAAATGTGAGATTAAGAAGTAGATAGATTAAGTTAGAAAGTGAACTGGATAAAGTGATATGATATTAATAATTAAAAGATAAACTCACAAGAAGCGAGTAGCTTATGAAGTAAAATATCCCCGTAGTGACTCAGAAAAAGGCTCCCCAGTGACATAAATACAGTAAAACACCTCTACAGTGATCTGACACCAAAAATGGTCTATTTCTGGTTCTTAATGGCAGGTGGTAGCTTTATGCATTATGAAAGTAATGGAACTTTCTGCATTTAGTAAAATATATTGACATCATGAACATAAATTTTGTGGATTTTCATGTCATTTATAATGACAAAGGAAATGTGTTACTTTAGCAGATAGTGTAGAATTCCTTAAGCAAACAGAGCACAGCCTGATCAGACAGCCCCTATAGCAACCTTCTGATCTGGGCCTACATGGTTTGTAAAGGCATTAAAAATAATTTATGTGAAGTAAAGGGTTAAGCGACCACCTGTTCTTATAAATCATTAATTAACCCTTCGCTTGCTGAATTTTAAAATACATTTCTCCTTCTTTACCCATGCCCTGTTGTATAATTACATATATCTTCACTGTGTACAAGTATTTCGCTGTGCAATCACAACTCTGGAGTGCAATGGTTGCAAAATCAAGTTGTAAATAGTGCAGACCCTGATGAGACAGCTCCTGCAGGAGCTGTCTCATCTGGGTCTTCACTATTTACAGGTAGGTATATTGACGTGATAAGCAAGTGAAGTGTTAAGTGGTTGCTATTGACGGGTTTGACTGCAATAATGGTTTTACTAAGTAAAGACTACAAGAACTTTTCTATAGGATGAGTTGAACACAGCTATAGACTTAGATTACAAGGTTCTACACATCTGAAGTGCTACTGTATTCATATATCATTGTTGTTGAGATCTTCAAAGGAGTTTTTGTTAAACTACTATTTTATGTACTTAATTATTACACACAGACTTAAAACTGTGAATATCACTAGTAAATTTATTGTCACTTTTGTATACAGTTTGGTTCCAGATGAAAATGCTAGGAAACTTGGCATCTTCATAACTAACCCATTCCCCCATAGGCTATATTTAGATCCAACCACTTTGAATAAATCTACTGAAAAGGAGCACTAACTAGAAAAAAGGATTATTTTTGTTAGAATGTTGTAGTTTGAAACCATTGTGATAAATAGAGCATTTGCATCTGTAGGAGCAAATGCTCTATTTATCACAATGGTTTCAACAGGTGACTTTTACAGAGGTGTAGAAAGGCATATTTATGGAGGAAAGGGTTAAAATCCAAACCATTTGATACTGACCTAAGAAGATTTTTTTTTAAATGGAAGTGTGCTAAAAAGTTAACATGGTCTTTAAATATGAGTGATGTAAGACTAGAGTTTAAAGGGTCATGTACTTGAGGCATTGAGGTCCGGCACATCCTGCAGTGTATGGAGGAGGTCAGTTGTAGCTTCTCCTCTATCTCCTGGTTCTGTTGCTGCTTGTCACCAATCCACCTACAAATATACACAATTCGACTTCACTTTCCCTTCAAAGTGTGCTTGTCATAATAACTCAAATTATTCTTATACATTGCTAAAATAAAATCCTTATAAAATATTTTCAATTACATTTTTGTAGCCGTCTGAACTGGATCTATTCTGTTTGCAAAGGCATTATCCCTTTCCTCCATAAATAAGCCTTTCTTCCGTCTGTAAAAGCCACTTTATGAAACCATTGTGATAAATAGAGCATTTGCTCCTACAGGAGCAAACGCACTATTTATCACAATGGTTGCAAAACTAAAAAATTCTAAACTTTTCCTTTTCACTAGTAAATGCTCCTTTTCACTAGTAAATGATCATTTTCGGTAGATTGATTCAAAGAGATTGTGTCTAAAAATAGCCTATCGAGGAAAGGGTTAAAAGGATTCTCAATGAGGTAAAGGTTAAATAACTGAATGCTCAATATTCAAAGTGAAATGGACAATCATCGTTTAATGATAGAATCGTCCACTATGAAAGGCTTAAATTTGCAAGAGAATATTTTAGACGACAAACAATGTAGACCCTAATCAGAGAGCTATAATTCATCTGATCTTGGTCTGCACTGTTTGGAAATGGCAGTACACTGGTTTCCTGCAGTCAAAGGATTAATTCACAGCTTTGACTCTTATAAGAGTACAACTATGAGTCAGGTCCTTGCTTATAAAGCTTTTAGTTGAGTCTGAGTTTCGTTCTCAGGCTTTTGATTGGTCAGATTTGAGTTTTCAAGCTTTTGATTGGTCAGATTTGAGCCAAAGGCTCAAATCTGACCAATCAAAAGCTTGAGAACGATCTCAGACTCAACTAAAAGCTTTATAAGCATGGACCCAGGTCCTTGCTAACAGAATATGGCTTAAACTGTTACAGTTTTATACCATCATTATAACTAAAGACTTCATAGTGTCACTCACCTGTTACACATAAACACATGCTCCTCGCCAGCAAATTCTCCCTTCTTCACCATGATCTTTTCCAGTAACCATGGCTTCCCTGGACCCTTAGCAACAACCAGCTTTTCAAGGTCATCAAGGTCAACTGCCTCCAGAACAAACTTGTCCACCTGGATTGAGTATAAAGTCATGAGTAGAGAAAAACGTTAAGGTTTTTAATAAATCAAACTTCATTTACATGCAAAATCAGGAAGAATTCAATACATATTGGATTGTGAATATCAGTGAATAGTGACTCAACTTTTTCACAAAATCATATGAAAATTACTTAAATTGCATGCAATTAGAGCTTGCCACCTGTGCCAACAGTTCTGTAATTAGTTAAAATGGATTTTACATTTTGTTAATGAAATATTTGCACTTTGTTAATAGTATTACTAAGAAAAGAACAAAAGATAGCCATGATATTGAGTTGTCTTGCTTTATTTCAGAGTATAATGTAGAAAGAGATATCATTAATCTATCTTAATCTCAGTTACTTAATTATATCATACAATGGCATACATGTACATATATAGACAGATGTCTAGTTTTCATTTTAATGACTGTCAATCAACTATTTTGAAACCCCAATAAATACACTGGTAAATCTAGCTCTAGTCAACTTATGACAATTCCTACCACATTATCATTTCATAGACCTTTCAAAGCTCAAGTTTCAGAGTGGAAAAGCCCATCAGTGTTTAACCCTTCGCTTGCTGAATTTTAAAACACATTTCTCCTTCTTTACCCATGCCCTGTTGTATAATTACATATATCTTCACTGTGTACAAGTATTTCGCTGTGCAATCACTGCTGTGGAGTGTACTGGTTGCACAATCAACTTGTAAATAGTGCAGACCCTGATGAGACAGCTCCTGCAGGAGCTGTCTCATCTGGGTCTTCACTATTTACAGGTAGGTATATTGACGCGATTAGCAAGCGAAGGGTTAAGTATGGAGACCGCTCTGTATAAAAGACCTAACCCTTTCCTTCAAATAAACACCTTTTTACGTCTTTGCAAATGGAGTAGACCCAGATCAGACAGCTTATGTATGAGCCATCTGGTCTGGGTCAACTCTGTTAGCAAAGGAGTTAAAAGGATTTTATATGAAGGAAATGGGTTAAGTGAGGTTATTGTTTGTACTTATAAAGCCGGAATAGAAATAATTAAGAATTTAAGATTAAGGAAAGTCCGTCAGCCTGAAAACAAGTACATTGTAATGTAGAGATTAAATAAGTCCATGGTTAATGTCAAGAAACAGAAATGCATTAAAACTTTCCCTGTTCATTACAATATGAAAGAAATAATAATTTTACAGATGCTCTTTACAATTTAACATTTTCAAGGGATTGTTTTGCTTAGACAAAAACTATGGAATAAAATCCATGTCATAAGCAAACAGAGCAGACCCAGATCATATGACTCCTATAGGAGTCATCTGATCTAGGTCTACTCTGTTTGCATAGGCATGAAAAGGTGTTTATATGAGGGAATGAGTTAACAGAAATACACCACAAAGTTGTCAGTCAGTAAAGACACCAGTTAAATACTAAACAATAGTTATCTAACGGTATTTGAGTTGAAACTAACTCTTTGCAAGCTAGCAGTCAATTTCCGATTAGCTCTTCAAACAGATTGAGAAGTAACTCTTCATCTAAACAGGTTCAAACCTGTATCACACCCAAATCATAATATAGAAGGAAACTGGAGAAACTTCTCTTTAAAGGATTTTGTAGTAGATGACAATGACAGAGCAGAACCAACTGATTTAACATCAAGTTTTTTAACACTTTAGTTACAAACATTCTGATGTGACAGTTTTCAAAACAAATGCATCTGAAGGCACACATGCCATGGATGTTTCACATGTTTCTAGGAATACTGTTAAGCCCCGTTCCCACTGTCACGGTGCTGGTCCCGGTACCCCAAGGTACCTCCCGGCGAAGAAATAGGCGGCATCCGGGATGATACGGGGGCCTTATTTCTTCCTGACGTTGCCCCGGCGTTTCCCCCCGGCGTTTCCCTGATTTAGAAGCAGGATCTTCCAGTTTGACCCCGGACTATCCCGGTTAGTTTCCGGTTTGGCACAGTGTATTTACGGTGTAGAGCCGGCGTTTTCCAGGTTGAACACGATACAATCCGGTGTGACCACGGTCGTAGCCGGTAGTGCAGCGTTGGCAGTCGGTATCACCCGGTCATATCCCGGGTGTGCGCCGGTGACAAGCCGGCGTTATCCAGGTATAAATGGGGTTTGACCGTCAGACAGACCCGCTCATGCCTTGCCAGTCCCTAACTCCTCCGGTACAAAACGGGACTATACCGTTGTACACCGGAGCTATACCGGCCCAATGCCGGGTGTTCACCAAAGGTATATAGTGAATGAGGTGCTCGCCAACATCCTGGATTACTAGGGACTATCACGGTAAAGCCATGGTAGAAACCCTGACCTGCACCGGAATATACCGGCACTGTCCCGGAATTGCCAGGATTAAGCCGGTTTGGATATCTTTCCCGGTGACTCCTGGTTGTTTAAACATTTTAAAACATCCGGGGCTGTCTACCAGATTAAGCGGGATCAATACGGTTCATCAGGGATCTTCCCGGATGTTAACGGTGCCGCCAGGGATGTATTCCCAGTTTGAAACGGTTTGACACGGTTTCCCCCTGACCACACATCCGGGAGTTACCGGGGGGCCAATCCAGGAAGTAGGAACAGGGCTTTGAAGAGCAAAAACACAGGTGACATCAAAAGTCAACCCCAAAGCATTCCTGTTCTTCAGAGGCACCACAGCATGTGTACATGTTACTGGGTGTCTGACAAAAAAGCCACTCCATAAGTAAAGTACCTTGTGGCTTTGCAAACAGTGTAGACCCTTATAAGACACCATGCTGCAGATGTGGCATCTGAATTGGTTAGCCATTTTTGAAATACAACAGTCTCTGTAGTGTTTCCTTACTGAACTAGAAAATGTAGACCTTGGTAACAAGTCAAAAGGAAGTTGCTTTTAGTCTACACTTGCAAACTGCAAGAACCCACAAGATACCTTTTATCAATCAGTTCACATGTTACAAAGTACATTGTACTTGCAGAATAGCAGTACTAAATATAGACAAGTACTCTGTTGGAAAAACACATCTCCGGCATCACCTTATCGAGGGCTTGGTGCAAAACTATTCTAACTCCTTCACTAAAGTGAAGGAGTTAGAATAGTTTTCCACCAAGCCCTCGTTATAAGAATCTGATCCTTGAGTTACATTATGTGCATGCATCATTTAACATTGTTTGTTGGCCTTCTGTATTTTACTATCTAGCATTAACATCCACTTTCTCCATCGATATACCTTTGAATGCTCTTGCAAACAGAGTAGACTTAGATCAGATGGCCTGTATTGGAGCCATCTAATCAGGGTCTGCTGTTTTCTTATGGATTTCTATAGATCTGATTCTACATTTTTTACCAGGGTAAAACTTGTTTTTGTTTATGTATATACCATTATGAATATTAAGCTCATCAATATTCATGAATGCATTATTTCTGATGCAAAAAATTGTGGAGCAAAGGGCTAGCCGCACTGACGGGAGAATTCAAATATAGATTAACTCTATTTGGGTTCCCTAGTTCTGTCATGTGTCTAGTATAAAGCATGTTATATGGTGGGATTTTTGACACACACTGTCTAATTATCCTGACACAAGTCCAGCCAGTACTAGCACTACTCAAATATGCTGAATTCTAAAAGTGGGAAATCTTGGAATCTTTCGTAGGCTTTGCCCTTGGGTTGATCCCACCTCTTCCAACTTGAAAAGTGAACCCTTTATCCACTAGGCAACCATGTCCATCTATGTAACATGTGTAAATATTACTAAATAAGAAAAACAAAATATGAATTTGACCATCTGGCAAAACCATTACATTATTTCTGATACACATAGAACAAAGTGAGTGTTAAAGTACACACTTCTTTTTCTTGTTTAATATTAAAACAGGTAGAAAATGTTGTTATGTGACCACAAGAGGACAATATAAATCTGGAGTCCAAGCTACACAATACATTACCTCAGACAACTCATGCTGTAAAACAACCAGTTCCATTTTGCTACAGTAATTAACACTTTACTTCATAAATAAGCCTTTCAATGCTTTTACAAACGGAGCAGACCCAGATTAGATAGCCCTTATATGGGCTGTTTGATTACAGGGTCTGCTTTGTTTGCTTATGGAATTATATAGATCATATTCTACAGTTTCTGTCAAGGCAATCGAATCTTGTGTTCATATTGCCATCATAAATATTCAGCTAGCTGATACTCATAATGTCATTATTTCTTACATGAATATTCATGAAATAAGGGTTTAACAGCTTCATATTTGTATCCATTACTTATATCACAAATAACCAACAACTTGTAATACCCTTACTAAATGTATTAATGTTGTTGTTCTTTCTAATTGTGATGCAGATTAATCATTGTAGTTGTTTAAATGCTAATTAATCCTCTCTGAAACTACAATGCCTCCCAAGGACACAAATGCTAACTATTATGTCTGAAAAGAGATCATAACTTTAAGTCATCCAAATTTTGGCAAAGTGCATACAAATTTAATCTTAACATGTATTTTGATGTTACATTGTATATTGTATTGCCTAAAAGTCTCATGCAATCAAACAACTGTCAGTAAGAAGCCAATTTTCAGATGCCACTACACAAATGGACAAATGAGTAGAAGAACAGGTAACATTTTATGCTCCAAATTTTTTGAGTGGTGAAAGAAAAAAATAACTTTCTATAATTTTTTCATAAATATTAGTTGTACGGATATTCTTCATTCATAATATTATCTCATCTTCTTTGTAATCAGAAGAACACTTTAAAAGACCATATTAACCCATACCTTGATGAATATTCATGTTCCCTGATCAGACAGCTCCTACAGGAGCTCTCTGATCTTGGTCTATTCTGATTACAAATCGAGGGCTTGGTGCAAAACTATTCTAACTCCTTCACAAAGTGAAGGAGTTAGAATAGTTTTGCACCAAGCCCTCGAAATGTGCCATAAGGAATGGCTATCAGGTAAAATGTTAAAAGAACATTGGCATGCAAGGTAATTAAAATCAGTTGTTAATGGTTTAACCCTATCATGCACACATTCAAGAGCTTCATTTGAATGTATCACAGCCATCTATCTACTAGGAATACTAAATTTTCTTTAAAGCTATTGGATGTAACAGACAGGGAGTCTATGTGCTCAGTGCCTATTGTGAATAAATACCATTACTGCAATAAAATATACAGCACCCGCCTAAAGCAACCATTGAATGAATAGACTTAAGTGTCATTTCTTAACCCATTCTCTCATATTGACATTTTTTGACAAATATGTGTAAGTCACTTTTTGACACCATTGTGATAAGTAGAGCATTAATAATTTTGCTCCATAGTAGCAAACACTCTATTTATGACAATGGTTTCAAAACTAAACAATTCTAAAAGTTTCCTTTTCTTCCAGTAAATGCTCCTTTTCAGTCAAAGAGGTTGTATCTAAAAATAGCCTATGAGGGTAAAATGGTTGAATGCAGGATGAAAGTATCAAGCTACCACCTGACTCTGCTCTGTTTGCAAATGCGTGAAAACACATTTATATGAGGGAAAGTGTTAACCTGTTACCAGATAGAAATGCCTTCTCACACTTTTGCAAATAGAGTACAGTAAAACCTCTCTATAACGGCCACTAAATTAAATCAAGTATTTTGTGTTAAAGGCAGGTGACTGCTTAAAGCAAGGTGAAAGTAAAACAGAACGCTCCTATAAGAACAATAATATGGACAGTAGGAACAAAAGTTGTGCAATCATCTACCAATATCCTGCAACTTGGCAGTACTAATTCTAATTTTTTAAACCTTTAACTCCATTGTGTTGCTTTGAAAACAGAGTAGACACAGATCAGACAGCTCCTGTAGAAGTCGTCTGCTCAGGGTCTGTTCTGTTTGCTGGTGGAATCTGATTCTATGATTTTGCAATGGCCAAAAACTTTAAACAGCAATTAATTTAGATCAGTTGCCAAAATTCTGAAAGCATGCATTATGTCACAGATGTGCATTGCTTGCCACAGCTATTGTTCATGAGGTCTGTATGTTACAGTACAGCAAACACTGAAATCCTACCTGGCCCGCCTGGAAACGTTTGATGTTTGGCTTTTAATGAGATGACGTCTCCCGGAGTCTGAATTTGATCCGTATAATGTTATGAACACATTGGCATTGGTTGCTGCATTCATCTCCTCCTCACTTGTGTGCACCTCAATATAGTTGTCACAGAGCTATGAAAATGATATAATTGTAACAGGACTGGTGAAAAACATGCAGCCAGACCGGGGATCGAACCCGGGACCCTCACTTACAAGGCAAGTGCTCTAACCACTGAGCTATCCGAACCGCTTACTATCTTTCACCCAGTACCTTTACCCGGCCTGTCACACTACTCCCCCTTTTTCCCTGAGATTCTCGCCGAATCTGCAGCAGAAATCATGGGCGTGCACAGGGTCCGATTTTCAAGTTGGGCGCCAACTGTAACAGGACTGGTGAAAAACATGCAGCCAGACCGGGGATCGAACCCGGGACCCTCACTTACAAGGCGAGTGCTCTAACCACTGAGCTATCCGAACCGCTTACTATCTTTCACCCAGTACCTTTACCCGGCCTGTCACATAATGTATTCAAATATTATGTTTTGATATAAGTTAGAAGTGTGTTGTAAGAAATGTATAAATTATGAAGAATTAGTACACTGCTGAGTCTACACAGATATTAGTTAATTGATATAACTGATTGATCTGTGAAGACAGCTATGGAAAGGGCTGGTCATGTTGAGCATAATAATTAGTCTTATCAAAATATCATTAATGACCAGACTGTTGTATATGAACAAGTGCTATCCTGTGTCTTTGGTTGTATTGATGTAATTAAACAAACATTAGGACAGCCTGACCAGCATGTGCAAATACAAGTTAGTTAAGCAGTGGCTAAACCTCTAAAGGTGACACTAAGATATAAACAAAGATTTAGGTTTGGAAGGTCTGGAGACAACAGATTAGTATGAGAGGCAGTAATTAGTGTAATTAAGAGTTTGTACAGAATGAAGGGTGAATGATGAGAGATGAATGGAAGAAGATGGTTGGTTGATGAGAATTATGTGTGGGTGTGGCTAGAATCAGGAGAATGGAGAGAGAGTTGAAGTTAAGGGTAAGAAAGAGAACATAAGGGGAGAGAAGATTGAGAGTTAGGAAGTAACAGTTGAAGTGAAGAGTAGAAGTTTGAAGTTAGGATTGAGGAGATGAAGATTAGAGATAGAGATATAAGGCAGACATGAAGAATATTATAAGATATGAAGTAAAAGTTAAAAAAAACAGCAAGCGAGTGGCTTATAGGCTATTAGTACCCCAGAGAAGTAGAGCGGATCCCGCTGATATAGTAACAAACAAATGAAATGCAAAATCATCTTGATGCCTTTAGATGATTCTGTAAAATTCATAGGAGCAAATGCTCTATTTATCACAATAATTTCAAAACAACACAATTCTAAAAAAATAGTTCTAGTAAATGCACCTTTTCAGTAGATTTATTCAAAGAGGCTGGGTCTTAAAACTGGCTATGATGGAATGGGTTAACAAACTTGTTAAGTGGTGGGAGTTTATCATTACCATTGGATCCATATAACATGTAGAGCCACTTGGTACCTCATCAGAATCCAAACAACTTAACAATAAAACAAATGGGAGAAATTTGAAGCAAATTACATTTTTGAATAACCCTTTACATCATTAATATTCATTTTAGAAATAAAGACAATATACATATTAATTAGCCGGGTTTTGCTACAGTATAGGAACAAGATAAAAAATTGTGACGGTAGAAACTACAATCACATCTATTTTCTTTCATCAGCATACAATACAGGCTCTGATCAGACAGTTTTTGATCTGGATCTACTCAGCTTGAAAAGGCAGTAAAAGGAATACAGAGTTAAAGAATGTCATTCAGATGGTATGAAAGCACCATATTTAATTGCCCTATATACTTACATAGAATTATTTTACCCACTTTAGGTCCAAGCAGTGTATGTTGTCGCTGAAAACATTTCTTTGAATTTCATCACTAAGTAATCTTAACCCTTCGCTTGCTATTCACGTCAATATACCTACCTGTAAATAGTGAAGACCCAGATGAGACAGCTCCTGTAGGAGCTGTCTCATCAAGGTCTGCACTATTTCAAGTTGATTGTGCAACCAGTGCACTCCACAGCAGTGATTTCACAGCGAAATGCTTGTACACAGTGAAGATTTATGTAATTATACAACAGGACATGGGTAAAGAAGGAGAAATGTGTTTTAAAATTCAGCAAGTGAAGGGTTAAACTCCAAAACAGAAATTTATTAAGTTACCTTGGTGCTCCATTTTGGGTAGCACCTGGGGCATTTCCTTGCGTATATCTCCACCTATTTCCCCAACCCAGCCACGGAAGTCAATATCTCCTGAGTTGTCTGATCCTCTTATACAACCTAAAAATTTAAATTGGAAACAAATCAGTAACAAGAGATGTTTGTAAAACATGTATACCCCGACCCCCTGACCTTTGATCTAGTGACCTCAGCTATAGAGGTCATCTAGCGGTCATGACTAATCACCACAGCAACTTTGAATATCCTAAGCCAAACCACTGATCATTTATTGATCTGAAAACATTTCACATATTAAGGTCATGGTGACCTTGACCTTTGACCTAGTGACCTCAACAACTTTAGGGGTCATCAAGGGGTCACAACCAACCACCACAGCAAGTTTGAAGATCCTAAGCCAAACCCTTGAGCAGTTATTGATCGCAAACCATTTCACCAGTTAAGGTCATGGTGACCTTGACCTTTGACCTAGTGCCTTAAAAAACAATAGGGCTCATCTAGTTGTCATGACCAACCACCTAAGCAAATTTGAAGATCCTAAGCCAAACCCTTGAGCAGTTATTGATCAGAAACCATTTTACAAGTTAAGGTCATGGTGACCTTGACCTTTGACCTAGTGACCTCAAATACAATAGGGGCCATCCAGTTGTCATGACCAACTACAGCAGCAAGTTTGAAGATTCTAAGCCAAACCCTTGAGCAGTTATTGATCGGAAACCATTTGACCATTTAAGAGCATGGTGACCTTGACCTTTGACCTAGTGACCTAAAAAGCAATAGGGGTCATCCAGTGGTCATTACCAACCACCACAGCAAATTTGAAGATCCTAGGCCAAATCCTTGAGCAGTTATTGATCGCAAACCATTTCACCCTTTAAGGTCATGGTGACCTTGACCTTTGACCTAGTGACCTCAAAATCAATAGGGGTCATCCAGTGGTCATGACCAACTACCACAGCAAGTTTGAAGATCCTAAGCCAAACCCTTGAGCAGTTATTGATCGGAAACCATTTAACCATTTAAGGTCATGGTGACCTTGACCTTTGACCTAGTGACCTCAAAATCAATAGGGGTCATGTAGTGGTCATGACCAACCACCACAGCAAGTTTGAAGATCCCATGCCAAACCCTTGAGCAGTTATTGATCGGAAACTATTTCACCATTTTAGGTCATGGTGACCTTGACCTTTGACCTAGTGACCTAAAAAACAATAGGGGTCATCTACTTGTCATGACCAACCACCACAGCAAGTTTGAAGATTCTAGGCCAAGTTGTTTATTAGTTATCATTCGGAAACCATCGATCTACCGACCGACCGACAGACCGACCGACCGACCGACCGACCGACCTACCGACCGACCGACCGACATGTGCAAAGCAATATACCCCCATTTTTTCAAAAGGGGGGTATAACAACAAATATTGAATTCACCAACACATCCTGAGAGACAAAACTGGAAAATATTGTGAAGCTATTTTCTTTGGTTCCCAGCTTCTTTCCAAATGGTAGAAAATGTTTTGAGAAAATGTTGAAGATCTATAGGTAGGAGATGTACTGATATATCCACATTCCTTACCTCTCAGCCAACTCTTTCTTGTTGGTACTCAATAGAATGCCAAAGTCCTTCACACCATGAATATTAAGGTTATTAAAACAGTTTAGACCACAAGTCTGGGACCATGTGTTATCTCTTATATACCTTTAGAGCATGAATATTCATGTAAATATCATTGACATCATGCATATTTATTCACTAAAGTTTATAACATGTAATGGCACTATGAACAAGAGGGCCATGTTGGCCCTTAATCGCTCACCTGGTTACTGGACTTATGTTTACTGTTTTTCTACGTAAAAAAGTCATGAATGGGGCCAATATGAAACCAAGG
This sequence comes from Azorinus chamasolen, assembly GCA_963576725.1. Taxonomy (NCBI): domain Eukaryota; kingdom Metazoa; phylum Mollusca; class Bivalvia; order Cardiida; family Solecurtidae; genus Azorinus; species Azorinus chamasolen. The sequence continues at coordinate 77,601,314 of OY755241.1, read as the reverse complement.
GCCATCATTTTAGGCATGGAGGTTTAAATCTGATCAATCTTGATAGTGGACTATTAGGTGATGCTTCATATGAAAAACTGGCAAGCCACGGGGCAGGGCCATTTTTGGCCCTGGGGTCATAATTTGAACAATCTTAGTAGAAAATCATTAGATGATTCTACATACTAAATATCAAAGGTATAGGCCTTACAAATTTGGAGTAGAAGATTTCAATATGAAAAACTGATAAGCCCCGCGGCGGGCTATTTTTGGTCCTGGGGTCATAATTTGAACAACCCTTGTAGAGGACCATTAGATCATGCTACATACCAAATATCAAAGGTCTAGGCCTTTCAGTTTCATAGAAGAAGATTTTTAAAGATTTTCCTATGAAAAATTGATAAGCCCCAGGGCGGAGTCATTTTTGGTCTGGGGGTCATAATTTGAACAATCTTTGTAGAGGACCATTAGATCATGCTACATACCAAATATCAAAGCTCTAGGCTTTGTGGTTTCAGAGAAGAAGATGTTTGAATAAATTCTTGATGACGCACATCGCCAGAGACAGTCCCCTCACAATATCTCACCTGGCACTTTGTGCCATGTTGGCTTAACAGGCATTTTTATCATGACAGAAACAGTCGAATCAGACATATACCATATCATAAGCATACAGGGCAGACCCTGATCAGATGGCTCCTACACTAGGCTACAGGAGCCCTCTGATCTGGGTCTACCCCGTTTGTGAAGGTGTAGAAAGACATATTCATGGAGTAAAGACATATTCATGGAGTAAAAGGATAGAGAGAGAAATTAGAGAGGATTAAAGAGAAATATAATGCATATTGTACCAGATGTCCTATATGCTCCTCTTATTTGCAGTTCTGAGGTATATTCAATACCTGATGAATATTTCCATTTTAATGACCACATACATATTAAGGTGATGAATTCTTATAATGGCATAGCAACACTTACACAGGATCATTCAGTAATGGCAGAAACTATAGAATCATACATCTATAGAATATTATAAGCAAACAGAACAGGCCCTGATCATATGGCTCCAAGTTCTCCAACAGCTATCTGATCTGGGTATACTCTGTTTGCAATGGCATGATAAAGCATTTGTTTTGAGGTTACGGGTTAAGCAATTTGGACTAGAACATTGGTGTGGTTGTTCCAAACTAGTAGAAGCTGTTTGATCAGAGTCTGCTCTGTTTGCTTGTGAAATAACAAAGATCTATTTCTAGTTTCTGCCATGGTTAAAATGTCCTTGCTCATGATGCCATATACTACTGATAAATATTCATAGTTACTATTCCTGAGTATAGTGATAAATTCCATTGAAAAGGATCCATAATCCTATATCATAGCAGCACTGTATCTCATACCTGTTGCATTGTCCACACATTCTCTGTGTCTCCTTCATAGCCAGACAACTTTCTCTATCTCCCCAAGGTCTCCAAGCTCATAGTCCTGAAATACAACGTGAGTTTTTCACCTGTGGGTTTTTCATTCTTCATTACTAGTGACTGTGCTGTCTGCTAATAACCATTCAACAGCTATAATGTTTATGTATCTATTATATGGTGAACCTATAATAGAGAGTCATTTTAAAATAGGTTTGTTTGCTTTCTAAACCTTTCCATCATATAAAAGCTTTTCACACATTTGCAAAAAGAGTAAACCTAGATCAGACAGTTCCTATAGGAGCTATCTGATCAGGGTCTGCTCCAGACATAATATAGATCCTACAGTAACTACTTGGGCAAAAATATCTTGTGTACATAATTATGCCATCTTAAAAAATAAGCTAATAAATATTCATGATGTAATGATTACTTTCATCAATATCAAAGGGGGAAAGGGTCAAGGATCATAATGAATAACCTAGAAAAGCATTTCTACTCTGCATGCAGATCTTATGGTTATTGGTCATTAACCCTTTACAACACAACTACATATACCATTTAATGCCTTTGCAAACAGCATATACCCATATTAGATAGCTTCTGTAGGAACTGTCTGATCAGAGTCTGCTTTGTTTGCTTATGAATAATTTAGATTTGTTCAGTTTCCGTTATGATAAAAAAATATTTTTTTCAAAATGCTGTTACAAAAATTCAGTTAATCAATATTCATAATATCATTTATATTCTAACAGGAATATTCTTGGAATAAATGTTAAATATGAGACTAAAGTACTAATGCACTGTGATGAACTTATCATCAGCTCAAGTCATAGCAAATTAACCCTTTCCCTGTTCTATGTTTATTCCAAATTTCCAAACTACTGAACATTCATGGACAAAAAAGTTATAAATAAATATGGAAGGTGGAATGTTGTAGCCATTTTAGACAGTAAAGAAACAAATCTATCGAATTCTATTAGTAAACAGAGCAGACCCTGTTCAGACAGCTCCTATATTAGCCATCTGATCTGGGTCTATTCTGTTTGCAAAAGCATGAAAAGGTGTTCATATGAAGGAAAAAGTTAAAACAATTCCTAGTTCTGCCATTGGACTGCAAAGAGAGTACATGTATGTCAATCTTAAAAGTATTTGCAAGACCTGTTTCAAAGTGATCGACTAAAGCCAGCACCTCTTTGTGTTCCAAATACAAAGGTACATCAAATTGAGAACACTATAAATATTTCAAATGTTCACACTTGTAATCTATACCCAAGTATGTCTTACATAGAATTATTTCATGCTTTCCAGTGGTTTACCAGGATATAACAGTGGATTATCACTTGATAAACTCACTGTTTTGAACAGTGAAATTATCAATTTGATAATTTCACTGTTACCGGACTACTTGTTCCCCCCATGGGGAATTTAACTTGCACTAAGCAGTCAGATATTTAGAAAAGCAATACAATTCTTCATTTATTGAGTCATTTTGCAATGTTTTGTTATATTTTTGAAAAAAGTTTCACAGAGAATAAATTTGATAATAAATGAAATAAACAGCAGTACAAAATGAAATCCAAACTGGGACTCGAACCCAGACCTTCTGCCAATAAATGACAAGACGTCCTCACATTAGACCATAATGGACGAAATGTACTGCTATTTGCACTTGTAATTCATTTTAAAATGATGAAATTGTCCACCATTCGATTTTACATTAAGATTCATGAATTAAACCAAACGTCTACCAGTACAGTACCTGTATCGAATCTACTCTACCTGCCTTCAAGTAAAGCAAATTCAAGCCGCTTACTCGATGCCATCATCAACTGACACTAGGCCGAACAAGTCAACCGTGGTTATCTACAGGATTCAATAGCAGATTTCAAATCAGTGTCTTCACTGGCTGTCATTTCCATGTTCATGTCACAGTTACTAGATCTATAACAAGTTATCAACCCCGTTTCAGAAACACAAACTCGTTCTCATGAATCTAAAATTCTCCGGTGTGCAGACTGTTAAAAAGAATTCCATTCTTTTCCGACAGTGACAGTGAATATTCAACACGTTGCATTATCCATTCGTATTTCCTGATACTGTTGGCTCAGTTAAAGCCCACAACCTACATGTTGTCTGTTATATAAAGTCTCAGTTTCGTTCTTTGTTGGTTTCCACCGCGTTCGTTTTGGACAAGACGGCAGACGTCTGACTTATGACGTGCATATATGACTCATGACGTAAAAATGAGGCGCAGTAATACCAACAAAGTTTTCTTTTAGTTTTGTTGTCAGATATACAAATTGACGTCATACGATATAACCCCACTGTGTTAATCATTTTGAACTTATAAAATATATTTTTATGGACATTTTACAATTTCTAAGACAATTATATAAAACTATATCTTCTGTCGTGAAGCGACATGTGATCTGCAGTCTATAACTGGGGCTCCCCACTGGGAGCGAATCGTACTTTCGATTTCGTTAGGACATAAATCCTTTGAAAAAAAGGATTATAAAGTTGAATAAAAGCATGAAATAAATAGAATATTTGTTATTTTCGGTGGAAGATCGAAATTTATTTCATCTCGAGAACACCAGACAGTAATATTTTCACGAGTGGCTCGAAAATATACCGTCTAGTGTTCACTCAATGAAATAAATTTCGATCTTCCACCGAAAATAACAAATACCCTCTATGTGTTCAGGTGACAGTAAGTTGACCACAGATGTCTGGTCATCTCTGGACAGCTCAATGGGACCTTTGACCGAGTTGTAGCCATACACCACAATAGAGATATCTCCAGCCTGATGGGCAGGCTTTAGCATGGACAACTTGTCCTTGCCAGCATCTACAAGAAAACAGGTATAAGACATGGGAAATAGAGTTTCCATCTGCAGGAAAACAGGTATTAGACATGGGAAAATACAGTTTCCATCTGCAGGAAAACAGGTATTAGACATTAGAAAATTCAAACTTAAACAGGTATTAGACATGAGAAAATACAAACTAAAACTGACTTTATTAGTATACTAAATAACCCTTTCTTCAATGGGCGCTCATAATAAGTCTAATTCTGTGTTTAAGACAGGATTGAAGGGCATTTACCTTGAGTCTGGTGTATGTTTCATTTCAAGAACAAATCACTTCCGTTCTGCATTAACAATAATTGAGGGCTTGGTGGAAAACTATTCTAACTCCTTCACTTTAGTGAAGGAGTTAGAATAGTTTTGCACCAAACCCTCGAATTTATTAATTTAATTATTATTTATTTCTTTAATATAAATGCCTTTGCACACTTTTGTAAACAGAGTACATGTACATGTGTACACTAATCAGATGGCTCCTATAGGAGTAGTCTGATCATGGTCTGTCCTGTTTGCTAACAGTGTAATAAAGATCTGATTCTAAACTTTCTGCCGGAGTCAAAGTGTCAAATGCTTTTTATGCCATTATGGAAAAACCTGAATAATATTTTTGATGTCATTATATTTAAATCAATATTCTAAAGGAAAAAGGGTTAAGCATCTATTTAGAAACACAAATTTTTATAAACTCATTAGTATGCCTCTGTAAACAGAATTGACCCAGATCAGACAGCATCTACAGCTCTAGTGTTTGTATTATATAGATCTGGTTCTCTAGTGTTTATATAGATCTGGTTCTCTAGTGTTTATATAGATCTGGTTCTCTAGTGTTTATATAGATCTGGTTCTCTAGTGTTTATATAGATCTGGTTCTCTAGTGTTTATATAGATCTGGTTCTCTAGTGTTTATATAGATCTGGTTCTCTAGTGTTTATATAGATCTGGTTCTCTAGTGTTTATATAGATCTGGTTCTCTAGTGTTTATATAGATCTGGTTCTCTAGTGTTTATATAGATCTGGTTCTCTAGTGTTTATATAGATCTGGTTCTCTAGTGTTTATATAGATCTGGTTCTCTAGTGTTTATATAGATCTGGTTCTCTAGTGTTTATATAGATCTGGTTCTCTAGTGTTTATATAGATCTGGTTCTCTAGTGTTTATATAGATCTGGTTCTCTAGTGTTTATATAGATCTGGTTCTCTAGTGTTTATATAGATCTGGTTCTCTAGTGTTTATATAGATCTGGTTCTCTAGTGTTTATATAGATCTGGTTCTCTAGTGTTTATATAGATCTGGTTCTCTAGTGTTTGCCATTGCAATTAACTTGTAATACAAAAATTAAATGAAGAAATATTTATCATGGACGTAATCTTGCATGAATATTCAATAGGAATAGGGTTAACTTAATCAATAAATACACAATTATAGGCCTTTACAAAAAGTGTAAACCCAGATCAGATGGCTCCTGATGGAGTCTCCAATCAGGGTCTGCTCTCTTTGCTAAATGATATAATATAGATATGCTCTGTTTGCTAAATGATATAATACAAAGAGCATTTGAAAAGTAGTGTTAACAGTGGCGGCTTTTCCATACCTCACTCAATTTCTAAGAAATAACTATGTGAGACCTTCAAACTACTCTCCACCTGACTGTACACACTTTTCCAGGTGCAAAAGCCACTCAGAAAATGCATTTAGGAAGTGCTCTTTAAGTATACTGTTTATACTTCAATGCAGTGCCCTCGTAAGCATGATTTACTGTATGGGTTCAACCAAAAGTCACACGGGCAGAGATCATGGCTATATGGTGGGTGTGGTAAAACCTCTAAGTGATTCTCCTTGAGGTGTTCCTGTACTACAGCTGAATGATGGACTGGTGTGTTGTCATGGTGCAACTTGATGCTGCATGTCCCTGACCTTGGGTGATTAACTGTACAGTGGTCGAGAACAGCAGAGGTGACATTTTCTTTGTAAAATGTACCAGCAACAGATTGGAACTTAAGCCACAATTCTGAGTCAAAGAACAGGGCATACATAACCCGCTAGACACTTCTGCTCCGACAAGAAATAATGAGTCTGTCATTATTTTCACCCACCCACATTTTATTATTTTTTTATAGTCAGGCTCAAAAAGTACAATCACATCTTCACCTGTTACGATTTCTCTGATACATCTAGGGTCCTTGCTTTAATATTTGACAATCAGGGTGGAAGCTTTTTCTACCCTGGGACTCCCTCTTTTGCTCAGAGGTTAATAAATGTGGTATCAAGCGGGATCAAACCTTACACAGGCTTATGTTTTCTTTTGAAATGTCAGCTTTAATTTCTGATGCACCGATGTCAAGCCACCTATATATCTTACAATACGCCATCTGCTCTTCGTGGAAATTGCAGTTTTCAGCCAGCGTGACACACTACATGTTTTTCAACTGCAAATAAAATTTGCTTTTGCAAATGAATAGTGCCATTTGTGGTCAGGTCAGTTGGACAGAAGTATCAATACTCTTTCCATAGATATGCCATACTTGTGGCTACAAATACTGGACTGTTGCCACTACTTTTTCAATGGCCCTTGTTTTATGATTCTACAGTTTCTGTCATTCTAGTAAGGTTCTCCTGTAAATGTCAAAACAAAGGGTTTTACAGACAGATGACAAGTCTTGTCTGTCAGCAAAAGCTCTGAGCTTTCAAATCATTCATATGGATAGAACAGTCAGCATGGTAGAGTTATGGTGTAGACCCAGGCCAGATGGCTCCTGGAGGATCCATCTGATCAGCCTGAGGGTCTTCTCTTGTGAGGTTATGGAATTATATATACATCAGATTCTACAGATTCTGCAATTATCAAAAATTACCATGTTCATATGCCAATAGAAAATTCAACTATTTAATATACATAATGTCATTATTTCATACATGAATATATTCATCAGGTACTGTACTGAATATTTATGGACGACATAGTTACTGTTATATTGAAATATTGAAGGTGTAACATTGTAGCCATTTTAGAAAGTAAAGAAACAGATCTATCAAATTCCATTAGCAAACAGCATACCCTGATCAGACGGCTCCTAGACGGCTCCAACAGGATTCGTCTGATCTGGGTCTACTCCATTAGCTGTGTGAAAAGGTGTTTATATGAAGGAAAGAGTTAAATAGAATAATCTACAGAAATTTATAACAGAAAGTTATTCTGTATAGTTCAGGCAGGTGACAGAAATGGTTTTGCACAATCTATAAATATCTAATGGAAATCTTTGTTGATTAAGCCTTTACTCCATGAATATATGTGTAAGAAAAAATGACATAATGAAAATCAATTAGATTAATGTTTATAATGGCATATGAACACACGAATGTTTAGCAATGGCAGAAACTGTAGAATCATATCTATATTATTTCATAAGCAAACAGAGTAGACCCTGATCAGACAACTCCTATAGGAGCTGTCTGATCTGGGCCTACTCTGTTTGCAAAGGCTTATACAGGCGTATTTATGGAGTAAAGGGTTAACTGACATTTTAATTCATATCAACCTTTGAATTTTTGTATTTTGAAGGGAGTTACATAGAGTCTGGCAAGGGGATGCAACTCTGCAGTAAGCTTCCGATCATTGCAGCCAGTGTCTAGCCACCTGAAATGTATGAAAACTAGAACTGTAAGCCAAAGGCTAACGAATACCCCCCCACCTGTCTGCTTGTCAGAACACCTATCATCAATCTGAACATATGTACATACAGAAACGTGAAGAGATTTAAAAACAATACATGCCCCAACCCAATTTATGTAATAAAAATGAAGAATAATTCTTAGAAATAAGACCCTTTCATGAGGTTTTTGTCAAATCCAAAGTTCTAAAGCTAGGTACCTTTTCAGAAAAACATTAAGTTCAATGACCATAACTCTGACAAAAATTATTCAACCAGACCGATATTTGAACTTAAGCTGTACCTCATCTAGATTTATTTTTATGTCAAATATGAAGTTAATATTTGCAACCACTTCCAAAGAAAGACCGGAAAACTGAAAATTTGACAAAAAATTAAAGTTCAAGGGCCATAACTCTGGCAAAAATTATTCAACCAGACTGAGATTGGGAATTAAGCTGTAAATCATGTAGAGTTAGCTTTATGCCAAATATAAAGTTAATATCTGCAACCACTTCCAAGAAAAGCCCGGAAAATCCCAAATTTGAAGAAAAAAATTAAAATACAAGGGCAATAACTCTGGAAATAATTATTCAACCGGACTGAGATTGTAACATAAGCTGTAACTTATACAGATTTAGCTTTGTACTAAATATAGAGTTGATATCTGGAGTCACTTCCATAAAAAGTCCAGAAAACCGGAAAACATTGGTACGGGACTAAAAAGGGGAGATAACTCCTGAAGTAGTGGTCCGATCATAACGGAAATATGCGGTGCACAGGTTTATATGGTCATATGGCTATATATGAACTTTCAACAAAATTGAAGCAAAACTGTAGAAGAAGAAGGCCGGACAAAATTGTGTCCACGGACGGACAGACAGACGGACAGACGGACGGACAGACGGACAGACAGACAACTCTCACGAAAACAATATGTCTCCCCCATATAAATATGGGGGGAGACATAATTAGGCTAATAAATATGCATGATGTCGTTATTTCATACATGAATATTCATTAGGTAATTTATTAAGCTACCATCTACCTTAATGTCTAGTTCTTCCTTCCATACAAAGCTATATTTGAATCAACACAAATAATAAGGATCAAACCTTCTTGAAATCGTTAATTTTTGTCCGCGCCTTTGAGTATGCTTTCTTCCCTTGTGTCTTCACCTGAAAACGAAAATAAGAAAATGGCTGAATAAAGCAAAACCTGACTATAGATTACAACAGCTTAGCATTACACTTATATATTAACCTTTTTCTTCATATAAATGCCTTTTCATGTGTTTGCTAACGGAGTAGACCAAGATCAGACAGTTCCTTTGGAAGCCATCTGATCAGTGTCTACTTATGGAAATTACAACAGACCTGACTCTACAGTTTCTACAAATGCCAAACACTCATAGGTACAGATGCCATTATAAAAAATCTGGTAATAAATATTCATGATGACATAATTTTGTATGTGAATATGCATGACATCATGGGATACAGGTACTATTAACTCATTCCTCCTAAGCTATTTTTAGATCCAACCTCTTTCAATAAAACTACCAAAAAGGAGCATTAATTATAGAAAAGGAGAATTTTAGAATTGTGTAGTTTTGAAATCATTGTGATAAATAGAGCATTTTCTGAATCTCCTATGGAGCAAATGCTCTATGCATCACAATGGTTTAAAAATGTGACTTTTACAGAAGCGTCAAAAGGTGTCTCTAGGAGGGAATGTATTAATCAAAGAACTTAATACTTTCCTTCATACAAATGCTTTTTCATGCCTTTGCAAACAAAATAGACCCAGATCAGATGTCTCCTGTAGGATCAGGGTTTGCTTATTTGTTTATGAAATTTTACCAGATCTAACTCTACAGTTTCTAACAATACCAAGACTTCATGTGTACATAATCATGCTATTATAAAGAGTTAGCGAATATTCATAATGTCAATAATTCTTACATGAATATTCAACAGGTTGATGGATAGCCCTTTAAACTCCATGAATATTCATGTAAAAAATAATAGCATCATGAATAATAAGTTTTAATAACATTTTTAGTAAGTATTTACAGCAAAGTTATATCTTACACTGTGCAAATTTGCATTTACAAGTTTTCAAATCTTTGCAATAACTATTGAAATAGTATTGCAATAGTTTCCAGCAATAGCAATAGTATCACAATAGTACTTTCAGCAATAGCAATAGTATTGCAATAGTCGAATATGGCCCCAATAGTCAGCCCTATAAAAATCTTGTGATTTTTTTTATAACTGCATGAGGACAAAACATTTTGGCCACAGCAGAAACTGTAGATATCAAATCTATATTATTGTACACAAATCTATATTATTGTACACAAATCTATATAAAGTATTGTACACAAATCTATATTATTCCATGGCTCCAAAAGGAGACATATGATCTGGGTTTGATCTGTTTGCAAATGCATTAAAATGTGTATTGGCATTAAAAGGTGTATCTCCAGACTAAAGGATTGATTCAACAATACAATGTAAACTTTAATTATTATCCTAATGTCACTCAGTATTCGAACAAATTTAGGCAAACGGTGCAGACCCAGATCAAATGGTTCCTGAAGGAGCTGTTTGTTCAGTCTAAGTCTACACTATTTGCTACTATGTCACCCAAATTCAAACTTATCAAAACGGTGCCAAATTGATTTGTTCAGCTTAACATACCCATGGAGGGAAAATATTTGGTGTTCGAATACTTGGGGTAAGTAGGATATTTAACTTAAACAGCACACTAAGTAAATTTTCATCTGCAACAATTGTCGTCTGCTTCAATTTTTAGCCCACTCCTCCATATGCTATTTTTAGACCCAACCTTGCTGAATAAATCTACCGAAAAGGAGCATTTACTAGAGAAAATATTTTTTTTTAGAATTGTGTAGTTTTGAAACCATTGTGATAAATAGAGCATTTGCTCCTATAGGAGCAAATGCTCTAGCTATTTATCACAAGATTTCATAAAGCGACTTTCACAGAGGCTTAGAAAGGCGTATTTATGGAGGTAAGGGTCAATTTAAATTTCTCTAATTTTTCTGCAAAAATATGGTTAACATGTCAAAAATTTGAATCTTGATGACATGCCTCATTTTGTGGTGTCTCATCTGGATCTAAACTGTCTACATAGCTAATCAGTTTCACCACTAGTGCATAAAGAGTTAACAGATTTGAAACCACAGAAGTTTTCTGACTGATTTTGTAGCTCGAGAAATTCAGAAACAATGCTGTTGCTTATTCTGATGGTCAAGAAATTCAGCTTTTTTCATCACTCACTACACACTGTCCAATCGGTTATGGTTATCCCATCGATAAAGCTGAGGTTACCTCGGGCAGCGAGAGTCGATTAAAACAGTGAGTTTATAATTTTGCTCCTAAAGACTCCAATTTTCAGAAAACCAGCACTTCTTTGTATGCAGCCGTAAATTAAAGCAGTGTTTGCCGAACATGTTGGTGTAATATTTTCCAAATAGCATGCAGAATGGTGTATTAAATCAGTGAATCAATGTGGATCAATATACCAAAACACCATTTTCCTTTCTTTGGGACTGAATATTTCCGATATATGACAAACTCACGTTAATCCAACAAAGTCAAAGGTAAATAAAAGTACTTTTCTGTCCATCCAAAGCATATCATATTGCTTTGTTCAAAATCTAGGTAGTTACAGGTGTTTTCGTGTACTGAGTTGATGCTCGAATGGCTAAGGTTACCTAATTTTGAAAATTTGGTGGTTAAGGTTCACCCTAATTATGGGCGCATTTAGGCTTAGGTTACTACCCAACAACTAACATATGCTGTATTACAGCATCTGAAGACACACACATCGTATTTTATCCCTTGAACTTGAAACATAAGACCCACAACTGTCATGTATATTCTGTTACTTGTGTTTAGCCAATTATGTTCACAACAATTATTATTTCTAACGTGTAAATCGGGTTTGTACAAAGACGTACAACCTGATCGATTTCTCACAGTAAATATTCCCCTGTTTATTGTTTGAAAAAACAATTCTTTGTATTGAAGCACAAATATGTAAATACAGGTCGGATGCTATATTTATCATGTAACACTTAGTTTGTGTCTGTACTGCATATCTTTATTATTATCTATTTTTCCCTTTTGTATTAAAATATCTTAATTGTGCATAGCATTGCAAACAGTCAGGAGACTTTTAACCTGGGCCTATACCCAAAACAACGCTACTAAACCCCTTATCGTCGCTGTTCTACGAAAACCTCGTATATCAATTTTGGCAACTTTTCCGGAGAAGGAAAAAACTGAATATTTTTTGTAATAAACTTACTTTTGACGTGAAACTTGCACATATGCTATAGTTTTAGCTACACTTTTATACTATTTAAACCAAATCGCCATTGCCTATGCCAAGGCACTAAATCAGGTTTATACAAGGATTTCATCCTTATTGTTATTTCTCTTTTCTCGTATAAGTATTATACGAGAAAAAATGAATAAATGTTCGAAACAAATTGTTCCAAGAGAACTATTGTACGTGTTTTTCGCATGTGTGATAAAACGTTATTACACTATTAAGATTTAATAACGTGATAATATGACGTAATTAGATCTTAATTATGTTACATTGCACATGACCTGCAACACTGTAAATAGTGTTTTAGGTCATTTGTAACTGAGATCCTGTAACTTTAGTCGAACTTTAAGAAACAATGACATGTAAGGTGGAAGAAACATTGTAATTCAACATGATAACAGTTTAAAACTCAAAATTTACAGTTGTTGCACTCTCTGGGAAAAGGTGTCTTATTGCATAGCAAACAGTGTATACCCAGACCAGTTACTTTGCTAAAATGCGGAGTCTGTGCAGGGTTTTCACTTTTGTAACAGTAGAGAATCCACTTTCTTGTAACACGGGCAAAAAAGATTGATCAGCAGTGTGACACAACCAGATCATTGAAAGTTTCGTCACACAAGTCAATTTTTACACTGCGTCACATTTTAATCATCGTGTAAAAGTGTGTCGGAAAAAGGATGGTAGTCTTTTGGAATAACTGATTTTAACTGCTGTAGATGTTGGTATGTAGTACCTTTGATAGGTAATGTCCCCAGTGCAGTGATGCTACAATGTCGTCACCCGGTGGTTTCCTCCAGTTCCTGCGTTTAGGAATCTTTATGAACTCATCATTGTAAAAAAGTTTATACTGAATTATACCCACTGGTAAGTATCTGAGACAGTGAATGTCTGTCACAAGAGGATCCCCATCTTTGTTCCCTGGGCGAATGGTGTCGTAATATTTTAAGCTGCTGAATTCACCAAAGAACTTGTAGTCAAGGTACATGACCAGATAAGGCTGTAGTGTACGGGCATTTCTAAACAGCTCTAAATAGTTTGCTGGTGAGTAGATAGGTTGTCGACGTATGCAATGTTTGATAGTGCTGTGCACCGAATCCACCTCCATTTGTGTGTGTCTTTACTCTAGAAAGTTTTGCTTTACTTTTATTTTGTGTTTCACTGCAAGTCTCAAAAGAGTGTTTGACATTGTCGCATTCCTATTTTGATAGCCACACCCGTCACTGTGTAATACGATCTCTTCGGTATCTGGCCTGATAATGCATTCAATATAGTTATTGATACATGATGCAAAAGAATTTGCTGTCAGTCCAGCTTCGCCTTCATGCCAAAAATAACAACTTACGTGTTTGGTAGCTAAATCATAGACTGTAAAGTTATGACAAAATAACTTCGTTTTATAGTACATGGCATTGGCTTCAATCTTTGGACACAATAACACAGACTGGCTTCAATCTTTGGACACAATAAAACAGACTGAACATCCATGGTCAACACTTTTACTTTATCAGTTTCTAATGCTCTCAGTTTATCAGTGTTTTTTGAGTCTCTTGCAGCATTCTTTCGGCTAATGTGAAGTGTGTACTCTTGTTCGTTTACATTTTGCGTTTCATATCCCACACAAAGGTCACATTGGTCCTTCTTTTGCCGAAATAGGGACACATTCATTTTATCAAAAATCCTCTGAAACGCCTTTCTCCCTAGCTTTGGATGCTCTTTTTCAATGCAGCAATTTTGGTACAGGTCACACAGATGTGAGATTAAGACGTAAACACTGGCTCAAGGTACAGTTTTGATGATGTCAACCGACAGTAATGAGAGGGCATTTTAGGGAGTGACTCCAAAAACTCTCTAGCAATCCGGACGTCAATTCTTTCTTCTACATGTATATTTACTGGTGCTCTTTCTGCCTCTATTGGTAACCCATGGCCGTCTGGGTTTTTTTAACCACTCATAAACTGTGTGTTCGCCTATACCCAGGGTAGAGAGAAAAAAATCCTTGCACACAAGCACCTTATTCTCTCCATCTCTTAAGAAGTATCTATATGTGAATTTTCTTCTACTATCTGTGTTGGCGCTCCTCGCTTCACACTTATTCACTAAGCATATTACATAACTTTTCTTTTCACCCCAGCCCATGCGTTCCCAGAATGATTTGAATATTTCATTTCGATGTTCATCACTCATATCAAAACACTTCCTGGTTGTCTTACACCGTTTACTACACATTCTCTCACCTTGAATCCTTTCACCTTTGTCAATACAATGTGTCTTCTTCTTCCCATCAAGTCTTTTCACTCCTTTGTAAGCCTTTCCTTCCATTCGAAACTTCTTGTTTACATTCCTTAACCATTTATTAGAGTCTCCCATTCCTTTCTTTGCCCTAGATCTTTTTAAATCACAGGTATTTGACTGATCTGTACTTGTAGTCACCTCCTCTTCATGGTCTACATTTTGCTCAAGATGGTCTTGTGTGCTTTTATCAGTAGTATAACCTTTCTCTACATTTCCAAATCTGCTGTTTTCATCTGTCTCATCTTTATTTGCTTCATTGCTTACAGGTTCAATCGCTTTTCTTGTATTTAAAGTTTTGTGATTTTTGAGACTTATTTTGGGCTTCGCTTTCTCAGCACAGAGGTCATCGGAGTCAGACGAATCCAATATAACCCTTTTTCGCTTTAGCTCTTCCTCTAACATCCAGTCTGGATCTCTGACTGAATCATCGGAATCATAGTTCCCATCACTACCAATAACTAGTGTCTGAATGGCACACTCGGTTTCTTTCTGACACTCACTGGATATATTAGCACTAGTGTCTGCAACACAAGGAATTGCAGCATCATCCAGTTCCTCATCACAGCGTAACAGGTTGTCAACATTAATCACTGTTCCACCTGTAATTCGTTAACTATCAACTTTTGAGCATGTTTCTGTCTTTCGAACTTGTTTTTCTGACTTACTTGGGGGTTTTGTTTCGCTATTGTTAATATCAGTAAAAATTACAGCTGGCTTCTGCTGTTGTTGTTTTTTTAGCGCCATTTTTAATAAAAGTTTTCCTCGGGACGTCATTTTGTCTTATAATCTAGAATCCGTTTTCGCATTGAGGATGGAATTTCATTTCAACACACTTGTAGTTTCCGTTTATGTTTTCGACGATAAAAGATCACAGTGTTATGTGTCTATATAGTGAGTAGTATGACAGTAATGTATTCTGTAGAAAGTTGAATTGCTTCCCATTTGAAACATAATTACCTTGTTCCGGCTGTATAACAAGTTTACAAATGTTTACTGGTTTACTGATTAAACACATGTCATCCTTGCTTCGTAACCATTTACTAGACATTTTCACAATAACAAACAGTAATAGCGCCCTCCAATGTCTTCTGGCGATTCAAACACACATTTGAGGTGGAATCGAAGTCCACAGCCCCAACAATAAAGCCAAAGATCACCGTTAGAATCCTCAAGAAACACTCTATTTCCAGGCAGCAGTTGCCCTTCAAGCGCCAAACTGTTATTAGGATATTGCTTGCAGGAATCACAGATCCAGTCGTCGTCTGGTTCAGATCCTGAGGACTGGAAAATAACCTAAACTTTAGTCAATTTCGAAACTACAGTAGAACGCCGCTAATGCGACCACTTAAAGGATAACCGTAGCTGTCTTTATACGCAGGTCGTTGCTTAATGCAGGATGAAAGTAATGCAGAGATTTCTGCATAACTTTCATCCTGAATTAAGCTACCAATTAACCTGCCTCTGTCACTGTGAATTATGCTCCTTTTTGCTGGTCGCATTAGAGGGGTTTTACTGTATATCAATAGATTATATAACATGAGTGTTTTTTATGAAAGGAGTAAACCAAAATAATATGCCGAGAGGCTCTGATCGGTGACATACTCATTTTAGTCAATGAGATTAACCCTTTCCCTCATATTAACGCATTTTCACGCATTTGCAAACAGAGTAGACCCAGATCAGACGGCTCCTAGAGGAGCTGTCTGATCAGGGTCTACTCTGTTTGGTATTAGAATTTGAAAGATATGTTTCTTTACTTTGTAATATGTCAACAATGTTCCACCTTCAAGAATTCTTTATAACAAATTTGTTAATGAATATTCAGTAGGTACTGAAAATTGGCCTAAATATAGAACAGGGAAAGGGTTAATCACTAATAAACTAGTATAAGATTATATTAGCACAGTACATGCGCAGATCCAGCAATTTTTCCCAGAAAATTTGATGTGCTATATACTAACAGTCAAACAGTATAGACAGCTGCGACTGGAGCTGCTCATCTGAGTTTACTCTGTTTCGATTTTGAAAAAGTGTTTGCATCAGATAAAGGGGTAATCAGTATTTCCAGAAGGGTTTCGGATTCCCGGTCCACATATCTGAATCCGCGCATGCAGTGAATGAGTTCTTTGTTAAAAACTATGTTTGACAGACAGACAGACAGATGAGGTGAAATTTTCTGCCAAATGGCAGACAACAAACCAAAAATAACAATTTATTATTCTGACAAGAATCAAGCGATAAAA
Source organism: Azorinus chamasolen (assembly GCA_963576725.1). Classification (NCBI taxonomy): domain Eukaryota; kingdom Metazoa; phylum Mollusca; class Bivalvia; order Cardiida; family Solecurtidae; genus Azorinus; species Azorinus chamasolen. The sequence continues at coordinate 77,584,501 of OY755241.1, read as the reverse complement.
ACCAAATTCCTATAATGTTTTCTTTTCTTATCTAAATCCACATTGCTTGACTCATATTTAGTGCTAATTAAGCACGACTTTGAGCCTTATGCAGACAGTTTGGATCCAGATGAGACGTCGAGTATATCGGCGTGTTATCTGAGATCCACACTGTTTGCCACTCAGACTCTATATTCCCCTAAAACAATAATGTTTTACCAAAAGCTGTGCAGCAAACAACAATATAGCAGACAAAATATCTCGGCACATTAATGATTGAAGTCTTCGTCTTTTTCTAGGTACAAACCATTAGCATTATAATTTTATGTCCTTATTAGGTAGGCCGCGCCCTTATGCAAAGTGATGTGCGAAAATCTCGTATATTTTCTAAGTTGATGCATTCCTTTCAGTGAAAATCACATATGAGATTTTTTAATTTGCCAAATGCATTTGTTCTCATCGTTTCATTGCAAATTATCGGTGTATGTGATAACATTAATAGAAATTATTTGATTGCATTCCATAGGATCTTGAAACATCGTGTTACACGAAAAGAAAACATATTGTTCTTTACGACAGAAAATGTCTATTTATATTTTACTTCAATTATTAGAATTGTCATAAACCATGCTAACCAAGAATGATAAACCCTTTTGTTGTACCTGTATATATATGATTAAAAACAAGCAAGTATTACTCACCATTGCATTGAAATCGATGATTTAATAAAAAAAATCGGGCCAATAAACTTTCCGGATTTTCTCACATGACCATTGAGCAACTTTCCGATTGGTAATCTTCTCCAGTATTTTCGCAGATAATGGAGCCTGGAACCGCCGTAGGCATGCACGTATAAAAGTTTTCGCACCAAAATCGACATACGAGGTTTTCGTAGAAAAGCGCGTTATACTGTATTTATACTGTAAGGAGTTTGTCTAGTGTTGAATAGATCCATCATTCCCGTGCTAATAGTTTGCAAAATGAAAGCTAATCAGAAAAAACAATACAACAAACATTCAGACCTAAATAACAGGAGCATAGGACTGACTTAATTTGGTCCGAATCACTCTGAGTATGAAAACGTCGAGCCGAATTGAATTCCATGTTTTGGTTTTAATTTTTATACGATGCTCGACAATCCCTGGATATACTCGCATATGTCACACAAACAATCACAAGACAGTGGGACGAATACGGTAATTAAGTTTTCCGTCTCTGAGTGAATCATACTTTTTTCTTTTTATAAAAACAAATGAACAGACAATAACAAGACCATTTGTCGTTGGAATTATGCCATTTGTATTAATTAGATCTATACACAGTTGATCTTACTTGAATTTGGCTGGTTTCAAGAGCGAAATATGATGTCAAAGTGTACACAAGGGGAGTGAACCCTGTATGGCTATTTATATCTACAGGTCTTTACATCTATATCTTCCCATGACACACCTAAAGTTATAAACAGCTGTGGGTGATCTGATCTGGGTCTATCCTGTTTCAATTTCCTGAAAAGGTGTTTACATGTATACATATGAAAAGAACTATAAGGACAGAGAGACATGAGCAATTACAAGAATGAGAGAACATACAACTGGGATTAGAGACCCTTGAAGACGGGAGACTAAGCTTTCGTATGTATAAGGTAGCAGAGGGATTGGTACCCGCCTTACTGACATCCAAATTTACAAAGCCGGCAAAACCAAGAAGGAACATCAAAGCTACTAGATTTAAAGACTACAGGTCAAACAATATAGTAGAAAACCAAGTATGCAACAACACCAGAGGGCTGGTAGTCCCAAATAGCAAGACTCCTCAATACAAAAATTCATTCTTTATAAACACGGTCATACAGTGGAACAAATTGCCAGACAGCATAGTGCATGCTGATTCCGTAGAGGCTTTCAAGACAGCCCTACGAGATTATCGCCAATAATAATGGCATCTCTTCTCACCCGTCGTGTAAAAGCCTATATATAGGATTCTACGACGTATATAGATACAGATACAGATACAGATATGAGAGGAATAGTTAAAACAGGCATGTGTCAGTTTCCAAGGGAATTATTGTGGTTTGCAGAAATAATCATTCATCAGCTGGCTAAAGGTTAACATCTAACCTATCATCTGACCTATGTCCTTATTGGATTCAATTCTGCGTATTCTGTTCAATCATATCAAAAGTGCCATTAATATCTTTGAATGCAAATTTTATAATGTGGCCGAAACGATTTATGGTCGTTTCGTTGACCTTCCCGTTCGTCGACCTTAATTTATATAGTAAACCAAAAGTCGTTTCGTCGACCTTATCATTACATAGGGATTAAGTATTCACTACTATGCCGTGGGTGCGTTTGTGATGTTAGCTGTTTATTGTGTTTAAGTTGAATCGTGTCGGCATACGAGAAGTGCCGATTACACGTTATTACGAAACGTTTAGGTTAGACCCAGAACAATATCGCTATATGCTATTTCAAAAATGTAGATTCAACGTGTTTAAATATTTTATGAAAATTTGTTTTGTAGATATAACATAATATCCAATAGGCCCATGTCGGCATATGAGAAGTTCTGATTTCATAGTTTTGACCCAGATCAAGATCGCTTTATACTATTAAAAATCGGTAGATATAACATATCCAATAGACGTTGGCAATTATGCAAACTGCCTAATTAATAGTTTATACCCAGATCAAAATTACATTATAATGATAAAAAGAAGTCTGTTTAAAATATTAAAAATGTGTTTGTATTTATCATCCATTATCACAAACTCCCGATTTGATTGCTTTTACACAGATCACGTTGTTTGTCATAATAGATGTGTATTCAATATAAAGTTTAATAGATGAATTGTGCTACTGGCGCGTGCTGCTACAAATATTTATTCGATATAGTCAGTGTTTAGTCAATAAATGAAAGTTATTGTTTATACTTGTTTATTCACTGTGTAGAGCCTGATCAAAAATTAATTATTTTATAAGTACATGTGTCATTTTCTTTGCAGGGTATACCTTCTTCAAAGCAGATGTGTTCAGTGATCACATGATGTTATGCGTTCAAACAGACGCGTGTCGGCATTTTTCGGAAAGTGACATAGTGTTTAACATAAAAGGAACAAACGAAAATAGAGTAGACCTAGATTTACCCTTTCACTTGCAGAAAGAGTATACCCAGACCAGACAAATTCTATAGGAGTCGTCTAACCAAGGTCTTCCCTGCTTACTAATTGATTCTGGTACATCTGTCTCTTTACTTTCTAAAGCGGCTAAAATGTTTCATTATAAATGGTTTGTCCATGAATATCCAGTAGGAATTGAACGTAATGAAATGTTAAAATATGGAATAAACATAGAACAGGGAAAGAGTTAACCCTTTCCCTCATATAAACGTGTTTTCACGCATCTGCAAACAGAGTAGACCCAGATCAGACGGCTCCTAGAGGAGCCGTCTGATCAGGGTCTGCTCTGTTTGCTAACAGAATTTGATAGATCTGTTTCTTTGCTTTCTAAATTGTCTACAATGTTACACCTTCCATATTTTTTTATAACTACTTTGTTAATGAATATTCAGTAGGTATTGAAATATGGAATAAACATAGAACAGGGAAAGAGTTCAGGACTCTTTATGATCAAGGTCTACACTATTTGATAGAGCAGAAGTGGGGCATGTGGTCAATGAACACATCTGCGTGGTAAATTTCACACTCTGCAAAAAGAAATGATACAGAAATTATAAATAAAATAGTGAAATTTCGACCAGTGTCTACACATTTAGCACGTTTTACAGTAAAAGCTATCTATAACGGCCACTAAATTTCATCAAGAATATGGTGTTAAAGGCAGACGGCTGCTTAAAGCAATGTGAAAGTAAAACAGAATGCTACTATAGGAGCGTTATGTTTTACTTTCAAATTGACTTAATCAGCCATCTACCCTAAATACCAATATATACAATTTAATGGCCGTCATAGAGAGGTTTCATTGTAGTTATCTAATAATATGTAATGTCCTGCGTGTATCTAACATAAACAAGAGGGCCATTATAAGAGGGCCATAATGGCCCTTAATCTCTCACCTGTTCATAACAGATTAATGATTTCAATGACAGATTACATGATTTGAATAATCTTGGTAGAAAACCATTAGATGATGCTACATACTAAATATAAAGGGTCTAGACCTTACAGATTTGGAGGAGAAGATATTTTAAAGATTTTCCTATGAAAAACTATTAAGCCCCAGGGCGGGCCATTTTTGATCCGGGGTTCATAATTTGAAAATCTTTGTAGAAGACTATTCGATAATGCTACATACCAAATATCTAAGGTCTATGCCTTACAAGTTCAGAGAAGACTTTTAAAGATTTTTAACAGAAGAAGATTTTTTAAAACTTTCCTATGAAAAACTGATATGCCCCTGGGCGAGGCCATTTTCAACCCAGGGGACATAATTTGAACAATCTTGGTAGAAAACTATATCATAGCGCTACATACCAAATATTAAAGGTCTCTGCCTTACAGTTTTGGAGAAGAAGATTCTTAAAGCTTTTCATATGAAAAACTGATAAGCCCCAGGGCGGGACCATTTTTGTCCCAGGGATAATAATTTGGATAATCTTGGTAGAAAACCATTAGATGATGCTACATACCAAATATCAAGGGCCTAGACCTTACAGTTCTGGAGAAGAAGATTTTTAAAGATTTTCCTATGAAAAACTGATAAGCCCTTAGGCCCGGGGCCATTTTTGGTCCGGGGATCATAATTTGATTAATCTTGGTAGAGGACCATTAAATAATGCTACATACCAAATATCAAAGGTCTATACCTTATAATTTTAGAGAGGAAGATTTTTAAAGATTTTCCTATGAACAACTAATATGCGCCGAAGCTGGGTCATTTTTGTCCTGGGGGTCATAATTTGAACAATCTTTTGTTAGTAGAGGACCATTAGATGATGCTACAAATATTAAAGGTCTATTTCTTACAGTTTCAGAGAAGAAGATTTTTAAAGATTTTCCTATGAAAAACTGATAAGCCCTGGGGCAGGGCCATTTTTGTCCTGGGGTCATAATTTAAACAATCTTAGTAGAGGACCATTAGATCATGCTACATACCAAATACCAAAGGACTATGCCTTACATTTTCAGAGAAGAAGATTTTTAAAGATTTTCCTATGAAAAACTGATAAGCCCTGGGGCGGGGCCATTTTTGACCTAGGGGTAATAATTTGAAAAAAATTTAGTAGAGAACCATTAGATCATGCTATATACCAAAATATCAAAGGTCTAAGCCTTACAGTTTCAGAGAAGAAGATTTTTAAAGATTTTCCTATGAAAAATTGATAAGCCCTGGGGCGGGCCATTTTTGTCCTGGGGGTCATAATTTGAACAATCTTAGTAGAGGACCATTAGATCATGCTACATACCAAATACCAAAGGTCTATGCCTTACAGTTTCAGAGAAGAAGATTTTTAAAGATTTTCCTATGAAAAACTGATAAGCCCTGGGGCGGGGCCATTTTTGGCCCAGGTGTCATAATTTGAACAAATTTAGTAGAGGACTATTCGATCATGCTACATACCAAATATCAAAGGTCTATGCCTTACGGTTTCAGAGAAGATGATTTTTAAAGATTTTCCTATGAAAAACTGATAAGCCCTGGGGCGGGGCCATTTTTGGCCAGGGGGCAATTATTTGAACAATCTTTGTAGAGGACCATTACATCATGCTACATACCAAATATCAAAGCTCTTGGCTTTGTAGTTCAAGAGAAGAAGATGTTTAAGTACATGTAAATTGTTGATGCACTCATGACGCACATATGCACGATGCACATACGCACAACGCATGACGATGGACGCCGGACATAGGATCATCCCAATAGCTCACCTTAGCACTTTGTGCCAGGTGAGCTAAAAACCACAAAAACAATTTCACAATTTACACAGAATACAAAAACTATGAATTTAATGTGATCTTGATCAGGATGAAACCTTTTATATCTAGTATAAAGCGATCTTGATCTGGGTCTAAACTATGAAATCGGCACTTCTCAAATGCAGACACGCAGCAGACAACCTATCGGCTATATCAAATGTTTGTGTTATATCGACAAAACAATTATTCCAAAATATTTAAACACGTTGAATCTACCACTTTTTATACAATATAAAGCGATCTTGATCTGGGTCTAAACTATCAAATCTGCACTTCTCAAATGCCGACATGCGCCTATTGGCTATATCAAATGCTTATGTTATATCGACAAAACAATTACTCCAAAATATTCAAACACATTGAATTTAACACTTTTTATACAATATAAAGCAATCATGATCTGGGTCTAAACTATGAAATCGGCACTTCTCATATGCCAACACACGAATGGGAAGGTCGCTGAAACGATCATCACCCGGCCAAAATGACCAGGGCCAAAACGGATTGGGTCCGAAACAACTAAGGACCGAAACGGATTGGGTCCGAAACGACCCGACACCGTTTTAGATGTGGTGTTTCTATTTAGCGGCAGAAAAAAGCCAAATCAATTTAAAAATGTAGATATAACACTTTGTCTTCGAAGAAACATACCAATGCGTTATTTAGTATTAGATCTAGCTCGATTTATACTTAGTCCAAATAATTTGACATCACGCAAGCTTATTTTTCATTCAAATTATCCCGTTATCATTCTTTATTTTGTTTTTCCTCATTCATAGTAATACTTATCTTTCTCTCCTGGCGTGAAGTCAAAACCATATATGCCAAAACGGTGTAGTTATGCCAAAAGCCATTATTCACGTGCAACTGTAGATTATTAGGTCCCAACACAAGCAAAATATAATTAAAACAAATAATGTCGTTCAAAATATCACATTTACCTTTGCTTTTAATCCCGATAGTCACAAATATGTTCACACTCTCACTTTCGTTTTAGGCCTCCAATATGGCAATGGTACATGTACCCGGTTGAAACAAATTTAAGGATTTCCGAAAAGGGCTTTGAACAAAATTTTTTTTACTTTTTACTTTTTTGAAATGATTCTAAAAATTATGTGAAACGCCCAGAATGCTTAGACTCAATTCTTGAAGGGTTTTAAACCGGTGAGTGAGAATTGTGTTACTCGCAAGAGTCTAATGGACATATATAAATTTTGTTCAAAAGCTAAATTCGTATATCGGTAATGTAAACAAACTAATGGTTTTGTCAATTCAATTTTGCTTTGGATTTTTGCGGCTATCAGGTAAGCTTTTATAACTTAGTTTATTCATCCACATGCATACTGTGTGACCGTATATTGAGTATAGGTAAATATTACGGATTTATAATATTCAATGATTCTTTCCGATCAAGTGTTGAGCGGATTCTGCTATAGGAAACTCGGCATTTTCTATAAAACTTTGTATTTCGCAGGAATGATAAAAATTAAACAAGAGGGCCAGAATGGCCCTGAAGCGCTCACCAGACAATCAGAGGAGAAGATTTTCAAAGTTTTCACTGTATGTTTCTATAGAAAACTAGCTTGCCCCGGGGCAGGGCTAATTTTGACCCAAGAGGCACAATTTATATAACTTTTGTAGAGAACCTGAACATGATGCTATGTGCCAAATATGAAAGCTGAGAACCTTCCAGTTTCAGACGAGTAGATTTTCAAAGTTTTCACTATATGTTTCTATTGAAAACTGGCTACCCCAGGCACCAGACAATCAGAGGAGAAGATTTTCAAAGTTTTCACTATATGTTTCTATATATATATATATATATATATATATATAGAAAACTAGCTTGCCCTGGGGCAGGGCTAATTTTGACCCAAGAGGCACAATTTATATAACTTTTGTAGAGGACCTGAACATGATGCTATGTGCCAAATATGAAAGCTGAGAACCTTCCAGTTTCAGACGAGTAGATTTCAAAGTTTTCACTATATGTTTCTATTGAAAACTGGCTACCCCTGGGGCAGGCCAATCTTTACTCCAGGGCCACAATTTATATAACTTTTTTTAGAAGACCGGAACATGATGCTATGTGCCAAATATGAAAGCTGAGAACCTTCCAGTTTCAGAGAAGAAGATATTCAATGATTTCACTATTTGTTTCTATTGAAAACTGCCCACCCCTGGGGCGGGGCCAATTTTGACCCTGGGGCCATAATTTATACAAATTTTGTAGAGGACCTGAACATGATGCTATGTGCCAAATATGAAAGCTGAAAACCTTCAAGTTTCAGAGGAGAATGTTTTCAAAGTTTTCACTACATGTATTTGTTTCTATTGAAAACTGCCCACCCCTGGGGCAGGGCCAATTTTGTTCCCAAGGCCATAATTTATATAACTTTTGTAGAGAACCTGAACATGATGCTCTGTGCCAAATATGAAAGCTGAGAGCCTTCCAGTTTAAGAGAAGAATATTTTCAAAGATTTCACTATATATTTGTTTCTATTGAAAACTGCCCACCCCTGGGGCGGGGCCAATTTTGACCCTGGGGCCATAATTTATATAACTATTGTAGAGGACCGGAACATGATGCTATGTGTCAAATATGAAAGCTCAGAGCCTTCCAGTTTCAGAGAAGAAGATTTTCAAAGATTTCACTATTTGTTTCTATTGAAAACTGCCCATCCCTGGGGCGGGGCCAATTTTGACCCCAGGGCCATAATTTAGATAACTTTTGTAGAGGACCTGAACATGATGCTATGTGCCAAATATGAAAGCTGAGAGCCATCCAGTTTCAGAGAAGAATATTTTCAAAGATTTCACTATTTGTTTCTATTTAAAACTGCCCACCCCTGGGGCGGGGCCAATTTTGACCCTGGGGCCATAATTTATATAACTTTTGTAGAGGACCTGAACATGATGCTCTGTGCCAAATATGAAAGCTGAGAACCATCCAGTTTCAGAGAAGACGATTTTCAAAGATTTCACTATTTGTTTCTATTGAAAACTGCCCACCCCTGGGGCGGGGCCAATTTTGACCCAAGGGTCATAATTTATATAACTATTGTAGAGGACCTGAACATGATGCTCTGTGCCAAATATGAAAGCTGAGAGACTTCAAGTTTCAGAGAATAAGATTTTCAAAGATTTCACTATTTGTTTCTATTGAAAACTGCCCAACCCTGGGGCGGGGCCAATTTTGACCCCAGGGCCATAATTTATATAACTTTTGTAGAGGACCTGAACATGATGCTATGTGCCAAATATGAAAGCTGAGAACCTTCTGGTTTAAGAGGAGAAGATTTTCAAAGTTTTACTATATGCTTCTATTGAAAACAAGTCACCCCTGGGGCGGGGCCAATTTTGACCCCAGGGGCATAATTTATATAACTTTTGTAGAGGACCTAAAGATGATACTATGTGCCAAAGATGAAAGATGAGAACCCTGTAGATTCAGAGGAGAAGATTTCTAAAGGTTCAAATTGTTGACGACGGACGACGAACGACAAACGACGAACGACGAACGACGAACGACGAACGACGCACGACGCACGACGACGGACGACGGACAACGGGTGATCACAAAAGCTCACCCTGAGCACAAAGTGCTCTGGTGAGCTAAAAAATAATAAAAAATAGAAAAAAAAACAGATTTATGTCACAGTGAGTAGGTTTATCATCGCTTTTATGGCGACGTGGTAGAGTGCTTGACTGCGAACCTGGCGACCCGGGTTCGATCCCGGGTCTGAGCGGGTATGTTTCTTTATAAGAACACCCGGTTACATTTGGCGCCCAACGGGGGACTGTGACTGTATGAGCTCCGAGTTCGATTCCCAGTCGTTCTCATACCCACAGAAATTCAGGGCAAATTTCAACTTGCTGGGGGAGTATGTCACAGTGTGTAAGTTTATCATCACTTGTACGGCCTTGCTGTACAAGCGCGCTTTTATGGCGACGTGGTAGAGTGCTTGACTGCGAACCTGGCGACCCGGGCACGATCCCGGGTCTGAGCGGGTATGTTTCTTTATAAGAACACCCGGTTACATATAAAAGAATAAAAATGTGATGAAGAACGATAATTATGATATATTTCGAAATACAGAAGTTTTATATTGTAGAACTAGATTTATACTGTCTGAATAACAAAAATTCTTGGAAAAGTGTAACAATGATGTTTGCCAGGACGAATCAAGAAGTGTTTATTAATGATTTCACATATGAGACTTGCAAAACATTCTTCAATATGTGCATTTTCTTGTAGCGGAAAGTGTTTTGGCAATCTTGATCCACGTTGATTCACTGATTTAATACGCCATTCTGCATGCTATTTGGAAAATATTACACCAAAATACTCGGCAAACACTGCTCTTTACTGCTGCATACAAAGTGCTGATCTTCTGAAAGTAGGAGTCTTTAGGCAGTGTTCCAGATAAGACGTGTATGTTCGTATTTACGCATATTTTAAGAACCGACAAGAACAGACAAGAAGTAATAATTCCTTTTAAGACTGAAAAATTAGAATAATTTATACATATATGCACTAGTATTAATATAAGATAATTATTTAAATGCTAAAAATGCATTTTGAAGCTTATAAACCCCTAAATATCCCGTGATACCTTTACCAACAAGAGATTCTGCTGACCACATATACAGACAAAACAAGAGGGCCAGAATGGCCCTGAAGCGCTCACCAGACAATCAGAGGAGAAGATTTTCAAAGTTTTCACCATATGTTTTTATAGAAACCTAGCCGGCCCTGGGGCGGGCCAATTTTGACCCCAGGAACATAATTTATATAACTTTTGTAGAGGACTTGAACAAGATGCTATGAGCCAAATATGAAAGCTGAGAACCTGTCAGTTTCAGAGGAGAAGATTTTCAAAGTTTTCTCTATATGTTTCTACTGAAAACTACCAACCCCTGGGGCGGGGCCAATTTTGACCCAGGGCCATAATTAATATAACTTTTGTAGAGGACCTGAACATGATGCTCTATGACAAATATGAAAGCTGAGCGCCTTCCAGTTTCAGAGGAGAAGATTTTGAAAGATTTCACTATTTGTTTCTATTGAAAACTGCCCATCCCTGGGGCAGGGCCAATTTTAACCCCAGGGGCATTATTTATAAAACTTTTGTAGAGGACCTAAACATGATGCTATGTGCCTAAAAAAAAAGCTGAGAACCTTCCAATTTCAGAGGAGAAGATTTTCAAAGTTTTCACTATATGTTTCTATTGAAAACTTCCAACCCCTCGGGCAGGCCAATTTTGACCCCAGGGGCATAATTTATATAACTTTTGTAGAAGACCTAAACATGATGCTCTACGCCAAATATGCAAGCTGAGAGCCTTCCAGTTTCAGAGAAAACAGCCCACTCCTGGGGCAGGGCTAATTTTGACCCCAGGGCCATAATTTATAAACATTTTGTATAGGACCTGAACATGATTCTCTGTGCCAAATATGAAAGATGAGAGCCTTTCAGTATCAGAGGAGAAGATTTTCAAAGATTTCACTATTGTTTCTATTCTGAAAAGTACCCACCCCTGGGGCAGGGCTAATTTTGACCCCAGGGCCAAAATTAATATACCTTTTGTAGAGGACCTGAACATGATTCTCTGTGCCAAATATAAAAGATGAGAGCCTTTAAGTTTCAGAGGAGAAGATTTTCAAAGATTTCACTATTGTTTCTTTTCTGAAAAGTACCCACCCCTGGGGTGGGGCCAATTTTGACCCTAGGGCCATAATTTATATAACTTTTGTAGAGGACCAGAACATGATGCTCTGTGCCAAATATGAAAGCTGAGAGCCTTCCAGTTTCAGAGGAGAAGATTTTCAAAGATTTCACTATTTGTTTCCATTGAAAACTGCCCACCCCTGGGGCAGGGCCAATTTTGACCCCAGGGCCATAATTATATAACTTTTGTAGAGGACCTAAACATGATGCTATGTGCCAAATATGAAAGATGAGAGCCTTTCAGTTTCAGAGGAGAAGATTTTCAAAGATTTCGCTATTTGTTTCTATTGAAAACTTCCCACCCCTAGGGTCATAATTTATATAACTTTAATAGAGGACCTGAACATGATGCTATGTGCCAAATATGAAAGCTGAGAACCTTCTGGTTTCAGAGGAGAAGATTTTCAAAGTTTTATTATATGTTTCTATTGAAAACTTCCAACCCCTGGGACGGGGCCAATTTTGACCCCAGGGGCATTATTTATATAACTTTTGTAGAGGACCTATAGGTGATGCTATGTACCAAAGATGAAAGCTGAGAACCCTGCAGATTCAGAGGTGAAGATTTTTAAAGGTTCAAATTGTTGACGCGGGACGACGGACGACGACGGACATCAGGCGATCACAAAAGCTCACCCTGAGCACTTTGTTCTCTGGTGAGCTAAAAAAGTAGTCATAACCATAGGGGCCTGGACCGCTTCAGTTGGGGTCTATTAGTGTACTATATAATAACAAGGGTTCCAACTAGCAGAACGAATATACCCACGAGTACAAATATGACTGTATCTCTTAAAATCTAAATGATAATTTCGTAAGTCTTTCGGCTATTGAAAGCCAATATATTTTTCTATCAAATAAATATTATCTTATAATGGTAACTTATGAACAAGTATCGATCCAACAATGATTTTCTCAAAATTTCACGTGTTTTTTTGGTCATTGACAAACGTTCGTTCACCACGGTTTCACTATATCACAGTAATAACCTGACAATTTGCAGTTTAAAAAATGGCGTGGTTCAATCAAAGGCCTGAATGGCCATAATGGCGTTCAGGTTTGAAATGGATGTTATGTGTGTGTGTGTGTGTGGGGGTGGGGGGGGGGGGGGATTGATGTACACGTTAATAACAATAACGTCTTGGAATTGATAACAGTATTAATAACAACACATTTTTGTGAAACACTATGCCCCTGATTGTGACAAATATAAATTTGACCCGTAATGTGACATTTAACTGTAATATAACCTTGAATTTAATAAGCCCCCCCCCCCCCCCCCCCCCCCACAAAAAATAAATAAAAAAAATAAATAAAAAATGTTCGCCTCTGTAAGTTGCATAGACATGCCAGGTTTGAAGTATGTATGTGCAATGGCAACAACGTTATTGCCAACATTAAAGTTTGAGCCAAGCCCAACAAACCAACAAAGTCAGCCCCACCCCCTTGATTCTTGATTGGGGGCATAAAAATATGACAGACTGAAACAAAAGGAGCCATCTCATGATCTGCTGTTTATATATTGACATGCTTCTAGTTTCTACTATGGCAAAAGAATATCTTAATTATATTCATGATGTCATTATTTCTTATATGAATATTCATGAAGTAAAGGGTCAATTAATGCTTTCATGTCCTAAGCTGATGCAAAAACTGAAGCACAACATCAAAATGATACAAAGGCTACCTATAATCCTACATTTTTTGTTCAACTTATTCTTACACATAACATTTATTTTTCCATGTTCAGCACTCGTTTATTTTGAATAAATGTAGTTTGCTTACAAAGTTGAAGGTAGACTAAGTAGATCCATACATGTACATGTATACAATTACGGTAGTTGTTTGGAACCTGATGAAACTCAAATTCAGAACTACAGTCAGAAGTAGAGTTGTAAGCTGCGAAAGACATTTCAACAAATTGCTACCTACTTTCGCTTTTACACGACACAAACGTCTTGAGCAGACTCGGCGGTTACACGATACATAGAAGAGACAGTTGTTATTGACACTGGAATATAATTTGATTGAATATGTGTTGAAAACCTTCTATGGATAATACTTACTTTGATAAGCCGATAGAACCCCGTGTTTTTACGGTTTTACTTCTTGTAAGACTTAGACTTGTGTTGAGGTTGGGTGCCATAGTCAAAACACGCTGTTCGATGCGTGATAAATGTGTACATGGGATTTCTTTGACCTTGTCCTTTATGAAACTTCCTATTTCTAATTTTGAGTACGGGTCAAACGGAAATGACCGAATGCGATGCAAAAGGCAGTAGTAGTAGTAGTGTTTGTAGATTCCTCCGTTGACTTGTCGGAGCACCCAGGACTACTTGGTAAGTCCTGGTAAATATGGCGTGCACCCAGATGAAACGCTGAGTAACTCCACGTCTTATCTGGATCCAAGCAGTTTGATTGGCTGAAGATGTAGGTCTATATGCTAATCAGTTACGAATGTGTAAATGCAATCGGAAACCTCGGCTATATTCCTTCTGCTTTAAAATGCCAAGGTGTTGCGAAAACAACGGCAAAATATTCGTTCGCTTCTTCTTCTTCTTCTTCCGATTAAAGTACAGGGCCCACTCTGGAGCATCGACGTACTTGGAGTTTATTAAAATTCAAGACTTTTAAAAAGTTTATCTTTATGTAGATTAGTAGTAATTATCTCACACAGCGAATTATTATTAAATACATGAAGAGTAAACAAATACATGAACATTTTACAACCAAACTAGATCTAGTGCAGACTTGAAGAAAACTATTTTGTCTTGCGCATGTTCACTAGACAAGTGAACTCTTTGCTGTAAAGAGACCGACTAGTATATGGCGTTGCGAACGCCATAATAAAACGAATCAATTCTATCACCCACCTCCAATTTTTAGTCCCCAGCATCAAAAGAATAATGTAAATTAGCGAGTTTTGTCAGTTCGCTTCAAATCGTCGAGGAAGGAGCCATTGTACATGACGTCACGGATTTCCCAACTTTTCCTTCGCTCATCCAATGAAATGGCTCCATTCAAATTGTTGCAAATGGCAGCATCCAAATTGAAACATAACGACAGACAGAAAGGCCGCTGTTGCTAGTTGCTTACTTATTTAGAGGACAAAACAAATGGAGATTGGTGATATATTTGGGTTGTTTTATTGAACCACGCCATCTTTTGAACTAAAAATCGCCAGGTTATGGCTGTGATATAGTGAAACCAGGGTGAACGAACGTTTGTCAATGACCCAGAAAACACGTGAAATTTTGAGAAAATCGTTGTTGGGTTGATAATTGCGCGCAAGTCACCGTGAGAAGATTATATTTATTTGATAGTAAAATATATTGCCTTTCAATAGCCTAAAGAATTACAAAATTATCATTGAAATTGCAAGAGTTACATTCATATTTGTACTTGTGGTACACGGATGTCCGTTCTGCTAGTTGGAACCCTTGTTATTATATAGTGCATGTAGACCCCCACGAAGCAGTCCAGACCCCTGTGGTCATAACATACGGTTTGATGAAGTTATAAAGGATCCGTTTTTGAAATATTTTAATTAAGACATCTGATCTGGGCCTATGGCTATACTATGTAATTCAAACATCATGAGTAATGTTCTTACCCATTGGTTCAAGGGCGTAAACTTTCCAGTGATAGCTTTGATCCCTTCCTGTGCCACAATCCCTCCCATGGCTGCACAAAGGGGCACAAAACAGCCCCTACATGTGTAGGACAGCAACTTGACCATGTCATCTGATATATCACCACTCTGGAACAGGTAGAAATATAAAGATATTAACCCTTTAAGCCATGCATATTTATTCTATAAAAATAATGATACATGTATCATAAATATTTAGTAGATACAGTAAAACCCCTCTAATGCGACCACTTAATAAATACACATGGTTGTCTTTATAAGCAGGTGGTTGCTTGATGCAGGGCAAAAGTAATGCAGAAAGCTCCTCTAGGAGTAATTGTCTGATCAGGGTCTAATCTGTCTGCAAAGGGGTATAAAGCGTATTTATGGAGTAAAGCATTAAAATGTATCAACATTTTACACGCCACGACAGAATACATGATAACCCTAGCAAATAGCGCAGACCCAGACAAAAAACTGTACTAGTCTGCGTCTCACCACGATCCAAACTATTTGATACTTTGTGATTTTGAAAAGAAACAGACTTTATCTGTACTTTAAGAACTGAGGCAGGCATCCAAAGTTTTGCAGACAACGTGCTTGTGAGTTGAAATTGTTAATAAAAATTCAAATACAAACAGTCATATTGTAAATTACGAGCTAAACAACTGGGTTGCGGGTAAATTAATAGAATGTCTCCTTTCTTAACCCCTTCCCAGATAAAGAGCCCTTTTGCTTGTACATGTATTTGTAAAATTGTCTCCCTTACCTACAGCTAACCCATAGACTAGAAACAATGGGTCATCCATTTCAAATCCAGTGATTCTTTCTCTTATTAAATAATATCAGGGTCCATGCTTATAAAACTTTTCGTTGAGTCTGAGTACGTTCTCAAGCTTTTGATTGGTCCAATCAAAAGCTTGAGAACTCAAATCTGACCAATCAAAAGCTTGAGAACGAAACTCAGACTCAACTAAAAGCTTTATAAGCATGGACCCAGTTCTCATTACAACATCAAATAGTGCTTTACATAAATTGATCAAATATGACGTTTTGGTTTCAGTACCTTAGTCACACTACCAATTATTCATTGGAAAGTGATTGTTTACGCACATACTATAACTAGTCGACCGTTTTCACTGGAAAACACAAATTGTACAATACCGAACATAAAGTTCAACTCACAATTAGCAAACATTCCCTTTGATTTCAGTTCACCCAGGACAGACAACACTTCAGCAGCATCGGTATCACAACTGAAGACAAAGCCATATCATAATTAGCTGGTGCAAATCGGTCATTATCAAATTTTGAAAACAAGTTTTGAAAACAGTATAGACCTGGATTAGCTGCTGTGTTTTAACTTTTAACTTTTTGAAAATAAGCCTTTCCCTGTTCAATATTCTTGTAAGAAATAATGGCATCATGAATATTTATTAGATGGATTTGTAAGGTGTAAACTTTTCAAGGGAATGTTTTTTCCCTAGGCCTATTGCTTTAGCCAAAACTGTAGAATCAGATCTACAAAATGTATATAATGTCAAAAGCAAACAGAGTAGACCCTGATCAGACAGCTCCTATAGGAGTTATCTGATCTGGGTCTACTCTGTTTGAAAGGGAGGGAAAGTGTTAACCCTTCGCTGGCTAATCACGTCAATATACCTACCTGTAAATAGTGAAGACCCAGATGAGACAGCTCCTGCAGGAGCTGTCTCATCAGGGTCTGCACTATTTACAAGTTGATTGTGCAACCAGTGCACTCCACAGCAGTGATTGCACAGCGCAATACTTACACACAGTGAAGATATATGTAATTATACAACAGGGCATGGGTAAAGAAGGGGGAATATATTTTAAAATTCAGCAAGTGAAGTGTTAAAAGGCCGGTTTGGTGTTTTACACTCTACTCACCACACATTTGGTAATCTTCCATTCTTTTCCTGAAACTTGTGTATTGCCACCATCCCTGCATGAGCACTGATAGGCACCTACAAATAATGCAAAACTTCTTTAAACTGACTTTTCATAGTTTGGGTGAAAACAGTTTAGATCCGGGTAAGAGGCTGTAAAACTTCATGTCTCATCTGGACCCTACCTCAAACATACTCATTTTAGATGGGGTTTGGCTGAGAAATTATTGATTGAAAACAAACACTATTCACCTGTTAGGAAGAGCTCCAATTTTTCAAATACAGTAGAACCCCACTAATGCGACCACTTAATAAATAAACATGGGTGTCTTTATAAGCAGGTGATTACTTAATGCAGGGCAAAAGTAATGCAGAAAGCTCCTCTGCATTACTTTTGTCCTGCATTAAGCTACCACATGCATCTAGCACCCAGAGTTATACCTCTTTTAGGTGGTCGCATTAGCAGGGTTTTACTGTATTTGAAAGAGTCAAGACATCAATTTGGCCTTTATCTTTTAATATCAAGGCAAACAAGTGATGTGAGATTGAATTGTTTGGCTGTAAAGATACTGACATTTTTTACTAACAACTTGTACATGGAATCTTTTCATTAAAAAATATGACATATATAAAACATAAACCTACCTCAAATTTGCTGAAGTCTGCAATCAGTATTTCTGGCTTTCCAAGCTGAGTTTCCAAGCTTTCCTGCCAATTGAAAACAAACCGACATGACATTTGTGCATTTTATCCACTTCTATCTCAATTTTCACACATTTGCAAACAGAGTAGACCCTCATCAGATGGCTCCTATAGGACTAGTCTGATCAGGGTCTGTTCTTTTTGCTAACTTAATTTCATATATCTGTTCCTTTAGTTTCCAAATGGCTACAGAGTTCCACTTTCCATATTTCTTTATAATTATTTTGTCCATGAATATTCAGTAGGTATTGAAATTTGGAATAAACATAGAACAGGGAAAGGGTTAAAGTTATCAAAATAATTCAGCTTTACAAACAGGTGGAGAGGTGAGACTGAATGACTGAATACTTAGAGTAATTTGAGTACCGTCAATGTGTCACTAAATCCATAACCTAAAACTGATCCGACATCAATAACCATGCAGCCATATCGTATCACTAGGGTGTTACATTTAACCATGCAGCCATATCGTATCACTAGGGTGTTACATTTAACCATGCAGCCATATCGTATCACTAGGGTGTTACATTTAACCCTTTACCTGATAGAAGCGGCTTTTCGCGTGTTTGATTTATTCCTCCGCTGAAGAAAATAGTTCAAATTCATACAGTCATGAACATATTGCATAATAAATATTTTCTATATCCTAGTAGGTGGTAGATTAAAGCAGGCTGAAAGTAAAGCAGAATGTGCCTTAAGGCGCATTCTGCTTTACTTTCAACCTGCTTTAAGTGGGCACATGTCTTCAAAACTAGAAACAGGCTATTGGGTAAAGGGTTAACCCTTCACCATATGGATATTCATGTAAGGAATATTAACCCATTCCTCCATAGGCTATTTTTAGACCCAACCTCTTTGAAAGAATGTACCGAAAAGGAGCATTTACTAGAGAAAAGGAAAATGTTAGAATTGTGAAGTATTGAAACCATTGTGATAAAATTTCTTATCACCATGGTTTCAAGAAGTGATTATTACAGAGGCATAGAAAGGCGTATTTATGGAGGAAAGGGTAAAATGTCATCATGAACACAGGAGTTTTCAACCTATGGCAAAAACTGTGGAATCAGATCAATGTAATTCTATAAGCATACAGAGCAGACCCTGATCAGACGGCTCATGTAATCTAGCTCTACTCTGTTTGCAAAGGCATTAAAGGCATATCTATGCAGGTAAAGGGTTAATGATCCAGAATTATTGTTATTCATAATCTATTTAACAAAGTTATACTTTACCAGAAGATATGCCTCTCTATAACTGAGAGTCAATGGCTTTAATCCCTTACTCCATGAATTTTAAAGCAATTCCCTCATAGGCTATTTTTAGATCCAACCTCTTTGAATAAATCTACCGAAAAGGAGCATTAACTAGAGAAAGGAAATTTTTTAGAATTTTGTAGTTTGAAACCATTGTGATAAATAGAGCATTTGCTCCTATAGGAGCAAATGCTCTATTTATCACAATGGTTTCAATAGGTGATTTTTACAGAGGCGTAGAAAGGCGTATTTATGGAGGAAAGGGTTAAGAAATACTGACATCATGAATATTAATAAATAATATTTCATAATGGCACTTTGAACATCAGAATTGTTAATCATGAGAGAAACTGTAGAATCAGACATAATATTTCAGGAGCCATCTGATCTGGGTCTACTCTGTTTGCAAAAGCATTGAAAGACGTATCTGTAACTGGTTAATGACCTTTAAACCTTCATGTAAATAAACCAAATGTTTAATACTTACAAACTTGCAAAGCCTTGCCAATCTTCACTTGAGAAACAATGCCACCATTCTCATAATTTCCAAACTCTTCCCCACTTGTGTCACAAATACTAAAGGCATATGGAGACAGCACTGAAAGAAATGAAATATATAGCAAATTACCACTGATTGTTTGTTTTAGGTTTTATATCGCTTTTATCGCTTAAACCCATTCCCTCATAGACTATTCTTAGATCCAACCTCTTTGAATGAATGTACCGAAAAGGAGCATTTACTAGAAAAAGGAAAGTTTTAGAATTATGTAGCTTTGAAACCATTATCATAAATACAGCATTTGCTCCTATTGAGCAAATGCTCTATTTATCAGAATGGTTTCAAAAAGTGTCTTCTACAAAAGCATCAAAAGGTGTCAATATGAGGGAATAAGTTAAGAGCATTTCAGGACATCCAGATAATTACAGATGGAGGAAGATTAGAGATTTTTTCCATGCACAGAACAAATTGCATTGTTCCATGCACAGAAGAACACCCAGGCAGCACCACCTACCTTCGGCTAATTACCGTTGAAAAAACAAAATCAGAGCAAAGCATTTAGATGTCAATATTATCTGTTAGGGAGAAGATTATAGCTTTTCTGATAGAATCAAACCATGTAAAAGTATTGTTAAATCTTGACTAGTAAACCCTTACTCCACATATTCACACCTTTTAACACCTTTGCAAACAGAGTACAGTAAAACCTCTCTATAATACCCAATAAATTACATCAATTAGTTTGTGTTAAAGGCAGGTGGCTGCTTAAAGCAAGGTGAAAGTAAAACAGAACGCTCCTATGGGAGCGTTCTGTTCTACTTTCACCTTGCCTTAAGCAGCCACCTGCTCTAAATACCAACTAGTTAACACAATGTAGTGGTCATTATAGAGAGGTTTTACTGTATAACCTGATCAGACAGCTCCCGTCTGATCAGGGTCTGTTCTGTTTCCTAACAAATAATACAGATTTGATTCTACAGTTTCTGCCATAGTCAAAATATCCTGTGTTCACATGCAATTATAAAAAGTCATCTAATTAATATTTAAGATGCTATACATGAATATCTATTAATTAAAGGGTTAATGACTTATTCTTTATAACAATTGGCAAATCATACTAGCTACAAAACCTTCAACACAATAACTGGGTACAATTTAGCCATACAAAATGACCATCTTTTCAAATACTGACCACTGATTTATTTTGCAAATGAATTTTCAAAAACATAACTGATTGCCAATCCAAACTGACTATCCAAATTGCCAGTAATCCAGTTTTACTTAATAACTGAAAATAGTTCTTCACATTACAGGCTAGGATATTAACAGGATATTGCAAGAGGGGGCCGATTTTTCTCTCTAAAGGGCCATAACACTTCAAATATGCATGATATAATAAAGGTTCCTTATACCATTCCGTTTACAGAGCAGACCCTGATCTGATGGCTCCTATAGATCCTGGGTCTACATTGTTTGAAAAGGCATTAAAAGATGCATACCGGGTATATGTATATGAGGTAATTGTTAAGACTAAAGAAGTTAGTCTCAAAAATTACTGATTGGCTATACCTTTAATTGTACACTGCCGTCCATTCAATGTCTCCATACCCTGAACCTCTTTGAAAGTGACTGTGTCATCTGACTCAAAGCCATGCATCTTGTTGTCCAGGCAGGTAACGACACCAGGATTGGCCTGTTAGATAGATCAGTAATAATTAATTTATACAAGGATTATTGTTTATAAACTTCTATGATAGCTGAAGAGAAATGTATTGTTTATTAACCCTTTCCTTCATATAAATGTGTCTTCACACATTTGCAAACAGAGTAGACCCTGATCAGATGGCTCCTCTAGTAGCCGTCTGATCTGATCTTGGTCTACTCTGTTTGCTAGTGGAATTTGACGAATCTGTTTCTTTAGTTTCTAAAACAGCTACAATGTTACACCTTCCATATTTCAATATAACTATTGTGTCAATGAATATTCAGTAGGCACTGAAATTGGACTAAATATAGAACAGGGAAAGGGTTATCTATCATCTGATTCTATAAAGACAAACTACAAAATATGTCACAATTTCAGCACATTCTGTTATAAAGTTTATTTGATATCTCAATAATTATATAAAGTTGGTACTCAAGACTTTATCCAAATACTCTGCAGACAAAATGATTAACCTTTTACTCCATGAATATTCATGTAAGAAATAATGACATGATGAATATTAAACAGATTAATTTTTAAGATACACATGACCACAGGAATTTTTGGCCAAAACAGAATCTTAACCCTTCGCTTGCTGAATTTTAAAATACATATCTCCTTCTTTACCCATGCCCTGTTGTATCATTACATATATCTTCACTGTGTACAAGTATTTCGCTGTGCAATCACTGCTGTAGAGTGCACTGGTTCCACAATCAACTTGTAAATAGTGCAGACCCTGCAGGAGCTGTCTCATCTGGGTCTTCACTATTTACAGGTAGGTATATTGACATGAATAGCAAGCGAAGGGTTAAGATACACATGACCACAGGAATCTTTGGCCAAAGCAGAATCTTAAGAATCATATCTATATAATTTAATAAGCAAACAGAGTTGACCCTAAACAGAAGGCTTCTGGGTCTACTCTGTTGCAAGGGGGTAGAGAGGCATATTTATGGAATAAAGGGATAAGAGATATTTCATGTTTCAGTCTTTCCAGGAGCATAAACAAACATCAGCAAGTACATAAAATGTTACATTTAGGAGCACTTCAATTTTTAAACAACAAGATCCAATCCTTTCACAATTTAAGAAAAGTCAAATGTGATTAGCAGAACAATAGATAAAGATACATATTCAAATACTACAATCGCCATTTCTCCACCAAACTCTATGTTGTATAAATGCTATGTTGTAACTCTTAAGAATGGTCTTGAAAAAAAGATTCTAAAAAGTGGTCGCAACACAGGGTTTGGTGGAGAAATAAAGGAGCTATTCTTGAAAATGTTTTAATTTTATGCATCTTATTTTGTCCTCTGGATTATTTTTCCAGCAAGTGAAGGGGCATGAGTGTGCTTCTGTACCAGCTGCATGCTAGCAACATGGTATATTAAACATTCAATATTGAATATGGACAGTATGTTCACACTTGTTACCTTCGTTATGTTGGCAATCATTGCCTCTTTTGGTTCCTCTCCATTGGGGTCAGAGACCTCAAATTTATCACCAAAGTCACAGAATGCTCCCGCAAACAGTCCATACACATCAGCACTGATGAACTAAAATAGTTAATGGAAAGAAAACATCCTTATCCTCTAATTTGTAAAAATTTATTCAAGTTAATGCTTTACTTCAGATATACACAGTTTTACCACATTGCAAACAGAGTAGACCCAGATCAGGTAGGAGCTGTCTCATCAAGTTCCAAGGTCAATATGATATGATACTTGAAGGGTCACATGCCATTATGCTACTAAACATTTACAAAAAGATTTATAGAAAAGTTCCCAATAGTTTCTGAGATAAAAAAATTAGCTCCGGACAGACAAAAATGTAACATTTTTCGCAAACAAAGGGTCAAAACTCTAGTGTGGCAAGGTCAATATACATGGTACTTGCAGAGCCACATGTCCTTATGCTACTAAACATTTTCACAAAGTTTCATAGAAAATTAGTTTCTGAGAAATGGCTCTGGAGAGACAAAATGGTTACATTTTTATGCAAGTAAAGGGCCATACTTTTGGTGTTCCTGTGTCAATATGAATGATACTTGTAGAGCCGCATGTCCTTATGCTACTTAAAATTTACACAAAATTTCATTAAAAACTGACAAATTTTGAGAAATTGCTCCGAACACACAAAAATGTTACATTTTTGGCAAACAATGGGCCATAACTCCTCTGTGAGTGATACTTGCAGGCCCACATTATATTATGGTATTAAATATTTACACAACAAAGTATGAAAAAAAACGTTTCTGAGATATCACTTGGGGACGCACAGACACACGCACGCATGGACAACGCCAAAACAATATCCCTCCGCTTTGGGCAAGGAATAATAATTGTCTCTTTAGGTAACCTCCTGCCAAGTAACCAAAGCTTTGCTAAATATAGTCTGACTTGGACAAACACTTATTCTGGCAGACTTTCCGTCGTGGCCAAAACTTCCTTTGAAACATTTTGGTATAAACATGTCATGATGAGCAAACAGAAATGTGAAATGAATAAATAAGTAAATCACATACCTAGTACTCAGATGTTTGTGGTTATATTTCCTATACATATATGTGGTTATACTAGAAAACTGAGTCAGAGAGGGCCCTGTAATCAAGGGCAGATAACACTAGACATAGTGATCTGATTCAACCCAAAAACTATAGGCATCTTCCTCTGATGATACATAGCATATGCCCTTAATATGAAACCAATATGTGAAGTACTGTTTGAGTTATTGCATCACATCAAAGGTGTTGACGGATGGACGGTCAGGTGGTTAGACAGACAGAAAATTTGATTACTATAGGGCTCCTGCATGTTCCTGTTTTTCAGGCCATTCTACACTTTGTGAACAGAAGTTTCAGTCTGATCATGGTACATCTACCATACCTGAATGTTGTTGGCTCTACAGTAAGTGTTCACTTTCAGTTGTGTGGAAAGAGGAACTTCAGTCAATATGACACACTGAAATTTATTTTAACAAGAGCACCGCAAGACGGGGCAATATACGCCCGAAGGCTGTTCTATAAAATTATGTTGAAAAATAAAGGAGGAGTTAGTTGCACAAGAAACTGCTACCCAAAACTATCAAAGGGCAATAACTCCAGAATGAAAAATGATATGAGAGTTATCTCACTGATATGCACAACTACACATCAATATCTATCATTCCTGAAAGTTTGAAGAAATTATGTTGAAAAATAAAGGAGGAATTAGTTGCACAAGAAATTGCTACCCGAAACTATCAAAGGGCAATAACTCCAGAATGAAAAATGATATGAGAGTTATCTCACTGATATGCACAACTACACATCAGTATCTATCATTCCTGAAAGTTTGAAGAAATTATGTTGAAAAATAAAGGAGGAGTTAGTTGCACAAGAAATTGCTACCCGAAACTATCAAAGGGCAATAACTCCAGAATGAAAAATGATATGAGAGTTATCTCACTGATATGCACAACTACACATCAGTATCTATCATTCCTGAAAGTTTGAAGAAATTATGTTGAAAAATAAAGGAGGAGTTAGTTGCACAAGAAATTGCTACCCGAAACTATCAAAGGGCAATAACTCCAGAATGAAAAATGATATGAGAGTTATCTCACTGATATGCACAACTACACATCAGTATCTATCATTCCTGAAAGTTTGAAGAAATTATGTTGAAAAATAAAGGAGGAGTTAATTGCACAAGAAATTGCTACCCGAAACTATCAAAGGGCAATAACTCCAGAATGAAAAATGATATTAGAGTTATCTCACTGATATGCACAACTACACATCAATATCTATCATTCCTGAAAGTTTGAAGAAATTACGTTGAAAAATAAAGGAGGAGTTAGTTGCACAAGAAATTGCTACCCAAAACTATCAAAGGGCAATAACTCCAGAATGAAAAATGATATGAGAGTTATCTCACTGATATGCACAACTACACATCAGTATCTATCATTCCTGAAAGTTTGAAGAAATTACGTTGAAAAATAAAGGAGGAGTTAGTTGCACAAGAAATTGCTTCCCGAAACTATCAAAGGGCAATAACTCCAGAATGAAAAATGATATGAGAGTTATCTCCCTGATACGCACAACTACACATCAGTATCTATCATTCCTGAAAGTTTGAAGAAATTATGTTGAATAATAAAGGAGGAGTTAGTTGCACAAGAAATTGCTAACGGACGGACGGACAGACGGACAGACGGACAGACGGACAGACGGACAGACGGACGGACGTACAGCCAGGAGGCCCCTTGTGCAAACCTATGTCCAAAATCATAATGGGGTTTCCTTAAATTTGTCAAAATTGTGTTAGTGAGGTTACATCAAGATTCCTTAGGAGATGAACATTATGCAAGTGTTTATCCATAGCACTATGGGGTTTTGGAATAAAATTATTTATGGGGTTAATCATTCAAGTGAATAATATGAGCATCACTGTAGGAATGCCTTATAATAAGCAATGTCGAACTGTGCAAAACCAGATCACTCACCGTGCTACAAGAGCAGTGTCTTATCAGGGTCTTCATTATTTGAGACACATTTGAATCAAATGTATTCAGTATTTTACCCCATTAAACACCATAAACCTATCAGATGTCAAATGCCATGTTGGCCATGCAATGGTTGATCTGGGTCTACACTGATTGTTTTCCCAAAGTGGCACTCACTAATGTTTAATGAAAGACATAGTTTTTTGGAGCCAATATCTTAACTTCGAAACTCATTATGAGACAAATTTTATTTGAAATCACATCACATCACATCTTTTAACAAGAGCTTTCACAGGACAACACGCTCGACTCTTCCCAGTATTGTTTGTGCAAAAAGAGGGCCATGACAGCCCTGATATCGCTCACCAGACAATCATAGTTGAAGATTTTCAAAAATTTCACTACGTTTCCATAGAAAACTGGCCAACCCTGCGGTGGGGCAAATTTTGACACTAGGGGCATAATTTATCTAATTTTTATAGAGGACCTGAACATAATGCTATGTGTCATATATATATGAAAGCTGACAACCTACCGGTTTCAGGAGAAGATTTTCACTATATGTTTCTATAAAAAAACAATGCACCCCTAGGGTGGGGCAAATTTGACCCCAGGGACATAATTTATATAACTTTTGTGGTGAACCTACAGATGAAAGCTGATGATGTGTGAAAGCTGAGAACCCTGTAGATTCGGAGATTTTTAAAGGTTCAAATTATTGACGACATACGACGCATGCCGACGGACATCAGGGGATCACGAAAGCTCACCCTTAGCACTTTGTGCTCTGGTGAGCTAAAAATGCTTGATAAAAGACAAAAATGGTGTCCAGTGATACTAGAAACAAGTATTCAAAATCTCAGTAAAATATCCTTAACAGTATTCAAGATGTTGGATTTCTTTGAAATCTTTAATGAAAAGAAAAACCTAAATTAAAAGGGACCATTATTCTGTTAAAATAATCGACAGATTTATGTACTCTTCCCTACAGATAAAACTTGTCGTTGTGAACAAGTGTTGCAATTTTCAAAGATTTATCTCATAAGGTTATGTAAATAATTGGACTTTAACAAAAACTGTAGCCGAACAATTCTAAATTATAAAGGGCCATAGTTCTGTCAAAATGCTTGACAGAGTTATGTACTCTTGTCTACAGATGAAGCTTGTGATACTGAACAAGAGTTCAGAGTTTCAAAGCTTTATCTTAAAGGATTATGTAAATATATGAACTCTAACAAAAAACAGTAACCATACATTCTAAATTAAATAGGGCCACAATTCTGTCAAAATACTTGACGAGTTACGTACTCTTGCCCACAGATGAAGCTTGTGGCGATGAACAAGTGTTCTAAGTTTCAAAGCTTTATCTTAAAGGATTATGTAAATAAATGAACTTTAACGAAAACAGTAACCAAACATTCTAAATTAAAATGGGCCATAATTCTGTCAAAATACTTAACAAGTTATGTACTCTTGCCCACAAATGAAGCTTGTGACTGTGAACAAGTATTTCAAGTTTCAAAGCTTTATCTAAAAGGACTAAGTAAATAAAAGAACTCACGAAAACCTTAACCAAAAATTCTAAGTAAAAAGGGCCAAACTTCTGTCTTAATATAGTTATGAACTCTTGCCTACAGATGAAGCTTATGATGGTGAATACATGTTCCAACTTTCAAAGCTTTATCTCAAAGGATTATGCAAATTAGTGGACTTTAACAAAAACCTTAACCAAAACTTCTATGTGTTTATCTGTAGGACTTTAATCCTTACTCCATAAACACAGTAGACCAAGATCAGATGACTCCTATCGATAACTATCTGATCTGGGTCTGCTCTGTTTGCTTATGGTATAATATAAATATGATTCCAGTTTCTGCAATGGACAAAACTTCCCGTATACACATGCTATCATAACAATAAATCTTAATTAATATTCATGGTGTCATTATATGTTAAATGAATATTCATAGAGTAATGGGTTAACACTTTCCTACATGAATATTCATGAAAGAAATAATAATGTCATGATTGCTAATTATTATGGACACAGGAACTTTTGTTTGCAGAAGGAGCCAATTTTAAATTTATGGAAAAATGACCCTCAACCTTGAACAGATAACATAAAAGATGCAGCTTTATGAGATGTCTGTATCTATGCTGCTAAACCCAAAGTAATAGCAAATGCTAAGGTTGTGGTTTAAGTTGCAGGAAAATGACATCTGACCTAGACCAGACAACTGTTCTCCATTGATAAACATTTTAAACATTTGAAAATAGAGGAAACCAAGATGAAGCAGCTCCTTAGCCTATTTTCCCACTAGTAAATTAGCTGGCATGAAAATCTTTTGTAAATTATAGTTATTTGACTTATTTCTGTGAAAATGAAATTTTGTCATATATTCTGCGACCAGTGCCTATAAACCACAGACAAAGAAAATAAACCTTGATCAAAAAGCTTCTAAAGCTGTCTGATCTGGGACCTCTCGGTTTGAAATGAGCAAGAAAACGTGTTCCTACGAGTAAGTTTAACCATTTATGCTTATTCTAAATGATGATGTAAGTACAGCAACACCTGTCTATAACCGTCACTAAATTGTCTCATTTCAGGTCTAAAAGACGAACTCTGTTGCTTAGTGCATGATGCTTTTAACCAATTAATCATCTCCATGTTGGACGTAATCACTGGTTGCTGTCTCTCTCTTTTCACATCCAAGCACTACCTGTCTAGTACTGTCCACTGAAAGTTCAATACTCAGTTCATCTCCATGTTGGACGTTATCACTGGTTGCTGTCTCTCTCTTTTCACATCCAAGCACTACCTGTCTAGTACTGTCCACTGAAAGTTCAATACTCAGTTCATCTCCATGTTGGACGTTATCACTGGTTGCTGTCTCTCTCTTTTCACATCCAAGCACTACCTGTCTAGTACTGTCCACTGAAAGTTCAATACTCAGTTCATCTCCATGTTGGACGTTATCACTGGTTGCTGTCTCTCTCTTTTCACATCCAAGCTCTACCTGTCTAGTACTGTCCACTGATAGTTCAATACTCAGTTCATCTCCATGTTGGACGTTATCACTGGTTGCTGTCTCTCTCTTTTCACATCCAAGCACTACCTGTCTAGTACTGTCCACTGATAGTTCAATACTCAGTTCATCTCCATGTTGGACGTTATCACTGGTTGCTGTCTCTCTCTTTTCACATCCAAGCACTACCTGTCTAGTACTGTCCACTGAAAGTTCAATACTCAGTTCATCTCCATGTTGGACGTTATCACTGGTTGCTGTCTCTCTCTTTTCACATCCAAGCTCTACCTGTCTAGTACTGTCCACTGATTGTTCAATACTCAGTTCATCTCCCTGTTGGACTGTTTCTCTCTGCTCACACTCTTCCTTGAGCAGTCCAGCAAGGGCCCATTTCACATCAGCTTCAAAAGCTTCGTACTTTGCTGGCTTTTTCTTCAGACATTCTGCAAAATATGAAACAATATTCTTTATTTACCATAGGTGTTTGTACCCAACTTTGAACAGTCAACACATCAGCTTCCTTATTTAAAGGCATAATGGAATACTGTATGTTGTTGCAGATGTACTTTATTTAAACAAGAGGGCCAGAATGGCCCTGAAGCGCTCACCACACAATCAGGGGAGAAGATTTTCAAAGATTTCACTAGATATGTTTCTATTGAAAACTAGCCCACTCTGGGGCAGGGCAGGGCAAAGTTTGACCCAATGGGCACAATTTATATACTTTTGTAGAGGACCGGAACATGATGCTATGTGCCAAGTATGAAAGCTGAGAACCTTCCAGTTTCAGAGGAGATTTTCAAAGTTTTCACTATATGTTTCTATTGAAAATTGGCTACCCCTGGGGCAGGGCCAATTTTGACCCCAGGGGCATAATCTATACAACTTTTGTAGAGAACCTGAACATGATGCTATGTGCCAAATATGAAAGCTGAGAACCCTGTAGATTCAGAGGAGAAGATTTTCAAAGTTGCACTATATGTTCCTATTGAAAACTGGGTACCCCTGGGACGGGGCCAATTTTGACGCCAGGGGCATAATTTATATAACTCTTGTAAAGGACCTGAACATGATGCTATGTGCCAAATATGAAAGCTGAGAACCTTCAAGTTTCAGAGGAGAAGATTTTGAAAGATTTACTATACATTTCTATAGAAAACAAGGCACCCCTGGGGCGGGCCATTTTTGACCCCAGGGGCATTATTTATATACTTTTGTAAGAGGACCTGAATATGATGCTATATGTCAAAGATGAAAGCTGAGAACCCTGTAGATTCAGATTTTTAAAGGTTCAAATTGTTCACGACGAACGACGACGGAATCAGGTGATCACAAAAGCTCACCCTGAGCACTTTGTGCTCTGGTGAGCTAAAAATCACATAAGGGATAGGGTTAACCATTTACTGCATGAATATTTATATCAGAAATAATTATATCATGTCATTATATCACGGCAAGTCTACAAATGTATACAAAGGCATATTTATGGGGCAAAGGGTTAAGAAGGCCAAGTTAATCATTATGGACTTCAAATTCTCCATAAGGTATTGGAAAAAACGCCCTTGAATCTAAGCAAAGCTATCATACTTATTCTTTTAAGATGGTTTTATTGGACAGCAACAAACACAATCATGTTAGATTTAAAATAAGACCGTTGTAGGTTTCAAAAACCCCAAAAGGTTATGGACAGATAACCCCATTAATTTAAGTCAAGCAACCCCATTAAATTGTAGGGGTCTAATTGGACAGAAACACCATCATCAGGGTTTCCCCTTGACCCCTTCAAAAAGACCAATTTGAGGGTCCTCTTGACCCCCTCTCTTTAAAGTGAAGAACAGACCCTTTTAATTTTGAGGGTCATTTGTAAAATTTAAGGGACATTTCAATAGAAAAAGGGGGTTAGGGAAAACCCTGCATCATTTTAGATTTAAAACTATCATTTTGGATTGCATAAACCCCAGAAGGTTATGGACAGATAACCCCATTAATTTAAGTCAAGCAACCCCACTACATTGCAGGGATTTGATTGGACAGAAACTAACACCATCATGTTAAGATTTAAAATGATCATTTTGGATTTCAAAACCCCAAGAAGGTTATGGACAGATAACCCCATTAATTTAAGTCAAGCAACCCCACTACATTGCAGGGGTTCGATTGGACACACAACACGTTAGATTTCAAACACGATCATTTTAGATTTAAAAAACCTCATAAGGTTATGGACAGATAACCCCATTAATTTAAGTCGAGCAACCCCATCAAATTGTAGGGGTCTAATAGGACAGAAACCGACACAATCATGTTAGATTTAAACGATCATTTTGGATTTCAAAAACCCCAGAAGGTTATGGACAGATAACCCCATTAATTTAAGTCAAGCAACCCCACTACATTGCAGGGGTTTGATTGGACACACAATCATGTTAGATTTCAAACACGATCATTTTAGATTTCAAAAACCCTAGAAGGTTATGGACAGATAACCCCATTAATTTAAGTCAAGCAACCCCACTACATTGCAGGGGTTTGATTGGACAGAAACTAACACTACATGTATCATGTTAGATTTAAAATGATCATTATGGATTTTAAAAACCCCAGAAGATAATGGACAGATAACCCCATTAATTTATGTTAAACAACCCCATTAAATTGTAGGGGTCTAAATGGACAGAAACTAACACGATCATGCTAGCTTTAAAACTATCATTTTGGATTTCAAAAACCCCAGACGGTTATGGACAGATAACCCCATTAATTTAAGTCAAGCAACCCCACTACATTGCAGGGGTTTGATTGGACAGAAAATAACACTATCATGTTAGATTTAAAATGATCATTATGGATTTCAAATACCCCAGAAGGTTATGGACAGATAACCCCTTTAATCTAAGTTAAGCAACCCCATTAAATTGCAGGGGTCTAAATGGACAGAAACTAACATGATCATGCTAGATTTAAAACTATTCTTTTGGATTTCAAAACCTCCAGAAGGTTATGGACAGATAACCCCGTTAATTTAAGTTAAGCAAACCCACTACATTGCACACAATATCAATATAGAAGTCATAAAAAACCTCGGAAAGTTATGGACAGATAACCCCTATAGTTTAAGCTACCCCAAACATGTGTTCTCTCTATATGATGTTTGACCCTGAAGGATGACCTTGATCATGACATGTCACCCCTCAAACTGTGCAGCTTCATGAGATACACATGCATACCAAATGTCAAGTCTGTATCTCTACAGATTCAAAAGTTATGGCCAATGTTAAAGTTGGTGACCTTTGACTCTAATGTATGACCTTGACCTTGACATGTTGCCCCTAAAACTGTGCAGCTTCATGAGATACACATGAATACCAACTATCAAGTCTATCCCAACCGGTTCAAAAGTTGAAGTTTGTGACCTTTGACCATGAACAATGACCTTGACATGTCACCCCTCAAAATGTGCAGCTTCATAAGATACACAAGCATGCCACATATCAAGTCTCTATCTCTACTGGTCCAAAAGTTACCGCCAATATTAAAGTCGGTGCTTTGAGCCATATATTCAACCTCTGGTCTTGACATGTCACCCTCAAAATGTGTGGCTTTATGAGATACATATGCATGTCATATATCAAGTCTGTATCTGTACTGGCTCAAAAGTTATGACCAATGTTAAAGTTGTTGACAGACCGACAGATAGGGCACAAACAATATGAAAAGCATAAAAAGGACCATAATTCTGTTAAAATGCTTGACAGATTTATGTACTCTTGCCTACTGATGAAGCTTGTGATATTGAACAAGTGTTGCAAGTATCAAAGCTTTATTCCAAAGGTTAAAGCCAAAAAGTGAACTTTAACAAAAACCTCAACCAAGGTTTGACACCTACGCTGGGGCGAGTAGAAAAGCACTATTCTTCGAATAGTCAAGCCAAAAATACAAAAAGATTCTAATGAGAATCTAACAAGAACAAGAAGTAACAGGAACTTTTGATATCATAACACAATAATTCTAACAAGAATTTAACCTTTACTCAATAAATCCGCCTTTCTACGCCCTTGCAAACAGAGTAGACCCAGATCAAATGCCTCCTATAGGAGCCATCTGAATTCAGGGTCTGCTCTGTTTGCTTATGATATAATTTAGATATGAATCTACAGTTTCGACCAAAGCTAAAAAATCCTGTGATCATGTGCTATATTATAAACAGTTAATCTAATTAATATTTATGATTTCATTATATCTTAGATATTCATGGAGTAAAGGGTTAACAAGAACAAAAAATAACAGGAACTGTTCAAATCATAAATTACTCTGTGCAGCTGATCTCCACTTGTTAATGTTATCTATACGAAATTCTTCAAATTCATCTTTTACATGAAACCTGTAAACAAATATATATATCATTATGCATATACAGTGAAAATCCTTCGAGACAGGTAGCAGCTTAATGCAGGGTGAAAGTTGTGCAGAACCTGCCTTAAACTTTAAAGTATCTAAATCATCTCTACTAGAATTCCGGTTTAGATCGAGGTTTTACTGCACTACTTAGAACTCTGGTGCCCAGAGACAGACTGATGTTTTATGCAAGCTGATGTACTTCTGTACATTCAGTACTCTCAATAAATAATCTCAGCATCTGTTACTCAAACAATTCAGTTAGGCCATATCTATAAGCAAAACAAATCAAAACAAGAGGGCTGTGATGGCCCTAGATCGTTCACCTGAGACATTACCTAGAGACTTGGTATCTAAACTGAATATGACTCACCACTAAGTTTTTGAAAAAAGTTGTTTTCTATTATGTGCACAGTAATTGTCTATTTGACATTTTGAGCCAATTTTCAACACAATTTGATCCAGTGTTATACTTAACCAAGATTCTATTAGCACAATCATTCTGATCAAGTCCTTTGGAATTTACACTTTAAACGATGTCCCTACATGTGGAGTTAACAAAGAGTGTATCCCGGCCTGTGGCGTTAACTAAAATGTGTAACAAAATTTTACAAAGATTTTACCTAGCGACCTACTTTGTGAACCAAATGAAACCACCAAGATATCATGAAGGCAAATATTCTGAGAAAAGTCTATAAACACTGGACCAAAATGGTAGCTCCTAGTCTAAGAAAGAGTATACAAATATTTGATCTTGTGACCTACTTATTTCACCTCGCCTCACTCATTATCGTACTTCATCAAGACATCATCATGGCAAATATTCTGATAAAGTTTTATAAAGATTAGACCAAAATAGTGACTCCTACTGTGTAAACAAGATAATACAAAGACCTGGACTGGTTGACTCAAATTGCTATCGTCTCCCTTGAAATGAATACAGGCGGTTCACGGTTAATGAATTTTTGAATGGGTTAGAACAAACAATCAGGCCGTCAACGATTAATCAAGTAGCCATGACAACCCTTCCACATATTTGAATGTAATTAATCACTGCAACGATTTATTAATTTCTTGAAACTTACCAAGCATTGTCACAGTTGGAATATATTAGTGGAAGCTCAACAATTTTCACAGGCCATAGCATAGATTGAGGTATTCCAGGAACCCTTGCCCATATGAACTTTGTGGAAGGCATTCTGAAAATAAAGGCGAGTCATGAACGATAGAGAAGTTAAAGCCAATGAGTAAAGTGTTGATAGAAATAATCACTTGTCTGAATCAATGCTGTTGCAGCACACAAATTTTATGTCAATTATGGATCCATGAGATTTGATATTTACTAGACCAACTGCCCAGCCACATTGCAAGTTATGCTAGTCTGTCCAAAATTTTACC
Source organism: Azorinus chamasolen (assembly GCA_963576725.1). NCBI lineage: Eukaryota > Metazoa > Mollusca > Bivalvia > Cardiida > Solecurtidae > Azorinus > Azorinus chamasolen. Next base: position 77,549,847 of record OY755241.1, on the reverse strand, counting down.
TGTCTCAGACCTAAGGAGCAGCCTAAGTGTCACTGAAGCTTATAAATGACCAAAGTCGTGTTTATTAGCTGAATTTTCATAATGGCTGAAAGACTTATGTAACAATCCACAGTACTTACACATTAGGCCTTGAGCAACAGGGCAATTTGGGGGTAAACTCAAATAGATGAAATTCAAGTCACCCTAAGCTTTAAACTGTTCAAACCGCTCCAGTAAGCAAAAATGCAGTATGATCTGTCACAGTCAACCACTGGCTCCACATAATAAGCTACATCAGGGTTTTCCCTAACCCCCTTTTTCTATTGAAATGTCCCTTAAATTTTACAAATGACCCTCAAAATTAAAAGGGTCTGTTCTTCACTTTAAAGAGAGGGGGTCAAGAGGACCCTCAAATTGGTCTTTTTGAAGGGGTCAAGGGGAAACCCTGCTACGTTATGTTAATGAGCCACAGTGTTCAATAGATAAGGGTTCAGAATGAAAAAGAAGGTATTTGTGACCACCTATTGATTTGTGAAATTGTCGAATTGACACTGACAAAAACTAGTAATTGTGAATGAGCAAAAATGGACAAGTTATGAATGGGTTGTCATTAATCTGTCTTTAAAACGCAACCATGTCTTATCTATCCATAACTGCAGACAGAAACTCGAGATAACTGGCTGAGTCATTATCTAAACAAATTACTTTAAATGCAAAGTTGTCGATTTTAATTAGAATCATTCATTTCTGCAGGTCTGGGTAATTCTTGTCTCCACCTAATTTTACTTACCTTGTAAAATCATTATAAACTAAATTCATTTTTTAAGTTAACACATTGGACATAAACACAAACAGTCATTGAAAGTTGTGCAATCTGCAGGTCAAACAGTGGAGGGTGTTCCAAACCATTGTCAAAGGTCATTGCGTCAAATTTTAGCTGAACATCATATCACGTAATGATTTCATGATTCTGCCTACACATAATGGAGTTTGTTTTAAACTTAAGTGGGTAGATTCAGTCTTCTTTGAATGGGCCTAAAATTGCATGATCCATTATTTAACACAATTTATACAGTATAAAACTGTATCTGTATAAACATTTGTACGAAAGACCCCAGCAAAGCTATTGAAAAAGTGTCCTGATAACGGTTGTAAATGGACACTTTTGTACACACGTGATTCTTGTGGTTAAAACCTATCTACCTAGGTTTTGAAATGGGTGAACCAAGGGGAAAACACTTTGTACTCATTTGTGAAATATTCATTTTTCTTCCTTTTTAATCAAAATTAAGTCTACAACGTACTGTCGTACAAGTAAGATACATGTACTCGTCAGACACGTCTTCGGCCATGCGAACAAACTGTCCTGATAACGATTGTAAGAAGACACTTTGGTAGTAAGACTCGTACTGTATCTATTACATACACAGCTTGGTTGTAAACCATCTTGTGTTCTTGTCACTGGCAAAAAACCAATAGTCCAGTATACTGTGTAATACACCAGATGTTTAAACCATGTACAAGAGTGGTAGTGTTTTTGTGTATCAGGGACAGGGGGACAGTTGTTTATTTCTGCTGACACAAAGGGTGTGAAAAGTTAACTTGTTATTGCACATGTACCGTTTAGTATTAACCCTTTCCCCGTTCTATATTTAATCAAAATTTAAATACCTAGATCTACTGAATATTCATGGAGAAATAGTTATAACAAAATAAGGAGGGTTGAAAATTGTAGCCATTTTAGAAAGTAAAGAAACAGATCTTAAAATTCCACTAGCAAACAGTAGACCCTGATCAGACATCTCCTATAGGAGCCGTCTGATCTGGGTCTACTCTGTTTGCAAATGCGTGAAATCACGTTTATATGAGAGAAAGGGTTAAAGAAGGGATTAAAATTAACTGTAAATTCAAAGAATAAAAAAACCTTTAGTTTCCAAATGGGATTTTTTTTTTAAATTGGGGAAAAGGTCTACTATGAATATTAACCAAAACTGACATTTCAAGAGCATCAATTAGTATGGTACCACTACCAGGTCATATCAAAATAACATTCCTTTCAATGAATTCATGACGAATGCTGAGTATGTACATGTATAGAAAATCATTGTCTTACCTTCTCTTACTTTTATTACATGGCATTATTGAACAATCAATTTCAAGCTCCATTTCAACTTTATTGGATTTACAGAAAGATGTGATTTCATCCAGCTCCTGAATATCAGTGACTTGAACTCCAAATATCTCCTGCACTGAACCACTTTTCTGCACAATCTTTGATACAAGTTTGCATTTCAACCCATTAGAGAGAATAAATGCTTGTGTTGATTTCAAAGCCAACACACCTGGGCTGATAAACAGTTTGGAATAAAATCCATGAGACATTCGTCACCGACATAACTCTGTTGACCACATATAAAAAAGTCTATTCCATCTCCTGGTTACTATTATCAACAGAATGAATATTACTATTAATAGCAAAATAATTAAAGCGAGAAATACACCATTTAGATCTAACTCGAAAGTCATCGTTTGTTATTTGAACGTGTAAAACTGTGTGTAAACCAGTGGGTGGGGAAAACGGGCGCTCTAACGACTTCCTCTCCAATTACAACCACTGAGAATTTTCAAATCTAGTCTTATAACTGAAAAGTTTGGACTACAAAAACTTTGCCTACAAGCTGCATACTATCCACGGTTAGTGTAAGCGAAATATGTCGGACTGCAAAGCAGTAAAACTACATTAAAACACAAATTAATTTGTTCTGCCACGTTGTACGTGTTTACACGATTCAGTAGCAATAATCCAACTTAAGGGGTTGTATCATGTTATTGGGCCTAAATGCATAATCCTGTAGACAGAATGAGAGCATGAAATAACAAATCTTACCTTCACGATGTAAAACAGTTGTTGTTGGTGTATTTAATATATTCCAAAATATCCTTGCATTTGCAAAACAACCCCGCTGAACGTCCGCGTGGTCATCCGTGATAGTTATTATTCGGAAGTAACGGTGGTGATCGGTATCAAACAATATGAAGAATTCAAAACAAACAAGCACGATAAATAATATTCTCAACACATAAAGTCTAATTTCCCTAAGTATTTACTGAGATTCTGGCGTTTTTTAGGTTCTTCAGATATTTATGTCAGGTTGTTTTTGTGATTTAGACACCGATATATAACGTTCCCGCATGCGGAATATAGAAAGTCGGGTTCAATCGGAAACCTTGGCTATTTCCATATTCAATATTTGCAATAAAACCCGGAGTGTCCCAAATGCCGAAACAATCGCAATATTACGGGTGTTGAATAGGAACACTCGGCGTTTGTCTGAAAAATTAGTGGTTTTACAGTATGGACCTGTCCAACAACCTTTGGACAGTTTTTTGGGGTTCAGGAGAAGATTCATCTCCAACCCCAGAGAGGTCCAAAAAACAGATTTTCTCAAATAGCATGTGGGGTTGACCCCACATGACATTTCCACCCCACAATCACAAACTGGACTGAAGAAATACCCCAGAAGGTCCCTGCTGTAAGTGCGGACGGACGACATGCGCCATACCATAATACGTCCCTTCGGGCGTATAAAAAAGAGATATCAATACATACAAATCAAATATTAAGGAAAACTTGATTCATAAATCAGCACAAAACTGTTGTTACCACAATACTTAACATCTATAACATTTTCAAATAGTCATCTTCTTGTACTATGCAAGCAAAATTTCTTTCATATGTCAAAAATTCCCATCACACTGTGAAACAGTTTGGATCCTGATGAGACGTTGAGTTAGTCAGTGCTTATCAATTCCAATCTAATTTTAAATGTATCAAAATTTTATGCAAAAGTCATCTCAATTTTACCACATGAATTGTTGTCACAACTGTTTTGTGCTAAACCGTTGACACGTATTTCATTTGAATGATCCTCAAGAATATGTTGACTGGATTTGTTTCAAACAATATAGACCAGTATGATATTTGTATATAACAAAATATCTCTTATCACAGCTGTTTTGAGTGCTTATTTATCATACACCATTTGGTATCTGATCAGGGTCTAATGTGTCTGTTCAGCTGGGTAATGAACTACAGTAGAACCTGCCTATAGCCACCACATAATGAACAAGCAAATTCACTGAATTATTAACCCCGTCAAACCACCTCTGGCAATCAAAGGGTCATAACTTTGATGTTCCGAAGTCAATATGAATGATACTTGCAGGGTGCCATGTCTCTATGTTACTTAACATTTTCACAAATTTTCAAATTGCGACAGAGAAATAATAGATTTAGTTAGGCAGGGGACAAACATTCCACTTGGTCATTCATCCTGTATGCAATTTGCCCTTCTTTGTCTATATTGCAGGGCAAGTGAGTATTGTCTGTCTTCTTTGTCTAAATTGCAGGACGAGTGACCATTTCAAGAAATGTTTTCTGTGAGGACAATACTTCTTTTGTCTACTTTTGTTTTCAAGTACCTGGTAGTCCTTGAGATATTGCAGGTCTGCCGTGTCGTCTAGCTGCGTTGTTAGGGTCCTGATACTCACATATGGATTCAACTCACGGAGACTGACTGCACTAGCCTCAGCTCTGATGAAACAAAAAGATTCCAAACTCAGATAACACTAATAAAGAAGAACAACAGCATGCCAATGCCAAGGTTAGTCTGTTACAGAAAAAAATCAACACATTAAAGAGCCGTAACTCTTTAACCCTTTCCCTCATACAAACAACTTTTGGTAACTTTGATTGCAAACACAGTAGACCTAAATCGGATGACTCTTGTAGGAGCAATTTGATCAGGATCTGCTCTGTCTGCTCATGAAATAATAAAGATATCTACAGTTTCTGCCATGGTAAAATAAAATCCCTAGTTCAGAGTTGCATTATACAAATCCACTAATTGATACATACAGTCAGTATTTCTTACATGAATATTCATGAGGGAAAGGGTTAATCAATAGAGTAATGACCACTAGCAAGCTTGTAGCCACTGTGACGGCAAACAACTATTTGAAGTTTGACAAGGATAGATGTACTTGCAGAGCAACAACATCTACTACAACAACACCAAAGCCATGGCAACACCTCGGATTTTCCTCTTCTATAGAATACACAAGCAAATTAAATTACAGACATACCAACACTTTCACATTTTGAGTTCTAATTGTTTCCAGAAAATGCATTCTGCTACATCTTAACCCTTCGCTTGCTATTCACGTCAATATACCTACCTGTAAATAGTGAAGACCCAGATGAGACAGTTCCTGCAGGAGCTGTCTCATCAGGGTCTGCACTATTTACAAGTTGATTGTGCAACCAGTGCACTCCACTGCAGTGATTGCACAGCGAAATATTTGTACACAGTGAAGATATATGTAATTATACAACAGGGCATGGGTAAAGAAGGAGAAATGTATATTAAAATTCAGCAAGCGAAGGGTTAAAAGTTTCCAAGCAGGATTACCATGATTACCATGTATTTAGACAGATAAACAAAGGCAAATAGTTCGCCCTCATTTGATCAGGGTTTAAACTATTTGGTGCTATGCCAGTTACTTATCAAACTGATGCCTGGTGAACTTAACCAGCTTTACAAACCAGTCCAGAGGGGAGACTGGATATCTGAATACTTAGGATAACTACTGCAGTTTGGATTTGAAGAGAACAACTTTGGCCCTTATAAAAGCATACCGAAACTACCTTCAACTGATATCATGCATGTACCTATTTTTAAGAAAAATCTATTGCTCTGAACATACCCATAGAGAGCTACATATATCAACAAGAAACGGGGGCAATGCCAGGAAACCAGGTTTTAATTATTTTATTTGAGAAAAGTGGCACTAGGCAACTGTTTTTCTATTTTTAGTAACAGTGACACCGCAGTTAAAACGGAGCTGGCTATTTCCAGTCTGCTACGAGACGCCAGTTTTCTTTCTCCTACTTTCCTTTTGAACGGAGGTGGCCATTTCGCTGTGACCCAGAAGTAGTAGTCAATTTGCCTATTGAATAGTTTATGAGCCGGGTCACAGCAAAATGGTAACATGTGTTCAAAAGGAAAGTTGGAGAAAGAAAACTGGCGCCTCGTAGCAGACTGGAAATAGTAAGCGCCGTTTTAATTGCGGTGAGTTTAATGTTTTTCGATAGTGTTTCACCATAATTCGCGTTTTTGTTGAAAAGTTTAAAAAGTTTAACGAATACAGATCCCCCTATATACGGCTATGCATCCTGGCCGGAGTCACATCGTTTCGCTCTAGCGTTTTTTCAAATTCCAAGACGGAGCAATATTTAAGGAAAGTACTAATTGTGCCGCTTAGCATATGGAATTTGGAACGGATCAAGACCAAAATGATTGAAATCGGTGTTGAATTGGCTTTGCTGTAAGACTTTAAAATACATGACTGTTGTACTTTCCGCCGCTGATCTGGCGTAGTTAGGTACTTTTCAATACTTATATAGACCCGATAGGATTTTTTTTGAGTCTAAGCATGCGTCGGGCACCTTTGGTTTGGTGGAGAAATAAAGGAGCTATTCTTGAAAATGTTTAAATTTATGCATCTTATCTGGAGCTCTGTAATATGGAAGTGATTCTACAGCTTCTGCCACAGTACAAAATTCCCTTTTTTGTGATGCAATTATAAAATTCAGCTAATTAATATTAATAAATTCATTATTTCTCACATGAATATTCATGAGAGGAAATGTTAATGTTATAGAGTCCATTCAGTATGAAAGGGTATAATTTTTTACAGGACTTTGAATGACAAATAGTGCAGACCCTGATCATACGGTTCATTCGGTAGCCCTCTGATCTGGGTCTATAGTGTTTGCATGTTTCCTGCATTCAAAGGGTTAACCCTTTACCCAATAGCCTGTTTCTAGTTTTGAAGACATATGACCACTTAAAGCAGGTTGAAAGTAAAGCAGAATGCGCCTTAAGGCGCATTCTGCTTTACTTTCAGCCTGCTTTAAGCTACCACCTACTAGGAAATAGAAAATATTTATTATGCAACATGTTCATGACTGTATGAATTTGAACTATTTTCTTCAGCGGAGGAATAAATCAAACACGCTAAAAGCCGCTTCTATCAGGTAAAGGGTTAATGATACAATATTCTCTGAACGTAATTTTTCATCTGCAACAATTGTCGTCTGCTTAAGTACTTGAAAAAAAGTTTCTCTCAATTCTATGAAAAAATATGGTCAAGATGACAAACAGTTTGGATCCTGATGAGACGCCGCATTATGCGGCGTCTCATCTGGATCCAAACTGTTTGCATAGGTAATCAAGTTTCGCCGCTAGCGTGCAAAGAGTTAAATACAACTTTGATGTCTGGAAATCTTGGAGAAATGCCAAATTGTTCTCTTATGAATTTCAAATTGTTTTATTATGACTTAAGAGGTAGACAGCAATTTACCGGTATACAAATGACTCAATACATTGCTTTTGAAGTTTTAAGAAAGCAACTTTTCTCTTACAAATTCATTTTTATTCTTCTTAACCCTTTCCTCCATAAATACGCCTTTCTACCCCTCTTTAAAAATCACCTGTTGAAACCATTGTGATAAATAGAGCATTAGTTTCAGAACTATACAATTCTAAAAAAAATCCTTTTCTCTAGTTAATGCTCCTTTTTGGTAGGTTTATTCAAAGAGGTTGGATCTAAAAATAGCCTATGAGGGAATGGGTTAATATCAACAAGCTATGATATACACAGTGTATAACAAGGCAAAATAACATTATTTTGGGCAAACTCTTTATACAGTGCTCCCTCCCTACAACGACCCTCTCAATAACGATTACCTCCTTACAACAACACACGTCACTGTTTCCGAATTAACAAGGCTCCAGGAAACAAAAAAATTTTCCATCGTATTTTCTTCATGCCTCTATCAAACCCTATGTTGTGACCACTCTTTAGAATCGTCACTTTGTGACGATTCTAAAGAGTGGTCACAACATAGGGTTTGATGGAGGAAAAGTGACGATTCTAAAGAGTGGTCACAACATAGGGTTTGATGGAGGCATAACGGTTTTAGTTCTCAAAATACACCTTATATGGGGATCTGTAATCAAGCTAATTATGTTTGATTTTCCCTCCCTATAACAATTCCCTCTGAACAACACATACAATCTTCGTATCCCAAAGGGTGTCGTTGTAGAGAGGGAGCACTGTACTGGTAAGGCAAATCTAACATAATATTAAGGCTTTTGAGATCTGAGGCTCTTTTTATTCCCATGTACATTTACTCAATAGATACGCCTTTTAACCCATTCCCACTTGGGCTATTTTTAGACCTAACCTCTGATTAAATCTACCAACAAGATGTGTTTGTGAAACACTATGCCCCCTCGATATGATATTTGACCCTGAAGGATGACCTTGATCTTGACATGTCATCACTCAAACTGTGCAGCTTCATGGGGTACACATGCATATCAAATATCAAGTCTCTATCTCTACTGGTACAAAAGTTATGGCCAATGTTAAAAGTTGGTGACCTTTGACCATGAAAGAATGACCTTGACATGTCACCCCTCAAACTGTGCGGCTTCATGAGATACACATGCATACCATTATCAAGGCTGTATATCTACTGGTTCAAACGTTATGGCCAATGTTAATGACCTTTGACCTTCCAAGATGACATTGACCTTGACATGTCACCCCTCAAACTGTGCAGCCAAATGAGAAACACATGTATACCAACTATCAAGTCTGTATCTCTACTGGTTCAAAAGTTATGGCCAATGTTAAAGTGGGTGACCTTTGACCCTGAGAGATGACCTTGACCTTGACATGTCACCCCAAACTGTGCAGCTTCATGAGATACACATGCATACCAAATGCCAAGTCTGTATCTACAGGTTCAAAAGTTATGGCCAATGTTAAAGTCTGTGACCTTTGACCCTAAAAGATGACCTTTACCTTGACATGTTGCCTCTCAAAATGTGCAGCTTCATGAGATACACATGCATACCAAATATCAAGACTCTATCTCTATTGGTTCAAAAGTTATGGCCAATTCGAAGTTGGTGACCTTTGACCCTGAAGGATGACCTTGACATTTCACCCCTCAAACTGTGCAGCTTCATGAGATACACAAGCATGCCACATATCAAGTCTCTATCTGTACTGGTTCAAAAGTTATGGCCAATGTTAAAGTCGGTGATTTGACCCATATGTTTGACCTTTGACCTTTAAGGATGACCTTGACGTGTCACCCCTCAAAATGTGCGTCTTTATGAGATACATATGCATGCCAAATATCAAGTCTCTATCTGTACTGGCTCAAAAGTTATGACCAATGTTAAAGTTAGACAAACAAACAGACAATTTGACCTTTGACCCTGAAGAATAACCTTGATACATATGCATGCTAAATATTAAGTCTCTATCTGTACTGGCACAAAAGTTATGACCAATGTTAAAGTTGCTGACAAACAAACAGACAAACAGACAAACGGACAAACAAACAGACAGGGCAAAAACAATATGCCCCCCCCGATCTTTACTGGTCCAAAAGTTATGGCCAATGTTAAAGTCGGTGGTTTGACCCATATATTTGACCTCTGACCTTGAAGGATGACCTTGACATGTCACCCCTCAAAATGTGCGGCTTTATGAGATACATATGCATGCCAAATATCAAGTCTCTATCTGTACTGGCTCAAATATATGACCAATGTTAAAGTTGCGTTAAAGTTACAGCCAAAAAAACAAGATAATTTGACCTTTGACCCTGAAGGATAACCTTGACTTTGACATGTCACCCCTCAAAATGTGCAGCTTCATGAGATACACAAGCATGCCAAATATCAAATCTCTATCTCTACTGGTCCAAAAGTTATGGCCAATGTTAAAGTCGGTGATTTGACCCATATATTTGACCTCTGACCTTGAAGGATGACCTTGACCTTGACATGTCACCTCTCAAAATGTGAGGCTTTATGAGATACATATGCATGCTAAATATCAAGTCTCTATCTGTACTGGCTCAAAAGTTATGACCAATGTTAAAGTTGACAAACAAACAGACAAACGGACGAACAGACAAACAAACAGACAGGGCAAAAACAATATGCCCCCCAGATCAGATCTGGGGGCATAAAAAGGAGCATTAACTAGGGAAAAGGGAAATTTTAGAATTTTGTAGTTTTGAAACCATTGTGATAAATAGTGCATTTGCTCCTGTGGATCAAATGCTCTATTTATCACAACGGTTTCATAGAGTGACTTTTACAGAAGCGTCAAAAGGCGTCATAGAGTGACTTTTACAGAAGCGTCAAAAGGCATCAATATGCGGGAATGGGTTAACTCCTTTACAAACAGATTGCACCTGTAGGAACGTTTGATTAGGATCTGATGAAATAGTATAAATCTGATTCTGCAGTTTCAGCCAAAGCCAACATTTCCAGTGTTTGACCTTGGTCTACTCTGTTTGTGAAGAAATTAAAAAGGTGAATTTATGGAGTAAAGGGTTAAATATATTTTGTTCTGCCAGTCCATACAATATTAACATAACACTTTACCTGATGGAGATGCCTTTTCATGTCTTTGCAAACAGAGCAGACCCAGATCAAACAGTTCCTATAGGACCCATCTGATCAGGATTTGCTCTATTTGCTTATGGAAAACCCTTTCCCTCATATAAACGTGTTTTGACGCATTTGCAAACAGAGTAGACCCAGATCAGACGGCTCCTAGAGGAGCCGTCTGATCAGGGTCTGCTCTGTTTGCTAATAGAATTTCATAGATATGTTTCATTGCTTTCTAAAATATCTACAATGTTCCACCTTCCATATTTCTTTATAACTATTTTCTTAATGAATATTCAGTAGGTATTGAAATTTGGAATAGATATAGAATAGGGAAAGGGATAACAAAGGTCTGATTCTATGGTTTCTGCCTGGGTCAAAAATTTCCTTGTTCATGATGCCATTATAAAGGGACATGGTTCATCCTTATTCATGTAAGAAATAATGACATCATGAATATTAATCAATTCTTTTTATTATGGCATATGAACGTAGGACATTTTGGCTCAGGTAGAAACTAGAATCAGATCTATATCAAACCATATGCAAACAGAGCAGATCCTGATCAGACGGCTCCCATAGGAGCTGTCTGATCTGGGTCTTCTCTGTTTGCAAATGTGTGAAAAGATGCTTATATGAAGGAAAGGCTTAAATGGATTCTATTGTTAAATGCAGCAGTGCTTTACCTATTCCTTTCTTGCTTCACATCATCTTCTCGCAGGAAAAATTGTGTTCCAAGGTCAGACAGGCTGGCAACTTTCGAGTCTTGAACATCGAAGGACTGAAAAAAAATTGTTCATAACGTTTCTAACGATAATAAATTGAAAATATTCAGAAATACATGTACCCTAATATGCTAAGTATTCAGGCAACCAATCTCCATCCTCGACCTCAGAGCTACAGATAAGATGTGTAAGTACTTGCGTAAACTAAAACCTTTTCATGAATAACTCCTTTATTTCTCCACCAAACCCTATACTGTGACCATTCTTTAAAATCGTGGTCACAATATCAGGTCAAGTGGAGAAATGATGATTTTAGTATTAGGGTATGCACCTTTATCTGTAGTTCTGCTCGACCTGTTTATAAACTGTAGAATGTGATTTATATCATTCCATAAGCAAACAGAGCAGATCCTGATCAGAGAGACATCTAATCTGATATTGTACATCTGATTTTATGACATTCTATACCGTCTGCCATGCCAAAATTGCTTTGCTTCATGTGTCGTAACAAGAATTCTTAATTAATATCATGAAGTCACAAGTTCTTGCATAAACATTCATTATCATATACATGTACATGTAGTAAAATGTTTATAAATTGCACCAATCAGATTTTTTTTTACAATTGTACTGTCAACCATTAACCCTTTAAATGTACCTTTCTATATGCCTTTGCAAATAGAGTAGACTGAGATTAGATGGCTCCTGTAGGAGCCGTCTGATCAGAGTCTGCTCTATTGGCTTATAATATAATATAGATTGGATTATACAGTTTCCGCCTTGACAAAAATTTCCTGTGTTCATTGCCAATTTGAAGAATTATATAATTAATACTCATAGAGTTACCTTCTGGTATTCATGCATTCTTCAAAACTTTGTGTAAAGAATTTAATACAAATGTAATATATTTTCATATATCTTAACATACCATGACACCAGCCAACACAATGTTTTTTGCTGGAAGAGAAAAAAGAAAACAGTATTAAGCCTTTCCTTCAAAAACATTTATGCAAGAGTTGATCACTTCATGAAACTCATTAACCCGTTACCTCATAGGCTATTTTAGATACAACCTCTTTGAATAAATCTACCGAAAAGGACCATTAACTAGAGAAAGGGACAATTCTGTAGTTTGAAACCATTGTGATAAATAGAGCATTTGCTCCTATAGGAGCAAATGCTCTATTTATTACAATTGTTTCACAAAGTGACTTTTACAGAGTCGTCAAAAGTCGTCAATATCAGGGAATGGGTTAACTTAATCTTTATAAGGTAAATTTTTAAAGGAAAGTTTTCGCTTAGATAAACACAATAGGATTAGATTGACATAATTTCACAAGCAAACAGTGTAGACCCTGATCAGATGGTTCCTACAGGACTGAGGACCTGTCTGATCCGGATCTACTCTGTTTACAAAGGCAGGAAAAGGCATGTATATGTGGGAAAGGGTTAAACCGTTACCTCATAGATACACCTTTCAACACCTACTCAACAGAGTAGATCTTATCTGACAGCTCCTGTAGGAGTTGTTTCATCAGGGTCTGCTCTGTTTGCTTATGAAATAATATAGATCTGCTTCTACAGTTTTTGCCACAATAAGAACTTCATTTGTTCATTATGCCATTTCGAGGGCTTGGTGCAAAACTATTCTAACTCCAGAGTTAGAATAGTTTTGCACCAAGCCCTCGATTTGATCTGGGTCTGCTCTATTTGCTTATGGTATCATATAAATATGATTCTACAAGTTCTGCTATGGCCTAAAATTCCTGTGTCCATGTGCTTTTATAACAAATTAATCTAATTAATATTCATGACATCATTATTTCTCACTTGAATAACCTTTATAGTCATCCCACGGAAACGGGGTGAACTCAGGCTCAATTGTCAATAAAACAGAACCCTCAAAGATGATTGTGAAAAGCTACAGAACCCGCATATGTTCACCCTTTTATTACCAAAATAAGGCAAGGATTTCCGTTTGATTGGCAATTTGCAATTCAAACTTCAGTTTGTTCAGTACTTGAAGTGATACCTCTCTAATCTGGTATTTAATCTAATTAACGATTGAAAATTAACCAGGTTAACAGTGAATTGAATAGAATAATAGAAATTAATGTACACATAGTGTATAGATGTGAAAACTATTGTTAAATGACATTTGATGTAACATGCAAATAATTATATTTTTGACTTAAGCATACAAGCTCATCATCATAACATCGTAGCATGTACATGACAGTCACGCTAATGTAATTATACAGTGCCAGTTTAACATACATAATAGTATACCCTGTATTACGAGATGGTAACTATTCAGCAATGGAACAAGCAAGACATTTAAATTTCCTTGTTTTCCGAGTGTATGAATTTTCAAGAAACTGTATTTAATATACATTAGATATAGAAACAAGAGGGCCAGAATGGCCCTGAAGCGCTCACCAGACAACCAGAGGAGAAGATTTTCAAAGTTTTCACTATATGTTTCTATAGAAAACTAGCTGGCCCTGGGGCGGGCCAATTTTGACCCCAGGGGAATAATTTAGAAAAACTTGTAGGGGACCTGAACATGATGCTATGTGCCAAATATGAAAGCTGAGACTAACCTTCCAGTTTCAGAGAAGAGGATTTTCAAAGTTTTCTCAATATGTTTCTATTGAAAACTGCCCACCCCTGTGGCAGGGCCAATTTTGACCCTAGGGCCATAATTTATACAACTTTTAAAGAGGACCTGAACATGATGCTCTGTGCCAAATATGAAAGCTGAGAGCCTTCCAGTTTCAGAGAAGAAGATTTTCAAAGATTTCACTATTTGTTTCTATTGAAACTTGTCCACCCCTGGGGCGGGGCCAATTTTGACCCTGGGGCCATAATTAATATAACTTTAGTAGACGACCTGAACATGATGCTATGTGCCAAATATGAAAGCTGAGCGCCTTCCAGTTTCAGAGAAGAAGATTTTCAAAGATTTCACTATTTGTTTCTATTGAAACTTGTCCACCCCTGGGGCGGGGCCAATTTTGACCCTGGGGCCATAATTAATATAACTTTAGTAGACGACCTGAACATGATGCTATGTGCCAAATATGAAAGCTGAGCGCCTTCCAGTTTCAGAGAAGAAGATTTTCAAAGATTTCACTATTTGTTTCTATTGAAAACTGCCCACCCCTGGGGCGGGGCCAATTTTGACCCTGGGGCCATACATTATACAACTTTTGTAGAGCACCTGAACATGATGCTATGTGCCAAATATGAAAGCTGAGAGCCTTCCAGTTTCAGAGAAGAAGATTTTCAAAGATTTCATTATTTGTTTCTATTGAAAACTGCCCACCCCTGGGACGGGGCCAATTTTGACCCTGGGACCATAATTTATAAAAAATTTGTACAGGACCTGAACATGATGCTATGTGCCAAACATGAAAGCTGAGAGCCTTCCAGTTTCAGAGAAGAAGATTTTCAAAGATTTCACTATTTGTTTCTATTGAAAACTGCCCACCCCTGGGGCAGGGCTGGAAAATTCTACTCGTCCGCTCGCCATGACGAGTAGACACCCAGTAAGGACGAGTACAAGTTTGCATAATCTCGTCCTGCAGGACGAGTGGAAAAACCTAAGTCAAAATGTCAAACCGATCTAGATTTCTCGTATTTCTTTAGGAATTATTATCAATAGCACAGATTTACAAATGCTTTGATTTGTATGTTGGTCGCGAACTTTCTAAAACACCAATTCATTTTTCCCACTTACAGACCGGATGTTCATAATGAATACTGGTAAGGTCTAAAACGTGGCCTGGCTATCGGTATACATTAACTGCTTAATGTCGATTTGGTTTCAGTAATACACTATTCGTCAAAAGTAGTCAGGTTACAATTTTATGATGGAAATAGAGTTCACACTACACATTTCTCTTAAATCTTGAAAATTGATAATTTAAAGAATTGCAAGCTCATGTGGACGACCGCGTGCAGTCAGTTGCGAATCATTGAATGGCAATGCACTGTATTTTGACCTAACCCTGAGCGAGTTCAGGTAACTCTTCTGCGCGGAAGTCGGCATCATGTCAGATATTCGCAGTTTCTTTGGAAAGAAAGTCAATAATTATAAAACACAGGGTGGAGGAGATGCCGAAGATAAGATACTTTTAAAGAGAAAAGCTTCTCAAAAGGAGTATGACAACAGGGTTCTTGCGAGGGCCAGAAATTGGGACATTTTCCCCATCAAAATGAGAAATGTCCCCATTTTTTTACTGTCATTGGGACAAATGTCTCAAAAATGTCAGTTTTTACCAGAATAGTCCAAAGTAACCATATCAGATTTAGATCAAATCAAACTGTGAATATGATCAGAGAAAATATTTACATATTAAGGAAATCAGTCATAGATCCACAGATTCATAAACATAGGATTTTCATAATGAATAATGGTTGAAAAAATATTTTCACACTTGTCGGTGTCTCACAGATTTTGAAAATGTCCCTACTTCTTAACTGTCAATGGGACACATGTCTCAAATTTTTCAATCCTCGCCAGAACCCTGTGACAAGACAACACACAAACGTCTATTAAAGGAGTCTTGGCTTAGTGATTTTCCGTGGGCTGTTTACGACGAGAGCGAAAACGCCCTCTTTTGTAAATTTTGTAGAAACAAACAAGGAAAGGAAGGAAACAATTAAATTCCATGATAAAAGTTTGAAACACTGTAACTGTGTTGCAAATGAAAGTGTTATGCTCAATCCCACTAGCTCCCAAATGACCCAGTCATTGCAAAAAGTACATGACAGAAACAGCGAGAAATATGAAAAGCTATTCAATATGGCATATTATATAGCAGTTGAGGGTGAACCTATGACAAAAATGTTTCATTTTGTTTAAATCAAAGTTACATTAGTTCATGTTCTTTTTAAATATGATAAACAAATAATGAGTACACACCTCTGTAAGTGTTTGTACCAATAGTTTATAGATTTCATAGGACAAGTGGATTGTCATGTAGGACGAGTGAGAATTCCAAGTCACTCGTCCTAGAGGACGAGTAGGTTGCAAAATAATTTTCCAGTCCTGTGGGGCCAATTTTGACCCCGGGGCCATAAATAATATAACTTTTGTAGAGGACCTGAACATGATGCTATGTGCCAAATATGAAAGCTGAGAACCATCCAGTTTCAGAGGAGAAGATTTTCAAAGTTTGCACTATATGATTCTATTGAAAACTGCCCACCCCTGGGGCGGGGACAATTTTGACCCCAGGGCCATAATTTATATAACTTTTGTAGAGCACCTGAACATGATGCTATGTGCCAATTATGAAAGCTGAGAACCTTCTAGTTTCAGAGAAGAAGATTTTCAAAGTTTTACTATATGTTTCTATTGAAAACAAGGCACCCCTGGGGCGGGGTCAATTTTGACCCCAGGGGCATAATTTATATAACTTTTGTAGAGGACCTGAATATGATGCTATGTGCCAAAGATGAAAGTTGAGACCCTTGTAGATTCAGAGGAGAAGATTTTTAAAGGTTCAAATTGTTGACGACGGACGACGGACGACGAACGACGGACGACGCACGCCGACGGACAACAGGCGATCACAAAAGCTCACCCTGAGCACTTTGTGCTCTGATGAGCTAAAAATTCATATGCCCTATTGCATAGAACAATGTTCTTAAGGTCCCGGGTCAAGTCGGCCTCTTGACAACTCGGCCCCTGAGTCAAGTCGGCCTCGGGTCAAGTCGGCCGGGTCAACTCGGCCTGGGTCAAATCGGCCCACTTATATGATATCAGATATATTAATATAATTTTGTCAATACTTATATAATTTATACTTTTGGGTTGTTTTTTAATGTTAATTGTTCTATTTCTGTTTGTACACATTACACGGATGTCAGTTAAGGAAATTTCATAGCAACACATAAGGTTGCGTACCATTATCAGTACGTTTATTCACCAAATCCTCTCGATGACACAAATCTTATGAGGTACACAGAGGGTTTGATGGATAAATAACATATTTTTAATATGGGTACGCCATCTTATCTATAACTGTGAAGTAAAAAAGTTAAAAAAGATTCCATCTTTTTTTCTCACTTTCTCTCATTTCAGTACAGAGCACAATTAATCATTAACAATTCTCAAAACAAAAACAAGCAGTTCACATGATATAGTCGTCAATCATATACACGCCAATACACTCCTTTGCAAACAGGGTAGATCCAGATCAGAAAGCTCATATAGGAACCGTCTGATTTGTGTTATCCCTGTTTGCTTTTAGAATTATTAAAGGTCATACATTATACTATTCCCAAACAGAGCGGACCCAGATCAGGCATCTCCTGGAAACGTCTGATTAGTGTCTCCCCTGTCTGCTTATAAAAAATCGTAACTGTAACTGAATTAAAGAAAAAATGAAAGAGGTACCATCTTGTTTCAACCACTCTATTAATAGCCTGGCTACCAACACCAATAAATAACAATAATCAGTATATAATACAAGCACAATTGTAAATCATATACACTATTCTCAGGGGTGAGAATGGCCGTTGGTGAAAAAAGAGGAAAATCGGCAGGGGTCAAGGGGGCCGCCTAGGCCCCTTGCTGGACATGGGCAGCACCCATGTGGGGGGTTCTTTCATAAATACGCATTAGTACACATAGAGATGTGGCCTATATCACAATACACTTTGAATCTTAAATCTATACGATGTGTTTGTTAGATTAACGGAGTGTATAGTCTATATTATTATATATTATATTATATATTATTATTATAATCTTATTCTCCTATTATCTGTTTTTACCTTGACACCATAAGCGTATCCATGGCTGTCGACAAGCAACTGACGCCCACGCTGACTCCCGCTCTCTATTACATCAAAGTGCAGAGGCGTGTCCTCCAGTAAGGTCTCTGTGAGCATAGGCTCCTCCTCCACTGCCCTATAATAGAATACATTTATCCATAAATAAAAACACACAAACCAGATTTTTTCTCATTTCATATAAGTGCTCCCTAAGTGTCAAGTAAATGTCGTCAGAGACAGGAGACACAATAACTATATTTTAAACACAGATTTTAAAATAATCATAGCTCCTCCTTTCCTTCTTTCATAAAAAATGAATGTTTGTTTGACTATGACATTCACAATTACTTACTCCTCTTGAATTGGTGCAGTCATGTCGTCAGTCTCTCTGTGAGATAAGTCAAAGGAAATGTCCAAGTCGTACTCTGGCATCTGACTGCATTCCATAACCTCCGTCGACTCCAGTGTAGGTGGCTCCACAACATCCAGAGTAATGTTGGGATCCGAGACTCCAAGCACATCCTCTATCTCTGTCGCCTCCAGCGGCACCTGAAAATATAAAAAGTTAACGAGCTGCCGTCATGCAAACATGACAGAGGCATGTCAAACAGTATAGACCCTGAGGTGAAGTCGCACCTCATCATGGTCTACATTGTCTGCTCACACGCACGTGGTGTTCAAATATATGTATCATATTGAGCTTAAGATAGTTTAGCATTATCCAGAAATATATGCATTAAGCAAAAGTTGAATGCTTACAAAACCGTGTCATAGCCCTTTGACCGGGACTATATCATTGATGTATCTATGTTTTATCCCCATGCTGTACCCATGTACCTGGGTGGATTAAAAGATAGGTTCTGTCTATAATAAGTACATAAATCCAATATTACATTTCATCAAAACTGTATGAATCAAAGCGTTGTAGACGCTGCAGTATTCTTTGCATGGTATCAATCTGATATCGAATAAGTTCGCTTTGGCATGGAATTGTGTATCTATAAGGAAAGGCATTAACACTCCATCCCGTTAATGATAGAGTTGCAGCTGACACTTCAGCCGTTTAATATCACACTGACCACTCACAGTTATGGGCGTGATTCGTGACCTAATCGCTTGCATAAGGTCATCCGACTCGCGCTTTATTCATTGAGTATTTTCATTTATGTTATGATCACGTGATTTCTTCATGTGACTGATATTTGTATATCCGTGCGCTAACCTTTAGCCTGCTGAGCAATAGTTTGCAGATTTCAGTTGTCACCGTTCATTTATCTTGCATTTCTTTTCAACAGAAAGGTCAGAATGTCAAACAGTTTGGATCCTGATGAGACCCGAGTTGCTGATTTCTTGACGGTATCCGACTTATTTAAATCTTTTATCAGTAGATATCTACTATAACATTGATTTTCCAAAACAAAAACACATTATAATTCATTTACTTAAACAATTTTGTTCTATTTTTCAGTCTAAATGGAATTGTTAAGAACATTGTCCTATGCAATAGGGCATACGAATTTCTTGTCTGTATGTGCGGTCAGCAGAATCTCTTGTCGGTAAAGGTATTACAGGATATTTAGGGGTTTATAAGCCTCAAAATGCATTTTTAGCATTTAAATCATTATCTTATATTATTACTAGTGCATATAATTATGTATAAATTATTCTAATTTGTCAGTCTTAAATGGAATTATTACTTCTTGTCTGTTCTTGTCTGTTCTTGACTGTTCTTGTCGGTAAATAGGGAGACCGCATTTGAAACTATAAAATCTCGCATACTGATACGCAAATATAACATTGTGTACGCATTTAAATTTCCAAACTGTGCGTTTCACCTCTCTTAAATTGTCTCCGCCGAAGTTGACTTGTACACTACATCGTTGCCATCCATCCAGGTCCAAATTTCTCAATTCCCTTATTCAGACCCTAGAACCCAAAATTATACCAGTTATAGCATTAGAGAGATATAGCGTGCCACAGGGATCGGTCCTATAGGACCGAAGCACTACATCATGTACACAAAACCTGTCGGCTCAATCTGCAAAACCACCATTTTTATGCCGATGACTCACAATTATACCTATCAGGATATTTCCTGTCAACAGGAAGCTTTATCACGAGTTGAGAACTGTCTCAAGGAGCTAGTGTATTGGATGCACCAGAACATGCTGAAGCTCAATACTGACAAAACTGAGGTCATACTGTTTCATACTAAAAACACAGAAGTACCTGAAGAGATTCATGTGCAAGTAGGACCCTCTGAAATCAAGCCATCTCTGTGTATAAAGAATCTCGGCGCATGGCTCGATTCACAAATGGATATGACATCACACATCAATTCCGTGTGTAGGTCTAGTTATGCACAGCTCCGACGAATAGGTCATATAAGAAAGTACCTCTCGCCTGCTGCTACCGAGACTTTGGTGAACTCTCTGGTTACATAAAAAATAGACTACCGCAACTCATTGCTGCATGGAATTCCAAACAAAACACTGCGGAAGCTTCAAAGAGTGCAAAACACAGCAGCCAACATGATAACAAGGACTTCTCGATATAATCATATCACGCCGGTTTTGAAGGAACTTCACTGGCTTCCGGTTCAGCATCGGATTGAATTCAAAATTCTGACACTTACATATAAAGCCATGCACAATGAATCCGCCAAGTACATTGTCGACATGTTTGACGTGTACAGGCCCCGCAGAGAATTAAGATCAGCAAGTACATGTAGTTCTTTGTTGTTGGTTGTACCAAAAAGTCGTAAGGTAAAATACGGTGAGAGAAGTTTCATGCATGCAGCTCCCAAACTCTGGAATGCTCTTCCATCAGGCATTAGAGATGCAAGCTCACTGGCATGTTCCAAAAAATCTCTGAAAACGCATTTCTTCAACATATATTATTAGGGCAGTTTAGAAAACGTAGCTGCTAATCGTCGGTTATCATAACTGCTGCATTGGCCACAGAGTGTTGATCCTGCCACTTCCTTATGACTGTGGACTTTTAAACCCCTTTTTTCAAATACAATGCTTCACAAATGTAGAAAAATAGATAAATGAATAACAAAAACCTCATCCATATTTTTATGGACTTCTAGGGAATCCCCTTGCTGTTGAACGTGCGGGTGTTGTGTCAGCGGGATTCTGCTGTCCAGATGTGGTGCTGTCCGAGGGAGTACTGTTGTCAAACAGGGCATATCCCTATATGCTTGGTACCTCTGGTAACTTTAGTTCCAACGCCAGAGGGAGCACCGTAGTGGAACAGGGCATCCCTCTACGGTATAATTCTGCGCTGGTACATTGGGAGTCTTGCTGGCATGACTTGCTACCCTGCTCTTAACCAGTGCCAGGGATTCCTGTCAAGCTAACCCAGTTTCCTTATTTTTGCTTACCAGTGAACTGGGTCGTGTAATATATGGGCAGCGGGCAGATTAAGCCTGTACAGTCTAATGCAGCATGGCGTGTCTCAATCAGTCTCGATTTGTGCGATGTGATTCCTTTGCCATTGATTAAGCCTGTACAGTCTAATGCAGCATCGCGTGTCTCAATCAGTCTCGATTTGTCCGATGTGATTCCTTTGCCATTGCAGCCGGTGGGATATGTTGTAGGAACAGTATACGGAATACCTTCTTTAGCTCTACTTTGGTTGTGGCTTTTGGGTTCCCATAATAAGACATTTTATTCTGTAATTAAATTTTGGATATACCCCATTACAACTCTATTAAAATATGATCTGCTGTGTACTCCCTCATTGCCATAGCAGGTCGAATAGTGTTTGACTGGAGGGGTTGCATAGTGCGCGTATATAACAGTTGTTTATTTGTATTGCTTAGTTTATATGCATGAACTTCAAATTGATCTGTTCTGTAACCCAATTTTCCGGCAATATTTTCTGTGCAGTGTTGTATGCCAGAACAAGTGTACCCAAGTCTGTTGAGTCAAAATTATGTGACGTGATGGCACTTCGCATAGAATGTTGCATTCAAGTTTTGTTTTTTATGATCTGAGTGCGTTGACACAATATAATAGAGCATAATACGATACAGACAGATAAACTTACGGAAAAGATGTAGTTGATTTATATTACCTATGTCCTTAATAAATTCTATTTTATTATTATTCTTATCTATATATAAGTATTAAAGGTCAAGTAAACAGATTGGGTGTTCGTCAAATTCTGATAGTATACAGTAAGTTAAACACCAAGCTTTAGAAAATTCGTACCGATTTTATCTAGTTTTGATTTAAATCGAGTTTTAATTGTACCGCAAACCGTGCATTTTGAAAATCGATACATGATTATCTCCCTTGCGTGACGTCACTTGTGATGCTCGCCAGTCAGAGATCCCATTGAGAGGGAGGAATGTACACAGAAACTTAACCTTTTCCTTTAAATTAACGCCTCTGCAAACAAAGTAGATCCAGATCAGAGCCTACAGGAACTGTCTAATTAGGGTATGTTCTGTTTGCTTACAAAATTAGATCAAATCTGACTCCACAGCTTCTATAAATATACCCAAATTATTTTCACACTTTTCCAGACATTATGTCCATGGATTAGCCATAGAAAGTGACACTTTATCGAGTAGGGGAAACTATTTACGGGGTGTGATGTTTATTTTAGGTGTGAAATACAATGATACTTAATGTTAAACACATATATTTTTAATTTCGTTAATCTTAACCCTTCTCTTGCTGAATTTTAAAATACATTTCTCCTTTTTTACCTATGCCCTGTTGTATAATTACATATATCTTCACTGTCACGTATTTCGCTGTGCAATCACTGCTGTGGAGTGCACTGGTTGCACAATCAACTTGTAAATAGTGCAAACCCTGATGAGACAGCTCCTGCAGGAACTGTCTCATCTGGGTTTTCACTATTTACAGGTAGGTATATTGACGTGAATTGCAAGCGAAGGGTTAAAACTTACTTAACCTGTCAGTGAATTTACACTATTCATAAACTATAAATTTAAAATAGGATGAGGTTAGGACCAAGACCATTAGTAAATAGTGTAGAATCAGATCAGAGGGACCATTTGGGTCCTGCCCATGAGTTGGGTCCAAACAACATTTAGACAGAACCGGACAACTTTAGATGAATTTCATATTTAGGCAAAGTGGGTTCAGATGAAATGGGACGTTCTCGTTAAGTGACATAGTACTATGTATAAATGTACGTACTTTAGAAAAAAAGAAATTCCACCGAAATACAGAAAAATAGAAATTTATTTCTTTATTTATTCGACTTTAATATTTGCCAGGGCTGTACCCAGAACATTTTTGCTGGGGGGGCCGAGTTGGGGTGGGACACCCCTCCCGGTAGTCAATTTTTTTTTGGTATGCCGCATTGAATGGTGCAATTTCCAACTATCTGAATCACTCTATCAAGATATAATTTTATGTTATAATATAGGAAATCGGCTCCTTTTACACCTGTATTTCAGTGTATAGACTTAAAGCATGATGAATGATCACCAATGTTTCAATGCAGAGACTTCATACAAATAATACTAACACCAAAAGTTGTGATCAAGGCTAAAGTTTTTTGCCATTGACAGACAGGCAGACACACCTGTCAACAGGCAGACACACATATGAACATGATTAAACTTTTTTGCCATCGACAGACAGACATTTGATTATGCTTAAAGTTTTTTGTCATGGACAGACTCGGCATTATTCATCTCAGAACTAGCATCCGCTTATGTCTTTATTCTAAATGAGAAAAACAACCCTGATCAAAACTACAAATATCAAATGTTACAGTTTACCAAGAGGGTCATGATGGCCCTTATTCGCTCACCTGGTTATAACAGATTTATGTATACAATGAAAAGGACATTCCATTTTATCTTATTTTACAATAATATTTTGGCTGATTTTATAGCCCTTATTCGGGTATATTCCTTATAGCAAAAGGTATGTTTTACACCCATTTTTTTCGGAGGAAAATTCCCAATCTAAAGTTACAAAACAAATTCATGAAAAAACGTTAAGAAAACTCGATTTATTCAGTACAATCGGCCTGGGGATGAAGATCATTTTTACTTTTTTTATCATTCGAAATGTTCAGTTATTTTTTCATTACTAGTTACTGATCAATGTCAGTAGAATGCTTATCGACTGAAGTGCATACTGCTTTTTGTAGCTATGCTATATAGCGTCTTGATACGTAATTCCCATCGTCTTAATTTTGCGACAATGTTTCCTCGCTTAATTAATGTCGTGCCACATGTGGTATTTGTGGAAACGCAGCAATTTACATTTTGACACGACTGGTTCCTGAACAATTTATTTGCTAAACTCCAGTATAGCGAAAACTGGAACCAACTCGTGACTACGTAATTCGGGTGTTCTCCGCAGGGGGTTCCCCTGATTGGTCCATACCAAAATAGGCCAAGCGTGGATCACAGCATGACAGGATGCTAAGGGTGGCCTGTCTGTGTAGAGAACTAAAAGATAATCTCCCCGAGATAGGAAAATATCGGTCACAAAAAAATAGCCTTGGTAAAATTTCAAAACGGTTGATCTATCTGAAAACTAAAAAGGGGCCCATAAACAAAAATGGTATCTTGTCAGCCAGCTGGGGGGCCCGGGCCCCCCGAGCCCCCCACCTGGGTACGGGCCTGTTTGCAATACCAAAATGATGCATTACTTTCAGAAAATCGAGTAAAGGTTGAGCTACCAAAATGTGTATTTTGTTGGGAAAATGAGAAAAAGGTGGATCTTGATAACAAATGGTTGTCAGTCTTGAAGAATGAATTTTTTTTTTATTAATATATTCATGTTTCTAAAGCTTGTGAATTATGTTTAATTGACTGGACCCACTACAAATTAAAATATCTATAAAAAAAATAAGGTCAACACATTAAAACTGTTACTACAGTTTTTTTATCATAATTTTACAGTATACTCGTATGTGCAATTTAATTATGGTTTGTATGGAGACAACAGTAAACAGGGGCGTAGCTGGCTATATTTGAGTTGTAGGCCCGTATGGGGTTCCAAGGGGCGGTTGCCCCTTGGTTAGGGGGTCTGGGGGCCCCAGAAGCTCTAGGATAGCTGAGATGGAAAATGGCGAAATAGCCGCAAAATAATACCTTTACTTTCCAATTATACATTCTCGAGTAAGTGCAATGAAACATTTAGATAACTTTAAATCATTACTAAAATCTAGCAATTTGGAATTCATTGAATGAATTCAAAATTCCTAGATTTGGCTGATGAAAACTTATTGATTATCTCATCAATGGTTACTTCCACCTCTCTGTGTATATGTAATATCCCCAATGCTGACAGTCGTTCCCCGGACATGGCGCTGCGGAGATAGTTCTTAATTCTACGCATCGAACTAAAATATGCATCACTCATTTAATTATATGCTGAAAAAGAAGTATATCACAAGAAAACCTATCGAATTAACGTTGAAAATGACAAAACATCGATGTATTTGATATCGACCATACCGATTTTATTCCCCGATGTTTCAGTCTTATTCGGGTTGGGTTTTAGTTTCATATCTGTTCGCGCTATTTGCATTTCTGCGACCACCTCCGAGACAAGCTGTTATATAAACAATGGAGGGATCGAGTGATCATCGGCAAAACGCGGAAAATTTGAACGGAAATGGCCAATAATACTTTGTTAAGTTGTTGTAGAACAAAAACTAGAACTATCACTAAAGGTGATGAATACCCCCACATGGCAGCCTTGATTGCAAACCCAAGTTTTGAACATGTAACAGGACCAAATAACAAAAATACCCAAAGTTCAAATAGAGAAAATTCTGTAATTTATGCCAGGTATCAAGTGAATCAGGTTGAAATTGAAGGAGGAGTTCAAAGTACAAGATTTTGCCTGCCAATTTCAAGGCCAAAGGTCAAGGTCAAGGTCACAGAGACCTGAAATTTGTGTCTTGCACATCTACTACTCCTGAGTAACATTTATGCCAAGTATCAAGTAAATCAGGTTGAAAGTGAAGGAGGAGTTCGCCGTACAAGATTTTGCCTGCCAATTTTAAGACCAATTTCAAGGCCAAAGGTCAAGGTCACAGAGATTTTAAATTTGTGTCTTGCACATCTACTACTCCTGAGTAACATTTATGCCAAGTATCAAGTGAATCAGGTTGAAAGTGAAGGAGGAGTTCAAAGTACAAGATTTTGCCTGCCAATTTTAAGACCAATTTCAAGGCCAACGGTCGAGGTCAAGGTCACAGAGACCTGAAATTTGTGTCTTGCACATATACTACTCCTGAGTAACATTTATGGCAAGTATCAAGTGAATCAGGTTGAAATTGAAGGAGGAGTTCAAAGAACAAGATTTTGCCTGCCAATATCATGACCAATTTCAAGGCCAAAGGTCAAGGTCACAGAGACCTGAAATTTGTGTCTTGCACATCTACTACTCCTGAGTAACATTTATGCCAAGTATCAAATGAATCAGGTTGAAAGTGAAGGAGGAGTTTGCCGTACAAGATTTTGCTTGCCAATTTTAAGACCAATTTCAAGGCCAAAGGTCAAGGTCACAGAGATTTGAAATTTGTGTCATGCACATCTACTACTCCTGAGTAACATTTATGCCAAGTATCAAGTGAATCAGGTTGAAATTGAAGGAGGAGTTCAAAGTACAAGATTTTGCCTGCCAATTTCAAGACCAATTTCAAGACCAAAGGTCAAGGTCAAGGTCACAGAGACCTGAAATTTGTGTCTTGCACATCTACTACTCCTGAGTAACATTTATGCCAAGTATCAAGTGAATCAGGTTGAAATTGAAGGAGGAGTTCAAAGTACAAGATTTTGCCTGCCAATTTCAAGACCAATTTCAAGGCCAAAGGTCAAGGTCAAGGTCAAGGTCACAGAGACCTGAAATTTGTGTCTTGCACATCTACTACTCCTGAGTAACATTTATGCCAAGTATCAAGTGAATCAGGTTGAAAGTGAAGGAGGAGTTCAAAGTACAAGATTTTGCCTGCCAATTTCAAGACCAATTTCAAGGCCAAAGGTCAAGGTCAAGGTCACAGAGACCTGAAATTTGTGTCTTACACATCTACCACTCCTGAGTAACATTTATGCCAAGTATCAAGTGAATCAGGTTGAATGTGAAGGAGGAGTTCAAAGTACAAGCTTTTGCCTGCCAATTTCAAGACCAATTTCAAGGCCAAAGGTCAAGGTCAAGGTCACAGAGACCTGAAATTTGTGTCTTGCACATCTACTACTCCTGATTAACAATTATGCCAAGTGTCAAGTGAATCGGGTTGAATCTGAAGGAGGAGTTCGCCGTACTAGATTTTGCAGACAGACTGACCGACCGACCGACTGACAGGCTGATTCCAGTATACCCCCCTCAAACTCTGTTTGTGGGGGTATAATTATAAGTACATGTATTGATGAAATCGATTTATTTTATATAACAAGGGCATTTTTCGATATAAGTTCAAATTGATAATCTTCATAATAATGAATGAATGAATGAATGAATGAATGAAAGACTTTGTTTAACGAGGGTAGCTCAATTAGTCATAATGACTAATCTACCAAACAAAAGCATTTCATACAAGATACAAAACAGTAAAACACAGATCTATATGCACAAGAAATCAATGTTCAGAAATTCAGTTACGTTGCGTCTGGGTAAATACTAATGGTTGTCTGCTTCAATTTGTAGATCTAATTCTTTAAGGACACGCATTTGGATCCTGATAAAACTCCGAGTAACTTGGCGTCTAATCTGGACCCAATCTGTTATCATAGTTTTGATTTGGCACTAGCATCTAAATAATTCATGAATGAGCATAACAAATAAGTTTTTGTTATAGATCTAAATAAGTTTTTATGAAATTATATTATCGGAAATATGCGTTCATTGTAGGGAATCCTCTTTAGAATAGTCTTTTTTATTTTACAAAATAGATTAAGTTAGAATCTAGTAGATCTAAATAACATATATAGGAAGTATAGATCTACAATGAGTTAAGTTCATAAGCAGACTGCGAAGACAGCAAATTCAAGCTGAATACGTCTTGATATTCATACACCCTAAACTATTATTTAAGTTTAATATAAACCTTTCTTTTTATGAGCAGTATACTTTTAAAAAACTGTGACAGCGTATATCAGACAGCTCAGAGCCTCTTTACATTGATTCATTGTTGTATAATTGCACTTGGTTATGACATAGATCTATATTAATTAATGCATTGCTCGGAGAACATACATATACAATCATGTATTATAAAATGACATTCCCATTATTCTGCGAACAAACCTCTGCTCATATTATCTAACGTTTCAACTTTGAACACACACTCAAGTCAGTTACAGAGTGGGCCTAAAAAGCCTTTTATATTACCTTGACGGGAACTTGAATTTGCAAGCGTCTTGCCAAGTTAATGTAAAAAGTTCTAGCTTCATCCAGCTTTACCAGTGACCCATCGGCAAAACAGTCAGAGTACGGTGGATCTGACCCCGAACTAGCCATTTTAAAATTCGGCACGGCGTCACTATGTAAACTTCATTCGGATGTATTAATATTTCTACGATAAAGGCAGTCGCCATAAGGGAGGTAATCGCTAACGATTTATGTGCTATACTTCCCAGCAAATAAAGCGCTACATGTTACAAAGCTAGTACGAGTTGACTTTATTATCGCCACAAAAGGATGTACTCATACTATCAGCATATTTCTGTGCGGCCTTACACCCCCACACTCCAACCCCTGAATTTTATAACATTTTTGGCATTTTTTTAATTTTCTTTTTTTTTCAAATGCTCAAAAAAGTTGTAGGCCCGGGCCTGTTGTGCCTAATAGCAGCTACGCCACTGGTAAACATAGCCATTAGTACTATGCATGTATGAATGAATGTGTTAAATGGCCTTAGGCCACATTGTACTAAGCCAATTATTACACACGAAATGCCCCATGCAGGGTCAGTCTCCAGATGTCAGTTATCATAGTGGCCCTTTGTCAAATATTCAACAGGGGACAATGATTATTGCAAGGCCATAAAACCCGCTTCCTGTATATTACGTACGAGGGGTGTTCCAAAAATAATGTCATCTGTGCTTTATTTCGCGGAAATCGTGCAATTCATGCACAAAACCACCTCGTGTCGATTGAGTGATCACTGGCTCGTGACACAGGTAAATATCTCGTCCACACGTTCACTTGCCTCGGTACAGTGTACATCGTTTCATAGCCTATTCGTTAGACTATACACAAAATGACAGGAAAACGAGCTGAAAATGTTCTTGAAATTAGGGCCTATATAAAAGGTAGGTCATTACTCGGCATAAAGGCTGTAGATATTCACCGCGAGGTGTGTGACATTTATGGGGAGGGCCAAATGTCCCACAGGACTGTTTGTAGGTGGGTAGCTAAATTTAGTGCTGGGCAGCAGCAACTGAAAGATGCTGCTCGCCCAGGTCGTCCTGCAACAACTACGACCAAAGGTAACATAGAAAAAATCCGAAATATCCTCAAAACTGATGCTCGATTCACCATAAGACAATTGGCTCGAATGACAAGCTTGTCGTTAGCAAGAGTTCATGCAATTTTGAAGAAACACCTAAAAGTTAGAAAGATAAATACAAGATGGATACCCCATTTGTTAACGGATGAGCAAAAGAAGACGCGTGTAACAATGGCAAAAAAACTTCTCAAAATGTACCCAAAATATAGTAAAAAGGCTTTTGATAATATAGTCACTGGTGATGAGACCTGGGTGTATTATTTTGAACCAAAGCGGAAGGTTTCCAACCGCATATGGGCCACTAAAAATGCCAGACGCCCAAGTATTGCCAAACGAATACGAACGGTAAAGAAGGTTTTGTATGCTATTTTTTTCACTAATAAGGGTCCAGCTATTCAAATCCCGGTGCCAAAAGGCAGAACAGTCACAGGCAAGTTCTATAAAAACGTTGTACTGAGAAAATTGATGAACTACTACAAAAGTAGCCGCCCCAAAACAGGACTTAAGTATGTCCGACTTTTGCATGATAATGCACCCGCTCACAAGGCACGTATTGTGACTGACTTTTTGGAGTCAGAGAAGGTTACCGTCCTTCCGCACCCTCTGTATTCGCCAGACTTGGCCCCCTGCGACTATTTTCTCTTTCCAAAACTTAAATATCATTTATCTGGAAGGAGATACAATTCGAGAAGTGCCCTTGGATCTGCTGTGTATCAGTGTCTGATGGGTGTCCCCATTGAAGAGTATGAAAAATGCTTCCAAAAATGGATTGACCGGCTAAAAAGGTGTATTCTGGCTGGCGGAGAGTATTTTGAAGGGCAGAGCAAATTAAAATGAACAAAAGCACTTCCGCTATATGAGCACCGATGCAAGTGACATTATTTTTGGAACACCCCTTGTATTGTTGCATTCCTTTATGTAGCTGTGGTAACCTATCAAAAGAATCAATCATTGCGGTCATGGTGCCTCAAAGTTAGTTATGTAGGTAATAATCAGTAAAACTATAAAACGCATCCAATGAACAATTCCGTAAATTACAGTAATCCAGAATGACTTTTTTCCTATGGATTTTTGGTCAAAATTGTCCATGTTCCAAAATTGCAAAAAGGATCAAATTTATGATAAACGATTTCCCTGATGAAAAAAATATGTGTGAGTAAATCACTTCACGAATATAAACCCTCCATTCCACGTGCCTGTTTATGCCAATGGAAACGTAGTAGACCCAGATCAAACGTATTGAAACAAATTTACAAACAGAGTAGATCCAGATCAGGCAGCTTCTATTGTAGCTCCCTGATCAGGTTCTTGTCGATTTGCTTATGAAATAATATACCGATAGGTCTGGTTGTACAATTAATGTCATAGCCTGTGCTCATATATCATTAACTCTCCATTAACTCTCCATGAAATCATTATATATTTCTTACACGAATATTCATGAAGAAGATCTAAAGGCTTTTTTTCACAATGTAAACTTTTCAAATAGATCATTGGCTCTGACAGATCAATTAGTATTAGATCAACAAAATTCATTGCATAAGCAAACAGAGCAGAACCTGATCAGACAGCTCTTACAGGAACTGTCAGATCTGGATCTACTCTATTTGCAAACGCGCATGAAGCCGTTTATATAAGAAGAGAAGGATTTGGAAATCGATTTTAAAGCAATTCGTCTGCTGCCAACAGTGCTAAATCGTGTTTATTAATCATTTTTTCTCTTAAGAATATTTATTAAAGATTTCATGATCTCATGCAATATATTAATTTTACAGGGATTACAGAGACGCTAAACAAACCTGATCGAATCTAAAGAAATAAGTCTATGGACTAAGCAATAAGAGCAGATCCTGATCAGACAGTTCCTGCGTGATTTGAGTTTACGCTGTTAACAAAACGTTTGTATAGAATAATTTTCCACGAAGAAAAAGCCCATTAATCTGTAACAGTACTAGACCTAAGACACATTTATAACAGAATGTAGCATATCCTTTTTTATAAGTGTAGACCCAAGTCATCCACTGCACTATTTTCTCAAGTATAAATTTCACGGAAAACAGCCATCGAGACAAAATGTACGCTGACCCAATATAAATCACATCACATTTTCT
The DNA here is from genome assembly GCA_963576725.1 of Azorinus chamasolen. Classification (NCBI taxonomy): domain Eukaryota; kingdom Metazoa; phylum Mollusca; class Bivalvia; order Cardiida; family Solecurtidae; genus Azorinus; species Azorinus chamasolen. The sequence goes on along the minus strand of OY755241.1, from coordinate 77,518,227 downwards.
TGAACTTCTCGTCTTTTGGTAATTTAAATAATCCTATTGAGTCTCTGTCGGAATAGGAGCTACACCCAGGGGCGTAGCTAGCCCTCTATTCATGTGGATTCATAATTGTGTCAGCCCCCATCATATCCACCCCGGTGATACTAAACAGAGTCTGGTACAGTCCGGTAGAGTCTGGTAGAGTCTGGGGGCTTTTAAAGACGATTAGGTGCATCGTCATGATTATAATGCTGATAAATAACATTACTTAGTATGTTTGCAGCTGTAACAGGTAATATTAGTATTAGAATACCCTTAATTTTATCAGGAAACATTCTGCTTATATTAATAAGTGATTTTATCATAAATATAAAAGCAGTATGCACTTGATATGTATTGTATAACAGATTATTATTTCGCTTTTTCCAGACTGCAGTCTGGCGAAATTTCGGAGGGTAGTGTACGTAGAGTCTGGAGATGAAAACGGAAGTTTAGGCCAACATACTGCTTTTGAATGTATGATGAAATTACTTATTAATGTATGTAGAATGTTTACTGATACAGTTCAGGGTATTCTTATACTAATAGGGCTTCTAGATAATACTTGACCAGACTCTATCCGACGTAGGTCGGCCATTACCGGGTAACATTTACCGGATGTTTTCAAGCTATTTTACGATCATTTTTAAATTGATATTAATTACTATAGCTGCAAACAAACTAAATAATGTTATATAACAGCAGTATAATCTTGAAAATGCACTAAATCTTCATAAAAAGCCTCCAGACTCTACCAGACTCTGTTTAGTAGCACCCTATCCACTCACCCATCACCAATCCCTTCGACCCTCTCCAGACAAATTGAAATTATGTTGTATTCTGAGGCGGTTCATTTAGTACTTCAACAAATAAACCCTTTGCTCGACTGATTTTATTCTGAAAAAAAAGCTTAATATAAAAGAAATGCGCGTCCCGTTTTTCAAACAAAGATCTTTTATTAGTCCTTTTTTCCATGTATGAAGACATTTTCAATGTTCATAGACATGTTTGTGACATAAAAAAATTGCTAGTCAAAACTGACGTTCAGCGGACATAGTAGATATCATGTAGTTCTTCACCTTCTCATGATACTGAACTGCTGAGGCTGTTGAGACTAGCATACGCCATAGTGTCTTTTAATGTTGCACTCAGGTCAGAAGAATTTGTTTCTTTTGAATATCACCTTACTCTCCAGCGGGCAACTTTACGCCCGAAACTTTCACGGTCTCCAATGAACTCGTGCCAAAAGCATAAAAATTGGCAGCTTTAGGAGCAGGTGTCAGTTCATGGACAATACTTGGTATCAGATATAATGTACTCTGCTTTGAATGAATCTGTCTTTGGAGATTACAATGCGATCTTCCATTCTACAACCAGACGGTCAAAGAACGGATAGTATACATGTATTGCCCCTTTCCAGTATTCCGATACGGATTCTGTTGGAACTTTGCCACGATAGCGTTCCTGGCAAGCTAATCTTGGCTTTGAAAGCTCTGCTTCCTGCGTTTCGGCCATGGCCACTTTTTGCAGTACAGCTCATCACACACTGCACGGAAGTTTGCTTTAAGAACTTGACTCTCCCTGACAACCTCAACTAAGTTGATGTTTTATACCCTTAAGCACGAACTCAACAACTACCAGAGAGACGATATTTAAAGTAGAACCCAAGGATGCAAAATCTATAGCTGCGCGCATTGGCGTCTCCTCGCTCAATCACCTAGAGGACATTTACTACACTGGTGTATTATAGGCGTCTTTAAACTTGTATACGTGACTGGTCAGAGACTCTTCAAGAGGACTCGCTTAATTGTACAGTTCTTATCTAGCAATGTTCAGTGTCGTTACCCAGCTCTTCCCGAAATGCAAGTACAAGTTTTGCAGACTACTTGAATGCAAAACGGATTTGCTGCTCTTTCTTTGTCCAGCAATTTTCTTACAAGTGCTATCTTTGCAGGCATGCACAATGGAAAGATTCAAGCTATGCAATTTGCACATGGTTTGTGAAACTAGTTGTTGTACCCGAGTTTGTACTCCACAGTGACACCCAGCCATATCAATGGCTCTATCGTAACGCTGGTCACGCATCTAAATGGAAAAGTAGTAAAGTCAAGCAGGCAAAGCCACATGCAAGACGCAACCACCACCAAAACCAAAACCACAAAACCCCTCTGGCCCGCAATAAAATAATTGAACAGAGCTTCTCCAGCAGATGACTCTCACGAATGTCACTCTCTGACCCAGAATATTATCTGACACATATTGGTATACATGTGATAAACGGAAAACCCCTCCTCGATTTCTGACGATTTTTATTTCGTCGGGGTATAGTGCACAGAGGCTATTTAATTAATGCAGAAGAGGATAGGAACGTTTTATATCCGCAAAGTATTGTACGTTGGCTGATTTTTCATAGTTTTTTATATTTTTTAATTACATTTATTTTTTGGTCAGAATTATGTGGATTCAGCTGTGTACTCGCGTATAGGCAGCTACGCGCCTGGCTACACCCATAGGCAGAGATACATCCATAGGCAGCACAAATTACCATTTTAGCACTCAAAACGAAGCAGAAGTACATTACGTGCGATTCTTTTCTGTACGATATCTATAGTTCGACATTTATCGCGAATGTCATAAGTGATAAATGTGGTATAATAATAATAATAATTATAATAATTAGAACCATTAGTTCAAATAAAGATACTTACAAATATTCATTCTATTGTCGAACCATCCCACAGTGGAACCTTCTGCCAGAGATAGTTCACATAGCACCATCTGTTCATGCAGACATTCAAGTCCATAGTGACTATCCCTGTAGTTGTGAATTTGTGCTAGGACTCAATCTTTTTCTTTTTTTGTACGACAGACCCCCAGCAACACTATTGAAAAAGTGTCCTGATAACCGTTGTAAGTGGACACTTTTGTATGCACGTGATTCTTGTGGTTAAAACCTATCTACCTAGGATTTGAATTGGGTGAACTGAGGGGAAAACATTTTGTACTCATTTGTGAAATATTCATTTTTAATCAAAATTAAAAGTCTACAACGTACTGTCGTACTTGTAAGTAAGATACATGTACTAGTCTTACTACCAAAGTGTCTTCTTACAACCGTTATCAGGACAGTTTGTTCGCATGACCTCAGACAAGTGTCCTCGGCTACGCCTCGGACTTCGGTCATGCGAACAAACTGTCCTGATAACGGTTGTAAGAAGACACTTTGGTAGTAAGACTCGTACTGTATCTATTACTTATTTGTTTTGTATGCATGTCACTGTAAAAAGTTCTCACCTATCTCACGAAGTTGTAAATTAGTTTCAATATTTTATCCAGCGCCTTCACATAATCATCATTAATGATGGAGAGAAGTAATAGAAAGAAGAAGAAAAAAATCTGAAGATCGTCAACAGACGCTTGCACTGGCGTACTTATAGAAATCCCAATTTTTCGCACCCATCCTCGTACCATTCCGGTGAGTCGCGACTGATTCCTTGTATTAATTAATGTGGTAGGGTGCCGGAACCGGTCGCATTTTTGCAGAACTTATGCGAAATGATTGCAAGCGTCTGATTGACAAAAAAATCATGGCGTCGTCTGGTGTTGGACGACAAAAGAAAAGGTTCAATGTAGAAAAAACACCAACTTTGTTTGATTATTTCGGAAGACAAGATGAGAAGGCAAGTTCCCAATCGATTGTCAGGCCCATACTTCACTCTGTTATTGAAAATGTAACAGCCGTTACACTTTGCTGTTCAGCCAAAGATGGACGGAACCCTCTCAAAGTTGGATTCCAATCAGGTAAAGGATGGGGAGAGCCTTAGCCAATCAAAAGCAGCCATATACATTGAAGACAATGAGGCTAGTTTCAAAGGGGGGAAATTAAGAAAATACAGCCAAGCCATTGACAATGAGTTTCAAAACTTGAGATATCGTACACTCACCTTCTATCGAACCTCACCTGTTTATCGAACCTTTCATTTTTTTGTGTTTTTACGCATGTAGAAGTGCACACTACGTCATAAAACCATGAGTACCGTTGCTTTGTCTGTAAACAACGCCTCGTAGCTTTAAAAACGAAATATATGTCATAAACAGGCCAAAACAGTTTATTTTCCGTTCAACTATGCTAAACATGAGAAAACTCTTACTACGTTATAGAATATCAACGTGAATTGAAAAGTGTACCACATTTAAAATGTTTGACAGCTCTGACCCCTTCAGCTTATGCAAAGGTCACGTGCCCATGATGAAATAACGTGACTATGAGTATTATGTTACAGTAAACAGTTTCTAAAATAGAGGTTCGGTAGGCAGGTGAGGTTTTTCTGGCAGCCATTTTTGTTTTTGTTATGCGGGTGGTGGGGAACACTGGATTGTTTGGGGATTAATAGATGAGGATAAAAATATTTAATTGTTTCAGGGTATGTATAAAAGATTATTTTGAACTGCTGATTGATTTTTTTCTTCAATATTCACAGTAAACATTTTTTGTTCCTGGTCAAAGGTTAAGAGGTTCGATAGATGGTAAGACCATGCTATATCTATATCAACTGAAGCAGCAGAAGAAGCACTGGATTGTATTTCAGAGTTTTATGGCAAAACTAGTCAAGTTAGTGGTAGGTGATATGATTCAGGGAAACAGAGAGGAAGTGAAACAAGTTGACAGTCTCTTGGATAGGAAGAAATTAGAGCAAGAATGGCCATTGCTTAAAGGAATGGTAGCCAGGGGCATATTAAGAGCTGTCAACAGAAAGACTTTGTCTCAGTGTGATAAATTAATACACACATATTTGTTGCTAGAATTTTGCAAGTTATGCAAGATTGCACTGTGTTTTTGTGTGGGTAGTGTAGTTTGTGAGAGAAGGTTCAGCTTGCAGAACAGAATTAAAAGCAAGTACAGGTGTTCATTAAAAGCTGAGAGTGTTGATACGCTTATCACCAGTCCATACACATGTGCAACAAAGATCTTGAATCCTTTGACTTCACTAAACCTGTTAGGATGTGGCTTGCAAAGAAGAGACGGCGTAAGATCAGCTTGATGCAAGACTGGACAGCCAGCTGTCTCTGATAAATAATTAAGTCAAAGTTTCAATTTCGTTTTCATGTTAAAAGTTACTAGTTCAGTTACCAGTTCCGACTTTGTGTAATTACTGTTTCCCTATTGACAATACACGTAATGATAAGAAAGCTTGATTTAACACATGTAAGACTGTCCTGTTGTATGAAAAATCAATCAGAATGTTAAGAAAATTATTACGATATGTGAAAGGTGAAGGAGTCTAAGCAAACAAGAGAAAAGCAATCAAAATTGAAAACTTTATTTCAACGTGAACAATTCAACCATCATTGTGAAGATGTTTGACTACATACATTATATAAATACATTTGACACAGCAGATTAGAATTAACAGTCCAGTAACAGTGGTTACTAGTGTCATAATTAAAGGTAAGAGATTTGCTGATTTGTTTCTGTTTTATTTGCTTTCTGCTGAATGTCAGCATTACATTTTGATTTTCAGCTTTGAAAATAAAATGTGCCTGTACGTACACATTAGAAGTGTTGGGAATCGGTTGGAATTTTACTATCGATGATCGGTTCAAGCTAAGTTACTAATTATCGATTGTATAATCGGTTCAGCAAAAATATTCAGATAAATGAACTAGTAATTGTATTTTGTACACAAATTGCTGTTCTAATAAGGCAAATGTACATATATACAATGTAGGGTAGACTTCGATTGGTGCAAATATACGTTTTAAATATTTTAGCTCTAGGATTTTTCTCCATTTTGCTCTTTTTTTCTTTTTTTTTTTAAAAAAAAGAAGATCTTTTACCCTTTATATGAATATTTATGTATGAAAAAATGACATCATCATACATGAATAGTGATTAGATTATTTTTAATAATGGCATTAACAAAAGAAATTTTAGCATTGGCAGAAACTGTAGAATTACATGTATATCTATCATTATTTATAAGCAAATAGTGCAGACCCTGATCAGACTCCTAAAGGAGCTGTCTGATCTAGGTCTACTATGTTTGCAAAGGCGTAGACAGGCATATTTACAGAGTAAAGGGTTGTTATTAAAACTCTTGGGTCAGGGTAGCTTTGCTAGGTAGGGTCGGGTTGCCTTAAACAAACATTTTTAGGCCCAAGGATTAACATGTATATTGAGAAGATAATGCATCAATCTTTTTCTAAAGGATGATTTGATAAATCAGGTGGATGGGTGTGTATAACAAGAACGGGAAATTGCACAATATACCAACCGGTCATCGATTATTTGAAACAACAATCGATTGTCTCCGATTTCAGGCTCAACCGACCAATTATCGATTATAATCGCTCATCGGAACAACACTACACATTAGTGTGCAAAAATTATCGGGAGCACTGCTTTTGGAGCAAAATACAAACTCACCTTTTAAATTGACTCTCGCTGCGCGAGGTAACCACAGCTTTATTGATGGGGTAACCATAACCGATTGGAGTTGGACGGTGTGTTATAGAGAGGTTTTACTGTATATAGATCTAAAATATTACTAAAAATTTGTTTTGGGAATTTTAGGGGACGTACGCCGGCTCCGCCCCCTCTAAATCCGCGCCTGGTGAAATGGTTAAACAATATTTCCATTTATTTACAGGTTTATAGCTACGCATTTGAAGATGAGAGTGACGATGCGGAAAGACAGTCAATCAAGGGGACAAGTTTCCTTGTGGCCGATAAAAAGGTGGTGAACGTTTGGCCAGATGCTTATAAATGTAGTAAAATCTCTCTGAACTGGAAGTTAAATTTAGTATAACTATCGATCATGGAGACAGATGGCAGCTTAATGCAGAATGAAAGTCGTGTAGAAAGCTCCTCTGCATGACTCTCATCCTGCATTAAGCAGCCACTTGCCTAAATGTATAGAGTTTCTTCTCTTCTAGAGTTCCGGTTAAGAGTGGTTTTACTGTATATATGGTATATACTTATTAGTGTGTTTTCTTGAAAATATAGTGAATTCTCTCTACAATGACCGCGTAATCATTTCTTTTATATAAACGCCTTTTCAGAGCTTTCTGCATGGCATTCACAAGACCGGCTGATTTAGGGGATTTTTAGCTCACCTGGCACAAAGTGCCAAGGTGAGCTATTGGGAAGATCCTGTGTCCGTCTATGTGCGTCGTGCGTACGTGCTGGCGTCAACAATTTACTTAAACATCTTCTTCTCTGGAACCACAAAACCAAGAGCTTTGACATTTGTTATGTAGCATGATATAATGGTTCTCTACAAAGATTGTTCAAATTATGTCCCCCGGGCCAAAAATGGCCCTGCCCCGGGGCTTAACAGTTTTTCATAGGAAAATCTTTATAAAATCATCTTCTCTGAAACAGTAAGGCATAGACCTTTGGTATTTGGTATGTAGCATGATCTAATGGTACTGTTCTAAGATCGTTCAAATTATTATCCTTGGGCCAAAAATGGCCCCGCCCCAGGGCTTATCAGTTTTTCATAGGTAAATCTTTAAAAATCTTCTTTTGAAACTGTAATGCATAGACCTATGATATTTGGTATGTAGCATGATCTAATGGTCCTCTACTAAGATTGTTCAAATTATGACCCCTGGGCCAAAAATGGCCCCGCCCGGGGCTTATCAGTTTTTCATAGGAAAATCTTTAAAAATCTTCTTCTCTGAAACTAAGGCATAGACCTTTGGTATTTGGTATGTAGCATGATCTAACGGTCCTCTGCTAAGATTGTTCAAATTATGACCCCCAAGGTAAAAATGGCCCCGCCCCGGGGCTTATCAGTTTTTCATAGGAAAATCTTTAAAAATCTTCTTCTGTAAAATTATTAGGTATAGACCTTTGATATTTGGTATGTAAGCATTATCTTATGGTCGTCTGCAAAGATCAATCAAATTATGACCCCCGGACCAAAAATGTCCCCGCCCTGAGGCTTATCAATTTTCATAGGAAAATCTTTAAAAATCGTCTGCTCCAAAACTGTAAGGTCTAGGCCCTTGATATTTGGTATGTAGCATCATCTAATGGTTTTCTACCAAGTTGTTCAGATTATTACCCCTGGGCCAAAAATGGCCCCGCCCTGGGGCTTATCAGTTTTTCATAAGAAAATCTTTAAGAATCTTCTTCTCCAAAACTGTAAGGCCGAGACCTTTAATATTTGGTATGTAGCGTTATCTAATAGTTTTCTAACAAGATTTTCAAAGTATGTCCCCTGGGTTGAAAATGGCCCATCCCGGGGCATATCAGTTTTTCATAGGAAAAAAAATCTTTAAAAGTCTTCTCTGAAATTGTAAGGCATAGACCTTTGATATTTGGTATGTTGCATTATCTAATAGTCCTCCCTGGCAAAAAAATGGCCCCGCCCCAGGTTACATGAATTCATTGTATACATAAATCTGTTATAACCAGGTGAGTGATTAAGGGCCATCATGGCGCTCTTGTTTTTACTGTACTTGTTACATAATTATATGCCTGAACCATTGAATTAGGTGCATGAACACTTCCCATGCCATCAATCATAGTGTCAGCAGAAAGTTTATTGCAATAAATTTTAAAAGTACAGTAAACCGCCACTAATGCGACCACCTAAAAAAGAGGTATAATTCTGGGTGCTAGATGCAGGTGGTAGCTTAATGCAGGATAAAAGCAATGCAGAAAGCTCCTAGAGGAGCTTTCTGCATTACTTTTGTCTTGCATTAAGCAACCACTCGTTTATAAAGACACCCATGTTTATTAATTCAGTGGTCGCATTAGAGATTTCTAGGTTCTACTGTACCAAACTGGCTTGGTATTTTAGAAAGTATTGGCCTAATGGCAAACACTTTGGATAGATGTGAAACGCCGAGTTGCTCGATGTCTCGTATGGCATACAGTTTGAACCCGTCTGAAACACCAAGTTGCGTGGTATCTCGTATGACAAACAGTTTTTATACGCCCACCTAATAAAGGTGGTCGTATATTGTCAAGGCCCTGTCCGTCCGTCCGTTCGTTCGTTTGTTCGTTCGTTCGTCAACATTTTGTTTGTCCGCTGTTTTCTGGGAAAACTATTTGAGAGATATTAATGAAACTTCACACAAATGTTAAATGCAACAAGATCTGAAGCTGAGTTGATTCTGAGGTTCATTTGGTTTTTCATTTCAGAGTTATGGCCCTTGTCCTTAAAAAATATGCAAATAGTTTGTCCGCTGTTTTCTGGGAAAACTATTTGAGAGATATTAATGAAACTTCACACAAATGTTTAATGCATCAAGATCTGAAGCTGAGTTGATTCTGAGGTTAATTTAATTTGTTGTTTCGGAGTTATGGCCCTTTTATTTAAAAAAATAATGCAAAATACATGCAAATAGTTTGTCCGCTGTTTTCTGGGAAAACCGGGAAAACTATCTGAGAGATATTAATGAAACTTGACACAAATGTTTAATGCATCAAGATCTGAAGCTGAGTTGATTCTGAGGTTCATTTGATTTTTCATTTCAGAGTTATGGCCCTTGTCCTTAAAAAATATGCAAATAGTTTGTCCACTGTTTTCTGGGAAAACTATTTGAGAGATATTAATGAAACTTCACACAAATGTTTAATGCATCAAGATCTGAAGCTGAGTTGATTCTGAGGTCCATTTGATTTGTCGTTTCGAAATTATGGCCCTTTTACTTAAAAAATAATGCAAATACATGCAAATAGTTTGTACGCTGTTTTCTGGGAAAACTATTTGAGAGATATTAATGAAACTTCAGACAAATGTTTAATGCATCAAGATCTGAAGCTGAGTTGATTCTGAGTTCATTTGATTTTTCATTTCAGAGTTATGGCCCTTGTCCTTAAAAAATAATGCAAATAGTTTGTCCGCTGTTTTCTGGGAAAACTATTTGAGAGATATTAATGAAACTTCACAAAAATGTTTAATGCATCAAGATCTGATGCTGAGTCGATTTTGAGGTTTATTTGAGTTTTCGTTTCGGAGTTATTGCCGTTTTACTTTAAAAAAATGCAAATATATGCAAATAGTTTGTCCGCTTTTTTTCTGGCAAAACTGTTTGACAGATATTAATGAAACTTCATACACATGTTTAATGCATCAAGACCTGAAGCTAAGTCTTTTTCATTTGAAATGATATTTACTTCAATTTTTTTATATGGTTAAACCTAAATGTGAATTTTTACATATATTGCGGGGGTTTTGATATGTCATTTTATTCTAAAGTTATGGTCCTTGAACTTTGTGTGTTCGTTGCTTTGTTAGTCGGTCAACTTTAGTTTGTCTGTTGTTTTCTGGGAAAACTATTAAAATGATATAAATGAAAGTTAACACAAATGTTTTAAGCAACAAAATTTGAAGCCGGGTTTATTTTGAGATTCATTCAGGTTGTCTTTACAGAGTTTTGGCCATTGCACTTTACAAAAATCTGCAAAAATGAGGATTAGCTGTAACTTTATTTAATAAGATATTCACTTCATTTTTTTTAAAAATAGTATCACCTTAATATGGAAATCAAGATCTGAAGCACAGATTAGAAAATGTCAGCACTTATAAGGCATGTTGAATCAGAGAAAGTTTGCAAGTGGGCGTATTATGTACTGTATGCGGTACTCTTGTTAGGACTCTGTAACCAGAATCTGTAATGCCGAGTCACTTGGTGTCTCGTCTGCATCTAAGTCATTGGCAAATGCAGACAGACTTAGTGCTGAACTCGAGAATAATATTTACAGTTCGAATCCAAATAGAAAACTTGTTGGCGTCCGTCAATCGAGAACGACTATGGACTGACGGAGTTGTTGACATCCGTCAATCGAGAATGACTATATATGGACTGACGGATGCCAACAACAACCTAGCAGTAAATTTAGGAAACATGATATATAGTTACAATAAAACCCCGCTAATGCGACCACCTAAAAGAGGTATTTTAATTCTGGTTGCTAGATGCAGGTGGTAGCTTAATGCAGGGCAAAAGTAATGCAGAAAGCTCCATGAGGAGCTTTCTGCATTACTTTTGTCCTGCGTTAAGCAACCACCTGCTTCTAAAGACACCCATGTTTATTAATAAGTGGTCGCATTAGAGGGGTACAGCTGTATTTTGTTTTCATTTTGAATTCCTGGATTTACTGCTAGGTACTTTAAATCAGATTTCCGAATTGCTTTAATAAGTGACAGAATCCATATCAATTAACACATCATTCACACTAGGGGACGTGAGTAGTGTTGCACTATTAATATATACTCATGAACAGACGCAATACAACCAAGTCTGTATTTTTGCCCATTCTCTTGCTTTCTCACAATGCTTGTCAGCTTGTCAAATGTATCAGATATTCCTTTTCATTTCTGAAAAATTAAACTAATTGTTTTTAAAAATGTAAACCAGATCATAAGCCCAGTCATTTGCGTTCCCTTTTAAACACCATAGTTCTTATTAATAGGAACAGTCTTCTTAAACCGTTACCTAGAAGGCTATTTTTAGACCCAACCTCTTTGAATAAATCTACTGAAAAGGAGCATTTACTAGAGAAAATACCATTTTTAAAATTATGTTGTTTTGAAACCATTATAATGAATAGAGCATTTGATCCTATGGAGCGAATGCTCTGTTGATCATAATGGTTTCAAAAGGTGGCTTTTATAGAGGCGTCAGCATAAGGAGATGGGTTAAAGGTGGATAGCAGATTCTTTCCTTGAATGTGATCTACGTCATCACTGTCCAATTTATTCCATTACAGAAAAAGGCTAGCGCACAACTGACCTTCTCTAGGTAGAGCGGATATATCGTCAACAGAACTATGGATGAAAGATTCAGTGAAGATGAAACAAGTAACAAGATTGATTCAGCCTTTATTCCCCGTGTCATTTGCAACAGTAATCTGACAAAATAACGTGCTTTCCATTGAAAAAAACGAAACCATTTTTATACATTTATGAAAACTTGCAGACATTTAATAAATCTCCTCTAAAGCAACCATGAGAACGAGGCAAATGCTTGGGTTTTAAATACAATAGGTTGCTTAATACACGAGTTTTCTGCCTTACGTTTGTCCTGCATTAAGAAACCCCCTGCTTTTAAAAGTATCTATGTTTATTCATTATGTGGTTGCTTTAGGTGGATGTTACAGTCTTGTTTCATGACTGTAGGTACACTAGATAGAATGCTTGTATATCGCAACTGTACATACATGTAGTTTCCTGGATGGATTTTTGTAATGATTTCTGTAAACAGAATGAGAGTGAAATCTCCGCTTACTTCATTGTATCAGCTAGGAGAGATACTGCTGGTTGGATTCTGGATTTGGTGAAAATATTTACTCTATGAATATTCGTGTAAGAAAATAAAACTTGCATGAATACTAATGACCTGAGGTTTTACACTGGCAACATGTGCAAGATAACATTTACCATAGCAGTAACTATAGTATCATATTAAAGTAAAACCTCTCTATAACGACCACCAACTTGTGTTAATTGGTTGGAACTTAGGACAGGTGGCTGCTTAAAGCCAGGTGAAAGTAAAACAGAACGCTCCTATAGGAGCGTTCTGTAAAACTTTCATCTCGCTTTACCTGCGCATCACCTCGGCAAACATAAGAAATGATTCTCGTTTTGACGCTAAGTGGCCATACAGCCTGACTGCAACTTAACCCTTCGCTTGCTATTCACGTCAATATACCTAACTGTAAACAGTGAAGACCCAGATGAGACAGCTCCTGCAGGAGCTGTCTCATCTGGGTCTGCACTATTTACAAGTTGATTGTGCAACCAGTGCACTCCACAGCAGTGATTGCATAGTGCAATACTTGTACACAGTGAAGATATATGTAATTATACAACAGGGCATGGGTAAAGAAGGAGACATGTATTTTAAAATTCAGCAAACGAAGGGTTAAAGTAACATTACAAAATTGCTACGACGTATCTTGGCACTGTTTAGGGTAGACACACGTATATAATATATTATTTTTTTTAATTTTTGTACTCATTTTCTATTTTGAGGTTCAAATTTGAGGTTTTGCATGAGAACGACTTTGAATTCTGTCTTAATAAATCAACAGAAGACCCTCTCTACAGTAACGTCTTACTGGGCAATTCTGTGTATTTAAAAGCAGTTGGCAGCTTCATACTGAACTAATGTAATGCATAGAAGATTCTATCAGTTCAGCATGAAGCTGCTACTCCTTTCTTTAACATTTTTGGTGCGAAAAACAGATCACTAATACCCCTTGCAAACACTGTAGACTCGGAATAGAGTTCCTAGAGGAGACCTCTCATCAGGGTCTGCACTATTTGTCATATTACAGTTCTGCACAAAATATTTCCGAACATTCATTGTATAATTGGCCTTATGAATTTTAGAATAGTCCATTTAAAAACACATAATACTTGTGAGTGCACACTGTGGAGGGGATTAACTGCATCAATTTGTTTCACCTTTGTTTGAACATTGCACATACAGTAGAGCCGATCTTAAGCGACCATTTAAAATAGGCTTAATTCTGAATCTTAAAGCAGGGCTGGCTCAACCCATTCTCTCAAGCTTTTTTTAGATCCAACCTATTTTAATAAATCTACCGAAACAGAGCATTAACTAGAGAAAAGGAAAATTTTAGAAATTTGTAGTTTGAAACCATTGTGATAAATAAAGCATTTGCTCCTATAGGAGCAAATGCTTTATTTATCACAATGGTTTCAACGGGTGACTTTTTGCATTACATTTACCCTGTATTAAGCAGCCGCCTGCATCATAAGATTATTATATTCAATGAATGATTCATCGCTACAGACAGGTTCTCCTATACTTGAGTGTGGTTCATCTAAAGAGTTATAGCCACAGTACACCCTCATTTAAATGTCCATTTACATAAGTCTAATATTTGATCCTTAACCATTTACTCGCGACACATTTTAATGCAAACAGGGTAGACCTAGATCAGATGGCTCCTATAGGAGCCGTTTGAACAGGATCTGCTCTGATTGTTTATAAAATTATAGAGATCTGTTGCTACAGTTTCTATTTATTGATCGTTATAAATATAAGTTTGTATAACTATGAAAGCATGATCTACAGTATATACATTGAGAGGTAAAGTATTCACAGGTAGTAGCTAAATGCACTGCTTAAGCAGTTCTCGCATTAAGCAATCACCTGCATTTTTATACCCTAATGGTTGATCTGTAATTGGTCGCTTAAGTCAGATTTGGTGTAAATCTAAAAACATTCATCTCTGTATGTAAAATGCTTAATAAAAATATCAACTGATGTGGCGATTCTGTTGTTGTTGTTGGCCTTCTGCCTGCTAAGGGTGATCAGATACTAGTAGGCATTTGCAAACATCATTGATCCAGATGAGACACCGACGTCACCGAGTAACTCGGCATTACATCAGGATCTAAGCTGTTTGACAGTTTCTCAAAAGCTTGAGCGAAACGGATGCACATGAAAATGTTGACATTATTTCTATAGCAGACTAAGGGTTCGTTAACTATTACATGTACAAATGTATATACAGTTTAACCTCTCTATAACGGCCACTAAATTGTGTTAATTAGCTGGTATCTAGGGCATGTGGTTGCTTAAAGCAAGGTTCCAACTTCAATATTTTATTATAACTATTTTGTTCATGAATATTCAGTAGGTATTGAAATTTGAAATAAACATAGAATAGGGAAAGGGTTAAACCGAGTACCGATATATCAGTGCTTTACACTTGGCATCTAAAAGAACCAGAGAAACTCTGTTGATAATAAGAGTAGGGCATAATGCACCCGGATTTCTCTGTATCCTCACCTCTCTCTGGGGCGTCCATTTTGCCCATAGGGAACAGAAACGGATGTTAATCAACACAAACAAAAAAATGTGTTTTCACCCATATGCAAACTATAGAGCCGTATGATCAGAGTCTACTGTTTGCTAATGGACTTTGAAATATATTTTTCTTTACTTTCTAAAATGGCTACAATGATCCGCCTTCCATAGTTCGTTGTTACTATTTTCCCATGAATATTCAATAGGTATTGAAATTAGGAATAAACGTAGAACAGAGAAGGAGTTAACCCTTTCCTCCATAAATACGCCTTTCTACGCATCTGTAATATAAATAGTCAATTCTTGAAACCATTATATGATCAATAGAGAGCATTTGCTCCAAAGCTGCAAATGCTCTATTTATCACAATGGTTTCAATGCTACACAACACTTTCCTTTTCTCTAGTAAATGCTCCTTTTCGGTAGATTTATTCAAAGAGGTTGGGTCTAAAAATAGCCTATCACCAGTTAACCCTTTTCTTCATGTAAACGTATTTTCATGCATTTGCAAACAGGGCAGACCCAGATCTGATTCAGGTCTGCATATGGACACGGGAATTTTAAGCCAGTGCAGAAACTGTTGAATCATATATGTACTATATCATAAGCCAATAGAACAGACCCTGATCAGACGGCTCCCATGGGGGTCGTCTGATCTGAGTCTACTCTGTTTGCAAAAGGGTAGAAAGGCATATCTATGGAGTAAACATGTACATATCTGTCAGACATTTTATTACTATTTTTCCCTAGTTTCAATGGCAAAACAATAAACATGCTGTGTACAAGCAAATATCTTTCTTAAAAATTGATTTCATATAAATAAAATTCTAATTAGACGAGCCACACAGATCAGATTTGACCGGCAGGAGTTTTTGTGGTGTATGGGTTGTTTTATTGCCCTAAATGATAAATCAAACCCTTTGCTTTCCTCAGGAATAATTCCTTCAAAAAATATGCGAACCACATGTTGTGTAATTAACAACACAATGCTGATAGTTTTAAATCATTTGAGCTATGCATTTCGTTAATATTAATTGGCCAGTACTTATTTACAATAAAGCATCTCTAAACCCGGCTTAACGTTAAATTCAGTGTAAGTATCGGTCTTGGGGACAAGTGGCAGCTTCATGCAGGTTGAAAGTCATGCAGAAAGCTCCTCTAGGAACTTTCTGTATGTCTTTCATCCTGCATTAAGCAGCTACCTGCCTAAAAGTACAATTTATCTAAATTCTTCTCTACCAGAATTCCGGTTTAGAATGAAATCCCGCTAACTGTAGGAAAATGTTTAGTATAATCTCATATGTGATTAGATGTTATTTTATAACCATATGGTGACTTTGAAAGCCAAACTTCATGTCATATAGATGGGTCAATCCATGAATAAACTATAGCCCATAAATACGCCTCTCTGCGCCTTTGCAAACAGAGTAGACCCAGATCAGACGGCTCCTCTAGCTAAAGGAGTCGTCCGATCAGGGTCTGCTCTGTTTACTTATGATATAAAAAGATTCTGTGTTAATATGCCATTTTAAAGATTACTATGATGTCATTAATTTTTACATGAATATTCATTGAGTAAAGGGTTGATAACAAGCTAACAGTGTAGACCCAGATTAAATAGCTAACAGTGTATACCCAGATTAAATAGCTAACAGTGTAGACCCAGATTAAATAGCTAACAGTGTATACCCAGATTAAATTCTCCATCATCTACACATTTGAGAAGTAGCGATGCATATAAAATAAGGTAGATACTGATGTGTGTGAAATAGTGCAGCTAACAGTGTATACCCAGATTAAATTCTCCATCATCTACACATCTGAGAAGTAGCGATATATATATAATACTGTTTGCTGCATATAAAATAAGGTAGATACTGATGTGTGTGAAATAGTGCAGCTAACAGTGTAGACCCAGATTAAATTCTCCATCATCTACACATCTGAGAAGTAGCGATATATATATAATACTGTTTGCTGCATATAAAATAAGGTAGATACTGATGTGTGTGAAATAGTGCAGCTAACAGTGTAGACCCAGATTAAATTCTCCATCATCTACACATCTGATAAGTAGCGATATATATATAATACTGTTTGCTGCATATAAAATAAGGTAGATACTGATGTGTGTGAAATAGTGCAGAGCCAGCTCAGAAGGCACAGCACAGTAGAACCCCTCAAATGGGACTACTTAATGAATAAACATGGGTGTCTTTATAAGCAGGTGGTTGCTTAATGCAGGACAAAAGTAATGCAGAAAGCTTTACTTTGTCCTGCATTAAGCTACCACCTGCATCTAGCACCCAGAATTATATCTATTTTAGGTAGTCGTATTAGTGGTATTTTACTGTAGAAGCAAAAATCAAACTGGTCCTTTTGGTTTGGCAATATTTGCGTAAGTAAGTCCGAATAATTAGGGTAGTCTATGGCTACTATGGTAGTCTGGTTTGACACGTGTAAATTGTTGGTGTCTAAGGAAGGGAGACAGGAGACCCATCATACCATTTCATTTACACGAAATCAATGTATACGTCTCTGAACTACCCCTCATCATTTCTCCACTAAACCCTATACTGTGACCACTCTTTAGAATATCTCTTTGAGATGATTCTAAACAGTGGTCACATTATAGGGTTTGGTGGAGAAATAAAGGAGCTATTATTGAAAATGTTTTAATTTACACATCTTATCTGGACCTCTGTACAGTAACAAACCTTTAGCCTATTACGGGCGAATTTATAATTACTGTTTCAAACAGTTTGGATTCCCATTAAACATTGTGTATCCTGACATCTCGTCAGAGCCCATGATGTTTACCCTCCGACACATAATCTCCACAAATTAATTCAATCTGGCAACATTTTGATAACTTCAAATTATGAACATATAGTGATAAAACTGCTCCTTGCACTATTTGCCTTAATTTGTCTGCCAGAGTACTAATGCCAAATCATACCAAATGTTGCACAGACGCAATTTACCGCAGCAGGCTAAAGGTTTTTTCCTTCCTATAAACAAATTGCAAACAGGGTAGACCCATATCAGACGGCTCCTGGAGGAGCAGACTGGTCAGGGTCTGTTCTGTTTGCAAATGAAATTGAACTGATCTGTTTGTTTGATCTTTCTGAAATGGCTACTGTGTCCATAATGTACATATTTTGTCTATGAATATTCAGTACTCAATATTGTAATACTCAGGTATTGGCATTTGAAATAAACTTGTACGACAGACCCCCAGCAAAGCTATTGAAAAAGTGTCCTGATAACGGTGGTTAAAACCTATCTACCTAGGATTTGAATTGGGTGAACCAAGGGGAAAACATTTTGTACTCATTTGTGAAATATTCATTTTTAATCAAAATTAAAAGTCTACAACGTACTGTCGTACAAGATACATGTACTTGTCTTACTACCAAAGTGTCTTCTTACAACCGTTATCAGGACAGTTTGTTCGCATGACCTCAGACAAGTGTCCTCGGCTACGCTTTGGTAGTAAGACTCATACTGTATCTATTACAAAGAACAGGGAAAGGGTTAATAACAAACAGTATTTCGGTGTTGGTAAATATTTTATTTAATTTGGACCATAAGAAATAAGAATGAGAATAAGAATGCACTAAACAGTTTCTGTCATGGGAAATAGCATCTATCATATTTCATCCTTTAACTGATAAATATTCATGTAAGAAACAATCACACGATGATGAGATGATTTTTAATAAAGGAAATAGGAAATTTTACATAGGAATTTTGATATCATTGCAGAAATAGTAGAACCAGATCTATAGGAGCCATCAGACCTGCACTTTCTGTTTGCAAAGTCATGTAAAGGTGTCCCAGTTAAAGGGTTAGCAGAATTTTACTTATTTCTTCTTTACTTAAAGTTTGGTTTAGTGAGGTTTTCTCCCATCTCAAATGCAACATTCAAAACAGAAACTCTAGAGGAAATCTATAATGCATGTAAGAGCTCCTCTAAAGCAACCACTATTGAATGAATTGGGTTTTACGGCACCGCAACATTTAAAGGTTATATGGCGCCGAGACAGGAGAAAAGTTGCCAGATCCACACCTCATTTACATCGAGATAAAAAAATATGGGATATGGATCGAGAAACCTGCTGGGGACTCAGAGATTCAGAAACTCGAGTTTTTGTTAAACTCTAAATAGGCGCCTCTTACGATCATGCCCTCAATTCTTGTGCCACTCAGGCACGCCCCAAAACCACATGACAGACATTACTCAATAAATACATCTTTCTACACCTTTGCAAACACAGTAGACCCTATATATAGGTGGCTCCTATAGTTTATAAAAGTCATGGGTCACCCAGGCCTCTCCTTTATTCCTTTCGCTGCTGAATATTAATAATAAGATGCTACCAGAATTTTTATGAAATGAAATAATGAATATTTGTTATTAGTAGATACAGTAGTCAGATCTATTATATGTCCAAAAGCTCCTACAGGAAAGTTGGTTTGAAAATGCATCAACAAAGTCCTCAACAAAATATTTCTGCTCTTATATATACTTTATTAAAATAAATACATGCCTTCATGTAATAAGTGTTACAAGTTACTTCCATTTGAGAACCTCCTGACTGTGTCTTCGCAGGATCAAGATGTTTGACAAAGTAAATCAGTGTCTCAATTGGACCCAATCTTGTAAATGCAAAGGGTTGAAAGCTAATACAAAATAAAATACAAAAATAGCTCTACAATTTAACAATTTAGGAACTAATACTAAGCAATAATTAAAATACAAAAAAACTCTTAACAATTTAACCCTTTCCCTGTTTAATATTCAGCCAATTTTCAATACCTACTGAATATTCATTGACAAAAGAAAGTAAAGAAACAGATCTATCAAATTCCATTAGCAAACAGAGCAGACCCTGATCAGACAGCTCTAGGAGCCATCTGATCTGGGTAGAGGAGCCGTCTGATCTGGGTTTACTGTTTGCAGATGCGTGAAAACATGTTTATATGTGAGGGAAAGGGTTAACAATTTAAGAACAAATACAAACAATTACAATAATAACTCAAAACATAAATATAGCTCAAAGACAATTACAATAATAACTCAAAACATAAAAATAACTAACAGTTTAACCCTTTCCCTGTTTTATATTTAGCCAATTTCCAATACCTACTGAATATTCATTTACAAAATTAAATATGGACAGTGGAACATTGTAGCCATTTTAGAAAGTAAAGGAACAGATCTATCAAATTCCATTAGAAAACAGAGCAGACCATGATCAGACGGCTCCTCTAGGAGCTGTCTAGTCTGGGTCTACTCTGTTTGCAGATGCGTGAAAACACGTTTATATGAGGGAAAGGGTTAACAATTTAAGAACAAATACAAAACAATTACAATAATAACTCAAAACACAAAAATATCTCAACAATAACAATTAACAGTTAACAGTTTAACAATTTTAGAGCTAACAATTAACAATTTAACAATTTCAGAACTAATAAAAAACAATTACAATAATAACTCAAAACACAAAAATATATCTAACAATTTAACCCTTTCCCTGTTTAATATTTAGTCAATTTTCAATACCTACTGAATATTCATTGACAAAATTAAATATGGACAGTGAACCATTGTAGCCATTTTAGAAAGAAAAGGAACAGATCTATCAAATTCCATTAGTAAACAGAGCAGACCCTGATCAGATGGCTCCTCTAGGAGCTGTCTAGTCTGGGTCTACTCTGTTTGCAGATGTGTGAAAACATGCTTATATGTGAGGGAAAGGGTTAACAATTTAAGAACAAATACAAACAATTACAATGATAACTCAAAACATAAAAATAGCTCAAAGACAATTACAATAATAACTCAAAACATAAAAATAACTAACAGTTTAACCCTTTCCCTGTTTTATATTTAGCCAATTTCCAATACCTACTGAATATTCATTTACAAAATTAAATATGGACAGTGGAACATTATAGCCATTTTAGAAAGTAAAGGAACAGATCTATCAAATTCCATTAGAAAACAGAGCAGACCATGATCAGACGGCTCCTCTAGGAGCTGTCTAGTCTGGGTCTACTCTGTTTGCAGATGCGTGAAAACACGTTTATATGAGGGAAAGGGTTAACAATTTAAGAACAAATACAAAACAATTACAATAATAACTCAAAACACAAAAATATCTCAACAATAACAATTAACAATATAACAATAACAATTAACAGTTTAACAATTTTAGAGCTAACAATTAACAATTTAACAATTTCAGAACTAATAAAAAACAATTACAATAATAACTCAAAACACAAAAATATATTTAACAATTTAACCCTTTCCCTGTTTAATATTTAGTCAATTTTCAATACCTACTGAATATTCATTGACAAAATTAAATATGGACAGTGAAACATTGTAGCCATTTTAGAAAGAAAAGGAACAGATCTATCAAATTCCATTAGTAAACAGAGCAGACCCTGATCAGATGGCTCCTCTAGGAGCTGTCTAGTCTGGGTCTACTCTGTTTGCAGATGCGTGAAAACATGTTTATATGTGAGGGAAAGGGTTAACAATTTAAGAACAAATACAAACAATTACAATAATAACTCAAAACATAAAAATAGCTCAAAGACAATTACAATAATAACTCAAAAATAACTAACAGTTTAACCCTTTCCCTGTTTTATATTTAGCCAATTTCCAATACCTACTGAATATTCATTTACAAAATTAAATATGGACAGTGGAACATTGTAGCCATTTTAGAAAGTAAAGGAACAGATCTATCAAATTCCATTAGAAAACAGAGCAGACCATGATCAGACGGCTCCTCTAGATCAGATGGTTCCTATATGAGCCGTCAGATCAGAGTCTACTATATTTGAGCTGTCAGATCAGAGTTTACTATATTTGCTTTAGACATGACACAGGTCTGATTCTACAGTTTGTGTCAAAGAAAATAAATTCCTTAAAAAGTTTACATCATTAAACTTCAGCTAAAATATCCATCTCATTCTTGCTGGTACTCATGAAAATCACAGCAGCCGTCTAGTCCGGGTCTACTTTGTTTGAAAACGTGTAGAAACCAGGCATATTTATGGAGTAAAGGGTTCAATTTCTCTGACAAACTCATTCTTGCTGGTACTCATTAGATTTGTCTCGAGCCAATTCTAGTGAGTACCAACAAGATAGAAATTGGACAAGAATATAAATAATACATTTCTTAACCCTCACCTCCAGAGAAAAGGAAAATGTTAGAATTGTGTATCTATAAAAATTAACCCTTCGCTTGCTATTCATGTCAATATATGTACCTGTAAATAATGAAGACCCAGATGAGGTCTGCACTATTTACAAGTTGAGTGTGCAACAAGTACACTCCACAGCAGTTATTGCACAGCAATATACTTGTACACAGTAAAAATATATGTAATTATACAACAGGGCATGAGTAAAGAAGGAGAAATGTATTAAAATTCAGCAAGCGAAGGGTTAACAGGGGCTTCCTTTTAGTTCTTGGCAGAGGGGATAATCTCTGTCAAATAAACAGAGACATCCCCTTTGGCAATTAGGCCCCAGAACCACGGCAAGGTAGGAAGGTCTCTGGGGCTTTATCGGGAAAAATTAAAATAAAACCTATTTAGCTCCATAGAGCAAATACATGATTAAAATGTACCTGTCATCAGTGTCTAGAGCTAGACCTAGAAGGGGAAGAAGGGATGGGGTTGGTAGGGGAGGGTGTTAAAAATAACAGGAGCTTCCTTTTAGTTCTTGCCAGAGGGGATAATCTCTGTCAAATAAACAAAAACATCCCCTTTGACAATTAGGCCCCAGAACCACGGCAAGGTAGGAAGGTCTCTGGGGCACAAGTAATAGAATAAAAATAAAATAAGATTAAAACCTACCAGTCACCAGTATCTAGAGCTCTAGAAGGGGAAAGGGGAGGGCATTTAAAACTAACGGGAGCTAAGGGAGCAAAGCCCTTAGAATTACCAGCAGAAACAGATCTGTTGTGCACTGTCAAATGGCATAGGACATTTGAGACATAACGCTGGCAAGAAATGGCTCGCTTCCAGAGTTCCCCGGAGCAGAGGATTGCCTTCAATGAAGGCCTCTGGGCTCCAATACTGCAGGGTATACAGATCAGGAATAACTGTAGGAGCTGTAGGAACAGAAAGGGCCATGGCGGCCGTAGTTGGTGTTGAAACTGGAGTGACCACAGGGGTCAAAGCAGTCGAGAAGGTTGAACTGACAACAGACTGTCTATGCCTCTCAGAGAGTCCGGCCTGATGCAGAGAGTGTCTAGAGTGAGAGCTATATGGGGGAAAATAAATAAAATGAAATAAAAATGAATAAAAATAAAAGTGGCTAGATCTAGACCTAGAAGGAAGAGAGGGGGAGGGGTTTAACCTAACGGGAGCTTAAGGAGCAGAACCCTTAGAATTACCCACAGATTATCTGTTGTGTGCTATCAGATGCCATGGAAGGTCATTTTTGTCCTTTGAAACACAACGCCAACAAGAATAAACTAAATATGGACAGTGAACCATTGTAGCCATTTTAGAAAGAAAAGGAACAGATCTATCAAATTCCATTAGTAAACAGAGCAGACCCTGATCAGATGGCTCCTCTAGGAGCTGTCTAGTCTGGGTCTACTCTGTTTGCAGATGCGTGAAAACATGTTTATATGTGAGGGAAAGGGTTAACAATTTAAGAACAAATACAAACAATTACAATAATAACTCAAAACATAAAAATAGCTCAAAGACAATTACAATAATAACTCAAAACATAAAAATAACTAACAGTTTAACCCTTTCCCTGTTTTATATTTAGCCAATTTCCAATACCTACTGAATATTCATTTACAAAATTAAATATGGACAGTGGAACATTGTAGCCATTTTAGAAAGTAAAGGAACATATCTATCAAATTCCATTAGAAAACAGAGCAGACCATGATCAGACGGCTCCTCTAGGAGCTGTCTAGTCTGGGTCTACTCTGTTTGCAGATGCGTGAAAACACGTTTATATGAGGGAAAGGGTTAACAATTTAAGAACAAATACAAAACAATTACAATAATAACTCAAAACACAAAAATATCTCAACAATTAACAATATAACAATAACAATTAACAGTTTAACAATTTGAGAGCTAACAATTAACAATTTAACAATTTCAGAACTAATAAAAAACAATTACAATAATAACTCAAAACACAAAAATATATCTAACAATTTAACCCTTTCCCTGTTTAATATTTAGTCAATTTTCAATACCTACTGAATATTCATTGACAAAATTAAATATGGACAGTGAACCATTGTAGCCATTTTAGAAAGAAAAGGAACAGATCTATCAAATTCCATTAGTAAACAGAGCAGACCCTGATCAGATGGCTCCTCTAGGATCTGTCTAGTCTGGGTCTACTCTGTTTGCAGATGCGTGAAAACATGTTTATATGTGAGGGAAAGGGTTAACAATTTAAGAACAAATACAAACAATTACAATAATAACTCAAAACATAAAAATAGCTCAAAGACAATTACAATAATAACTCAAAACATAAAAATAACTAACAGTTTAACCCTTTCCCTGTTTTATATTTAGCCAATTTCCAATACCTACTGAATATTCATTTACAAAATTAAATATGGACAGTGGAACATTGTAGCCATTTTAGAAAGTAAAGGAACAGATCTATCAAATTCCATTAGAAAACAGAGCAGACCATGATCAGACGGCTCCTCTAGGAGCTGTCTAGTCTGGGTCTACTCTGTTTGCAGATGCGTGAAAACACGTTTATATGAGGGAAAGGGTTAACAATTTAAGAACAAATACAAAACAATTACAATAATAACTCAAAACACAAAAATATCTCAACAATAACAATTAACAATATAACAATTAACAGTTAACAGTTTAACAATTTGAGAGCTAACAATTAACAATTTAACAATTTCAGAACTAATAAAAAACAATTACAATAATAACTCAAAACACAAAAATATATCTAACAATTTAACCCTTTCCCTGTTTAATATTTAGTCAATTTTCAATACCTACTGAATATTCATTGACAAAATTAAATATGGACAGTGAACCATTGTAGCCATTTTAGAAAGAAAAGGAACAGATCTATCAAATTCCATTAGTAAACAGAGCAGACCCTGATCAGATGGCTCCTCTAGGAGCTGTCTAGTCTGGGTCTACTCTGTTTGCAGATGTGTGAAAACATGCTTATATGTGAGGGAAAGGGTTAACAATTTAAGAACAAATACAAACAATTACAATAATAACTCAAAACATAAAAATAGCTCAAAGACAATTACAATAATAACTCAAAACATAAAAATAACTAACAATTCAACCCTTTCCCTGTTTTATATTTAGCCAATTTCCAATACCTACTGAATATTCATTTACAAAATTAAATATGGACAGTGGAACATTGTAGCCATTTTAGAAAGTAAAGGAACAGATCTATCAAATTCCATTAGAAAACAGAGCAGACCATGATCAGACGGCTCCTCTAGGAGCTGTCTAGTCTGGGTCTACTCTGTTTGCAGATGCGTGAAAACACGTTTATATGAGGGAAAGGGTTAACAATTTAAGAACAAATACAAAACAATTACAATAATAACTCAAAACACAAAAATATCTCAACAATAACAATTAACAATATAACAATAACAATTAACAGTTAACAGTTTAACAATTTTAGAGCTAACAATTAACAATTTAACAATTTCAGAACTAACAATATCAATAATAACTCAAAACACAAAAATATCTCAACAATAACAATTAACAATATAACAATAACAGTTAACAATTTAACAATTTGAGAGCTAACAATTTTAACAATTGCAAACAGAGTAGACAGAAGATCAGACGGCTCATTGGGGAGCCATCTGATCAGGGTCTGCTCTGTTTGCTAATAAAATTTTATAGATCTATTTCTTTGCTATCTTAAATGTCTATAGCTCAAACAATTTGACCTGGACCCTCATAATGAGAGAGATGATGCTGTATAAATAAAACTCCGCCAGTAAATCATGAAGTCTATTATAAATGAAATTAACCTGTGCACGAATATTAAAATAAATTATAAATTAAAATTAAAATTTGGCCAAGATACAGAATATGGATAGGGTTAAAGTACTAAGCATCAATATTTGTCTTTAAGACAGGTGGCAGCTTAACCCATTACTTCATAGACTATTTTTAGACCCAACCTCTTTGAATGAATCTACCCAAAAGGAGCATTTACTGGAGAAAGTAAAATTTTAGAATTTTGTAGCTTGGAACCATTGCAATAAATAGAGCATTTGTTCCTATAGGAGCAAATGCTCTATCACAATGGTTTCAAGAAGAGACTTTTACAGAGGCGTAGAAAGGCGTATTTATGGAGGAAAGGGTTAAAGCAGGATAAAAGTTATGCAGAAAGCTCCTCATAAATGTAAAATGTTTAACCCTTTCTCTAATGTAAACTAAATGCTGTTTGGCACCTTTGCAGACAGTAGATCCAGATCAGACAGCTGCTGTAGGAATCATTTGGCCTTTGCAAACAGAGTAGACCAATATCAGACAGTACTGTAGGAGCCATTTAACCTTTGCAAACAGTAGATCCAGATCAGACAGCTACTGTAGGAACCATTTGACCTTTGCCTACAGAATAGACCCAGATCAGACCGCCACTGTAGGAGCCATTTGATCAGAAACTACTGTTTACTCAGATACAGTTTGTTAAATGGCACTGACCAATATACAAATTCAGTTAATTATAGTCTGCAAAGGGTTGCTGTCTGCTAGTTTCTTAAAATAGTCAATAGTTTGTATTCTGATGAGATGCAACATTTCATGGTGTTTTGTTCCAAAGTGCTTACATTGATAATCACATTCCACAGCTAAAAAGGTTGAAAAGATTGAATAATTCCTAGGGAATTAGCTAACCCTTTGAATGTACATGTATAAATATACATGTACAGTAAAACCCCTCATGACTTTCACCCTGCATTAAGCTGTCTCCAAGACCGATATCTATACTTAATTCAATGTCTGGTTTAGAGGGGTAACATTCTGTATAGTGACAGTTGCAAACAGTGTAAGAACCGTCTGACGAGAGTCAGCATTGTTTATCATTAAAATCATCTAGCAAAGTAAAAAATAAGCCTTCCATAGTGAATAATTAACCAATGTAGGCCATTTCTCTGAAAATTCGGCTTTGGGTTTGCTCTGTCACAGTGTCCTTTCACCCATGATACATCTTATTCATTGCACAAAACATGTAGTAGACAATGGCACAAAACTTAAGATAAAACATAAGAGAACACTAAAACAATTTTTTTGTATTTGTACACAATGTAAATTCTAATCCACCCATTACCCGATAAATATTCATTTAACCTATTCCCCCAAAGCTATTAATATCTAGAAACAACTTTTTAGAATAAATCTACAGAAAAGGAGCATTTACAAGAGAAAAGATTATTTTTTAGAATTGTTTAGCTTTGAAACCACTGTGATAAATAGAGCATTGAGCAAATGCTCTATCACAATGGTTTTAAAAAACATCCAAAATGCTTACATTGATAATAACAATTCCACATGTGCAGCTAAAAGGGTTGAAAGGATTGAATAATTCCTAGGGAATTAGCTAACCCTTTGAATGTATAAAATATACATGTACAGTAAAATCCCTCATGACTTTCACCCTGCATTAAGCTGTCTCCAAGACCAATATCTATACTTAATTCAATGTCCTGTTTAGAGGGGTTACATACTGTATAGTGACAGTTGCAAACAGTGTAAGAACGATCTGACTAGATTCATCATTGTTTATCATTAAAATCATCTAGCAAAGTTAAGCCTTTCATAGTGAATACTTAAACCAATATAGGCCATTCCTCTGAAAATTCGGCCTTGAATGGGTTAAGTTAAACACTCCAGTTAGTCAATTAGTCATCTCAATAGACCATGTTTTTTGCATGAGAGCTGATCTGAGTCTTATGTTTTCTCCATCTCAGCTGATCTCATTAGACCCTGTACTTCCCAATGGGCAGCTGATCTGGGTTTTTACCCTTTGCTCTGTCGCAGTGTCCTTTCACCCATGATACATCTCATTCATTACACAAAACATGTAGACAATGGCACAAAACTTAAGATAAAACATAAGAGAACACTAAGACAAATTCTGCTCACTATCGATGCCATATTTGTTGTTCGTCAGTTGCATGAGAAGTACCTGGCAGTGAATGAGAGACTACATAGCCTTCGTGGACTTGGAGAAAGCATTCGACAGAGTCCCCCGACAAGTAATTTGGTGGACGTTGAGGAAGCTTGGTGTTGAGGAATGGATAGTGAAACTTGTGCAGGGTATGTACGAGAATGCACGGAGTCGTGTTAGGGTTGGTGACGGTTTCAGTGACGAGTTTGAAGTGAAGGTCAGTGTGCATCAGGGCTCTGTGCTCAGCCCACTGCTCTTTATCATTGTCCTTAACAAGCTGGAGGTAGTAGCTTCCTTTTGCTACCTTGGTGACATGCTCTCAGCAGCTGGGGAATGTGAGCTTTCAACGACCACCTGTGTTAAGATCGCCTGGTAGAAGTTTAAGGAACTGCTACCTGTCCTTTCGTCCCGCCACCTGTCATACAAGACCCGACCTTGATGCCATCCTAAGGGAGAAGAGGTTACGCTGGTTTGGGCATGTAGAAAGATCCAACGGAGCGATCAACAATGTCTTCAACATGGAGAAACGGGGAAGACATTGGCCTGGAAGGCCCAAGATGACCTGGAGAGCACCGACAGATAGAGACCGTCGTGAGTGGAGACTGCAAGAGGTTGACCCATGTGACGGGGAAGCCTGGAGAAGATGTGTAAAATCTGCCATGCGTGCAGCGAACCAGTTGCCTGGAAGGGAGCCCACCGAAGTGGAAGATGCTCCTGCACCTGCATGTTAATTAAAAGACCGATAAGTAGTAAGTAAGTATGGGCTAATTGGACGCCCCAGAGAGAGAATACAGAGAAACTTGGGCAAGCGGGTGCGAACGCTCGTCTGTTATCATTTTGGTATGTGTGGATAGGCCTCGTCAAGATGAACACGCATACCAAAATTGAAGGTTGTAAATGAAAAATTGAAGTTAAGGTCAATGTTAAGATTTTGGACGACGACAACGACAATGGCCAGTGATTTCTTCGAAATAGACGAGCTAAAACTCTAAAAATTAGTCAAAATTTAGTTACTCAAAATTTGACTTGAAAAGACTCCACCTAGAAAATAGTAATTTGTTCACAAAGCAAGATCAAATGAGATTGGGAATCAGTCACTATGGAGATATAACATCAGAATATTTGAACACAGTTCAGATAAATTTAGTTTACAGGAAATATGGAACATCAACATACATAGAATTCCTAAGTTTCATTCTACAAATATGTGACACTAAGTCTTCAGTTTACTCAAAGTTTCAAGAAAAAGCTTATCAAAGACATTTTAAAACTTTGTTTTGATCCAGTGATATTAAAAATGCAGAATTACATCTACATAATTACATAACCCTTTCCCTCATATAAACACCTATTTGCAAACAGAGTAGACCCAGATCAGATGGCTCCTCTTACCCAGATCAGATGGCTCCAAGAGGAGCCATCTGATCAGATCTACTCCGTTTGCTGATAGAATGATAGATCTGTTTCTTTGCTTTCTGAAATTATTCTTTACATATTGAAATTTTGAATAAACATAGAAAAGGGAAAGGAATAAACAGAGCCAACTCTGATCAGACGGTTCCTGCAGGAACCAAAGGCATCCAAGAAAAGGTTTTAGATATGAAAAAACTTTGACACAAATGGGAGGCTATCAAACACTTATTTTGTTTAATGAAACTGCAGAATTATATCTACATAATTTGCACGAACAGAACAGACTTATATCAGACGGTTCCTGCAGGAGCCATCTGACATGTGGGTCCACTGTTTTTTAAAGGCATAAAAATACTACCGGGTTAAGCAAGTTTAAATAAAATTTTGTATGTAGGTTTACATAAGGGGTTTGCTGCAGATATTTGCATATTCCTGTAAACACCTTCAAGGGGTACAAGTGCTGAGGGTGCAATGGTTATGGGTTAAATATTAAGTGCAGTGTAAACGATGCAGGGAAGGAGATGTATTCTAATATTCTGACAGTATCGTCCATCAAAGACAGAAAATATGTAGTCCAAATCCTATAGGCAGAGTCATAAACGTAAGACATAAGACATAAACGTAGTTAGTAATTATGTTTGAAATTTAATTTTTAGCTCGTCTGCTTCGAAGAAATCAAGAGCTATTATCGTAACTCCGGAGTCTGCGTTGTCGTCATCGTACGTTGTAGTCCGAAATCTGAACATTGACCAGAACTCGAAACAACATGAAGTTTCATGGGTTAGTAGATCTCATTGAGGGGAAAGCCCCTACCATTAGAACTTTTGATTTCAAAATTTTGGATTGATGGCCGTTTATATTTCTCAAAATGTTTAATTTTGCTGGACAAGCACCAAATCAGACGAGGGTTGGTGCCTCTTGTTTATGGAACCATCTTCAATATAATTTATTTACGAAAAAACTTCAAACATTTTTTTCAAATTCATCAGTGTAGATTCTACAATTAAACTGCAAACAGACTTCTTCGCCCCCAGTGTAGAAAGGTCAACTCATTATTTGATGTTTTATATGGATCCAAATTGTGTGCGACTCGACTGGGACTTGAACCCAGGGCCTCTGGCTTACTGGCCAACACTCTACCGACTGAGCTACCAAGCCACACAGTAAAACTATGACTGTTTCACCACAATCTCTATCCGGCTACAGATCTATAACCAATTCCCTCATATAAAGACACTTTCACACAATTGAAAACAGAGTAGACCCAGATCAGATGGTTCCTATATGAGCCGTCAGATCAGAGTCTACTATATTTGAGCTGTCAGATCAGAGTTTACTATATTTGCTTTAGACATGACACAGGTCTGATTCTACAGTTTGTGTCAAAGAAAATAAATTCCTTAAAAAGTTTACATCATTAAACTTCAGCTAAAATATCCATCTCATTCTTGCTGGTACTCATGAAAATCACAGCAGCCGTCTAGTCCGGGTCTACTTTGTTTGAAAACGTGTAGAAACCAGGCATATTTATGGAGTAAAGGGTTCAATTTCTCTGACAAACTCATTCTTGCTGGTACTCATTAGATTTGTCTCGAGCCAATTCTAGAGAGTACCAACAAGATAGAAATTGGACAAGAATATAAATAATACATTTATCAACCCTCACCTCCAGAGAAAAGGAAAATGTTAGAATTGTGTATCTATAAAAATTAACCCTTCGCTTGCTATTCATGTCAATATGTGTACCTGTAAATAATGAAGACCCAGATGAGGTCTGCACTATTTACAAGTTGAGTGTGCAACAAGTACACTCCACAGCAGTTATTGCACAGCAATATACTTGTACACAGTAAAAATATATGTAATTATACAACAGGGCATGAGTAAAGAAGGAGAAATGTATTAAAATTCAGCAAGCGAAGGGTTAACAGGGACTTCCTTTTAGTTCTTGGCAGAGGGGATAATCTCTGTCAAATAAACAGAGACATCCCCTTTAGCAATTAGGCCCCAGAACCACGGCAAGGTAGGAAGGTCTCTGGGGCTATATCGGGAAAAATTAAAATAAAACCTATTTAGCTCCATAGAGCAAATACATGATTAAAATGTACCTGTCATCAGTGTCTAGAGCTAGACCTAGAAGGGGAAGAAGGGATGGGGTTGGTAGGGGAGGGTGTTAAAAATAACAGGAGCTTCCTTTTAGTTCTTGCCAGAGGGGATAATCTCTGTCAA
Organism: Azorinus chamasolen; assembly: GCA_963576725.1. Lineage (NCBI taxonomy): Eukaryota > Metazoa > Mollusca > Bivalvia > Cardiida > Solecurtidae > Azorinus > Azorinus chamasolen. The sequence goes on along the minus strand of OY755241.1, from coordinate 77,486,549 downwards.
ATAAACAAAAACATCCCCTTTGACAATTAGGCCCCAGAACCACGGCAAGGTAGGAAGGTCTCTGGGGCACAAGTAATAGAATAAAAATAAAATAAGATTAAAACCTACCAGTCACCAGTATCTAGAGCTCTAGAAGGGGAAAGGGGAGGGCATTTAAAACTAACGGGAGCTAAGGGAGCAAAGCCCTTAGAATTACCCGCAGAAACAGATCTGTTGTGCACTGTCAAATGGCATAGGACATTTGAGACAAAACGCTGGCAAGAAATGGCTCGCTTCCAGAGTTCCCCGGAGCAGAGGATTGCCTTCAATGAAGGCATCTGGGCTCCAATACTGCAGGGTATACAGATCAGGAATAACTGTAGGAGCTGTAGGAACAGAAAGGGCCATGGGGGCCGTAGTTGGTGTTGAAACTGGAGTGACCACAGGGGTCAAAGCAGTCGAGAAGGTTGAACTGACAACAGACTGTCTATGCCTCTCAGAGAGTCCGGCCTGATGCAGAGAGTGTCTAGAGTGAGAGCTATATGGGGGAAAATAAATAAAATGAAATAAAAATGAATAAAAATAAAAGTGGCTAGATCTAGACCTAGAAGGAAGAGAGGGGGAGGGGTTTAACCTAACGGGAGCTTAAGGAGCAGAACCCTTAGAATTACCCACAGATTATCTGTTGTGTGCTATCAGATGCCATGGAAGGTCATTTTTGTCCTTTGAAACACAACGCCAACAAGAATAAACTCGCCACCAGAGTTGCTCCGACCAAGAGGAACTCACAGCGCAGGGTGAGACTTCTGAACAACTACAACAGCTGAGACAAACCAGCTTAAGTTGGGTGGAAGTGCTGGGTTGTTGTCTCCAACATCCACTTTCCTGTCTTTTACAACAGATTTTCTCATTTGTGGTGTGCGGTGGTCTAGTGGTAACGCGCTTTCTACCAATCTGGAGGTCCAGGGTTCAAATCCCAGTCCCTCCTGGAAATTTAAGAGTCGCTTTTCAGTGTCTCCTACCCACCCTTCCTCTCCATCCAGGGGTCAAAATGGGTACCTGTGAGTGTCACTAACCGGTACTGTGGCTGCATGATAGCGAGATATGTTAGCAGTGCTCAATATTTTAGGTGAATGACTCAATGACCAGGGGAGTAAATGTACAGTCAGCTGAGCAGTCCTTCGGACTGAAAGTAGACTATAACTAGGTACTATAACTAAGTAGAATGAATATACCATCTCATCATTAATCTGTCAGCTCTCAATTGTTTTCTTAAGATTGATTCTTTCAAAGATGAAAACTCAGTCATCCATCAGGCTGGCCATCGCATCTTATCAGTGGGACGCAAACATACTTTAACATCCTGATTCACCCAGGATCGAGACAGGCTTACATAGATCTCTCTGACCGAGATCTTAAATTTCCTTCAGATCTGCCTTATGAACAGAGGGCCGTTTCTAACTGGTGGTTGTTTGTCAATCATGCCCCCTTGGATGATATTCTCAATGTAGCTACTTGTAAGAATAACTCAATCTGTTTGGCTTCATACGGCAATTATGCGATTAAAACTTGTCACCAGTTCCCAGAGTAAGAAGGGGAAGTGTGTGTGTGTGTGCGTGTGTGTGGAGAGGGGGGGGGGTTAACTGACAGAAATTACCCTCAGAAACAGATTTTCTGTTGTGAGCCATCAGATATAGCATGGAAGGACTTTTTTGTCCTTTGAGACAGCATGCCGACAAGCACGGAAAAAGATTGGAAGAATTTCTTAATAGGCATTCAATCAATTTTAACCGAAAAAATATATGAATCATTGGGATTGGTTATGGCCAAACTGCATATCCGCAGTATATTAATTATCTGAATATTTATAATAGCATATCTTGGCAATGGCAGAAACTGTAGAATCAGATAAATATTGTTTCATAAGCAAACAGAGCAAACCTTGACAAGACACCTCCTAAAGGATCCATCTGATCTGGGTCTCCTCTGTTTGCAAAGGTGTGTAATGGGTTACGACATGGATTCTAGTGATTGGTTGATTTAGTTAGGTTTTAGAGACGGGAGAAAAGTTGCTGATCCATATCTCATTTACATCGCGATAAATTTACATGATTTTCATTGATCATTTATGATACAATAAAATTATGGTGATCCTATTTACTATCAGTAATTAGACCAATATATATATATAATGTCCATTGATGTAACATGCTCTTGATTAAATTCTCTTGACCCTTTCTATGTTCTATATTTATTCTAACTTTAATACCTACTGAATATTCATGGACAAAATACTTTTAATGAAATATGGAAGTCGGAACACTGTAGCCATTTTAGAAACTAAGAAACGGATCTATCAAATTCCATTATCAAACAGGGCAGACACTGATGAGACGACTCCGATAAGAACCATCTAATATGGGTCTACTTTGTTTGCAAATGCATGAAAAAGTCTTTATATGAGAGAAAGGGTTAACAAGTCAACTGCATGTAATCAAAATACAGAAAAACCTTGTGAATTCAAACTTTTAGTGAAGCAAGTGGTTGCTAAATGAAGGGTGAAAGTCATTTAGAAAGCTCACAGGAGCTTTCTGTAAGATTTTCATCCTGCATTAGTTTCAACCTGTCTTAACCCTTTACTCCATGAATATTCATGGAAGAATAACATCATGAATATTAATTTGATTTGTTGTTATAACAGCACATGGGCACAGTAATGTTTGGCCACGGCAGAAACTGTAGAATTATACCTTTATTACATCAAAGGCAAATAGAACAGTCCCTGATCAGACAGCTCCTACAGTAGCCATCCAATCTGGGTCTACTCTGTTTGTACAAAGGTGTAGAAAGGCTTATGGAGTAAAAGTCTGACTATCACTGAAGTTTTATGATTTCACAAACAAAGAAATCTGATACTATGGCACAAGCTGTAGGATCAGATCATTAACACATTCCCTCATAGGCTATTTGTAGTTCCTACCTGACAGTGAGTATATTTACCAAAAAGAGCAGAAACTAGAGGAAAGGAATTTTTTAGTGTAGTGTTCAAACCATTGTGATAAACAGAGCATTTGCTGCTATGGAACAAATGCTCTATTTATCACAATGGTTTCAGGAAGTAAAGTTTACACAGGCATCAAAAGTCATCAATATGAGGGAATGGGTTAATATTTCATAAGCAAATCAGTAATATATATATATATATGTCCATTGATGAAACATGCTCTTGATTCAATTCTCTTTACCCTTTCCCTGTTCTATATTCATTCCAACTTTAATACCTACTGAATATTCATGGACGGAATACTTTTAATGAAATATGGAAGGTGGACCAGCGTAGCCATTTTAGAAACTAAAGAAACAGATCTATCAAATTCTATTAGCAAACAGGGCAGCCACTGATGAGACAGCTCCTATAAGAACCATCTGATCTGGGTCTACCTTGTTTGAAAATGCATGAAAAAGTGTTTATACCAGGGAAAGGGTTAACAAGTCAACTAATCAAAATACAGCAAAACCTTGCGAATTCAAACTAGCGAAGCAAGTAGTTCCAACCTTATTGAACAGTACAGTCTATTCAGTATGAACACGTATACACATTCCTGGGCATCTTTAATAAACAGTGCTGATCTGGGTCCAAGTCTGCCAATTAACTCAATTTCCATATCCAAGGGGTCATTGCTCATGCTACATCGGTTTTATCCTGCAAACAAAAAGATGCATACTCAAAATACTAAAATTGTCATTTCTCCACCAGATTCTATGTTGTGACCACTCTTTAGAATTGTCTCCTCAAGATAATTCTACGTAGAGACTGGTCACAGCATAGGATTTGGTGAAAATAATTTAATCTATGCATGATATCTGGAGCTGTTACTATTTATGTTTCTGGTCAGGATCTGTATTAGCAACAGTAACCTCAACCCGAAATGCATTTGTTAATTTGGTTCTGCACTATTTATGTTAACTCTTTACTCCATAAAGACATCTTGTAACGATAGGTGCAGTCAAATCAGGGTCTTCTCTGTTTGCTTATGGAATTGTATACATGTAGATATAATTCTACAATTTCTGCCGAAATAAAAAATTTCAGCCAATGAATATTCATGATGTCATTATTTCCCTTCTTATACAACGAAAATAAAAATTGATATCTCACTGTAACGTACAAATATCCTCCATTGTCAAAATGGTTTTAAAAAGTGACTTTTGCAGGGGCGTCAAAAGGCATCAATATGAGGGAATGGGTTAAATACCCTAACCCTAACACCCAATCTCCTCTCTCCATAGTTTGAAGAGATGAATAATTCACTTCAGCACAATTTTATAACTTAAAATTAGACTGATATTGTAACAAATAGTGAAAACCCTGAAGAACGAACTCTCAAGAGAAGTTTGATCTAGTTCTGCACTATTTGCTTGTCTGAATAGTCAGGATAATGGAATAATATTTACATCATGAAAACTACAATTAGTGATTTACCTTTTGTATCTTATGGAGCTGCTGCATTCACTTGTTAGTTCAAAGCCCCTCGTGATGGACACTTGTGGGAGGTTGGTGGATTGAGCGAGTACTTCAATCACTGTAAGCGGCTCCATAACATCATAATGTTGGCATATGGTATCATGACATTGACCACTTCAGTTAATCCTCAGGCTGAATGCAGAACTTACAATATAGAATGATTGGTCCAGCAGTGCTCAACAGTAAGAGCCATTAAGTGTGAAAGGATCAGAGTTGCTAAAGGATTTTGAAAGACAAGCAGTGCAGAGCGTGATTAGAGGGATCCTCTTGGAACCTTCTGATCTGGATCTGAACTATTTGCAAATGAGTCAACTTATTTCCTGCATTTAAAGGGCTGAATATTGAATAGCAGACTGGTGCTATCAGACTTATCTGCCCATGAGGGCCGAGAAACCAAACAGGGTTACCCTGTATATGGAATCCAGGCCTCAAAGGATAAAATGTACTAGAGGATCTTGAACAACAAACAGTGCAGATGCTGATCAGACAGCTCCTACAGAAGCCCTCTGATCAAAGTCTGCATGTTTGCATAATGCTAATTAACTCGTTCTTGACAGTTAAGGGGTAAAACCCCTCTTAGACACCTCTTATGACCATGCAAGGGTATGGAAGGGGTCTCAACTCTCATGTTCTTTCAAGCAAGCCTAGAAACCACGCTGAGCTACAAACAACTGTAATGATACTTACAATAGTATATGAACAAATATCGGCTGCGATAGAAACTGAAGATTTCCAATAAGAAAATAGAAAATCCTGTTGGAGCCATCTGATCTGGGTTTACTCTGTTTGGGAAGGATTTAAGTTACCCTTTCCCTGTTCTATGTTTATTCTAAATTTCAATACATACTGAATATTCATGGACAAAATAGTTAATGGAACATGGAACATAGTAGCCATTTTAGAAACAGATCTTTCAATTTCCATTAGCAAACAGAGCAGATCCTGATCAGATGGCTTCGAAGCTAAAAACATGATTTTGCAAACACCTGCCAACAGACGCTCAACTAGATTTTGAAGCAATGGAAGTTTGGCATCACAGTTTCTAAGCTTTATCTTCAAAATTTTGCCCACATCCCTGTATAACCTTAAATATTTACACAGTAATCATGAAACCGACAGGTATCCTAATTCAACATGGAAATCCAACCCTTGAAACTTGCATGGGCCTGCAGTAAATTCTTAGCCACTGTCAAGTGATATGAAGAAAACAATTCTTCATCATTGGCCTCTGTGATTTCAAGGTGACTACAAGAAGAATGGTGGAGGGTTTTCATTTCCAATTCTAAACAATGTATTTGTTCCTTGGTTTAGCATATATTGACATTGAAATAATGAAAATACCTTTTAAATAAAAAACAGACTGCTGCATTTTGAAAATGTCAAAGCTGTCAATGGCTCAAAAAATAGAAATAATTAGAGTGGGCGCAAAAAAAGGAATTTAGAATATGTATATTACGTTAAGTATAAGTTAAAAGTGATAATGTTATGATTATGTTAAGTCAGTATAAACCGTGTGTGTTAAACAAGTGCTGTGTTAAAAAGGAATATACATATTCTAATATCCTTCCACATGATAAAAGGGTTTTAAAAAAGGTTTCAGCCAGCAAAATGCATTTAAAATAATGTAAAGTTGCAGCCACTGTAACTTTGAGCATCAATGTCATGATGATAAGCATCATCAATGCCATGATGATAAGCATCATCACACTGTTAATAGAAAATATATTTTTTCTTCAAATTAATGATCTAGAAAAATGAAAATGAAAATCACCAATGCGTTCTTATCCCTACCAAGATATCATGGAGACCTTTGTTGGCAAATTGTTTTATTCAGGTAACTTGTCATTGGCTGAACAATCAATTTACAGATTTCAACATTATTGCATAACTAATTAAGGTTGTAGAAAATCTGACGTACATTTCTATGTCAAAGTACAGATTGAAACAATTTACCAACATGAAATAAATTGATAACCCATAAGTAAATCGTCAGAGATTTGCCAGGCTTCTAAAGCTTTACCCCTAATTGATCTATTGTTGCCTGGGTTTGTGGAATTGTGCTTTTGACATCTGCCCCTGGACCAGTCAAAATTGGGTGTTCATATTTAAACCATTTACAGTCATGCACAACTCAATGTGGTTCTGAAGCTTACTGGAATAGGCACAAGAGTTCAAGACCGCGGTCAAACTATCACAAGATCAAGAGAGGTGACTAAGAGTGGTTCAACCCCTTGAATGTGGAGGATGAATTAACCAGCATTTGCAAACAGTGTAGACCAAGACAGAGGTCAACTGAAGGAGCTCTCTGATCAGGGTATGCACTGCTTGTTATTCAAGATTCTCCAGCACACCAAATCCTCTTAGGCTAGAATTCCGTACAAAGAATAACCCTCTTTGGTTTCTCAGTCCATTTGGACAGACAAGCCTAAGTAGCATCAATCTATTATTCTCAATTCAACCCTTTGAATACAGGAATAGGGTTAACTGGCATTTACAAACAGAGTAGACCCAGATCAAAGGGCTCCTACAGAACCCTTCTGATCATGGTCTGCACTGTGTCATTCAAAAACTCCTAGCAAATGACTAATCATTTCATATCTCATGGATACCATTTTAAACACTTTACTCCATAAATACACCTTTCTACATCTTTGCAAACAGAGTAGACCCAGTTCAGTTGGCTCCTTCCTATAGGAGCTGTCTGATCAGGGTCTGCTGTTTGCTATGATAATTCAGCATTCAAAGAGTTAGCCTTAACTGAAGTGGTAAATGTGTATGTGTGTTTATGTATGTATGTGTGAATGAGTATACGCTAGTTACCCTATGCAATTGGACAGGACAAACATGGGCAAATAGTGCAGACCTAGATCAAACTGGAGCATTTTGATCTGGGTCTGCATTGTTCGCTATGTTTATTTTTTATGTCTATTTTAAAGTAATCACAAATATGTCAAATTGTCAAACCCATGGACAGGTGACATTATGTGTCTGAATACTTAGGGAGATTAGGGTACACGTCACTGAAATGTGTGTGATAAGTAGGAGGGCAGCTCCAGTAAAGGCCTACTTATCGTAGCTCATCAGTACAGGCCAGCTCAAGAGGGGTTTTACATCAAGGTCCGACATCAGTCTTTGATATTTCCTAGGTCGGTCATTTTTGTCGGATGTTTGTTGCACCTAAAAGAAAATTGAATGCAGTTACAGCTTATTGTCCAACGCATGTGCAGTAACAATACTCCTGTAAACCGGAATTCTAATAGAGAAGAATTTACATGTAGATATTTTTAGGCAGGTGGATTCTTACTGCAGGTGTTTTCTGCATAACTTTCACCCTGCGTAAGCTGCCACCTGTCTCTACAACGGACATTTATACTAAATTGAATATCTAGTTTAGAGGGGTTTTACTGTAAATAAAAGATGACATATTAACTAGAAACAGTTTGGATCCAGATAAAAATGCATGTGACTCAAATTGTTGTAAGAATCTAAACTGTTTTAACCAGGCAACACATTTTGCAAACTGAATAGCTAGCGAAAGACAATTTATTTACACACACAAGCTAAATTGTCTGGCATATGGATACTGTGGCAAATGCACACATTCTTTATTTGACAAATCTTTTTGTTCCAAAACAGAATGTTTTCTGCTAAAATTATTTTTGAAGTGGGGTTTTCTTCAATTTCTTTTTTTCCTAATAATTACCAGCAAGATAGGGCCTGGCTGAGAAATACAGAAAATATTTGATATTTACTATAGATTTACCTTTTACTGTGTAGATAAAGGAGTCATCTGATAACGGGTCTGCTCTGATGATTATGATTCTAGTTTCTGCCTTGACCAAATAATCCATTTTTCATGTAGATCTTCTTTTACAGATTCTGAAATGGCAAAAACATTCCTTGTTATAATTGACAATTATCAAAATTAAGCTAATAAATATTTAAGGCCATGAATTGGACTATAAGTGTTCATGAGATGAAGGCCTAAAAGATTTAATAATTAACCCTGGTTCCCTGTTCTAAGTTTAGTCCAAATTTCAATACCTACTGAATATTCATAAACAAAATAGTTATAAAGAAATATGGGACTTGGAATATTGCAGACATTTTAGAAAGCAAAGAAACATATTTATCAAATTATATTAGCAAACAGAGCTGACCCTGATCAGACGGCTCCTCTAGGAGCCGTCTGATCTGGGTCTACTCTGTTTGCAAATGTGTGAAAACATTTTTGTATGAGGGAAAGGTTACAGTAAGATGGGGCCTGGCTGAGATATACAGAAAATATTTGATATTTACTATAGATTTACCTTTTACTGTGTAGATAAAGGAGTCATCTGATAACGGGTCTGCTCTGATGATTATGATTCTAGTTTCTGCCTTGACCAAATAATAATTTTTCATGTTGATCTTTTACGGATTCTGAAATGGTCAAAACATTCCTTGTTATAATTGGCAATTATCAAAATTAAGCTAATAAATATTTAAGGCCATGAATTGGACTATAAGTGTTCATGAGATGAAGGCCTAAAAGATTTAATAATTAACCCTGGTTCCCTGTTCTAAGTTTAGTCCAAATTTCAATACCTACTGAATATTCATAAACAAAATAGTTATAAAGAAATATGGGACTAGGAATATTGCAGACATTTTAGAAAGCAAAGAAACATATTTATCAAATTATATTAGCAAACAGAGCTGACCCTGATCAGACGGCTCCTCTAGGAGCCGTCTGATCTGGGTCTACTCTGTTTGCAAATGTGTGAAAACATTTTTGTATGAGGGAAAGGTTACAGTAAGATGGGGCCTGGCTGAGATATACAGAAAATATTTGATATTTACTATAGATTTACCTTTTACTGTGTAGAGTCATCTGATAACGGGTCTGCTCTGATGATTATGATTCTAGTTTCTGCCTTGACCAAATAATAATTTTTCATGTAGATCTTCTTTTACGGATTCTGAAATGGTCAAAACATTCCTTGTTATAATTGGCAATTATCAAAATTAAGCTAATAAATATTTAAGGCCATGAATTGGACTATAAGTGTTCATGAGATGAAGGCCTAAAAGATTTAATAATTAACCCTGGTTCCCTGTTCTAAGTTTAGTCCAAATTTCAATACCTACTGAATATTCATAAACAAAATAGTTATAAAGAAATATGGGACTAGGAATATTGCAGACATTTTAGAAAGCAAAGAAACATATTTATCAAATTATATTAGCAAACAGAGCTGACCCTGATCAGACGGCTCCTCTAGGAGCCGTCTGATCTGGGTCTACTCTGTTTGCAAATGTGTGAAAACATTTTTGTATGAGGGAAAGGTTACAGTAAGATGGGGCCTGGCTGAGATATACAGAAAATATTTGATATTTACTATAGATTTACCTTTTACTGTGTAGAGTCATCTGATAACGGGTCTGCTCTGATGATTATGATTCTAGTTTCTGCCTTGACCAAATAATAATTTTTCATGTAGATCTTCTTTTACGGATTCTGAAATGGTCAAAACATTCCTTGTTATAATTGGCAATTATCAAAATTAAGCTAATAAATATTTAAGGCCATGAATTGGAGTATAAGTGTTCATGAGGTGAAGGGCTAAAAGATTTAACCCATTCCCTTATAGGCTATTTTTAGATCCAACCTCTTTGAATAAATTGACCGAAAAGGAGCATTAACCCTTTCCCTCATATAAACGTGTTTTCACGCATTTGCAAACAGAGTAGACCCAGATCAGACGGCTCCTAGGAGCAGTCTGATCTTAGCGTCTACTCTGTATGCTAATAGAAGTTGATATATCGGTTTCTTTGCTTTCTAAAATGTCTACAATGTTCCACCTTCTATATTTCTTGTCAATGAATATTCAGTAGGTATTGAAATTAAACATAGAACAGAGAAAGGGTTAACTAGAGAAAAGGAATCTTTTAGAGTTGTGCTGTTCTGAAACCATTGTGATGAAATACAGATGAAGCTTCTGATGGTGAACAAGTGTTCCAAGTTTCAAAGCTTAAGTATCTCAAAGGGTTATGTAAATAAGTGGACTTACTAAGTCCAATTGTGCAACCTTGACCTTGGATAAACGTACTGGGAAACACCCATGCTACTGTAGCATGCCCAGATAAACAATGTGGTGAGATTTGAGAAGGATCCACCAAGCAGAACTTGAGTTAGAGATGTTACAGACAAACTGACAGGTTAACATTTTTGCTAAACGCAAATTCTAAGTCCAACTGTGTGACCTTGACCTTGGATGTACATACCAGGACTGGGCATGCTACTGTAGCATGTCCAGATAAACATTGTGGTTAAATTTGGGAATGATCTACTAAACGGAGCTTGAGTTAGAGATGTTACAGACAGACTTACAGACAGACAGCGCCATTCCATAATACATCCCGTTTTTTCAAACGGGCGTATAAAAATACAAAGCACCAAAAAATGGAGAGTCACACCTGCAACTGACTTTTTCTTTAGACATCTGAATGGGGGAAACAATTGAACTTGTAAATAATGTAGATACAGACAGGAGGGTACCTGGGGAGATCAGGGTCTGAACTGTTTGTCATTTAACCATTTACTCCATGAATATTCATGTAAGAAATAATGACATCATGAATATATTAATTGTTATAATAGCCCATAGACACAGGAAATTTTGGCCATTGCAGAAAGTGTAGAATCATTTCTATACCATATCATAAGCAAACAGAGTAGACACTGATCAGACAGCTTCTATTGGAGCCATCTGATTTGTTGACTTTCTTTGTATTTATGGAGTAAAGGGTTACAGCTAGTCCTCAAGCAAAGTCAATCTTTTTATACTGAATAGACCATAAAACAATGTAAATAAAATTGTTGTATTGTCTTGCTGCAGTCTGTGTTAAAAAGAAACACTTCGTGCTGGTGGATGGCATCAGTTGTAGCTTTGCAAACACATTTGTCATTTAAAACCAAGTTACACCATGGATATTCATGAAAGAAATGAAAACATGAATATTAATTGGTTTAATTTCTATGATGGCACATTGTAGAATCATTATTTCATATCTTAATTATTTCATAAGCAACAGAGCAGACCCTGATCAAATGGCTCCAATAGGAGCCGAGTGAGTGAGTTGGGTTTAACGTCCGACCAACAGTATTTCAGTTATATGCAGACGGCACCCGCATGAGACAAGTTATAGTGCTGCCTCACTGAAATACCCCTGCCGCAGGCACATGGCAAGGGCATCCCACCCAGTCGCATTATCCTGACACCGGGCCGACCAGTCCTAGAACTACACCTTTTAATGTTGAGCGCAGACAAGGGAGCTACTAGTACCAACTTTTAACGACTTTTGGTCTGTCGCGGCCGGGGATCGAACCCACGACCTTCCGTACCGCAGGCGGACGCTCTACCACTGAGCCATGCGGCCGGTAATAGGAGCCGAATAACCTAGGTCTACTCTGTTTGCAAAGGCTTAGAAAAAGTATATTTATGAAGAAAAGGGTTAAAATACTCTAGCAAAGTATCAGTCCAAGATTTATATTGAATAGGCTGAGATAAACTTCATCACTCAAAGGGTTAAACCACAATTACTGTTCAGGCTGAGGTAATAGTAATAGTTTATACCTAAATCGGATGTTACAGAACTTTAAAAAAAAAAAAGGAACAATACTGCTCTGCACTGGACCCAATTTTATTTGTACAACGGATAAGGAATAGATTTAAACCTTTCCCTCATATAAATGTGTTTTCACACATTTGCAAACAGAATTGACCCAGATAAGAAGGCTCCTATAGGAACCATCTTATCAGGCCTGTTCTGTTTGCTAATGGAATTTGAATGATCTAGTTTTTTACTTTCTAAAACCATTGTGATAAGCATTTGCTCCATAGGGGCAAATGCTCTTAGCCTATCACAATGGTTTCAAAACTACACAGTTCCTTTTCTATGGTAAATTACTAAATGCTCCTTTTCAATATTTATTCAAAGTCTTTAACCCTTTCCCCCCTAAATACGCCTTTCTACGCCTCTGCAGATGCAAATCCTCTGTTTATCACAATGATTTAAAAAAAAACACAAGATTCTAAATGTTTCCTTTTCTCTAGTTAACCCTTTCCCTGTTCTATATTTATTTCAAATATCCATACCTGTTGAATATTCATGAACAAAGTAGTTAAATTGAAAAATGGAAGATGGAACATTGTAGCCATTTTAGAAAGTAAGGAAATAGATCTATCAAATTCCATCAGCAAACAGAGCAGACCCTGATCAGACGGCTCCTCTAACTAGGAGCTGTCTGATATGGGTCTACTCTGTTTGCAAATGCATGAAAGCATGTTTATATGAGGGAAAGGGTAAATTCTCTTTTTTGGTAGATTAATTCAAAGAGGCCTAATGCACCTAATCGTCTTTAAAAGTCCCCAGACTCTACCAGACTCTGTTGGATCTAAAAATAGCCTAGGAGGGAATAGGTTAAGAGGCTGGATCTAAAAATAGCCTATGAGGGACTGAGTTAGCTCTTTCATCACAAAGGCAATCCAAGTTATTTAAAATCCAGATGAGATTTCATGATATCTCATCTGGATCGCTACTGTTTTACACTCTTGTAAAGGAAATGAGGGAAACTATATGCTGAAACCATAGTAGACAAATGTATTAGAGAGAGAGAGAGAGAGAGAGAGAGAGAGAGAGAGAGAGAGAGAGAGAGAGAGAGAGAGAGAGAGAGAGAGAGAGAGAGAGAGAGAGAGAGAGAGAGAGAGAGAGAGAGGGGGGTCTTGTTAATACTGGATACTGGCAACCTTTTAACAACTTTTCTAAAATCATCCTCCAAGACCTTCAGAATGAAGCAACGGAATATACATAATTGTAAATGCTCACCAAGCTATCACTTTTGAGTGTTTTTTTTCTCACAATACAGTAAAACCTCTCTATAATGGTAACTAAACTACATTAATTAATTATTTAGCGTTTATTGCAGGTGACTGCTTAAAGCAATGTGAAAGTAAAACAGAACACTCCTATACTTTCACCTTGCTGTAAAGGATGAAAGTTATACGAAAGCTTCTATAGGAGTTCTGCATCAAGCAACCGCCCGCTCTTATCAAAGACCTATGATAACATCTGCTATCATAGGTCTTTGTTCTTATCAACTATGGCAAATATAAGACATAAGAAAACCAAACTGATTCATTCAGAGCAAGAGGCAATGGTGGGTACTCAAATACTAAACTCGTCACTCTGCACCAAACCCTGTGCTGTGACGAGTCAAGAGGCGTCACAACAAAGGGTTTGGCGGAGAAATAAAGAAGTTATTCTTGAATATGTTTTAATTTACGCATCTCATCTGGACGGCTGTACTAAAACATGAAACAATTACAAACACAAACAAGTTTACACTTACTCAAATGGCACATGGTGGTGTTTCTCCAGCTTTGTCCGCCGCTTCCTATCTTTGTTCCTGTCTTTACAACACATGCGATCTGTATGGCGAAGAATACGTTTTGAATTCGCGGGATGCTTATCACGTGATCTCGTCATGTCCAATGCGATATAGACAGAGCACATGTCACGAAACTTCACACCTTTCCACGAAATTCGCCCAGTGCTGATTGTTAGAGAATGAAATTGATCTGTAATCCTAGCGACACTTCTAGTTTAGGATTGGTACATGTATGGTGTATACACATAACCGTGCGGTGGATAAGTGTCCCCGTGTTAACCCTTTCCTTGTTCTATGTTCACTCCAAATGTCAAATTAGTTTGGGTTTTTTATATAACAATGAAATATGGAAAGTGGAACATTGTAGTTATTTTAGAAAGTAAAGAAACAGATCGTTCAAATTCCATTAGAAAACAGAGCAGACCCTGATCAGACGGCTCCTATAACTGGATCTACTCTGTTTGCAAATGCATGAAATACATTTATATGAAGTAAAGGGTTAATCACCCCTTTACATTAAAGAGAATAGTGCCTGCTCCAATCTGGATGTGGTACAATATTGACCGGTTCAGACTTGAAAAAAACCTTTGAGAAACTATTGACGGAGTGTCAAACAGCTTGGACCCACAGCGTCTCATCTGGGTCCTAGATGTTTGCAAATGCTAATCAGGTCTTGGTTAACAGGCTAAGGGCTAACAAATCTTTCTAGTGACTAATCCCTTAGGGGCAAATCAACACTGATGTGTTTGGAAGTGGTAATGTACATGTTTTGAGTGTACGAAATGTACACCAAGCAGCCTAAATGTTTTATCCACGTGTTGAGCCAAGCAGCCTAAAGTTTTGCCCACGTGTTGGGCCTAGCAGCCTAAAGGTTTATCCTCGTGTTGGGCCTAGCAGCCTAAAGGTTTATACACGTGTTGGTTCAAGCAGCATGAATGTTTTATCCACGGTGTTCAATTTATCAGAATGGTTTCAAAAAGTGACTTTTACAGAGACACCGATATGCGGGAATGGGTTAACTATTATCATAGTTTGACGTTATGTATTTTATGGTCTCATCGCATTGCAAATAGTATAGATACAGATTACACAGCACCTCTATGATGAGATCTCCGGTCAAGTGTTAGCCAGTATTGAAAGACAAATAACACCTTTCTACAGATTCTGATGGATGTTAAACAGTGCAGAACCCCAAAGGCTGATGTGAGTCTTTACTGCTTTCAATGCAATTACATACCCTTTTCCACGAGAACAAATTTCCACAAGTGTCAAACACTGCAGACACTGGCAGGCAGTCTAATAGGTGGCAAGCACTGCAGACACTGGCAGGTAGTCTAATAGGTGACAAGCACTGCAGACACTGGCAGGTACTCTGATAGGTGTCAAACACGGCAGACACTGGCAAGGTAGTCTGATAGGTGTCAAACACTGCATACACTGGCAGGTAGTCTGATAGGTGTCAAACACGGCAGACACTGGCAGATAGTATGGGTTTACAATGTTTGTCTTCAGCGGTCATTCATTTATTGATCACGGGGGTCTTAAAAAGCAGGTGGTTGTTTAATGCAGGACAAGAGTAATGCAGAAAGCCCCTATAGAGCTTTCTGAAACTTGACTTGCATTAAGCTACCTGCTGTCTTACAGGTTCATCAATATACCTTTTTGATGGCCGCTTAAGACAGGTTCTACTGTAATACACATGAGAACTGTTTTAGATATTTGTGGTCTGACTTTTTAAGGTTCTAGACTTCTTGGCTGCCTCTTCAGTGTTTACAGTTCCACCGAGGATACCTACTACACGGCTCTGTACAACCTCGACGCGGTTGTCTCCCCTCCCTCCACCCACCGCTTTACATGTCTGGTAGGTGTTCAAAGAGTTTAGTTATAAGTTAGACCATCGATTTAACCCCTTACGCGATAGGGATACTACTTGACATATTCGCTGAGTTGACCCTAAAAAGCCGGCTCATGTAAGAGACGTCTGTTCGGAGTGTTTCTATTTGCTTATAGAATATCTTAGATCACATTCTATATTATTTTATAAAGTTGTATACAGTAAAACCCATCTAAGCAGGAATTCTGGTAGAGAAGAACTAATACTTCTCTTGCTGTTCACGTCGATATACCTACCTGTATATAGTGCAGACCCTGATGAGACAGCTCACACCTACCTGTAAATAGTGATGACCCTGATGAAGGAGCTGTCTCATCAGGGTCTGCACTATTTACATGTAGGTATATTGACGTGAACAGCAAGAGAAGTGTTAATTGCGGTATCTGTCTCAATTGCATGAGCTGTATCATCAGGGTCTGCACTATTTACAGATTGATTTTGCAACCAGTGCACTCCAAAACTGATTGCACAGAGGTAAATTTGTATGAAGTGAAGATAAATGTAATTATACGACAGGACATGGGTAAAGGAGAAATGTATCTTAAAATTCAACAAGAGAAGGCTTAAGATACCTTTAGACAAGGGGCTGCTTATTGCAGGGTGAAAGTCGTGCAGAATGTTCCAGGAGAAGCTGCCAGCTGTCTCCAATACCTATACATGTATATTTATACCTGAACGTCCGCTTAAAGGGGATTGACTGTAATTACTAACTTCATTTAACATTGTTAGTTAAGTTGTATTCATAATGAGTGGGTCTGTTATACATAAGTATACGCATGCAGTACTTAAAGGGTTAACACGTCTGTCACAAATTCGATTTGTGGTGCAGGATTCTTTTGGGTATCTCTGTAGGAAAACACTTGCATAAACAACACGAACCAGTATTTTACACTTTACTTATCACAATAGCTAATAACCCTTTCACTAATTCTAAGATACACAATCACACAGTCTCTAAATATATATAGTCATGCCATTTACGTGAGTCTACACTGCATATACATCTCGTAGTACTATACACTGTCAATGTCAGACATAAGCGTATAATACTGTCACTACCTTTAAAGTTTATCTGAGTGGCTAAATGCCTGAATAAAGTCAGTTCCACAAAGGATACGTTAACAAATTGGATCTACACCAATATATGGCCTGTCCACACAGGAATATCCACACTACGCCTATCTGTGCAACATTATTTAAATGTCTCTTGCCACCAGTTCCACCAAGGAGACTATTAGACAGCGTACCTTTAACAAAACATGTATTATCCTCCCAATTTGAACTGAGACTCAATTAAATTTCGGCGTGTTTATCGGGATGGTTCGTAATACACTGTGACAAAACATAGCAAACCAAAAGCCGGTAATAATCATGTTCCACGAGGATTGTAAAGTAAAACCCCTCTAATGCGACCACTTAATGAATAAACATGACTGTCTTTATAAGCAGATGGTTGCTTAATGCAGGACAAAAGTTATACAGAAAGTTCCCACGGGAGCTTTCTGCATATCATTCGTCCTGTATTAAGCTACTTTGAATTATGCCCCCCTTTTGCAGGTCGTATTAGAGGAGTTTTACTGTATTCTTAATGTTCATTCTTATACCTTCGGAAATTTATTCGAAGATTACCGACTATGATACACGGAATATGCATGAGTCTCAGGTCAAATTTGTAGGATACTACATTAATGCTTAGTCAACTCGTTACCACTAACGATGTGAATATCTAAAAGTCGTAACCACTAAGGATACACATAGGACTATTCCGCTCTGGATACTCTAGCAATTCCACCCAGGACTCAGACGTTTTCCACTTAGGGCATTTGTTCCAACTAGGTATCAGGTTCCACACAGGAAATGTTGACTCAACCTTGGCATGGCATACACGCAGACAAAAGGAGCTCAGTGCCTCATGGTAATATTGCGTTTGGCTCGCCCGTCAATACAACATGGACTGCAAACAGTACAAAGTACCTTTTTACAACCGAGCCATTTCAAGTCAGACATTTATTATGGGTCAAATATAACCAGTTTAACATTTCAGATAATTCACAGGTAACTGCAGTAAATAGTAAACACATAAGAATGCAGTAACTTACATAATTCCACAGGCTTTTAGGCTTCCTTCAACTTTCTCTCAAACCAGTTTAGCATTACATGCTTTCAAGCCGACTGCTGACTTAGGAATGACCACTGTCCAGCACTCACACACCCACTTCTATTTATAACAAACTGCACGTGTACCTTGAGATCTGGTTTAAACCCACAGGTAGCTGTAATAGTATTACACAATACAGTATACATAAAATGGTCTGTAATTTATGGAAAATACCTCATTAAAACTATCTACCCTACCAACACGTAAGTTAAATCACCAGTATATGTCTATACTATAATACCTCATTAAAACTATCTACCCTACCAACACGTAAGTTAAATCACCAGTATATGTCTATACTATAACAATAACAGATCAAAGCCACAGGTAAATGTATCACACCATGTTTGACCTGAACCACAGGTAACTGTAGCACAAACGTAGACCACATATATAAACTCATTTTTGTGACAACGTCCAAATCAATACTCGAAAGAGGTCTACTTAATTACATATTGAGTTTAAATTTGAAGCACATACGCAAACACTGCAATGTTATAACTGTAATTTCAACAGATTTTAATTATTTTCCCTTATAGGCATATTTCTTCTTCTTCTCCTTTCAGTCTCCTGGCCAGGTTATTTGCAAATGGTTTTAATTTTTTACAATCATGTATGTACGGGTAGAGCACATTGCAGACGGACACTTTTAACATAATGCCGAACGGGGTCTTCCACGATTTTGTAACCAATTGTAAGCTGAACTGTCAGAGTGGATCGTTTTTTAACTGAAGAGTCCTTTTACCATACAAGATACAAGAAGCTTTATTTTCAGTCGGGTTTACAACAAATAACATTAGCTACATGTATATCAGAAGCTATTTGCCGACTACAGTAATATAAAACAATAACACTTTAAAACAAAACAGCCTGTAAATATAGGATAAAGTTTAGCACATTGAAGCAATACATATAAGATTAATAGAAATATTTAAAATCTCAAGTTTAATTTAAATAGTTCTCACGAATTATGATTCTAATGTCTTTAAGGTGGCGAAATAGTTTAGCCCCAAATCCCGAAAAATCATATTTAGAACTATAATAAACCATTTTTTTATAAGCCTGGTTGGTTAGTTATATTCATTATTTTTGATTATTTATCAGAAAAATCGATAATCCTATCAAAACCGACATTTGAAATCCATTTAAATGTGCCAGTTTTAATTTTTTTCAAACAGCGATTACAAAGTTATCTTTTGGACTAAACGTATTTTAATTGGCCAATATGTAAATCATGTGCATGTCTAGGGAACCGTGTCACAGATTTTTGATAAAACTATGTACATGGTCTTGCAATCATGGGGTCGTGGGTTCTGTAACACAGCCACTACTACAACTATTACTTCTAATAATAATATTACTGCTGCTGATTTTTATGCCCCCCCCCCCGATCAAAATCTGGGGGGGGGGGGCATATTGTTTTTGCCCTGTCTGTTTGCCTGTCTGTATGTTTGTCTGTTTGTCCGTTTGTCTGTTTGTCAGCAACTTTAACATTGGTCATAACTTTTGAGCCAGTACAGCTAGTGACTTGATATTTGGCATGCATATGTATCTCATAATGCCGCACATTTTGAAGGGTGACATGTCAAGGTCAATGTCATCCTTCAAGGTCAGAGGTCAAATATATGGGACAAATCACAGACTTTAACATTGGCCATGACTTTTGGACCAGTAGAGATAGAGACTTGATAGTTGGCATGCTTGTGTATCTCATGAAGCTGCACATTTTGAGGGGTGACATGTCAAGGTCATTCTTCTGGATCAAAGGTCAAATTGTCTGTTTGTCTGTAACTTTAACATGTCAAGGTCACCTTTAAAGGTCAGAGGTCAAACATATGGGTCAAATCACTGACGAAGCTGCACAGTTTGAGGGGTGGCATGTCAAGGTCATCCTTCAGGGTCAAAGGTCACAGACTTCAAATTGGCCATAACTTTTGAACCAATAGAGATAGAGTCTTGATATTTGGTATGCATGTGCACCTCATGAAGCTGCACATTTTGAGGGCAACATGTCAAGGTTAAGGTCATCTTTTAGGGTCAAAGGTCAACGACTTTAACATTGGCCATAACTTTTGAACCTGTAGATATAGACTTGACACTTGGTACGCATGTGTATCTCATGAAGCTGCACAGTTTGGAGGTGACATGTCAAGGTCATCTTTCAGGGTCAAAGGTCACTGACTTTAACATTGGCCATAACTTTTGAACCAGTAGAGATACAGACTTGATAGTTGGTATACATGTGTTTCTCATTTGGCTGCACAGTTTGAGGGGTGGCATGTCAAGGTCATCTTTGAAGGTCAAAGGTCATTAGCATTGGCCGTAACGTTTGAACCAGTAGATATACAGCCTTGATACTGGTATGCATGTGTATCTCATGAAGCCGCACAGTTTGAGGGGTGACATGTCAAGATCAAGGTCATCCTTCAGGGTCAAATATCATATCGAGGGGGCATAGTGTTTCACAAACACATCTTGTTTCTTCTGTTACTACCATTACTAATACTTATATTACATTGATTTTTCTGCTCCTAATACTACTGCCATTACTACTTCTATTGCAACTGGTACTACTACCACCTTTACAATTGAGAATGTGTTATCCGTTCCAGTTTGAACGAAACTAAACAGAAACGCAGTGCAATAAAATTAAAACAGGGTACATGTAGTGTATAGGAACAGATGTGGATCTACATAAATGTATTTGATGTAAAGCATAGCCTGATAACGAGTTACTCAGCGGCTTTCAAAACAATTGTTTTAGAAATTGTTTTACCATGACCAATGCGCGCAGTGTTAATTGAACCCAAGTATTTTGTATAAAGGGGATCACTTTTTCAGAAGAATGTCGACCCGGTCAGTATTTTTTTTAAAACATAGTGACCCCCGGTCATAGTGCTTTCACCTACGTTCATATTATGAACAAATCCCGCAAACTTAATCTACTCCAGTATTTTTTAAAGAAATAAATGGTTTCACGTGAATCGAGTTTTTAACCTTGGTCATAATTCTTACAGATGTAGTGACCCTTAAGCCCTGTTTATTATACCATGGCCAATGCGCGCAATGTTTATTGAACCGAAGTTTATTGTAGACAGGAATGGGTATTTTTCTGAAGAATATCTCTGAATACTTCTGAACACCCCCTCGGTCAGTATTTTTTAAAAAAATAAAAATAAAATAATAGTGACCTCGGGTCATAGTGCGTTGACCCACGTTCGTGGTATTTTGAACAACGCCCGAAAACGTAATCTACCTCAAATATATTTTAAAGAAAGAGTTTCATGTAAATCGGAAAACAGTTTTTCTCTGTCATAATTGTTACAGATGTAGTGACCTCCGGTCATATCATTTTGAGCCCCGTTTATAACATGTGTATCATGACCAATGCGCGCAATGTTAATCAAACCCAAGTATCTTGTAGAAAGGGGGATCACTTTTTCTGAAGAATATCGACCCCAGTCAGTATTTTCTAAACAAAAATTACCCCCGGTCATAGTGCTTTGACCCAAATTCATGATTCTACTCCCACAAATTTAGTCTACTTGACACATGTATACGTATGAAACGTGAAATAAGTCGACATGGAACACAGTGGTTCCAAATTAACTAATTTATTCCGTAGAGATCAAACATTTAGTATAATTCATTCACAGTTTTCATTTAGATATAGTATTAATTAATCAACCCGAAAATTATACAGTTTATATTAAATGAGTGACGTAGGACATTGAACAAATTGTAATGATGTCATAAGTACATGGGTTCTTCGTCCGGAATGCCACGATACGTTCAAACTTTCTAGTAGGGTACTCCCTCTAGCTGTCGAGCGACAATCATAGTCGGTCTCCAAGACTGAGTCAGCTTAATTAATGCCGAAAATGCGCGGAAATCTCTATGTACGTTCTGCATAACTTTTATACTGTATACAGCAGTCACAAGCCTTACAAGATACCAATTTTGTGTTTCTAGTAGGTGTGTGTGTGTGGGGGGGGGGGGGGGGCTTATCATTTTCAGACTTCAATGCAAACAGTTAAGGGTCAGACTAGTCATTCAAAACAGTTTGCCAATCGGACTGAAATAAGTCGTCCACTTTTCTCCTTTTACACTTAATTACAGAACAGAACTTAAAGTTTATTTGCGTTTGTGGTGAATTATTGCTCAAGGGTGCAAAAAACACACTTAAGTAATTTATATAGCGCTCTTTTCATACAGGTTATGTGCGTTCAAAAGCGCTTGGGGATATTTCCTTCGTGTTTTGCACCTTTCCGGTATTAGAATACCTTGTCACTCAATACGAACATGTCTAAGTTATATGAACACACTATCATTATTCAATGTCGGCAAGTCATTTTTTTTCGGCATTGAAGGGCGTCCTTGGTTACCTGTGGCGTGTATATACGGAGTAGTTAATATTATCCAATCGGCGAGCAGTTTTCCCCTTTTCTCCTTATCGGATGCTGCAGAGCACATGGCGACTAATGGCGGCGGAAAAGGTTGAACCATCTAATAATTCATTAAAATTATGATGATATAAGATGCGCTCGATAAAATTAATCATGCCGGAAAGTGTAATCAAGATTGGATTTAGCAGCATCCATGGATCAGAGAGTGTAAGGATTATAAGTCAGGGCTTTTTCTCTCTTAATTGGGAAGGGGCCTTAGACGTCTTTTTATATACACCATGACACGGGAATTCAGGCTTGTATAAAAACTGAGTTTTTGGACAATCTATCGTAAGATTTAGACAAAGCAAAGAGTTTTTTATTCATTTATATCGATTTCATCGATTTAATTCGTTCCTGTCATCGAGTGCCTATGGAACTATTATGGACAATTCAAACCATAGTTTCTCATTATTACTATAAATCAAATAAAAATGTTTCAAAAGTGTTCAAGATGATGTTTTCTTACGGTCATACATACATGTGATAACCTGCTGAGGCATGTCAGGTAGATTTAGGAAATTAGTCAGGTAGATTTGACTTTTGTCAGGTAGATTTTACTGACGCGACAAAATTATTATTAAATATATGGAGGAGAAAAAAGAAATTTGCTTGATACCTATGTTTGTTATACATTATCATTCATACTTTACCATAAATGTATACCATTCCATTATTAAACCTTACATTACACACATAACATTTACATACTTAACCCTTTCCCTCATATAACCATCTTTTTCACGCATAAATTTGCACAGAGAATAGACTCAGATCAGGTGGCTCCTACAGGAGCTGTCTGGTCTGGGTCTGCTCTGTTTGCTTATGATATATAGGAATGATTCTACACTTTCTGGTTTGGCAAAAAAAATTCCAATGTGGAGTTAAAACCTCCATTAAAGGGGATGTCCCTACATTTGACGCGTTTCATAAACACTTAAAATATACAAAACTCATTTGTTTATATTATGCTGAAAGTAGTATATCACAAAAAGCCCCATCCAATTACCGTTTATAATGACAAAACATCCATGTGTTTGATAACGCCGATCCCGGTTTTACACCCAGATGTTTCAGTTTTATTCGGGTTGAGTTTTAGTTCCGTAACTGTTCGCCCTATTCGCGGTTCTCCGACCACTTCTGAGAAAGCTATAATAACGTAAACAATGGAGGGATCGGGTGATCATCGGCAAAACGCGGAAGAATCTACGGAAAAGGCCGATAATATATTGTGTTGTAGAACAAAATTATCAGTTATTGATGAAATCGGGTTATTTGTATCACATGGGCATTTTTCGATATAAGTTCAAATTGGGAACCTTCATAATAATGATAGAGCATAACAAATACCAAGTTTTATGGTATTATTGAAAATCTGCGATCATTGTAGGGACCTCCTCTTTAAGCCTTTCCTTCATATAAACCAAGGTTTCATGCATTTGCAAACAGAGTACATGATCAAGCTTTACATGCACAGAATCTCTGAAAGTATTTTCGATTAATTTTTAATTGATAATAAATGTTCGATTGAATTTGATAATCGATTATGATTTTGGTCTGATTCTCCATCCCTAGAAAAATATGTTGACCCACCTGGCTACTAAAACCTTAACTGGCCTGAATACTTTCCCCGCTCACTTTCTTCACAACATTGTTCAGGTACATGTACATGTGTTTAGAACAGTCATTTTGCTTGAACTCTTGCCCTGAGCTCTATGGGATTTCCAACTGCAGTATTAGCCAGACAGGAAGAAGGAAGTTATGTTGATCTGGTGCCCTGTGGAATCGAAAGAACTTTGCACAGACTGTCCAAGATATTCTTACTTTGTAATATTTCAGTTGAAGGCAGGATTGGATAAAACAAGACTCAATTAAGGTAACATTTTTTAATTATGAATAATAGTTAATTATACATGTTATGTTGTAGTTTAATAATTAGTTACAGGGCTTTTTATGCCCCCGTTGACGATAGTCAGGGGGCATTATATTTTGCACATGTCAGTCTGTCATGCTTTTAGGTGCAGTTGGTTGTCACAGTTTTTTAAGTGTTATAAGTCGGTAATTTCTACACTTATACATGTACACATGAAACTTCACATACACATCAACTACCGTCTGTGCTATCATTTGGCACCCCACCCATGCTGCCCTCAAGCCCAAGGTAGAGGTCAAATGACTGTTTTTGCCCTGTCTGTCTGTTTGTTTGTCAGCAACTTTAACATTGGTCATTATGAACTTTTGAGCCAGTACAGATAGGGACTTGATATTTGGTATGCATATGTATCTCATAAAGCCGCACATTTTGAGGGGTGACATGTCAAGGTCAAGGTCATCCTTCATTTTTAGAGGTCAAATATATGGGTCAAATCACAGACTTTAACATTGGCCATAACTTTTGGACCAGTAGAGATAGAGACTTGATATTCGGCATGCTTGTGTATCTCATGAAGCCGCACATTTTGAGGGGTGACATGTCAAGGTCATCCTTCAGGGTCAAAGGTCAAATTGTCTGTTTTTTTGTCTGTAACTTTAACGCAACTTTAACATTGGTCATAACTTTTGAGCCAGTACAGATAGAGAATTGATATTTGGCATGCATATGTATTGAGGGGTGACATGTCAAGATCCTCATTCAGGATCATTGGTCAAATTGTCTGTTTCGTTGTTTGTTTATTACTGTTTTGTTCAGTTTTGTATGAGTTGATACATTATTTTTAGCTCGCCAGAGCACAAAGTGCTCAGGGTGAGCTATTGTGATCGCCTGATGTCCGTCGGCGTGCGTCGTTCATCGTCAACAATTTGAACCTTTAAAATTCTTCTCCTCTGAATCTACAGGGGTCTCAGCTTTCATCTTTGGCACATAGCATCATCTGTAGGTCCTCTACAAAAGTTATATAAATTATGTCCCTGGGGTCAAAATTGGCCCCGCGTTGAGGACATTGAAATGACATATTGGGCATCAGACATTATTATAGATGAATCATAGAATACTTCAGACCTGACATGATAATTAAGTTGACGAATCCGAGACGGACGCTGCCAGTGAGGGAGAACATTAATTTTATTGAAATGAATTGTAGTAAAACGTACGTCTATGAACCGATCATTCAGTAAGGATGAAAGTGAGCTTTTTAGACAGGTGGCTGCTTAATACAGAACAAAATTAATACAAAATGCTCTTAAGGGAGCTTTCTGCATTGCCATTTTCCTAAATTATCCTGCCACCTTCCTTAAAGGCCAACAAAGTCAACAATGCCAAGAATGACTTATTTTTTGGTGTGTCCAGTTTAGAGGTAATTCATGGTAGATATAAAACAATATTCTGGTTGAAATGAAATTGGAAATAAAACGGCAAAAAATCATTCGAAATATACTAAGTAATTATAGAATCCTTAATATCTTTTAGTAAAATAAAAATGTTTTAGGTTGATGCGAAAATCGAACCCGCGTTTAATAAAATGTTTCCTGACCATATACTTCCTTATGACCCTACGACTTATCCACTACGCTATGTTTCCGATAACTAATCCACTTATTGTTTGTACCTATAACTAAATCTTTTTTTATGCCCCCATTGACGATAGTCGGGGGGCATATTGTTTTTGCCCTGTCTGTCTGTTTGTCCGTTTGTCTGTTTGTCTGTTTGTTTGTCAGCAACTTTAACATTGGTCATAACTTTTGAGCCAGTATAGATAGAGACTTGATATTTGGCATACATATGTATCTCATAAAGCCGCACATTTTGAGGGGTGCCGTATCAAGGTCAAGGTCATCTTTCAAGGTCAGAGGTCAAATATATGGGTCAAATCGCCAACTTTAACATTGGTCATAACTTTTGGACCAGTACAGACACAGACTTGATATTTGGCATGCTTGTGTATCTCATGAGGCTGCACATTTTGAGGGGTGACATGTCAAGGTCAAGGTCATTCTTCAAGGTCAGAGGTCAAATATATGAGGGGGCATACTGTGTTTCACAAACACATCTTGTTTTTTTTAAAAATAGCAGGTGGATGTCTGATATGCTGATCTCCCTTATAAATGGACTCGGCGAATCCGTGACCCGTCAGACCTAGTTGTTTGACTATAGTGGAGTGATAGTCCAGTCTGTCTTTACCCTTTGCCTGTTCTGTGTTTATTATTAATTTGAATGCCTATTACATATTCATGAACAAAATAGTTAAAATGAAGTATGGAATCTAGGTGGAACATTGTAGCCATTTGTTTTTCCAAATTTCACAACCTACTGAATATTCATAGACAAAATAGTTATAATGGAATATAGTAGGTTGAACATTGTAGCCATTTTAGAAACTAAAGGAACAGGTCTATCAATCAAATTCCATTAACAAACACAGCAGACCCTGATCAGATGGCTCCTATAGGAGGCATCTGATCTGGGTCTACTGATTTTTCAAATGTGTGAAAACACGTTTATATGAGGGAAGGGTTAATTAATAATAGTGATTGGCATTATGACATTATTATAACCTGCCCTGCAGTTCAGAAGAAGGGTAAATCATGTAAAGGCTCCAGAATGCCAAATTAAAGATTTTAAATAAATTATGAAATCATTTTTAACATTAAATTGTATTACTTGAAAATATTAAGCTCAACTTATGAATATGAAATTATTATGTAATAATTTATAATAATATTCAAATGCAAAAAATCAGTTTGGAATGCTAGGGTACACATACATGTACCTTTTCAGAGGAACAATTGATTATTTGAGAGGTCAGTTGATCGTCTTTAGTCAGAACTTTGTATGGCCTTGCATAATTAAAATTCCCTGGTTAATACGTATCAATCTTACAATTAACTCTCTTGTACAAACCACATAATTATGAAGTTACATATGTGTTGGATCAGAATCCAAACTGTGAGCTGTTTTCAGTCAAATTATGCTCAGCAGTGATAGGGTTTCTGTCATCTGTAATCTGTCTGAAAAACTAACTCTTTCAATGGCCCTCTTGTCTATAGAAGCGTAGAGTGAAAACTTTTAAAATCTTCTTTTCTGAATCTACAGGGCATTTGGCACATAGCACTATTTTCCGGTCCTCTACAAAAGTTATATAAATTATGCCCCTGGGGTCAAAATAGGCCCCACCCCAGGGGTGATCAGTTTTCAATAGAAACATATAGTGCAAACTTTGAAAATTTTCTCCTTTGAAACTGGAATGTTCTCAGATTTCATATTTGGCACATAGTTTCATATTTAGGTCATCTACAAAAGTTATATAAATTGTGTCCCAGGGGTCAAAATTGGCACCGCCCCAGGGACAGTCAGTCTTCAATAGAAACAGATCTGATTGTCTTGTGAGCGATGTCAGGGCCATTCTGGCCCTCTTGTTTAGGTAAATAACATGCGGATTTAGTTTGGGAAGTTTTTGTAGGCAGTTTGCTAAACTGACGTGAGGCATTTGGGGTGCATTTTACACCATTAAATGATGTTCTGTTCCACTCAAAGAATGCACAAATACCTTGTGGACCTCAAAATGGGCAATTAGATGACATATGAATACTTTTTGCCTCTTTATTACATTTTAGTCTTTTGATTGGGATTTTTTCCCTTCATTACCTTTGGTTACTTCTGTAGAATAGGAAAAAGTAAAGAATTAATAACCTAATTAATTGCACATTATTGTTTCAGCAAGCTCGGCGTTTCCATACAAATCCAGATAAAGATGCGGAATTTTGGTGTAAAGCAGGTCTTGACAAGGAAGGTTTCGAGGTCAAGTACATTTCTGACTACAAAGGTAAAATATTTAATAATATTTGTGTTTTACGGTTGCCATTCTTTATTATTAAACCCCCACCCCCAAACAAAGTTTTTGTTTGTTTGGGGGGGGGGGGGGGGGGGGGGGTTATAATGGAATCAGGTTATCTGTCTGTCCGTGGACACCATTTTGTCCGGCCTTCTTCCACTATCAACATTGTTCAAATATTGTCCCTAATCTTGTTTACAGTCTAGGGGCCACACTTTTGGCACAATCTCCCTCAAACTTAGTCAGAATGTGTCTTGATGATATCTTGATCGAGTTGAACATTGGTGGGATCTGGTCAAAAAGTAAGTCACTAGGTCAACTCTTGGAAAAATCTTTTTCCCTAGGGGTCCGGGGAACATTTTTTATCTAATCTTCCTCAAACGCGGTCAGAATGTTTGGCTTGATAATATCTGATTGAGTTCTTACATGGGTTTGGCAGTCATAAAGTAGTTCACTAGGTCAAATCTTAGAAAAATAATATTAACAGTGTAGTAGTTGCATTTTCAACACAATCTACCTTAAACTTTACCAGAATGCTTGTTATGATTGATAGCAATGCATTGATCCAAAAAGAAGACCACTTGGTCAAATCTCACCATGGTTATCATGTTAACATTGTCTTGTTCAAACCTGAGCCACAGATAATGAGTTGGTTTCTCTCAGATGAGTGATTAAGGGCCATCTTGGGCCTCTTGTTTAGTAATAATAGGACATTAATTGAAATGTTGTGATGCTTATTTATATCAGTCAAAAATATTTGTTCTTTTGAAAGCAAATAATTTGCATTATATGCAATAGCCATGTTAGATGTAAAGTTTCTGTGGTGTTTGTATGTCAATGCTCGAACTGTGTAAGAGATAGAGTGTGTCTGTTTAGGTAGCACATCAAAGTGCTACATCGTTCTTGTATCTTTTGAGACCAATAGTGTGATTGAGTTTGTTGAACCAATGTCTATGCCCAAGCTGTTTCACATTTGACTGTCAAAGTAAGTTTGATTCTAAAATGGATTCTGCTGACAAGCTTAAGCATCTTTACCAACCACCACCACAGGGGTCTGGACCACTTCATGGGGGTCTACATGTACTATATAATAACAAGGGTTCCAACTAACAGAACGAACATCCGTGTACCACAAGTACAGATATGAATGTAACTCTTGCAATTTCAATGATAATTTTGTAACTCTTTCGGCTATTGAAAGCCAATATATTTTACTATCAAATAAATATAATCTTCTCACAGTAACTTTCGCGCAATTATCGATCCAACAACGATTTTCTCAAAATTTCACGTGTTTTCTGGGTCACTATATCACAGCCATAACCTGGCGATTTTCAGTTCAAAAGATGGCGTGGTTGAATAAAACACCCCAATTATATCACCACTCTCCATTTGTTTTGTCCTATTAATAAATAAGCAACTAGCAACAGCGGCTGTCCCGTCTGTCGTTATGTTTCTATTTCGTATGCTGCTATTTTGCAACAAATTTGAATGGAGCCATTTCATTGGATGAGCGAAGGAAAAGTTGGAAAATCCATGATGTCACGTACAATGGCTCCTTCCTCGACGATATGAAGTAAACTGACAAAACTCGCTAGTTTTACATCATTCTTTTGATGTTGGGGACTAAATAATTGGAGGTGGGTGTTAGAATTAATAAAGGTGGTCGTATATTGTCGTGGCCCTGTCCATCCGTTCGTTCGTTCTTTCGTTCGTTCGTTCGTCCGTCAACATTTTGTTTGTCCACTGTTTTCTGGGAAAACAATTTGACAGATATTAATAAAACTTCACACAAATGTTTAAAGCATGAAGATCTGAAGCTGAGTTGATTCTGAGGTTTATTTGATTTTTCATTTCAGAGTTATGGCCCATGTTTTAAAAAAATGCAAATAGTTTGTCCGCTGTTTTCTGGGAAAACTATTCAAAAGATATTAATGAAACTTCACACAAATGTTTAATGCATCAAGATCTGAAGCTGAGTCGGTTCTGAGGTTCATTTGATTTGTCGTTTCGGAGTTATGGCCCTTTTACTTAAAAATAGTGCAAATACATGCAAATAGTTTGTCCGCTGTTTAGGGATGAAACAATTCAAAAAAATTCGATTCGATTTCGATTTTTTACAACACGATTCGATTATTTTTCGATTCGATTCGATTTAAGATTGTAATAAAAAGAATGCACTATGTAGAATAAATCCTGTGTATTAACAACTCTGAAAACAGACTGCTTGGACATATACAGGTGGAAAAAATCATAATAGCCTAGTCACAGATAGATCTGACTTTAACAGCCAAACCTTTCTGCAGTTTGTTTTTGGAAGTTCATTTTTATAACTGGTCACTAAAACCAAGCAAAATGGTAACGCTAACATAATCAGTCTTGGCTAATTGTCTAATTGACTAAACAGCCTTACTCTGTAGAACATGTAATTTTTTCTGAAAAAAGATTTGGAGGAGATGTTATGTCTCTCTTCATCTGATACAGATAGCTATCAGTTGAAGAGAGATATGACATCTCCCTGTCTCTGAGCAAAAAGCACTAGACATTGCTGCGAGTATATTTTAGCCAGTTATCAATACACAGCTTCATTAATTTTAAGCATACACAAATTTGCAACCAAGTTTACTGAAAGAATACGAAATGTAAATTGCAATACCGTGTTTCCGTTCCATACGATTTGACAGATTTGTCGTATTTCCTGTGTTGCAGAGAATATTTGTAAAATAATCTTACATGTTGCTTTATTTGTGTTGTTGCTCTCGCGAAATCTGAAATCTCCGCATTTTGGAGCGATAGTTTTTCGGGGTAGCACGTAGATTGACAGCTTCAGCATCCGACATTTTGAGAGACCACAAAGACGCTTGAATAAAGCGCCCAGACAATCAGACTAAGTGCAACGATTGCAACGTGTTATTTGATTGGCTGAAACAGTTGGCCTTCATCCAATCGATTTGGGTCTATCAGAATTCGATGAGTATGTTTGTTTTGACAGCTGTAATGCGGGAAAACAAGTATTTCGACTTTTCACGGCGAATTTTCATAGGTTAGTTTCATTTCGCTACCAATCATCAAGAAACTAGCCTTTTATAATAAAAATCGAATCTGTTGAACCGAATTGAACCGAACCGAATCGAGGGCAAAAGATCGCGGTTCAATTCACATCGCGATTAATCGTTTCACGCTTACCGCTGTTTTCTGGGAAAACTATTAGACAGATATTAATGAAACTTCACACGAATGTTTAATGCATCAAGATCTGAAGCTGAGTTGATTCTGAGGTTCATTTGATTTTTCATTTCAGAGTTGTTGCCCTTGTTTTAAAAAAATGCAAATAGTTTGTCCGCCGTTTTCTGGGAAAACTATTTGAAAGATATTAATGAAACTTCACACAAATGGCAAATGCATCAAGATCTGAAGCCGAGTCGATTCTGAGGTTCATTTGATCTGTCGTTTTGGAGTTATGGCCCTTTTACTTAAAAATAGTGCAAATACATGCAGATAGTTTGTCTGCTGTTTTCTGGGAAAATTATTTGACAGATATTAATGAAACTTCACACAAATGTTTAATGCATCAAGATCTGAAGCTGAGTTGATTCTGAGGTTCATTGGATTTTTCATTTCAGAGTTATGGCCCTTGTCCTTAAAATATATGCAAACAGCTTGTCAGCTGTTTTCTGGAAAAACTATTTGAGAGATATTAATGAAACTTCACACAAATGTTTAATGCATCAAGATCTGAAACTGAATTGATTTTGAGGATCATTTGATTTTTCTTTTCAGAGTTATGGCCCTTGTCCTTAAAAAAATAATGCAAATTCATGCAAATAGTTTGTCTGCTGTTTTCTGGGAAAACTATTCAAAAGATATTAATGAAACTTCACAAAAATGTTTAATGCATCAAGATCTGAAACTGAATTGATTCTGAGGATCATTTGATTTTTCTTATCAGAGTTATGGCCCTTGTCCTTCAAAAATAATGCAAATACATTCAAATAGTTTGTCCGCTGTTTTCTAGGAAAACTATTTGACAGATATTAATAAAACTTCACAAAAATGTTTAATGCATCAAGATCTAAAGCCGAGTTGATTCTGAGGTTCAATTGATTTTTCATTTCAGAGTTATGGCCCTTGTCCTAAAAAATATGCAAATAGTTTGTCCGCTGTTTTCTGGGAAAACTATTTGAGAGATATTAATGAAACTTCACAAAAATGTTTAATGCATCAAGATCTGAAGCTGAGTAGATTTTGAGGTTTATTTGATTTGTCGTTTTGGAGTTATGGCCCTTTTACTTAAAAAATAATGCAAATATATGCAAATAGTTTGTCCGCTGATGTCTAAACTGTTTGACAGATATTAATCAAGAAATAATAAATTCATACCAGTGTTTTATCGTGCAATCGAACACTGGTAGGAGTTGAGATGCGTAGCAACGACTACCCGTGTTTGATTGCAGATAAAACACTGGTATAAATTTATTATTTCGATTCTAACACTTCAATTTAACTATGATTTGCACCGTCACAACGGCACTACGTTTCTTGGCGTACGAATTTTCGAAGCCATATTACGTCACGTTAAGCCGTTACAGCGCGTGCGGTGTTTTATCGAGAATTCAAACATAGATACGTCCTTTCTTTGTTTATGTAGATGTTTGCGCTAGGTGTGCTAGAATGAAACTTCATACACATGTTTAATGCATCAAGACCTGAAGCTAAGTTGATTCTGAGGATCATTTGATTTGTTGTTTCGGAGTTATGGCCCTTGCACTTAAAAAAATAATGCAAATCTATGCAAATATGAGGATGGCCATAACTTTTCATTTGAAATGATATTTACTTCAATTTTTTAAAAAAAAAATATCACCTTAATATGGAAATCAAGATCTGAAGCACAGATTAGAAAATGTCAACACTTATGAGGCATGTTGAATCGGAGAACATTTGCAAGTGGGCGTATTATGTACCGTATGCGGTACTCTTGTTTGAACTGCAAATTGCCAGGTTATTGCTGTGATATAGTGAAACCGGAGTGAACTGACGTTTGTCGATGACCCTAAAAACAGGTGAAATTTTGTGAAAATCGTTGTTGGATTGATACTTGTTCATAAGTTACCGTTATAAGATTATATTTATTTGATAGAAAAATATATTGGCTTTCAATAGCCGAAAGAATTACGAAATTATTTAAATTGTAAGAGTTACATTCATATTTGTACTCGTGGTACACAGATATCCATTCTGTTAGTTGGAACCCTTTAATTATATAGTACATGTAGACCCCCATGAGGCGGTCCAGACCCCTGTGACCACCACAAGGAACTTTGCGGCAAATGAAAGACCAAATAGCCCAATGGAAGAGAATGCAGACATTGAGACTCCGACAAAAGGTAGGTTTTTATTTTCTTGTTTGTGTGTAAGAGAGAGTGTGTGTGTCTGTATAGGTAGCACATCAAAGTGCTACATCATTCTTGTATCTTTGGAGACCAATCATGGAGTATGATCGAGTTTGTTGAAGCCATGTCTATACTCAAGCTGCTTGACAGTTGGCTATCAAAGTGAGTGTGATTCTACAATGGGTTCTGCCAACCAACTTAAACTTTATTAGGGATTGTGTTACAGTGCGTAAGTCATGTTAAGTGTAAACTTTCTGTGGCGTTTCCTTCCCTGTAACTAATTGAATTGTTTCTCCTTTATTACCAGACACTTCACCAACCACAGCAGGGAACTTTGTTACAAATGACAGACCAAATAGCCCAATGGAAGAGAATGCAGACATTGAGACTCCGACAAAAGGTAGGTTTTTATTTTCTTGTTTGTGTGTAAGAGAGAGTGTGTGTGTCTGTATAGGTAGCACATCAAAGTGCTACATCAATCTTGTATCTTTGGAGACCAATCATGGAGTATGATCGAGTTTGTTGAAGCCATGTCTATACTCAAGCTGCTTGACAGTTGGCTATCAAAGTGAGTGTGATTCTACAACGGATTTTGCTAACCAACTTAAACATCATTAGGGATTGTCTTACAGTGCGTAAGTCATGTTAAGTGTAAAGTTTCTGTGCGGTTTGCTTGTTTGTAACTAATTATTGTTTCTCCTTTATTACCAGACACTTCACCAAACCTGTAATGTCAAGTATTCAGCAGAAAGTTGTCTGTCAATAGCTATTCATAGGTAATGTTAAAGGAACTGGTCAAGATGTATCGATTCAGAAAAGTTATATTTTGTTTTTTTAATAAACCAGTTTAATGAATTAGAAGATGGTTTATTAACATAAAAAAGTAATGAGAATCAGAGTTTGAATGTGAACTTTGACTAGAAATTAAGTGACTGTAATGTGAACTTTGGTAAATTTTGTCTAGAAAGTTAACTGTTACAATACCATGCCAACTTTAAATCAAATTTTGTATCTTTATTTGTGATCACCGAGTTCCATTTGATTTCATTTTTAAAACGTGTGAGTTTTATCATTGCTTGTGTTTGACAAGAAATTAATCTGGCAATGTTGAATGTATTCAATAATAAACTGAATGTAAATTTTATGGACATGTTCTACAACTGGTTTGTTTGAAACACAGCTCATCATGTATGACATACAACTCGAGTATAATTGTAAAAAAACACGTGAATGACAGACCCAACGTCACCCAAGTGAAAATGCAGGAGAAGGCTCCTGAAGTGCTCAGGAAAGCTATATTTCATTTTGCGTCGGGGGGGTAAAGCCAAAGTGAAAATGCAGGAGAAGGCTCCTGAAGTGCTCAGGAAAGCTATACAGTAAAACTCGGTTATAACGAATTCCAAGGGACTGGAGGATTTACTTCGCTATAAACATTATTCGCTATATTGATAGTACGAAGTTTGCTATAAATTATGACTCTGGCACACGACTGTTCCAAACTTTATTATACACGTACAGTACTTCAGACAAACGAACGAATAATTCCCAAAATGTACATTACACATCAAACAGCTTACTCATTTGTGAAAAAAATCAGTCATTTGCTTTTGGACACACGCTGAGACTTGACACTTGCCAAAAAATTGTTTCATACATGTCAGCGTTTTAAAAAAATCCTCTGGAGTATTTGGTTGTTGCTCCAATGCCCGGTGCAAAGTGTCTATAGCGGACAAAGACTCCGCATATGTGGGCACGGGTAAACACTCCTCATCTGTATCGTCATCAGATTCAACAGTATTTTTAGCGGAAAATGCTGAAATGATATCGTCTGATCGAATTTCTGTCACTATGAGGCTCGAGTCAATATTAACATATTCTGCTGCTGTGACGTCACATGCCGTTTGCTGCAGCCGGGATGCAAGAGCTGACAAAGGTAATTCCTCCTCTAGAGTGAAATCATCATCGTCATCGTAAAGTGCTGACGCTGTTATTGACGGAACAAATCCAGCTTTTTTGAAAGTTTTTTAGCTCACCTGAGCCGAAGGCTCAGGATGAGCTATTGTGACCGCTATTTGTCCGGCGTCCGTCCGGCGTCCGGTGTCCGTCCACATTTTCAAACGACATCTCCTCTGAAACTGCTGACCCGTTTTTAACCAAATTTTGTCAGAAGCATCAGTGGCTAGGGGGAACGAAACGTTCACATTATGACCCCCGGGCCAAAAATGGCCCCGCCCAAGGGCTTATCAGTTTTTCATAGGAAAATCTTTAAAAATCTTCTTCTCTGAAACTGTAAGGCCTAGACCTTTGATATTTGGCATGTAGCATGATCTAATGGTCCTCTACAAATATTGTTCAAATTATGACCCCTGGGCCAAAAATGGCCCCACCCAAGGGCTTATCAGTTTTTCGTAGGAAAATCTTTAAAAATCTTCTTCTCTGAAACTGTAAGGCCTAGATCTTTGATATTTGGCATGTAGCATGATCTTATGGTTCTCTACAAAGATTGTTCAAATTATGACCCCCGGGCCAAAAATGACCCAGCCCAAGGGCTTATCAGTTTTTCATAGGAAACTCTTTAACATTCTTCTTCTCTGAAACTGTAAGGCCTTGACCTTTGATAGTTCAAATTATGACCCCTGGGCCAAAAATGGCCCCACCCAAGGGCTTATCAGTTTTTCATTGGAAAATCTTTAAAAATCTTCTTCTGAAACTGTAAGGCCTAGACCTTTGATATTTGGCATGTGGCATGATCTGGTGGTCCTCTACAAAGACTGTACAAATTATGACCCCCGGGCCAAAAATGGCCGGTCCAAGGGCTTATCAGTTTTTCATAGGAACATCTTTAAAAATCTTCTTCTCTGAAACTGTAAGGCCTAGACCTTTGATATTTGGCATGTAGCATGATCTAATTGTCCTCTACAAATATTGTTCAAATTATGACCCCTGGGCCAAAAATGGCCCCGCCCAAGGGCTTATCAGTTTTTCATAGGAAACTCTTTAACATTCTTCTTCTCTGAAACTGTAAGGCCTAGACCTTTGATATTTGGCATGTAGCATGATGTAATGGTCCTCTACAAAGATTGTTCAAATTATGACCCCAGGCCAAAAATGGCCCCGCCCAAGGGCTTATCAGTTTTTCATAGGAACATCTTTAACATTCTTCTTCTGAAACTGTAAGGCCTAGACCTTTGATATTTGGCATGTAGCATGATCTAATGATCCTCTACAAAGATTGTTCAACTTACGACCATGACCTCTGGGCGAAACTTGGCCCTGGCTTATCAGTTTTTCATGGGAAAAATATATTATTTTTCTCTGAAGCCATAAGGCTTAGACCTTTAATTAATGGCATACTGCTTTGCCTTGTGGTTCTCTACCAAGGTTGTACAAATGATGGCCCCGCCCCTGGGGTATCTCAGGTGAGCGCTTCAGGGCCTCATGGCCCTCTTGTTTATAGGAAAATCTTTAAAAATCTTCTTCTCTGAAACTGTAAGGCCTAGACCTTTGATATTTGGCATGTAGCATGATCTAATGGTCCTCTACAGAAATTGTTCAAATTATGACCCCCGGGCCAAAAATGGCCCCGCCCAAGGGCTTATCAGTTTTTCATAGGAACATCTTTAAAAATCTTCTTCTCTGAAACCGTAAGGCCTAGACCTTTGATATTTGGCATGTAGCATGATCTAATTGTCCTCTACAAAGATTGTTCAAATTATGACCCCTGGGTCAAAAATGGCCCCACCCAAGGGCTTATCAGTTTTTCATAGGAAACTCTTTAACATTCTTCTTCTCTGAAACTGTAAGGCCTAGACCTTTGATAGTTGGTATGTAGCATGATCTAATGGTCCTCTACAAAGATTGTTCATATTATGACCCCCGGGCCAAAAGTAGCCCCGCCCAAGGGCTTATCAGTTTTTCATAGGAAAATCTTTAAAAAAAATTCTCTGAAACTGTAAGGCCTAGACCTTTGATATTTTGCATGTAGCTTTGGCTTGTGGTCCTCTGCCAAGATTATTCAACTTACGACCATGACCTCTGGGCGAAACTTGGCCCTGGTTTATCAGTTTTCATGGGAAAACTATATCATTTTTCTCTGAAACCATAAGGCTTAGACCTTTAATTAATGGCATACTGCTTTGCCTTGAGGTTCTCTACCAATGTTGTACAAACGATGGCCCCGTCCCTGGGGTATCTCAGTTGAGCGCTTCAGGGCCTCATGGCCCTCTTGTTATACAAAGGGGAGAAACGCCTTGCCATGATGTGTGCAGCAGACGAATGGCTTTCAGCACGTGCAC
Organism: Azorinus chamasolen; assembly: GCA_963576725.1. Lineage (NCBI taxonomy): Eukaryota > Metazoa > Mollusca > Bivalvia > Cardiida > Solecurtidae > Azorinus > Azorinus chamasolen. The sequence goes on along the minus strand of OY755241.1, from coordinate 77,448,659 downwards.
GTTTTCTTCTACTTTCTTCTCCTGAAACTGAAAAAATACGGAGGTTTCGTTATGCTCGAGTTGACGTAATTATATTCATGTTTACAACCCTACACCCCCTGTGAATGACATTTCTTGACAGATTGGATCCATATCAGATGCCAAGGAAATCGGTGTCTGATTAGGATCAAAACTGTTGTCCAGTCTTTTCATATCAGTTCAAACATTTTAAAATTGCTGCAGACGACATTTCATGAATACGAACATTATGCATGATGTAACGGGCAAAGTAGATGGGATTTATATGACTTGGAAAGTGTTAACATTCATTCATTCATTCATTCAGTGTTTTGGGTTGAAATTGTCGTCTGCTTAAATTCTCAAATAAGCTACACAGTTATAAAATGACGATCTACCACGTGTAAGACAAGTTACCCCAGATCACACATTATGTTTCCCGTTGTCTTATCTAAAACAGATTTTGTCAATTCTGCGTTTAATCTGGATGCAGACTAATTTAGATTTTGTCAGCTGAAAGAATGGGCACACGACAATTTCTACCGTGTGATGCGGAGAATAGATTTTTAACTGTATGCTTACCTGTAGTTTGTAGTCGATCAGCTCCTGTCTGTACTTTACTTTAACATTGTAAATGATTCCCTGGTCCATGGGCTGAAGCTTGCTAGTGGTGTTCGGAGGCAAAAATGCAATTTTAACAGCTTCCAGGTTATCAAGATGGGGATGAGTGCCGCAATTATCCATAAGGATAAGAACTTTGCGTTTTTCACGCTTGAATTTTTTGTCAATGAGTCTTAGCCAATCAACAAAGATCGCAGAAGTCATCCAGGCTTTCTTATTCCATCTGTAATGTACTGGCAGGGATTGAACTCCTTTAAAACACCTTGGGTTTTGAAATTTTCCAATAACCAGAGGTTTAAGTTTTTCGGTGCCATCCATATTGGAACCTAAGAGGGCTGTTAATCTGTCCTTACAGTGTTTAAATACCACCATGGCAACTCTCACCTTTTAACTGCAGAGTTTTTGTTGGCATAGCTTTGTGAAACAGACCGGTTTCATCAACATTAAAAAATGTCACTTGGTTTGTACTCTTTTAAAAGGGTTGGTAATTTTGAAATAAGCCAGTCTTGTTCGACTTCTGGATTGACCACAGAACTTTCTCCACTAATAGTTCTACACATAATTCCATAGCGGCACTTGAATCGATCAAGCCAGCCCACTGTGGGCTTAAAATCATCGTTTCCTAGTTTTTTGGCCATTTTCTCTGACTGCCGGAGAAGTAAAGGTCCGCTAATAGGAACGTTTTGGGATCTTTGTTCCTTAAACCACTCGAACATGGCTTTGTCAACGTCAGGATTAGACGAGTGCCTTTGCCTCTTACGCGCTGGAGAAATGCTGGACGTTTCGCATGATTTTATAATTTCATCCTTTTTTAGCTCACCAGAGCACAAAGTGCTCAGGATGAGCTTTTGTGATCGCCGGTTGTCCGTTGGCGTGCGTCGTGCGTCGTCAACAATTTGAACCTTTAAAAATCTTCTCCTCTGAATCTACAGGGATCTCAACTTTCATCTTTGGCACATAGCATCATATTCAGGTCCTCTACAAAAGTTATATAAATTATGCCCCTGGGGTCAAAATTGACCCCGCCCCAGGGATGCCTTGTTTTCAATAGAAACATATAGTAAAACTTTGAAAATCTTCTCCTCTGAAACCAGAAGCTTCTCAGCTTTCATAATTGGCACATAGCATCATGTTCAGGTCCTCTACAAAAGTTATATAAATTGTGGCCCTGGGGTCAAAATTGGCCCCGCCCCAGGGGTGGGAAGTTTTCAATAGAATGATATAGTGCAAACTTTGAAAATCTTCTTCTCTGAAACTGGAAGGCTGTCAGCTTTCATATTTGGCACATAGCATCATGTTCAGGTCCTCTACAAAAGTTATATAAATTATGGCCCTGGGGTCAAAATTGGCCCCGCGCCAGGGGTGGGCAGTTTTCAATAGAAACATATAGTGAAATCTTTGAAAATCTTCTTGTCTGAAACTGGAAGGCTCTCAGCTTTCATATTTGGCACATAGCATCATGTTCAGGTCCTCTACAAAAGTTATATAAATTATGGCCCCAGGGTCAAAATTGGCCCCGTCCCAGGGGTGAGCAGGTTTCAAAAGAAACAAATAGTGAAATCTTTGAAAATCTTCTTGTCTGAAACTGGAAGGTTCTCAGCTTTCATATTTGGCACAGAGCATCACGTTCAGGTCCTCAACGAAAATTATATTATTTATGGCCCCGGAGTCAAAATTGGCCCCGCCCCAGGGGTGGGCAGTTTTCAATAGAAACAAATAGTGAAATCTTTGAAAATCTTCTTGTCTGAAACTGGAAGGTTCTCAGCTTTCATATTTGGCACAGAGCATCATGTTAAGGTCCTCTACAAAAGTTATATAAATTATGGCCCCAGGTTAAAAATTGGCCCCGCCCCAGGGGTGGGCAGTTTTCAAAAGAAACAAATAGTGAAATCCTTGAAAATCTTTTCCTGTGAAACTGGATGGTTCTCAGCTTTCATATTTGGCACATAGCATCATGTTCAGGTCTTCTACAAAAATTATATAAAGTATGGCCCCGGGGTCAAAATTGGCCCCACCCCAGGGCTGGGCAGTTTTCAATAGAAACAAATAGTGAAATCTTTGAAAATCTTCTTCTCTGAAACTGGAAGGCTCTCAGCTTCTCATATTTGGCACATAGCATCATGTTCAGGTCCTCTACAAAGTTATGTAAATTATGGGCCCTGGGTCAAAATTGACCTCGCCCCAGGGTAGGGCAGTTTTCAATAGAAACAAATGGTGAAATTCTTGAAAATCTTTTCCTCTGAAACTGGAAGGTTCTCAGCTTTCATATTTGGCATGTAGCATCATGTTCAGGTCTTCTACAAAAGTTATATAAAGTATGGCCCCTGGGGTCAAAATTGGCCCCGCCCCAGGGGTGGGCAGTTTTCAATAGAAACGAATAGTGAAATCTTTGAAAATCTTCATCTCTGAAACTGGAAGGCTCTCAGCTTTCATATTTGGCACAGAGCATCATGTTTAGGTCCTCTACAAAAGTTATATAAATTATGACCCTGGTGTCAAAATTGGCCCTGCCACAGGGGTAGTAGACAGTTTTCAATAGAAGCATAATTATTGAGAAAACCTTGAAAATCTTCTTCTCTGAAACTGGAAGGTTAATCTCAGCTTTCATATTTGGCTCATAGCATCATGTTCAGGTCCCCTACAAGTTTTTATAAATTATTACCCTGGGGTCAAAATTGGCCCGCCCCCGGGCCGGATAGTTCTCTATAGAAACATATAGTGAAAACTTTGAAAATCTTCTCCTCTGATTGTCTGGTGAGCGCTTCAGGGCCATTCTGGCCCTCTTGTTTTCAAGATAGTGCTCAGCGTATTTGGCAATACATTGTATTTGAAAATCAGCAGCAATATCTTTTTATACGCCCACCTAATAAAGGTGGTCGTATATTGTCGTGGCCCTGTCCGTCCGTCCGTTCATTCGTTCGTTCGTCCGTCAACATTTTGTTTGTCCGCTGTTTTCTGGGAAAACTATTTGACAGATATTAATGAAACTTCACACAAATGTTAAATGCATGAAGATCTGAAGCTGAGTTGATTTTGAGGTTCATTTGATTTTTCATTTCAGAGTTATGGCCCTTGTCCTTAAAAAATATGCAAATAGTTTGTCCGCTGTTTTCTGGGAAAACTATTTAAGAGATATTAATGAAACTTCACACAAATGTTTAATGCATCAAGATCTGAAGCTGAGTCGATTGTGAGGTTCATTGGATTTGTCATTTCAGAGTTATGGCCCTTTTACTTAAAAAAATAATGCAAATACATGCAAATAATTTGTCCGCTGTTTTCTGGGAAAACTATTTGACAGATATTAATGAAACTTCACACAAATGTTTAATGCATCAAGGTCTGAAGCTCAATCGATTCTGAGGCTCATTTGATTTGTCGTTTCGGAGTAACGTTATGGTCCTTGAACTTTGTGTGTTCGTTGCTTTGTTAGTCGGTAAATTTTTAGTTTGTCTGTTGATATAAATGAAACTTAACACCTTAACACAAATGTTTTAAGCAACAAAATTTGAAGCTGAGTTTATTTTGAGGTTCATTCAGTTTGTCTTTACAGAGTTATGGCCGTTGCACTTTACAAAAATCTGCAAAAATGAGGATTAGGTGTAACTTTTGTATTTAATAAGATATTCACTTCATTTTTAAAAAAAATAGTATCACCTTAATATGGAAATCAAGATCTGAAGCACAGATTAGAAAATGTCAACACTTATAAGGCATGTCGAATTGGAGAAAGTTTGCAAGTGGGCATATTATGTACCGTATGCGGTACTCTTGTTTCGATTTTCCACTGTCCTTAACACATTTTATTATCTGATACTTTGTATCCAAAGAAATTGCTTTCCGTTTTTTAGCTCACCTGAGCCAAAGGCTCAGGTGAGTTATTGTGACCGCAATCCGTCCGTCGTCCAGCGTCCGGCGTCCGGCGTCCGTCCACATTTTCAAACGACATCTCCTCTGAAACCACTGGCCTGATTTTAACCAAATTTTGTCAGAAGCATCGATGGTTAGGGGGAACGAAATATTGTTCACATTATGACCCCCGGGCCAAAAATGGCCCCGCCCTAGGGCTTATCAGTTTGTCATAGGAAAATCTTTAAAAATCTTCTTCTCTGAAACTGTAAGGCCTAGACTTTTGATATTTGTCATGTACATACATGTGATAACCTGCTGAGGCATGTCAGGTAGATTTTGGAAATTTGTCAGGTAGATTTGACTTTTGTCAGGTAGATTTTACTGACACGACAAAAGGAGGAAAAAGATACTTATGTTTGTTATACTATTTAACAATATCATTCATACTTTACCATAAATGCATACCATACCATTATAAATCTTACATTACACACATAACATTTACACACTTAACCCTTTCCCTCATATAAACACCTTTTTCACGCATAAATTTGCAAAGAGAATAGACCCAGATCAGATGGCTCCTACAGGAGCTGTCTGGTCAGGGTCTGCTCTGTTTGCTTATGATATAGGAATGATTCTACACTTTCTGGTTTGGCCAAAAAATCTAATGTGTTAAATCCCCATTAACCCTTTCCATCATATAAACAACGAAGTTTTCATGCATTTGCAAACAGAGTAGACCCAGATCAGATAGATCCTATAGGAGCCATCTGATCAGGGTCTGCTCTGGTTGATTTTGGAATTTTAAAAATGTTTCTGTACTTTCTAAAATGTAGAAATAAATAGCAATAAAGTTCCAATCTCCATATTTCCTTATAACCACTTTGTTTATGAATATTCAGTAGGGACTGGAATTTGGAATGAAAATGGAACAGGGAAAGGGTTAAAAACAAATACTAATACATGTAATTGGCATTCAGTAATAATTCTAGATTTTTTTCATGGGCCAAAAGGACTCTTTCAAATCAATAGGTCTCAAGCCCAAAACACTGGGTTCCTTATTAAATATTGTCATGAAAATCAATATTTATTACTGTTTTATCATATAATGATAAGTAATTCCATTTTATTTTATTTTATTTTATAATAACATTTTTAGGGGGTGGCTCATTTTATAGCCCCTATTTAGCTATACTCCCAGTCCCAATGACAACTTTTACTCAGTTCAAGTCAGTTAAACCTTTACTCAGTTCAAATTATTTACTGCAAACACTGAGCAGTCACAGAAATGTTGAAATCCAAACAGGGTTCAGAGTCCGTGTTTTAGCCCGTCTCTACAATCGTCGCGAAAATGACATTTCAACTTTATATATAGTAATTATTTTTTGAAGAGTTTGCAATGGTAGATAATATTTCAGGGTGTTTTCAATTACTTCTTTAGTGTCCTTACCACTAATTATATTAATGAAAAAGTAATTTTGTGTACAAATCAAATCCATGATTATCAGTCCAAACAGTCTTATTTTCGAAGTGTTTCGGACCATTGCAACAACGAGGCCAAGCACAGCTGTCTTTGACAAGGAAGCAGAGAAGCATTTCTATCTCTTATAACTTAAATATGAAAAAATAATTCCTATTATAGGGTCATGACACTCCCATGTCGCCTCGCTTGAGTAATAAACCTGCTGCATGTGATATTTGTGGTAGACGTTTGCATTTTGACACGACTGGTTCCCGAACAATTTATTTGGTAAAGTAGTAGAGTGAAAACCGGAACCACCTCGTGATTATGTAATTCGGGTGTTCTCCAAGGTCTCCACAGGGGATTGCCTTGATTGGTCCCTACCAAAACAGACCAAGCGTGGATCACAGCATGGTAGCAAGTTAAAGGTGGTCTGTGTGTGTACAGAACTAACAGATAAACGCCACCAGGGAGGAAAATGTATGTCACTAAAAAAAATTGCCTTTGTAAATTTCAAAAACGGTAGATTTAAATACCGTTCCGGTAGAACGGTAAACCACCTCTGAAAACGGTAGAATTCAACTACCGTCGGTAGTTATCACATGTATGCATGTAGCATGATCTTATGGTCCTCTACAAAGATTGTTCAAATTATGACCCCCAGGCCAAAAATGGCCCCGCCCAAGGGCTTATCAGTTTTTCATAGGAAAATCTTTAAAAATCTTTTCCTCTGAAACTGAAAGGCCTAGACCTTTGATATTTGGTATGTAGCATGATCTAATGGTCCTCTACAAAGATTGTTCAAATTATGACCCCCGGGCCAAAAATGACCCCGCCAAAGGGCTTATCAGTTTTTCATAGGAAAATCTTTAAAAATCTTCTTGTCTGAAACTGTAAGGCCTAGACTTTTGATAATTGGTATGTAGCATGATCTTATGGTCCTCTACAAAGATTGTTCAAATTATGACCCCCGGGCCAAAAATGGCCCCGCCCAAGGGCTTATCAGTTTTTCATAGGAAAATCTTTAAAAATCTTTTTGTCTGAAACTGTTAGGCCTATACCTTTGATATTTGGAATGTAGCATTATGTAATGGTTCTCTACAAAGATTGTTCAAATTATGACCCCTGGGCCAAAAATGGCCCCGCCCAAGGGCTTATCAGTTTTTCATAGGAAAATCTTTAAAAATCTTCTGAAACTGTAAGGCCTAGACCTTTGATGTTTGGTATGTAACATGATCTAATGGTCCTATACAAATATTTAGCTTGGCTTGTGGTCCTCTGCCAAGAATGTTCAACTTTCAACCCTGGCCTCTGGGCAAAACTTGGCCCTGCCTTGGGGCTTATCAGTTTTTCATGGGAAAAATATGAAATATTATTTTTCTCTGAAACCATTAGGCTTAGACCTTTAATTAATGGCATGGTGCTTTGCCTTGTGGTTTTCTACCAATGTTGTACAAATAATGACTTCTTGGTCAAAAATGGCCAGGCCCCTTGGGTTTTCTCAGGTGAGCGCTTCAGGGCCTCATGGCCCTCATGTTATTCACTGGACAGAACTGCTTGAGCAAACTTTCTTTTTCTTCAATTTTTCCATTCTTTATTGGTGTTGCATGATAAAAGAATTGCTACGCTAGTAGTTTAGAAGTTAAGCTGTATTTTGGCTCGTCAGAAAAGTAGTTGAATGCTCGTCAAGGCTCGCATTTAACAACTTTTCTAACTCGCCAAAATACAGCTGAGCTTACTACTAGCATAGTAATTCTTATGAATGAAGCATGCCGGTTGTATCTTCATTCCTAGTATCTACATTCCACAATACAGTATAACCCCTCTAAGTTTCTAAGTATCAATATCGGTCTTGGAGACAGGTGGCAGCTTAATGCAGGGTGAAATCTATGCAGTAAGCTCTTTTAGAAGCTTTCTGCATGACTTGCACCCTGCATCAAGCAGCCACCTGCCTAGAAAAAGATTCTTCTTCTAGAATTCTGGTTTAGAGGGGTTTTACTGTATATTTGCTGTTTATTTTGATATGAAAAAGGTTTTAGTTTGATAAAAGTGTCAAATGACTTTGAAGGTTGACAGTAGTTAAGAGTTTGTTTTCTAAATTAAGCACCATGACTTATTAATTGACAATTGTTGTATCTGTTGTATGATTGGCTTGTCCCTTTAGACATGCATCAAGAACAATTAAGTGATTATATTTTGCTGTATTCCCTATTCCTACTGCATTTCATAAAATTAGCTTTGATTTGGCATACTTATTGTGCCCCCAGATCAGATCTGGGGATCATATTGATTTCGCCCTCTCTGTCAGTTTGTCTGTTTGTTTGTCAGCAACTTTAACATTGGTAATAACTTTTGAGCCAGTACAGATAGACTTGATATTTGGCATGCATATGACATTTGGCATGCATATGACATTTGGCATGCATATGTACCTCATAATGCCGCACATTTTGAGAGGTGACATGTCAAGGTCAATGTCATCGTTGAAGGTCAGAAATAAAATATTTAGGTCAAATCACATTGGCCATAATTTTAGAACTAGTTGAGATAGAGACTTGATATTTGGCATGCATGTGTATCTTATAAAGCTGCATATTTTGAGGGGTGACATGTCAAGGTCAAGCTCATTCTTCAGGTTCAAAGGTCAAATTGGGTGGGGGCATAGTGTTTTACAAACACATCTTGTTGCAAGAAGACTTTACTAGCATACCTTACGAGATGCTCAAAATCTCTTTATTTGAAAAATAAAATTAAAAGATAATTATGAGAATGAATATTTGATATTAGGAATGAAGGAAATACTTCAAAGTGCTTCAAACTGCAGATGTTTCATGATAAAACATCTTTATACCTTTACTCCATAGATATACCTTTTTAACCCCTTTGTGAACAGAGAAGACCCAGATCATATGGCTCTTGTAGAATGTGTCTGGTTAGAATCTGCTTTGTTTTGCTTATGGAATTATATTGATAAGTTTCTACAATGGCCAAAGCTTCTTTCATGTATACTGTTCATATGGCATTTTAATAATTCAACTTCATATCGGCTAAAACACGGTATTGGTGCTGAAAAGTGTCTCACTGAGGTGAAAAAATGAAGTTTTAGGAAGGATTTTCTAACACCTTTTTTCATAAAATTCGAGGATTTTCTTATCCAGACCAATGCTTCGTTTTTGTAAATCTGCACATACTTTTTATAGTTTTGCATTCTTCTACATTAGGTTGTCAGGCAGTTACGGACACTACATGAGGCATATAACATGCAAGAAAAGAATGAAAAACCAATAGCACTTTATTTGTTTACCTTGAATCATCAATAACAATGTGTAACTAAAATTCATAGAATGCAAAGAAAGCAAGTAATTACTCTACAATTAAATTCAGGAAAGCATTTAGATAACACCGATCTGGCCTTAACAAAACCAAACCCAAACAGTTAATGTGAATTACAGAAAAGGTACAAAAAGATGCCTCAAAGGCATTTACTGTACTGTTCTGACCTCACTGCTACACTTAAAAAAAGATTCATAACTCCAGAACCTCTCAATTCCCATGTATACACTTATGATAAAGTGCATATAGTTTGGTTACGGACACTACACAATGAGACTATCACTGATTGGTCATTATAAGCAAGAATAAGCAGTACAAACTACTAGATACAAGCAAGAAAGGATACATATAATGACACTTTAAAAAACTACAATATCATATCAGATCAATACTGTTTTTAGGCTATGAAATTATGATTGCAATGTTATAGATTGAAATTGAACAACATTAAACAAGAACAGGGGAAAGGAACAGTCATACAGCACACTGAAAAACTGCTTAAACCATGATATGTGTCAAGAATTAGAGTCTTCTAATAATTCTGATTTATTCTAGTAGGTAATAAAGCAGCTATCTTCAAATGAATTAATGTTTCAAGTGGTCATGTAATTGGTTACGGAAACTACACCCTAATATGTCAATCACTTGAAATAGAAATTCTTGTGCAACTTTGCAAGCTTTGTGTGAAGTTTGCTCAAGTCATATTCTTAAACCTAATATGCCCCCTTTCATTGACTATTTCTGGTGCTTCTACAGCAACCAGAATCAATTCTTGTGGTTCTTGTGAACAGTCTTTTTGATTGGGCCAAATGTACACATCACCAGATTTTTTCATGCACTTCAGGCTGCAATCTGTGTCACACTGTGCTATTACTTCTGCCATATAAACACAAAGGGCTCCCTTCTTTGGCTTAAGGCCAACAGCAACAAATTATCTGGATTTATTCTTTTGACTCTTCGGAGCTTTAAATACTGTCTTGACTCTCAGGCATACATGTAACGTCTTGCTCAGGGTAAAGTTTTGTGATTGCATAATGTCCGTCCTGTGTCGGTGTGCGTCATCAACAATTTGAACCTTTAAAAATCTCTGAATCTACAGGGTTCTCAGCTTTCATCTTTGGCACATAGCATCACCTATAGATTCTCTACAAAAGTTATATAATTTATGACCCGGGGGCAAAATTGGTCCGACCTAGGGGTGACCAGTTTTCAATAGAAACATATAGTGAAACTTTGAAAATCTCCTCCCCTGAAACCAGAAGGTTCTCAGATTTCATATTTGGCACATCATGTTCAAGTCCTCTGCAAAAGTTATATAAATTATGTCCCTGGGATTAAAATTGGCCCTGCCCCAGGGGTTTCCAGTTTTCAATAGAAACATATAATGAAAACTTTTTGAAAATCTCCTCTGAAACTGGAAGATTCTCAGCTTTCATACTGGAAGATTCTCAGCTTTCTTATTTGGCACATAACATCATGTTAAAGTCCTCTACAAAAGTTATATAATTCATGCCCCTGGGATAAAAATTTGCCCCGCCCTAGGGGTCAGCCAGTTTGCAAAAGAAACATATAGTGAAATCTTTGAAAATCTTCTCCTCTTGAAACTTGAAGGTTTTCAGCTTTCATATTTGGCACACAGCATCATGTTAAGGTCCTCTACAAAAGTTATATGTACATTATGCCCCTGTGGTTGAAATTGGCCCTGCCCCAGGGATGGCCAGTTTTCAATAGAAACATATAGTGAAAACTTTGAAAATCTTCTTCTCTGAATCTACAGGGTTCTCATCTTTCATACTTGGTACATAACATTATGTTCAGGTCCTCTACAAAAGTTTTATAAAGTATGTCCCTGGGGTCAAAACTGGCCCCACCTCAGGGATTGCCAGTTTGCAATAGAAATATATATAGTGAAAACTTTGAAAATCTTCTCCTGAAACTGGAAGGTTCTCAGCTGTCATATTTGGCACTTAGCATTATGTTGAGGTTCTCTACAAAAGTTATATAAATTATGACCCTGGGGTCAAAATTGGCCTGCCCCAGGGATTGCGAGTTTTCAATAGAAACATATATAGTGAAAACTTTGAAAATTTTCTCCTGAAACTAGAAGGTTCTCAGCTTTCATATTTGGCAGATAGCATTATGTTCAGGTTCTCTACAAAAGTTATATAAATTATGCCCCTGGGGTCAAAATTGGCCCGCCCCAGGGCCGGCTAGTTTTCTATAGAAAAATATAGAGAACTTTGAAAATCTTCTCCTCTGATTGTCCTGTAAGCGATATCAGGGCCATTCTGTCCCTCTTGTTACAATTTTGCATTGTAAGGGTTGAAAGCAATATAAACTAGAGGTTTTTGTAAAAAAAAACGGATGTCTCCCCTCTAATAAAAACAATATGTAAAGGGAAATCACTAAAAATGTTATGGTCTTGATAAATGATACTTCCCCTCATTATGCGTTTTCCACACTACATTTTTATGCCCCCCAGATCAAATCTGGGGGGCATATTGTTTTTGCCCTGTCTGTTTGTTTGTTTGTTTGTTTGTCTGTTTGTCTGTTTGTCTGTTTGTCTGTTTGTCTGTTTGTTTGTCAGCAACTTTAACATTGGTCATAACTTTTGAGCCAGTACAGATAGAGACTTGATATTTGGTATGCATATGTATCTCATAAAGCCGCACATTTTGAGGGGTGACATGTCAAGGTCAAGGTCATCCTTCAAGGTCAAAGGTCAAATATATGGGTCAAATTACTGACTTTAACATTGGTCATAACTTTTGGACCAGTAGAGATAGAGACTTGATATTTGGCATGCTTGTGTATCTTATGAAGCTGCACATTTTGAGGGGTGACATGTCAAGGTCAAGGTCATCCTTCAGGGTCAAAGGTCAAATTATCTGTTTTTTTGGCTGTAACTTTAACGCAACTTTAACATTGGTCATAACTTTTGACTCAGTACAGATAGAGACTTGATATTTGGCATGCATATGTATCTCATGAAGCCGCACATTTTGAGGGGTAACATGTCAAGGTCAAGGTCATCCTTCAAGGTCAGAGGTCAAATATATGGGTCAAATCACCGACTTTAACATTGGCCATAACTTTTGGACCAGAAAAGATAGAGACTTGATATTTGGCATGCTTGTGTATCTCATGAAGCTATACGTTTTGATGGGTGACATGTCAAGGTCAAGGTCATACTTCAGGGTCAAAGGTCAAATTGCCTGTTTCTTTGTCTGTAACTGTAACATTGGTCATAACTTTTAACTCAGTACAGATAGACTTGATATTTGGCATGCATATGTCTCTCATGAAGCCGCACATTTTGAGGTGCGACATGTTAAGGTCAAGGTCACGCTTAAAGGTCAGAGGTCAAACATATGGGTCAAATCACGGACTTTAACATTGGCCATAACTTTTGAACCAGTACAGATAGAGACTTGATATTTGGCATACTTTTGTATCTCATGAAGCTGCACAGTTTGAGCGGTGACATGTCAAGGTCATCCTTCAGGGTCAAAGGTCACCAACTTCAAATTGTCCATAACTTTTGAACCAATAGAGATAAAGTCTTGATATTTGGTATGCATGTGTATCTCATGAAGCTGCACATTTTGTGGGGTGGCATGTCAAGGTCAAGGTCATCTTTCAGGGTCAAAGGTCACAGACTTTAACATTGGCCATAACTTTTGAACCAGTAGAGATAGACTTGATAGTTTGTATATATGTGTTTCTCATTTGGCTGCACAGTGTCAGGGGTGAAATGTCAAGGTCAAGGTCATGTTTGAAGGTCAAAGGTCATTAACATTGGCCATAACGTTTGAACCAGTAGACATACAGCCTTTTTACTGGTATGCATGTGTATCTCATGAAGCCGCACAGTTTGAGGGGTGACATGTCAAGGTCAAGGTCATCCTTCATGGTCAAAGGTCACCAACTTTTAACATTGGCCATAACTTTTGAACCATTAAAGATACAGACTTGATATTTGGTATGCATGTGTACCCCATGAAGCTGCACAGTTTGAGGAGTGACATGTCAAGATCAAGGTCATCCTTCAGGGTCAAATATCATATTGAGGGGGCATAGTGTTTCACAAACACATCTTGTTCAAGAAGAAAATGATAACAGCTAATAACTCCAAAAATACTGATACCAGATTTATGGCCCTTGTGCATGACACTTACTTTCATCATGCTCTTTCCAAAAATAAAATGTCATTCCAATAGCATCAGTCAAACAGGAGTTATTGATCGGCCAAAAAATGTAACAAAGGGCAATAACTCCAAAAGTATTGAAGCCAGAATTATGGCCCTTGTTCATGACACTTTCTCTCATCATGCTCTTTCCATGTATGAAGTTTCAATACGATGGCAAGAGCCATGTAGGAGTTATCGTCCGGACAAGAAAGAATTAAACAAATGTACAAGGGGCAATAACTCTAAATTTATTGAAGCTCGAGTTAAGGATCTTATGCATGACACTTTCTCTTATTATGATCGTTCCATGTATGAAGTTTAACTCCAATGGCATGTGTCACATAGGAGTAATCATCCGGACAAAAAATTGTGATTGTTTTTACAAAGGGCAATAACTCCAATATTAGTGAAGCCAGAGTTATGGACCTTGTGCATGACACTTCCTCTCGTTATGATCTTTCCATATATGAAGTTTCAATCCAATGGCATGAGCCATATAGAAGTTATCGTCCGGACAAAAAAGTGTGATTTTTTTTACAAAGGGCAATAACTCCAATATTAGTGAAGCCAGAGTTATGGACCTTGTGCATGACACTTCCTCTCGTTATGATCTTTCCATATATGAAGTTTCAATCCAATGGCATGAGCCATATAGAAGTTATCGTCCGGACAAAAAAGTGTGATTTTTTTACAAAGGGCAATAACTCCTATATTAGTGAGGCCAGAGTTATGTACCTTCTGCATGTCACTTCCTCTCGTTATGATCTTTCCATATATGAAGTTTCAATCCAATGGCATCAGGCATATTGAAGTTATTGTCCGGACAAAAAATTATGATATTTTTTACAAAGGGCAATAACTCCAATATTAGTGAAGCCAGAGTTATGGACCTTGTGCATGACACTTCCTCTCATTATGCTCTTTCCATATATGAAGTTTCAATCAACTGGCATCAGGCATATTGAAGTTATTGTCCGGATAAAAAATTATGATATTTTTTACAAAGGGCAATAACTCCAATATTAGTGAAGCCAGAGTTATGGACCTTGTGCATGACACTTCCTCTCGTCATGATCTTTCCATATATGAAGTTTCAATCCAATGGCATGAGCCATATAGGAGTTATCGTCCGGACCAAAAAGTGTGATTTTTTTTTCAAAGGGCAATAACTCCAATATTAGTGAAGCCAGAGTTATGGACCTTGTGCATGACACTTCCTCTCATTATGCTCTTTCCATATATGAAGTTTCAATCAACTGGCATCAGGCATATTGAATTTATTGTCCGGACAAAAAATTATATTTTTTACAAAGGGCAATAACTCCAATATTAGTGAAGCCAGAGTTATGGACCTTGTGCATGACACTTCCTCTCGTCATGATCTTTCCATATATGAAGTTTCAATCCAATGGCATGAGCCATATAGGAGTTATCGTCCGGACAAAAAAGTGTGATTTTTTTTTACAAAGGGCAATAACTCCAATATTAGTGAAGCCAGAGTTATGGACCTTGTGCATGACACTTCCTCTCATTATGCTCTTTCCATATATGAAGTTTCAATCAACTGGCATCAGGCATATTGAAGTTATCGTCCGGACAAAAAGTGTGACAGACAGACGGACAGACGGACGGACAGACAGACGGACAGACGGACAGACAGACAACTCTCACGAAAACAATATGTCTCCCCCATATAAATATGGGGGGAGACATAATAAATTAACTTTAAAAGTATCCGATAGCCACTGACCTCTTTTGCTAATTCTTCATGCAGAAGTAAGTATAGATCTGCTTTATCATGAAATTTAGTTATTAAAAACAAAACCACTTTACTGGATTAATTGTAAATGTTTTAAATCTCCTTATTCCATGACATGTCATATGCAAAATAAAAGAGGGATAAACATTTGGTCATGACATTTATCAAAACATGCCATGTAGTGTCCGTAACCTTTTTTGCTCAACTACAGAAAACTGACTATTGGCACCAGACATCATACTTTGAAAGAATTCAGTTTTTAGGTAATAGAGTAAAACTTATAACTACCATAAAGTTGAGTTTTTTATGGTTTATTCTTATTTTCAACATTGCAAATTGTTCACATAGAGTGCAAATCTTTCACATAGAGTCATAAATGTTTAATGTGGAATTCTGTTACAATATTTTCAAAATATAAGTGTTCTTTTTGTTCTTTTTGTTGGATGAGTATATCTTAGATAACAATCTTATGAAAATAAGAAAAACATTCAGTTGTATTTCATGCACAGAGGAGAAATATAACATTAACAAAGTAAGACAAAATTGGTTACGGACACTACTCAATTTCATAGCAATGTAATTGCAACTACTAAACATACCTCGATCACCACCAGAGATTTCTTTTTTTCTTGCTTTTATGTTTTAGGGTTGCATTCTGTTACAGGACTAGTTAAAACGAGGAATGCGTTCTTCTAAATGCCAGTACTTTATCACAATGTTATGTTATAATAATGTTTCTAGAAACCCATGACGATTGCATGATACAATATTTCTTTAGAGAAGGTATTACATCATGATTCCTACTTTTTTTAGAAACATAATGTATGATGGAACATTTCACTATTGGAGCTCTAACTTGTTAAACTTTTTATTGCAAGTTCTACTCAGTCAAAGAGTTAAATATTTTTCTACAATTTTACAAGCCATTTGATGTAGTGTCCGTAACTTTTTTAGGTTAATTTATTTCAAATGTCTTAATTACCATGTAAATGAAATTTGGCCCTGTAATATCTCTTATGTATACAAACATTTCTGAAAAGGCCAATCTTCTGATATGCATATAGTTTTGAAAATATGCCAGCATAACCTAGACATGGTTACGGACACTACCATTTTTTTTCCTTCAAAAAAATTACAAAAAACGTCTCCTGCACCTAGAAGTTTGGTGGCCTTGAGAGATGGTTGTTATATTTGTCAACAATGGATATATGGCAGGTTTCAAACAGCAATTTTAACTGAATTTAACATTATTTTCTCTGTTTTATGGCCACATAACATGAGGAATGTACCATATTGTAAATGTTTTAACAAAAGTACTGTCGTCAGTAATTTTGGGACAAAGAGCTCAATTTTAGACAGATTCCCTTACTTTAAGGACCACAATGTACAAGTATAATTCTTCCTTAGAACAACAGCAATATCAGCACATAAACTCTTAAACAAATACAAATAATTTGGAGTTGAAATTATTGTTTTTTTAAGTGAGACAGTATAACGCTAAAAAATGGCCGTTTTAGGGGTATAAAAAACAACATATCTCCAAAACTACAGATGTTAGCAACTTGAAATTTGCGGGAAAGCAAGATTTCTATGTCCTTCTTTGGAAAAAGTATATAATAAGTCTTTATGACATACTCAATTTCTGTTTTATGAGTATAACATGAAAAAAATAAAATCAGCACCAATACCGTGTTTTAGCCGTATGTACATCATTTTTATGCCCCCAAAGCTAGGCTTTGGCGGCATATAGTGATCGCACCGTGCGTGTGTGGGTGGGTGTGTGTGTGTGTGGGTGTGTGGGTGGGTGGGTGTGTGGGTGGGTGGGTGGGTGTGTGTGTGTGTGGGTGTGTGTACATTTTGTCCGGAGTATATTTCCTTTGTCACATCAGCTACGGATACCAAATTTGGTGTGTGAGTTCATCTTGGGATGGGGGAGTGTCGCGTACCATTTTCATGTCACTGTGACCTTGACCTTGACCTTTGACCTTGATTTTACAAAAAGCTTGTCCGGAGCATATCTCCTTTACCTTACCAGCTACAGATTCCAAATTTGCTGTGTGAGTTCATCTTGGGATGGCGGAGTCAGGGTTCCCACGGACAGGGAAAAGTCAGGGAAAAAAGATTTTTTTTCAAGGTCAGGGAAAAGTCGGGGAATTTTTTAATTGGTCAGGGAAATTTGAAATTTGGCAAAAGTCAGGAAAAAGTCAGGGAATTTTGGAACCAAAGGATGAGAGCTGAGGAAATATGTCAAAAAGGAGAAAGAATGAAAATAAAAGGCTAAGGCAGTTTCTTCAATTTTGACTAAACCAAACATCTTTATACATAAATACTTGAATTGATCTGATCTAATATTTTGACCATTAAGGGCCTTTTTCAAAGATTATCATGTCAAAATACACGTCACATTTTTGTTACATGCATTCAGCCATAAAATTAAAGAGAACATCTTTATACATCTTTGATTAGCTTTGTATATTTCACATCCAAATTTTATAGTATATCTGTCATGAAATCTGTTAAAACAAAATCATTGGAGAATTCTGGCACCTCTGCAAGACTCCAGCATCCATTTTGACAGCAGTGCTAGAATAGGGCAGCAATGCTAGATATTGGACAGTCTACTGTAGTGTCTTCACTTGTTAGGACAGGCTGGGCAGCGGTGCTAGATATTCGACATTCTACTGTACTGTCTTCACTTGTAAGGGCAGCAATATTTGGTCTGCTATTATGAAAACAGTGAAAATGTAGACCCTTTTCTGGCATCTACATAGACCCATTAAAAGGACCTATTTTTCCCAATTTGGGAAAAACATCCCAAGTGATGCAAAATTTTGATTAAATTGCAAAACAAGAGGGCCTGAAAGGCCCTGATATCGCTCACCAGAAAATCAGAGGAGAATATTTTCAAAGTTTTCACCATGTGTTTCTATAGAAAACTAGCCAGCCCTGGGGCAGGGCCAATTTTGACCCCATTTTAATAGCATGCTGTATCAGTGTCTTACAGACTGTATGACGTACTATTTTAAAATTCAGCTTACACAGAAAAACTGAAAGATTAACCATTTCTACCATAGATACACATTTTATCACCTTTGCAAACAGAATAGACCCATATCAGGCAGCTCCTGTAGGAGCTGCCTGATCAGGGTCTACTCTGTTTGCTTAGAAAAATATCATAAATCTGAGTTTTTACTGTAGTCTACTGCCAAAATATTTCTTAACTTTGCTTTAAAAAAATAAAATTTTACTTAATTATATATTCATAGTACATGGAGTCTCTAATAAAAAATCATGGAGGAAAGGGTTAAGAGAGGTAGAAAATATTCAAGATACTTTATACTTTGAGTGCATATTAGGACATGTTTGGCATTCTGCATGTAACATTCAATATTGAGCAATTAAAAATGAAAAAGTCAGAAACATTTTTTTTAAAATGATCAAAACACTGCTGCTGTATATATAGTTGTCATAAAGAGAGAGGTGGTAAGGATTGGCTGATGGGGAGGACGGAGGCCAACATTTATTGATCATGCTCATAGATGACCAATTAAACTTAATCTGTTAACATGGGGTCAGGGAAAATTGAAATTCGGTCAGGGAAAAGTCAGTGAAAAGTCAGGGAATTTTATATTTTCTGTTTTGTGGGAACCCTGGGAGTGTCGCGTACCATTTCCAGGTCACTGTGACCTTGACCATGACCTTTGACCTTGATTTTAAAAAAAGCTTATGCCTTACCAGCTACAAAAAGCTTGTCCGGAGTATATCTCCTATACCTTACCAGCTAAGGATTCCAAATTTGGTGTGTGAGTTCATCTTGGGATGGAGGAGTGTTGCGTACCATTTTCAGATCACTGTGACCTTGACCATGACCTTTGACCGATTTTACAAAAAGCTTGTCCGGAGCATATCTCCTTTACCTTACCAGCTACAGATTCCAAATTTGCTGTGTGAGTTCATCTTGGGATGGCGGAGTGTCGCGTACCATTTCCAGGTCACTGTGACCTTGACCTTGACCTTTGACCTCGATTTTAAAAACCGCTTATACCTTACCAGCTACAAAAAGCTTGTCCGGAGTATATCTCCTATTCCTTACCAGCTAAGGATTCCAAATTTGGTGGGTGAGTTCATCTTGGGATGGAGGAGTGTCTCGTACCATTTTCAGATCACTGTGACCTTGACCATGACCTTTGACCGATTTTACAAAAAGCTTGTCCGGAGCATATCTCCTTTACCTTACCAGCTACAGATTCCAAATTTGCTGTGTGAGTTCATCTTGGGATGGCGGAGTGTCGCGTACCATTTCCAGGTCACTGTGACCTTGACCTTGACCTTTGACCTCGATTTTAAAAACCGCTTATACCTTACCAGCTACAAAAAGCTTGTCCGGAGTATATCTCCTATTCCTTACCAGCTAAGGATTCCAAATTTGGTGTGTGAGTTCATCTTGGGATGGAGGAGTGTCTCGTACCATTTTCAGATCACTGTGACCTTGACCATGACCTTTGACCGATTTTACAAAAAGCTTGTCCGGAGCATATCTCCTTTACCTTACCAGCTACAGATTCCAAATTTGGTGTGTGAGTTCATCTTGGGATGGCGGAGTGTCATGTACCATTTCAAGGTCACTATGACCTTAACCTTGACCTTGACCGATTTTACAAAAAGCTTGTCCAGAGCATATCTCTTATACCTTACCAGATACGGATTCCAAATTTGGTGTTGTCCGGAGCATATCTCCTTTACCTTACCAGCTACAGATTCCAAATTTGCTGTGTGAGTTCATCTTGGGATGGCGGAGTGTCGCGTACCATTTCCAGGTCACTGTGACCTTGACCATGACCTTTGACCTCGATTTTAAAAAAAGCTTATGCCTTACCAGCTACAAAAAGCTTGTCCGGAGTATATCTCCTATACCTTACCAGCTAAGGATTCCAAATTTGGTGTGTGAGTTCATCTTGGGATGGAGGAGTGTTGCGTACCATTTTCAGATCACTGTGACCTTGACCATGACCTTTGACCGATTTTACAAAAAGCTTGTCCGGAGCATATCTCCTTTACCTTACCAGCTACAGATTCCAAATTTGCTGTGTGAGTTCATCTTGGGATGGCGGAGTGTCGCGTACCATTTCCAGGTCACTGTGACCTTGACCTTGACCTTTGACCTCAATTTTAAAAACCGCTTATACCTTACCAGCTACAAAAAGCTTGTCCGGAGTATATCTCCTATTCCTTACCAGCTAAGGATTCCAAATTTGGTGTGTGAGTTCATCTTGGGATGGAGGAGTGTCTCGTACCATTTTCAGATCACTGTGACCTTGACCATGACCTTTGACCGATTTTACAAAAAGCTTGTCCGGAGCATATCTCCTTTACCTTACCAGCTACAGATTCCAAATTTGGTGTGTGAGTTCATCTTGGGATGGCGGAGTGTCATGTACCATTTCCAGGTCACTATGACCTTAACCTTGACCTTGACCTTGACCGATTTTACAAAAAGCTTGTCCGGAGCATATCTCTTATACCTTACCAGATACGGATTCCAAATTTGGTGTGTGAGATCACCTTCAGATGGCGGAGTGTCACGTACCATTTTCAGGTCACTGTGACCTTGACCTTGACCTTCGACCTCAATGTTACAAAAAAGGTTGTCCAGAGAATATCTCCTATACCTTACCAGCTACGGATTCCAAATTTAATGTGTGAGTTTATCTTGGGATGACGGTGTGTCGCGTACCATTTTCAGGTCACTGTGACCTTGACCTTTGACCTAGATTTTACACAAAGCTTGTCCGGAGCATTTTTCCTATACCTTACCAGCTACGGATTCCAAATTTGATTTGTGAGTTCATCTTGGGATGGCGGAGAGTCGTGTACCATTTTCAGATCACTGACCTTGACCTTGACCTTTGACCTCAATTTTACAGCATATCTTCTATATCTTACCAGATACAAAAAGCTTGTCCAGAGCATATCTCCTATACCTTAAACGTTGACAATCAACCCAGGGTCCTTTTTAACGTTGAGAATGACTTAGGGTCCTTTTTAACTAAGTTTTGACGCTTGGCTCTTTTCTTAGCTATCATAATCCAAAGGTTCTGTTTCTAATGTTAAGAACTGACTCCTGTGTCATTTTTAACAGCATCAAAATTTCATGTTACACCTGCATTACATTGTATTGTTTTTCCGCCAAAATGCATTTCGGTGTCAAACACTTTGGGGGCATTTGTCACCCGTGACGACTCTCTTGTTTATATGAATATTCACTAAGTACTTGAAGGGTTAAGATATAAATACAATGATTCCATATTCTAGCCATTGCATTAAACCTTTAATTCATCAATATTCATATAAGAAATAATGACCTCATTAGTATTTATTTGATTATGTTTTATAATGGCAGGTGGCCATGACAGAAACTGTAGAATCAGATCTGTATTATTCTATCTGTAAACAGAGCTGACCCTCGAACAGGAGCCATCTGTTTTGAGTCTTCTTTTGTTTGCAAATTCATTGGAAGACTTATCTATAACATAAAGGGTTAGAAAGATAAAGATGGTACCTTAAAAGATTTTACTCAATTAACCCATTCCCACTTAGGCTATTTTTAGACCTAACCTCTTTGAAAAAGTCTACCCAAAAGGAGCATTTACTAGAGAAAAGAAAACATTTAGAATTGTGTAGTATTGAAACCATTCTGATAAATAGAGCATTTGCTCCTATGGAGCAAATGCTCTATTTATCAGAATGGTTTCAAAAAGTGCCTTTTACAGAGGCGTCAAATGGCGTCAATATGCGGGAATGGGTTAATGCTACTTTTTTTATGACAATGAATATATAGCAATAAACTTTGAATGTCAAAGGAATGTCACCTTGTTGTGCATGCCGGCTTCTAGCTATTACAGTTACCTTTTCAGTTCTGCATACTTTCCAGGACAATATAAATATCAGGTGGAGCAATGGCTGTATTTTCTGCTTTCAGTCATGGAAGTACAGACGATGAACTAACAGCCAAGATGAAAACACAGATGAGAAAAATACAAAGTAAGTACAAAAATGTACTATTTTGAAATAAGACTTATCTGAAAGCACTGCTATTGGATAATTATGAACATTCATTGTAACATTCTACCGGATGAATTTTCATGTAAGAAGTAATGACAGACATCATGAATAATTATAAGCTGAATTTTTATAAATGCATATGAACACAGGATTTTTTGGTATTGATAGCAACTGTATAATCAGGGTCCATGCTTATAAAGCTTTTTAGTTGAGTCTGGGTTTGTTCTCAAGCTTTTGATTTGTCAGATTTTAGCCAAAGGCTCAACTCTGACCAATCAAAAACTTGAGAACGAACTCAGACTCAACTAAAAAGTTTTATAAGCAAGAACACAGGAGTTTCATAAGCAAGAACACAGGCCTATCGTATGACATTAGCAAATAAATCAGACCCTGATCAGACAGCTACTACAGGAGCCATCTGATCTGGGTCTACTCTGTACTAAAAGTTTGAAAAGGTGTCTCTATAATGGAAAGGATTAGTGTATATAGACAAGTCATTGTTCTGTAATCTTTATCCTTTTCCATTGGAACATTAAGAGGTATCATGTTGCTATATTCCTGGACTGTCTGTACTTGTAGCTGTTTTTCCATGTGACAGTGGCATCCAATCATGAAAAGTTTGAAAGTGTTGCTTTATATATAAAGGGGTACTATGATAAGTGTTTGTGATGGTTACCTATCCACTAAATTTAACCCTTAACCCATTCCTGCATATTGATGCCTTTTGACACTTCTGTAAAAGTCACTTTGTAAAACCATTGTGATAAATAGAGCATTTGCTCCTGTGGAGCAAATGCTCTATTTATCACAATGGTTTCAAAACAACGTAATTCTGAAAACTTCCTTTTCTCTAGTTAATCCTTTTTGGTAGATTTAATCAAGGAGGTTACATTGTAGGTATGAAAATAGCCTAAGTGGGAATGGGTTTAACTGACAGAAAACCTTTTCATGCCTTTCCAAACAGAGGAGACCCAGCTTAGATGGCTCCAAAAGGAACCATCTGTTCATCGTCTGCTCTGTTTGCCTATGGAAATATATAGATCCGATTCAACAGTTTCCACCAGGGCCAAACATTCTGTGCTCATATATATCAGATAAGCTTATTAATATTCATGATGTAGTTATTTCTTACATGAATATTCAAGAGGTAATGGGTTATTTAGAGTTGTAACACTTTTCCAAGTGTAACACTCTGCGTGTAATTTTAACCCTTTACTCCATGAATATATGTAAGAAATAATGACAGCATCAATGGTAATTACATGTAGATTGTTATAACAGCACATGGACACAGGAATTGGTGGCAATGGAAGAAACTGTAGAATTATATCTATATTATATCATAAGCAAACAGAGCAGACCTAGATCGGACATCTAGAGGAGCCATCTGATCTAGGTCTACTCTGTTTTCAAAGGCATAGAAAGCATATTTATTTATAGTGTAAAGAGGTTAACGTCCATGGCCTGTGGCTTCAAATTTGTTCATGATCAACACTTTGAAAGCTGAATATTAAAAGTGGATAGCTTATCCTAGTTTAAGAGTCCATTCAGTAAGACTTGATTAGTTTGCTAGAGGATTTTAATTGACAAGTAAAGCAGACCATGATCAAATCACTCCTCTAGGAGCCCTCTGATCTTTTTCTACGCTGTTGGCAAATGTCAGTGCACTTCAATGGGTTAACTCTTGCCATATAGCTGTGTAAATAATCTTACGTGTTGTATCAATATTTCCTTAAACAAATATTTGGCAATGAACTAAGTTAACATTTTTCCTAATAGAAATGTCTTTGTAAACTGAGTAGACCCAGATCAGACAGGATCAGGGTCTGCTCTGCTTGCTTATGACATAAATATGATTCTACAGTTTATGCTATGGTAAATTTTTCTACAATTCATGATACATGTACCAGTATAAAACCTCTGCTAATTAACTCTTTCCCTGTTCTATGTTTATTTCAAATTTCAATACCTATTGAATATTCATGAATAAAGTAGTTATAATGAAATATGGAAGGTGAAGCTTTTTAACCATTTTAGAAAGTAAATAAACAGATCTTTCAAATTCCATCAGCAAACAGAGCAGACCCTGATCAGACGGCTCCTCCAGGAGCCGTCTGATCTGGGTCTTCTCTGTTTGCAAATGCAGGAAAACATGTTTATATCAGGGAAAGGGTTAATATTCATGAGGTCATCATTTTTTTAACCAAAACATTATCAGTTAAAGAATTGAAATGAAACCTGTTACCAGATATGTACTTTATAAGGCTTTATGGAAATGTTATGAACCTTAGATATCAATCTTTACTCTGTTTAGCCTTTTATTTCATAGATATGCCTCTATAAACAGAGGAGACCCAGATCAGATAGTTATGTCTCCCCCATTTATTCGGAGATATATTGTTTTTGCCAGAGTTGTCTGTCTGTCCATCCGTCCGTCCGTCCGCACTCACCAAAGGGTAGTTGTGTGACTTTTTCTAACTAGTCACACAAGTAAAATCATGAACCTGGCCAACTCTTGTGACATTAACCTGGCCATTTCTTGTGACATTAACCTGGCCAGTTGTGGGACATAGGGTTAGGGTTAGGGTTAGCTTCCAGATCATTCTATTTCAAAGTTAGAGCCAAAAATAGTTTTACTTGTGGGACTAGTCCCACAAGAAAAGATCAAAGGAAAGAGTCACACAACTACCCATTTGTTAGGATGTCCATCTGTCCGTCCGTCCGTCCGTCCGTCTGTCCGTCACAAACTTGTGTCGCGCGTATCTCTGAAACCAGTTGGGCTAGAGTCACCAAACTTCACAAGAATGTTCACCAGCATGAGTTGTTGTGCACCTGGGTTTTTTGAATTGTCTCCCCCTGATAATTTTGTGAGTTATTGCCCCTGATGACTTAAAATTAGAAAAACTTTGTGTCGCGCGTATCTCTGAAACCGCTGGTACTAGAGTCACCAAACTTCACAGGAATGTTCACCAGCATGAGTTGTTGTGCACCTATGGTTTTTCAATTGTCTCCCCCTGATAATTCTTGAGTTATTGCCCCTGATATGAATACTTAAATTTATACAAACTTTGTGTTGCGCGTATCTCTGAAACCAGTAGGGCTAGAGCCACCAAACTTCACAGGATTGTTCACAAGCATGAGTTGTTTTGCTCTTGGTTTTTTTAAATTGTCTCCCCCTGTTAACTTTGGAGTTACTGCCCCTGATGACTTAAAATTAGGCAAACTTTACTTAGTGTCGTGCATATCTCTGAAACCACTAGGGCTAGAGTCACCAAACTTCACAGGAATGTCGACCAGCATGAGTTGTTGTACAACTGGGATTTTTGAATTGTCTTCCCTTGATAACTTTGGAGTTATTTCCCCTGATATGATTACATAAAATTAGAGAAACTTTGTGTCATGCATATCTTTAAAACCACTAGGGCTAGAGTCACCAAACTTCACAGGAATGTTCACCAGCATGAGTTGTTGTGCACCTGGGTTTTTTAATCGTCTCCCCCTGATAATTCTTGAGTTACTGCCCCTGATATGTTAACTTAAAATTAGATCAACTTTGTGTTGCACATATCTCTGAAACCAGTAGGGCTAGAGTCACCAAACTTCACAGGAATGTTCACCAGCATGAGTTTTTGTGCATCTGGGTTTTTTAATTGTCTCCCCTGATAACTTTGGAGTTACTGCCCCTTATGACTTAAATAAGAGAAACTTTACTTTGTGTCACATGTATCTCTGAAACCACTAGTACTAGAGTCACCAAACTTCACAAGAATGTTGACTAGCATGTGTTTTTGTGTACCTGGGGCTTTTGAATTGTCTCCCCCTGACAATGTTGGAGTTATTGCCCCTGATGACTTAAACATTAGACCCTGTTAAGTTTGGAGTTACAGACATTACACTTGTGTATTGGAAAGAGGATGGGAGGGGGAGACATCTGTTTTTGTGACAAAAACAAACCTCTAGTTCCTATAGCTGTTATAGGAGCCATCTGATCAGAGCCTGCTGTTTTTGTTTATGGAATTAACACTTCGCTTGCTATTCGCGTCAATATACCTACCTGTAAATAATGAAGACCCAGATGAGACAGCTCCTGCAGGAGCTGTCTCATCAGGGTCTGCACTATTTACAAGTTGATTGTGCAACCAGCTTACTACATAGCAGTGATTGCACAGCGAAATACTTGTACACAGTGCAGAAATATGTAATTATACTACAGGGAATGGGTAAAGGAGGAGAAATGTATTTTAAAATCTAGTAACCGAAGGGTTAACATAGATCTGATTTTAGTTTCTTCCATCTTCCCATCTTCATACGTCTGTATAAAACCATTTAATTAACCCTTTGCCTGTCCTATTTTTATTCAAAATTTCATTACCTACTGAATATTAATGGGCAAAATAGGTATAATCACAGGGGTCTGGACCGCTTCAGGGGGTCTATATGTACTATATAATAACAAGGGTTCCAACTAGCAGAACGGATATCCGTGTACCACGAGTACAAATATGACTAACTCTTACAATTTAAATGACAATTTCGTAATTCTTTCGGCTATTGAAAGCCAATATATTTTTCTATCAAATAAATATAATCTTAAAACGGTAACTTATGAACAAGTATCAATCCAACAATGATTTTCTCAAAATTTCACGTGTTTTTAGGACCATTGACAAACATTCGTTCACTCCGGTTTCACTATATCACAGCAATAATCTGGCAATTTGCAGTTCAAAAAATGGTGTGAGTCAATAAAACGAATCAATTCTAACACCCACCTACAATTATTTAGTCCCCAGCATCAAAAGAATGATGTAAAACTAGCGAGTTTTGTCAGTTTGCTTCAAATCGTCGAGGAAGGAGCCATTGTACGTGACGTCACGGATTTTCCAACTTTTCCTTCGCTCATCCAATGAAATGGCTCCATTCAAATTTGTTGAAATATGGCAGCATCCGAAATAGAAACATAACGACAGACGGAAAGGCCGCTGTTGCTAGTTGCTTATTTATTAAGAGGACACAACACATGGAGATTGGTGATATAATTGGGTTGTTTTATTGAACCACGCCATCTTTTGAACTGAAAATCGCCAGGTTATGGCGGTGATATAGTGAAACCGGGGTGAACGAACGTTTGTCAATGACCCAGAAAACACGTGAAATTTTGAGAAAATCGTTGCTGGATTGATAATTGCGCGTAAGGTACCATTATAAGATTATATTTATTTGATAGTAAAATATATTTGCTTTCAATAGCCGAAAGAATTACAAAATCATCATTGAAATTGCAAGAGTTACATTCATATTTGTACTTGTGGTACACGGATGTCCGTTCTGCTAGTTGGAGCCCTTGTTATTATATAGTACATATAGACCCCAATGAAGTGGTCCAGACCCCTGTGGGTATAATGAAATATCAAAGGTGGAACATTGTAGCCATTTTAGAAAGCAAAGAAACAGATCTATCAAATTCTATTAGCAAACAGAGCAGACCCTGATCAGACGGCTCCTAGAGGAGCCCTCTGATCTGGGTTTACTCTGTTTGCAAATGCGTAAAAACACGTTTATATGAGGGAAAAGGTGAACTCTTTGCATGCAATCAATTTAGATCCAGATGAGATGCCAAGTAGCTTTTCTTTTTAGGTTTAGGGTTACCGGTTAGAACCAAGAAAGAAAATAACAGAAAATTGTTGTGTAGTTTATACCATGTTAGTGATATATATATAATTTAAAACTGTTTCTTTTTAGGTTTGAAAAAGAAGATCAAGAACTTTGAAGAAGGCTTTGAGCATGAACATGGATATAAGGTAAAATAAAAGTGATGAAGCATTGCTAACCCTTTCCCTAGTTAACCCTTTCCTCCATAAGCTATTTTTAGACCCAACCTCTTTGAATGAATCTACCCAAATTATGTAGTTTGAAACTAGAGCATTTGCTCCCATAGGAGCAAATGCTCTATTTATCACAATGGTTTCAAGAGTGGTTATCACAGAGGCGTAGAAAGGCGTATTTATGGAGGAAATGGTTAACATTTAATTTTATGCATGAATTGATCAGTTTGTGAATATTCATTAACTTATATTTTTTTAATGTAGTATTTTCTTGGGAATGTTTTGATTAGACAAAAAAGTAGGACCAGATCTATATAATTCAATAAGGAAACTAGGCAGACAGCTTCTACAGGAACAGTTTGATCTGGATCTACACTGTCTGCAAAGACGTGAAAAGATATTAGGGAAAAGGTTATATGTGCTATGCATGGCATTGAGTTCTAAACCTTTTACTCAATTGAGATGCCCTTTTGACACCTTTGAAAACTAAGTAGTCTCAGATCAGATAGTTGATCAATGATCAATGATCAGGGTCCTCTCTGTTTGCTTATAGAGTATAGTGTGCCATTATTGTAATATTTACAAGGTAAAGGGTAAATCAGGATACAGTTGATATTGGTGTAACAGTAGTCCATTACTTAATGAATATTCATATAAGAAGAAATGGCTTATTATAAATATACATGATTAATTTACTGAATTTTCATAATCATTTACAAACACAGGAATATTTTGGGCATGGTAAAAACTGTAGAATCAGATCAGTTTTATTCTTTAACTTAAGCCAACAGAGCAGATTCTATGTGATCTGTCAGATTAACCCATTCCCTTATAGGATATTTTTAGATCCAACCGTTTTGAATAAATCTACTGGAAAGGAACATTGACTAGAGAAAAGGCATATTTTAGAAGTTTGTAGTTTGAAACCATTGTGATAAATAGAGCATGTGCTGCTATAGAAGCAAATGCTCTATTTATCACAATGGTTTCAACAGGTGACTTTACAGAGGTGTAGAAAGGCGTATTTATGGAAGAAAGGGTTTAAATATGCATCTTTATCATGTATTTCAGTACTTCTTGTTCTGAAAATTGAATACCGCTTAAGCCGGTGCTAGGGGGCATGAGCTGTGTTGCACTTTCAATTACTGCTCATGAACAGACTCAATAAAACCGAGTCTGCAATTTTCTCTTTTTGTGTTGCAATATTTGCTTTCGGGGGATCATCACCCTTCAGAATTTATAATCTTCACAACAGCAGGTGTTAAGTGCTTGTGTTGCGGCCGTAAAACGTCGCCCCGTACTTCATTCTCAGTGTTGTTATACCTTCTGATCCTTCGAGATCATGTATTTCAGTACTTCTTGTTCTGAAAATTGAATACCGCTTAAGTCGGTGCTAGGGGGCGTGAGCAGTGTTGCACTTTCAAGTACTGCTCATGAACAGACTCAATAAAACCGAGTCTGCAATTTTCTCTTTTTGTGTTGCAATATTTGCTTTCGGGGGATCACCACCCTTCAGAATTTATCAAGAGAAGGGGATAACAGATTTAGAGAAACATTTGAGATATGAACAATAAACAATCAGAGAGCCTAACTAAAACAATAATTAAGTAATCAGGATACTTTCGCGAGCAAGTCTGAAATTGAAAAGGTTATAAGAAAGGAAATCAATCTTGAGTTCGTCAGTTTAAATTATTTACTCATCAAATATCTTAAGTGATAAAAAACCAGATATTTACATTTTAGTTAACCCTTTGCCTGATTGAGATGTCTTTTCATGCCTTTGCAAATAGAGAAGATCCAGATCAGATGGCTCCTGCAGGAGCTATCTGATTAGGGTCTGCTCTGTTTGTGTATGTACTTATATAGGTCTGATTCAAAAAGTCCTGTGTTTATGTATGATTATAAAAATATTTATGAGATAAAGTAGGTAATAGTTTTCTTAATGTTTATCCTTGCTATACTTAATGACATTGTTCTTGATTATATGTTTTTATGTTTCAGCCTTCTCACTCAGAGAAAGCATCAAAACCAGAAATCAAGAAGTTTTTGGTGGAACTAAGCAGAGCCAGAAAGGAAGCCAAAAGTAAGTACCAATTATTTGCCTGTTACCAAGTTGATGTTACTGTCAAAATTTAGAGGAAAACTTTGATGATTACGATTTTTCCTGCATTAACCCATTCCCACATATTGACGCCTTTTTGACGCCTCTGTAAAAGTCACTATATGAAACCATTCCGATAAATGGAGCATTTGCTCCTATGGAGCAAATCGAGGGCTTGGTGCAAAACTATTCTAACTCCTTCACTAAAGTGAAGGAGTTAGAATAGTTTTCCACCAAGCCCTCGAAATGCTCTATTTATCAGAATGGTTTCAATACTACACAATTCTAAATATTTTCTTTTCTTAAGTAAATGCTCCTTTAGGGTAGACTTTTTCAAAGAGTTTAGGTCTAAAAATAACCTAAGTGGGAATGGGATAACTCCTTACCTCATGAATAGTGAATGAATGAAAGACTTCATTTAACGAGGGTAGCTCAGTTAGGGTTAATGACTAATCTACCTTGACGCCCTCAAACAAAAGCATTTCATACAAAACAGTTAAACACAGATATGTTAGAAATATTAATTAGCTCAATATTTATTATGGCATCATGAAAAAGGGAATTTTTTACGGTAGAAAACTGCAAAATCAGATCTATATTATTTCATGAGCAAAGAGAGAAGACCCTGATCAGATGGCTCCACAGGTTTCAAGAGTCTCTATAGGGTAAAAGGTTAAACAATGTTCATTTCTGTGACTCATTAAGGTCAATGGTTGCTAGTGTTAACTCATTACTCCATGAGGTTATTCATACAAAAAATAATGGTCTCATGAATATCAATTAGATTAATTGTTAAAATAGCTTATGGACACCGGAACTTTTGGCCATATCAGAAACTAGAATCATATCTGCCTTATATTACTTGCAAATATGGGTCTACTCAGTTTGCAAAGGCATAGAAAGGCGTATTTGTGGAGTAAAGGGTTAAACACTGTTTTTATTTTGTATTGCTGAATCATTTCATGGACAAAGTTTTCTCCCTTTTTATCAGAACTGAAAGAGGGCAGGCTGAGATGGGAAGCAGATCACGGCACGGGAGTGGGGCATCATCCACGGGGGAGAGAACTGACCCCCCTGACCTCCCACCCACCATGTCATATACACTAGACGTCATCCTGAAAAGATTGAAGGAGAAAAGAAAAGAGACTTTCAGACCAGAAGATATAGAGGTAATCTGTCTCTCAGAGATTATGTTTGATTTGGATGGGAGCAAATTTCTGATGTTAGGTATATTGATGTTAGAATTCAGCTGCCTCTGGACTTAGAGAAATTATCCTAAATTCAAAGCTCTCGAGTCTATGAACTTGCTGCTGTTTAGATCCAGGTAAGGCATCAGGTGTTAAGATCCAGGTGAGGCACCAGGTATTTAGATCCAGGTGAGGCACCAGGTATTTAGATCCAGGTGAGGCACCAGGTATTTAGATCCAGGTGAGCCATCAGGTATTTAGATCCAGGTGAGGCACCAGGTATTTAGATCCAGGTGAGGCACCAGGTATTTAGATCCAGGTGAGGCACCAGGTATTTAGATCCAGGTGAGGCACCAGGTATTTAGATCCAGGTGAGGCACCAGGTATTTAGATCCAGGTGAGGCACCAGGTATTTAGATCCAGGTGAGGCACCAGGTATTTAGATCCAGGTGAGGCACCAGGTATTTAGATCCAGGTGAGGCACCAGGTATTTAGATCCAGGTGAGGCACCAGGTATTTAGATCCAGGTGAGGCACCAGGTATTTAGATCCAGGTGAGGCACCAGGTATTTAGATCCAGGTGAGGCACCAGGTATTTAGATCCAGGTGAGGCACCAGGTATTTAGATCCAGGTGAGGCACCAGGTATTTAGATCCAGGTGAGGCACCAGGTATTTAGATCCAGGTGAGGCACCAGGTATTTAGATCCAGGTGAGGCACCAGGTATTTAGATCCAGGTGAGGCACCAGGTATTTAGATCCAGGTGAGGCACCAGGTATTTAGATCCAGGTGAGGCACCAGGTATTTAGATCCAGGTGAGGCACCAGGTATTTAGATCCAGGTGAGGCACCAGGTATTTAGATCCAGGTGAGGCACCAGGTGTTAAGATCCAGGTGAGGCACCAGGTGTTTCCTAAACTTTAGCCTGCTGAGCAAACTATTTTACCACTAATTTTCACCCACTACAAGCAAACATCAGTTTGTCTACCAAACTGCAATCAAGGTGTCAACCAGTTTGGATCCTGATGAGACTCCTAGTTACTCAAAAACTACAAAGGTAATCGTGGAACCGCTGGCATCAGACTAAAGGTTAATCTCATCTTGGCTGTCTTATGGTTTTCAAAATGTAACTGAAGAAAAGTCTATACTTTGAAGATAAAGCAGAAGCTAATAGTTTCTGTTCTGATGATTATTAATCGGGCTAAGTAAGAATTGTACTTCTTAAGTCTTGTACTTCTTAAGCCTTTAATCCGTGAAATTTCATATAAATAATAATGACAGACAAATATTAATCAGCTGAATGAGACATCATGAATATTAATCAGCTGATTTTTATAATGATGTATGAACGCAGACATTTTTGGCAATAATAAAAGGTGTAGAATCAAATTTATATTATATTATTCCATAAGGAAACAGCGCAAGCCCTGATCAGATGGCTCCAATAGGAGCCGTCTGATCTGGGTCTGCTCTATTTACAAATGTATTAAAAGCAGTATCTATGAAGTAAAGGGTTAAATGAAATTAGTTTTGTGAATTAAAGCCTATGTTGTGACCACTCTTCAGAATTGTCTCAATCTGGTGTAATGCTTTTCTCATCACACTTCTGTAGGCAGGTAATACATGTGTTCGTTCAAAAACTCTTGTAGTTATGTCTTAATGATCACATTGACTGTATGACAGAGATGTTGCTTATATATTTTAACAGTTGATGTCCTCAGACCAAGTACAAGAAGAGAAGCTGTCCATACAAAAAGCCTTGTTGCACTTTGAGGGAATACATGGCCGACCAGTAAGGACAGAGTTTATGAATACAATAGAGCTTGTCCTAAGCAGCCATTCATTTATTATGTCTCCCCCCATATTTATATGGGGGAGACATATTGTTTTCGTGAGAGTTGTCTGTCTGTCCGTCTGTCCGTCTGTCTGTCTGTCCGTCTGTCCGCACTCACCAAAGGGTAGTTGTGTGACTTTTTCTAACTAGTCCCACAAGTAAAATCATTAACCTGGCCATCTCTTGTGACATTAACCTGGCCATTTCTTGTGACATTAACCTGGCCAGTTGTGGGACTTAGGGTTAGGGTTAGCTTCCAGATCATTCTTTTCCAAAGTTAGAGCCAAAAATAGTTTTTCTTGTGGGACTAGTCACACAAGAAAAGATCAAAGGAAAAAGTCACACAACTACCCATCCGTTAGTATGTCCGTCTGTCTGTCACACTTTTTGTCCGGACGATAACTTCAATATGCCTGATGCCAGTTGATTGAAACTTCATATATGGAAAGAGCATAATGAGAGGAAGTGTCATGCACAAGGTCCATAACTCTGGCTTCACTAATATTGGAGTTATTGCCCTTTGTAAAAAAAAATCACACTTTTTTGTCCGGACGATAACTCCTATATGGCTCATGCCATTGGATTGAAACTTCATATATGGAAAGATCATGACGAGAGGAAGTGTCATGCACAAGGTCCATAACTCTGGCTTCGCTAATATTGGAGTTATTGCCCTTTGTAAAAAATATCATAATTTTTTGTCCGGACAATAACTTCAATATGCCTGATGCCAGTTGATTGAAACTTCATATATGGAAAGAGCATAATGAGAGGAACTGTCATGCACAAGGTCCATAACTCTGACTTCACTAATATTGGAGTTATTGCCCTTTGTAAAAAATATCATAATTTTTTGTCCGGACAATAACTTCAATATGCCTGATGCCATTGGATTGAAACTTCATATATGGAAAGATCATAACGAGAGGAAGTGTCATGCACAAGGTCCATAACTCTGGCTTCACTAATATTGGAGTTATTGCCCTTTGTAAAAAAATCACACTTTTTTGTCCGGACAATAACTTCTATATGGCTCATGCCATTGGATTGAAACTTCATATATGGAAAGATCATAACAAGAGGAAGTGTCATGCAGAAGGTCCATAACTCTGGCTTCACTAATATTGGAGTTATTGCCCTTTGTAAAAACAATCACAATTTTTTGTCCAGATGATTACTCCTATGTGACACATGCCATTGGAGTGAAACTTCATACATGGAACGATCATAATAAGAGAAAGTGTCATGCATAAGATCCTTAACTTGAGCTTCAATAAATTTAGAGTTATTGCCCCTTGTACATTTGTTTAATTCTTTCTTGTCTGGATGATAACTCCTACATGGCTCTTGCCATCGTATTGAAACTTCATACATGGAAAGAGCATGATGAGAGAAAGTGTCATGAACAAGGGCCATAATTCTGGCTTCAATACTTTTGGAGTTATTGCCCTTTGTTACATTTTTTGGCCGATCAATAACTCCTGTTCGACTGATGCTATTGGAATGACATTTTATTTTTGGAAAGAACATGATGAAAGTAAGTGTCATGCACAAGGGCCATAAATCTGGTATCAGTATTTTTGGAGTTATTAGCTGTTATCATTTTCTTCTTGAAAAATGTAGTGTGGAAAACGCATAATGAGGGGAAGTATCATTCATCAAGACCATATAACATTTTTAGTGATTTCCCTTTACATATTGTTTTTATTAGAGGGGAGACATCCGTTTTTTTGACAAAAACCTCTAGTTGAACATTGGAGTGCTAAAAGCAGGTGGTTGCTTAATACAGAGCAAAAGTAATGCAGAAAGCTCCTATAAGAGCTTTTTGCACTACTCTTGACCTACATTAAGCTATCACCTGTCTTTCAGAGGCATAATTAGACCTCTTTTTGATGGCAGCTTAAAACAGG
Source organism: Azorinus chamasolen (assembly GCA_963576725.1). Lineage (NCBI taxonomy): Eukaryota > Metazoa > Mollusca > Bivalvia > Cardiida > Solecurtidae > Azorinus > Azorinus chamasolen. The sequence goes on along the minus strand of OY755241.1, from coordinate 77,413,526 downwards.
TTCTACTCTAAATTTATTTCATATCTTTTAAAATCAATGTTTGCCTGCTATAATGAATTGAACATAAGACCGTACACATTGTTAAAAATAATTGTATCATAATGTCTATTGTTTAGCTTGCAACCACACATGCCATTCGCATACTATGTCTCAACAACAACTCCATCACAAATACATTTTTTTTAATCACATGTCATATAAGTATCTAAAACATACCAAAAGATAGTTTTCTGACCCAACCAAAAAAAAAAATCAAAAAAAATCGCGAACACCCTTGCTCTATATAATAAGTAAAAGGTATTCAACTCCTGCCAAAATCTGCTAAAAAATTGATGGGTTCATTCACTGCGATCGTCCTTAAATGCTTATTTGACCACCGATTTCCATAAACTTTGTCTCATTTATCAAAGAAATCATCACTCTTGATGAGCAGTCATCTATTTTTTCTCAGAGTATTAACACACTTTTACAACAAGTCGCCAAAGTGACAACCATCCTCTCTAGGACACAGGTTGAGTCTGAGGTTCCTAATAGAAATACGCTCTAATTCAAGTCGAAACACCATATAACTGGTCTATAAGGCATTGCCCAGTCTTTTATAGCTCTAGGAGCCGTCTGATCTGGGTCTTCTCTGTTTGCAAATGTGTGAAAAGGCATTTATATGAAGGTCTTTAGGAAAGTGTTAAGAGAGTGTTTATTAGGTTATTTATTAGGGAGAATATGGTATGTTATTTCATAAGCAAACAGACTATACCCTTATCAGAAGGCTTCTACAGGAGCTGTCTGATTTAGGTCTACTACTGTTTGCAAAGGCGTCTTTAAAGAGTAAAGGGTTAAGGCCCTTTAAAAAGGCATGGAACTAGAAATCTCAGATAAAATATGTCAGCTGGCATTTACTTATATACTCATTGAAATATCAAAATGTACTGGTAAATAGTTTCATTACAGTGAGTTCATTGTATATGTATCTTTCAGAAATCCAGAGACGAGAAAGATCTGATGCGGCCTTTGTATGATCGGTACAGAACGATAAAGAGGCTTCTATCACGGCAACCTATGTCGGTAAGCTGGAGCAAAATAATCATTTTAACCATTAAACAAGATACTTGAATTGGTGAATGTGGAAAAAGTTTGCAGTTTAAAAGATGATTGTACATGAGTACTTATTTTGAGGACATAATTGTTTGATGAATTCAGTGTTTAGATTTATTAAACCCATTCCCGCATATTGACACCTTTTGACACTTCTGTATTTTCACTATGTGAAACCATTGTGCTAAACAGCATTTGCTCAACAGAAGAAAATGCTCTATGTATCACAATTGTTTCAAAACTACACAATTGTGAAAATTTCCTTTTCTCTAGTTAATGCTCCTTTTTGGTAGATTTAATCAGTGAGGTTGGATCTAAAATAGCCTATGAGGGAACTTGTAAACTGGATTTGGTTGATTAAGAAGGGTCTGCTGTTGAAATTCAGAATAAAATGGATAAGCCTTACCTTGATAATGAGAAGTAGGGTACAGGGCTGGTTCTGTAAAATAATTAAGTTTGAAAATGGTTTTCAACAGATGCCTTTTTTGTGGTTCATTCTTTGGTAGCGTTACATTGAAGGATCACTGAACCGTTGTCTAGCATGCTTTTTGCATCACAATTATGCCACTTGTTATATACATGTTCGTTAAGTGATTATGATATTGTGGTTATTTTGTTGCTGTATGTTTTGTAGCCAAGAGGAAATATTGATCTACCAACAGTTCCAGAGGATCAGCCAATGGATATACATACCAAAATGGTGAGAATACAACTTTTGAGTTCATTAGCGGCCTGTATTATCTTGAGAATTGAATCTGAGAATGTGAGGGGGATTGATCATAAAATAATTTTTTATCTCCATCAATGTTAGAAACTGACATTTGTTACCAAAAATCAAAGAGATTTTCTTTCCATTTCTTGAATACAACACATAATCCAAATGTCAAGCAGTTTTATGTTTTGTCTGAGTCTAAATGTTTTGCACTGATGTTTTAAATTCATCTGAAATTGACTTGCAAATTGTATTATATAGATAATGACATGAAAGATAAAATAATGTAGTGATGTTTTATATACAGAATGTGTAGTGTTAAAGGTTTTTAAATTGTTTTAACCCTTTACTCCATAGATATTCTTTTTAACTCATTTGCAAACAGATTAGACCCAGATCAGACTGTCCCTGTAGGATCTATCTGACCAGAGTCTGCTGCATTTGCTTATGCAATTATATAGATCTGATTCTGCATTTTTTGGCATTGGTAAAAAATCCTGAGTTCATATGTCGTTTTTAAAATTCATCTAATTGATATTCAAATGTCATCATTTTTATACCCCCCATTTGCGGGTACAGTAAAACCCCTCTAAACCGGACTTTAAAGTTGGTATAAATATCGGTCTTGGAGACAGGTGGCAGCTTCATGAAGGGTGAACGTCATGCAGAAAGCTCCTCTAGGAGCTTTCTGCATGACATTCACCCTGCAAGAAGCAGCCACCTGCCTAAAAGTATCTAAAAAAATTTCAACTAGAATTCCGGTTTAGAGGGGTTTTACTGTATATAGTAATTGCATTGTCAGTCCTTCCGTCTGTCCATCCTTCCATCCGCCCCAAATTTCGTGTTCCTTCAATAACTTTTTTTTTCTGTGAATGGATTTGAAAATAACCTGGTACAAATGTTCACACAAAGATGATGTGTCGTGTTCAACTCCCTGGTCTATGGGTCAAAGGTCAAGGTCATCCTTCAGGGTCAAAGGTCGGGCATAGTGTTTCGCAAACACAATTGGAGCCGTCTGATCCGAGTCTGCTCCGTTTGCTTATGCTATAATATAGATCTGATTCAAAAGATTCTGCCTGAACCAAAACATCCTGTGTGCATGTGCCATCATAAAAATTCAGCATACAAGTCTTCATGATGTTATCATTTGTTACTTGAATATTGAACTGGTACTTAAAAGGGTCAAATAATATCTTTTCGCAGAATTCTGGTTCCATGTTTGTTGAGCCAGTCAAGTCTGATCCAATTCGAGTACCGACAGCTGCTGCGGATAATCATGAGGAAGAGGAGGATCATATCCTACCACTGGGAACCATGGAGTTTGCAGTAACACGTGATTTATCAATACTTAAAACTCGCCCTGTATCAGTAGAGGACCAGGGACCCCATTCTCCAAAAGCGCGACGGAAATTAGAGTTGAGGGAAAATATTGAAAACAGAAATACAGACTCAAACCTTCATGAGTTGACAGCGTAAGTAGATATTTTGTTTAAGATTTGATAGTTTTGTGCCTAAACAGTATATGTCCCCAATTTTAACTGGGTTTTCCAAAATCAGTTTATTGAAATGGTGATGTACGTCCGGCAGTTGGTTGTGCAGACGAGTGACTGCCAATCTTGTTTAGCACAACTCCTCTGAAATTGCTCAACAGATTTTCATGAAACCCTGCATGTAGCAAGGACACAGATGTAGATGTGCATATTGTTGGGGATTTCTCCTCCAATTTTTCTGGGAGTTATGTCCCTTTGAACTTAGAAATCACTAGGTCTCTTGACCCTACCCTTGTAAGGGCAACCCCTCTCAAACTCAAAATTTCTTAGAAACTTGTATGTAGCAAGGACACAATATGTAGATGTGTATATTGTCGGAGATTTTTCCTTCTGCATTTTTTTTTTGGATTTATGCCCCTTTGAACTTAGAAATCACTAGTTAAAAGTGAAGGAAAACCCGGTTTGATAGTGTGTTGACATTTCTTGTTTGCTCTTTACTCCATGAATATTTGTTAGAATTAATGTGATCATCAATATTAATTAGAGTATAATAGTGCATCGAAATAGGAAGTCTTTGCCCTCGCAGAAACTGTAGGCTCATATCTATATTATATCATTAAGCAAACAGAGCAGACCCTGATCAGATGACTTCTACAGGAGCCGTCTGATCTGGGACTACTCTGTTTGCAAATGCATAGAAAGGTGTATTTATGGAGTAAAGGGGTAAAGATTAACCCAGATCTTTTATTCTTGTCATTTCATTTGTCACACTTTTTTTCAATCTCTTACACTTTGTCTCACAACAACATTAGAAATAGGCTATAGGTGAACTGCTGGTAGGCACATACTGGTTTTGATATAGTTCCACAAAAAAATACAACGAAGTACATAGATCCATCATGTTTTATTAAATTTACACAAAATGTGCAAACAAATCTTGTATTTCTATTTCTGTTGATGACTTTTCATGTTGTTTCTACTTTTCATGTTGTTTCTAAATAGCAGCAAAAACATCCTTAAAATTCATGTTAAGTTTTTTTATTGTAAAACTTGTGTAATTTGGGTATTATTGATCCCTTCTCTCTGTCAGACCATACCATAGCTACAAAAAACATTTATGGACGGACCATCTAATGGACACATGTCTAGTGTCAATGTTGTTTTTCATGTTATTTGGAAGAGGAAAGGTTATTTATTCCATCCAATATATTTGCATTTTTAGCTCGTCTGTTTCAAAGAAAAGTCAAGCTATTGTGATCACTGGGTTGTAAAAAGTTGGCGTTGTTGGCGTGCAAAAACACTAATGTAGCTCATTGCTCAAAAAGTATAAGAGGTGTCAACATGAAACTTGATAGGTTAGTAGATCTCATTGAAGGGAAGGCCCCTGCATAAGAACCATAACTTTTGGTCCTTTATTAGTCCCCCACCGGTTACCGGTTGGGGGACTATAGGTTTGCTCGATTCCGTCTGTCTGTCCGTCTGTCCGTCCGTCTGTCCGTCCGTCTGTCCGTCCGTCTGTCCGTCTGTCACGCTTCTTGTCCGGGCCATATCTCCTACAAAGTTATGCCAAATTCTTTATAACTTCACACATTGAAGAAGCATGATGAGGGCTAGTGTCATGCACAAGGGTCATAACTCTAGCATCAATATTTTTGGAGTTATTCCCCTTTTACATATTTTTTTGTCCGGACCATAACTCTTTATCTACTGGTTCAATTGATTTGAAACTTCACATATGGAACAATCATGATAAGGGGTAGTGTCATACACAAGGGCCATAACTCTAGCATCAATATTTTTGGAGTTATTCCCCTTTTTTATATTTTCTTGTCAGTCCGTCTGTCACACTTCGTGTCCGGGCAATATCTCCTACAAAGTCAGGCCAAATTCATTATAACTTCACACATTGAAGAAGCATGATGAGGGCTAGTGTCATGCACAAGGGTCATAACTCTAGCATCAATATTTTTGGAGTTATTCCCCTTTTACATATTTTTTTGTCCGGACCATAACTCTTTATCTACTGATTCAATTGATTTGAAACTTCACATATGGAACAATCATGATAAGGGGTAGTGTCATACACAAGGGCCATAACTCTAGCATCAATATTTTTGGAGTTATTCCCCTTTTTCACATTTTCTCCTACAAAGTTAGGCCAAATTCATTATAACTTCACACATTGAAGAAGCATGATCAGGAGTAGTGTCATGCACAAGGGCCATAATTATAGCATCAATATTTTTGGAGTTATTCCCCTTTTTCATATTTTTTTGTCCGGACAATAACTCTTTATCTACTGGTTCAATTGATTTGAAACTTCACATATGGAACACGCATGATGAGGGGTAGTGTCATGCACAAGGGCAATAACTCTAGCATCAATATTTTTGGAGTTACTCCCCTTTTTCATATTTTCTTGTCGGGACAATAACTTTTTATTTACTGATTCAATGTATGAAAGTAGGTACTAATACCATTCAGGTGGTCATGTATATACCATGGTCAACCACACCATGGGTGGGTGGGGTGGGGAGAGTGGATTTTTTTTCAGTCCGGTGGGGGACTTATGTCTTGCATAGCAATACAACATGCCCTTGTTTTTTTAGCTCACCTGAGCTTGCTCAAGTGAGCTATTGTCATGGTGCTCCGTCCGTCGTCCGTCGTCGTGCGTCGTGCGTTGTGCGTCGTGCGTCGTCAACATTTGGCTTGTGAACACTCTAGAGGTCACATTTGTAGCCAAATCTTCATGAAACTTGGTCAGAATGATTGTCTTGAAAAAATCTCGGATGAGTTCGAAAGTGGGTCATGTGGGGTCAAAAACTAGGTCACTAGGTCAAATTATTCAAAATCTTTGTGAACACTCTAGAGGTCACATTTTTAGTCCAATCTTCATGAAACTTAGTCAGAATGATTGTCTTGATAGAAACTTGGATGAGTTTGAAAGTGGGTCACATACGGTTAAAAACTAGGTCACTGGGTCAAATTATTGAAAAACCTTGTGAACAATCTAGAGGTCACATTTTTAGTCCAATCTTGATCAGACTTGCTCAGGATGATATTCTTGATGATATCTCGATCAAGTTCGATCATGGGTGGGGCAGGATTAAAAAGTAGGTCATTAGGTCAAATCTTAAAAAAATCTTGTTTACACTGTAGAAGCCACAATTTCTGCCTAATCTTCATCAAACTTGCTCAGAATGATAACCTTGATGATATCTTGATCGAGTTTGATCATATGTGGGCTTGGGTCAAAAAGTAGGTCACTAGGTCAAATCTTAGAAAAATCTTGTTTACACTCTAGAAGCCACATTTTCTGCCTATTCTTCATCAAACTTGCTCAGAATGATGACCTTGATGATATCTCAATTGAGATCCATCATGGGTGGGCTGGGGTCAAAATGTAGGTCACTAGGTCAAATCTTAGAAAAATCTTGTTTACACCCTAGAGGCCACATTTTCAGCCCAATCTTGATCAAACTTGCTCAGAATGATAACCCTGATGATCTCTCATTTGAGTTCGGTTGTGGGTGGTGTGGGGTGAAAAAGTAGGTCACTAGGTCAAATCTTAGAAAAATCTTGCCTACACTCTAGAAGCCACATTTTCTGCCTAATCTTGATCACGCTTGCTCAGAATGATAATCTTATGCCGTGTGATTCTTGCTCAGAATGATAACCTTATGCCGTGTGATTCTTTAGCCTATTGGAGGGGCTGTATTCGAATAAACTTTTCAAGCTACAATAGTAATGTGTACCTTGTCTGCATAAGCCTTTCAGATTGAATAACTCTCTGCACAATATGGATATTTGCAATGTTATCAAATGAAAATTAGAAATATTAATTTGTTTTCAACACAAGCCTCACCGATAGTCCATAAAATTAGCTCATTTAGGTATTTAACTATATAAGTAGCAAGCTTGCTGTTTATACAGCTAAATATCTAAATGAGCTAGTTTGGATTTGCAATGAAGAGAATTGGCAATCATAGACATGCGGTCAACTTTTCAAGCTACAATAGTAATGTGTACCTTGTCTGCATAAGCCTTTCAGATTGCATAACTCTCTGCACAATATGGATATTTTCAATGTTATCAAATGAAAATTAGAAATATTAATTTGTTTTCAACACAACCCTCACCATTAGTCCATAAAATTAGCTCATTTAGGTATTTAACTATATAAGTAGCAAGCTTGCTGTTTATACAGCTAAATATCTAAATGAGCTAGTTTGGATTTGCAATGAAGAGAATTGGCAATCATAGACATGCGGTCCGAGTTGGAAATGGGCCAAGTTGACCCCCATCCGAAAAGCACAGTAGCAACTCCAACGCTTTCATCACTAGATCATTGAATGAATTATTCACATCTTTTATTGAAATTTTATTTCTGCTCAGTATCTGGTAATAATCTTTGACTGCATGTTTGTGAATATTTCGCTTCTCATTGGTAATGAAATGTATTTGTGCGTGACATAATTTTGATATGTGACAGTCCACAAAATATGAAGTTATTGCCCCATATTCAACTCTACAAATCTTCTGACAAGCTCTTGGTGGAAGTATAAATCACGTTGAGTGATAGGTCTCTTGTTACATCTATCTGATTGTCATATGCAATTAATCTCCATTTTCTTGTATTTCTCGTCCTACAACTATGAATATTGTTAAATCAAAAGAACTGTTTATGTAACAAAACTATGAATGGTTATCCAAGACTTATAGTATGGTTCTTAGTAGAGAAGCCTGTTACTATCATACATTATGTCTCTGTGTACTGACAAAACAGTTTTATATATTTGTATATTTTGTTGGAACAAACCAGCCAGAAATATACTTGTTGATTTGTACATGGTGGAATAATCGTGCAAACATTTAGCAGCTTAAATATTTTTGCAACAATAATGTTAATTTGTACTTACAAAAACTTGTATTGATATTTGCAAATTGATATTGTTTCATAATAACCCTTGTAGGTGAAACAGCTTTCATTTATCAAAAATTTAAACCCAGATGAGGCATCTCTTGTTGAAACTGCCTCACCTAGGTCTACATTTTTTGGAACTGCATATTATTGAATATCCGTTTCTTTTGGATGATTCATTGCACTTTTAAGAACAATCTACAGTCAACTTAGTATCGGGTACTACATTAATTGGAGAGTTAAGCATTAGAAGTGACAGTGTTATTTTACCAAGATGTGCTGGTTGAAAAGTAGTACTTACTACAAAGGCAGGATTAGTTGAGTGTATATTGAAACAAAGTGTATTATAAGCCCAAATTGGCTACCATTTCATTATTTCATTTTCTACACTCATTTGCAATAGGAGCTGCTGTCAGTTGACATGTTTTATCATTCTGCAGAATTCCAGATCACCGCTGATTATACGGAGTATGCCTATTATGAGGCTCCTATAGACTGTCATACGTCCCAGTATTTCAATTAATCGCTGATTTTTTTCTTGAATACTGGATGGGTTTTCTGCAAAATGTTTGTAGAAACACCAAACATTCAATCTGGAGGGTTGACTGTCATCTTAACCCTTACAGTGATATACTTTTTTGCAAACCATGTAGGCCCAGGTCAGAGGACTCCTAATTGAGCCCTTTGATTAGGGTCTGCACTGCTTGCCTCTTAAATCATTTTTGTTAAAATTTCTTTCTTATTAAAAAGGAATTTAAGGAAAACATCTTACATTTTCCATTTGTGAAAAGTAATAATTCAGACAATTAGTATTCAAATTGGGAGTTGTACACAAATGTTTAGCATTGTAAGGGTTAAGGCCATGGGATGAAATATTGTATGCAGTATTTTGTACTTTGTACAGCACACCTGGTATGGATTTAAGGGAACATTCTGAAATAGTCCACCGTTTCTGTAATGTCTGAGAACTAAGCATTGTGTTGTCATTTTAAGCATTCTGTATGTGTACATAATTCATTTTCATGGGAACAATTTTGGAAGAAAATAAATATTGTTCTTGTATGCATCTTTTCCGTTCTTATTCAATCCTTTGGTAGTTTCAAGGTGTCTGTGACATGTATTGACAGCAAAGAGAAACTACACACATTTATATTGTAATTTCTAACCTATTTTTAACATAATTTTGAATAAACTTTAACAAGACATTTACCTAACATTTACGAAGTACATCAGTATGCATGTACAGTAAAACCTGCCTATAATGGCTACCTTAAGATGGTGGTTTGTGGTTGATATAGCCTGGTGTTCTGACACACATTGTGACAATGCAGCAAATGAGTGTTGCAGAAAGCTCATGCAGGAGCTTTCCTCAACACTTGTTTGCTGCATAACGCAAGGTGCTGTGTAAAATTAGTCTGTATTGTGGACTTCTTTTTATTAGCTCACCTGAGCATGCTCAGGGTGAGCTATTGTGATCACTTGAATGTCTGTCGTCCGTCGTCCGTCGTGCGTCAACAATTTTCAACAATCTTCTTCTCTGAAACTACTCGTCAGATTTAAACGATATCTGGCAGGAATAGTCTTTAGGTGGCCCTCTTGCAAGTTTCTAAAATTTATGATGATATCTCAAAAAACATGGCTGCCAGGGGGCGGGGCCACTTTTCTTATATAGTTATATAGAAAACTTTAAAAATCTTCTTCTCTGAAACTACCAATCAGATTTAAACAATATTTGGCAGGAATGGTCTTTAGGTGGCCCTCTTGCAAGTTTCTAAAATTCATGATGATATCTCAAAAAACATGGCCGCCAGGGGGCGGGGCCACTTTCCTTATATAGTTATATAGAAAACTAAAAATCTTCTTCTCTGAAACTACCAATCAGATTTAAACAATATTTGGCAGGAATGGTCTTTAGGTGGCCCTCTTGCAAGTTTTTAAAATTCATTATGATATCTCAAAAAACATGGCCGCCAGGGGGCGGGTCACTTTCCTTATATAGTTATATAGAAAACTTTAAAAATCTTTTTCTCTGAAACTACCAATCAGATTTAAACAATATTTGGCAGGAATGGTCTTTAGGTGGCCCTCTTGCAAGTTTCTAAAATTCATGATGATATCTCAAAAAACATGGCCGCCAGGGGGCGGGGCCACTTTCCTTATATGTTTATATAGAAAACTTAAAAATCTTCTTCTCTGAAACTACCAATCAGATTTGAACGATATCTGGCAGGAATGGTCTTTAGGTGGCCCTCTTGCAAGTTTCTAAAATTCATGATGATATCTAAAAAAACATGGCCGTCAGGGGGCGGGGCCACTTTCCTTATTTATTTATATAGAAAACTTTAAAAACCTTCTTCTCTGAAACTACCAATCAGATTTGAATGATATCTGGCAGGAATGGTCTTTAGGTGGCCCTCTTGCAAGTTTCTAAAATTCTAAAATATGATGATATCTTGTATATTTTCAAATTTTAGAAAAATCTTGTCCATTACTTGTGTGTAACATTGTTGTAACCAACACTTAACAAATGTCAGGTGAGCGCCCCAGGACCCTCAGGGTCCTCTTGTTTTCATTTTTGTTTTAATTTAGCTGGACAAGCACCAATTCAGAAGAGTGTTGACGCTGTTTGTTATTGTTATTATTTGTTATTACATAATCGAAACTTATTTTTTCTTGCAGACCTGAATTAAACGATCAACTTATCAAAGCAAGAAATTCTAAGAAAAGATTGCGGAAAATGTTACGAGATTTTGAAGAAAATTTTACCCGCCGAACTTGAAGGTAAAGAATTTGAAATGCGAATAGCTTTCTTGAGAGTGAAATGCTTGTATGAATAATTGATTTTATAGCACGCAGGCAATTTCAAATTGAGAGGAGTAATTTAGCTGTAAAAATGGTTAAACAAGTCGATGTCAGTTAAATAATGAAACTAGCATCATTCGATGGACAAGGAAAATTAAGTGCAATGTTCTTTTAACCCTTTACTTCATAGAAACGCATTTTCATGCCTTTACAAACAGAGTTGACCTACATCTGACGACTCCTGTAGGAGCCCTCTTGTCAGGGCTCTATTGCTTATTGTATGATATAGGTCTGATTCTACTGTTTCTGCTTGAGCAAAAAATTTGCAGTGTTCATATGCGGTTCTAAAAAAATAATCTAATTAATATTCATGATGTCATTATTTCTAACATAAATATTGAACAGCGAAAGGGTAAATAGAAATCATACATGGGAGAAAATGCTTGAATTAGCTACACATTTTCTGATTTGTTGTAATCAAACTGTTCTATCTTAACCCTTTCTTCCATTAATAAACCTTTCTATGCCTCTGTAAAAGTTACTTCTTGAAACCATTGTGATAAATAGAGCATGTGCTCCTAAGGAGCAAATGCTCTATTTATCACAATGGTTTCACAACTACAAAATTCTAACAGAATTTACTTTTCTCTAGTCAACACTCCTTTTTGGTAGATTTATTCAAAGAGGTCAGATCTAAAATAGCCTATGAAGGAATGGGTTAACAATATCGCCAAGAGAGTACCCATGTCCTATAGGAACAATTTTCTAGTTTCTTACATTAATATTCATGGGGAGGATGCTGTTGAGTAGAACGAATGATTAATATTCATGGAATAAAGGATTAAACCTTCACTCCATAAATACACCTTTCTACTCCATTGCAAACAGAGTAGACCCAGATCAGATGGCTCCTGTAGGAGCCATCTGATCAGGATCTGCTCTGTTTGCTTATGATACAAATTCTGCAGCTTCTGCTATTGCCAAAAAATCATTATAATTCATGATGTCATTATTTCTTACATGAATATTGATGGCATAAAGTGTTCAACCAGTAAGTTTTTGTTTCAGTGTAATTATATATTGATGGTTCTTATTACAGGAAAGTGGGAAGAGAGGACAGAATTCCCATGCAAGCAGAGTATACAGAATATAAGGTGAGAAACTAGCCATAGATATTGTATAATCTTGATCAGAGATAACTTTACAAATAGTCTGAAAATACAAGCAGGAAATAACAGTAATGAACGTAAACCTTTACTATCAGATCTTACTACAGCTGAAAATCAGGTCTCAGTGCTCAAGACTAAGATTTCTGATTTGTTTATAACATTTTGTAATGAACACTTCTACATTATTAATTGTGTGTATTCAATACTAGAGATGAACTATTACCTCCTGTAGTCTCTAGAGACATTGTAAGTGTTTAACCCTTTCCCTGTTCAATATTCATATAAGAAATTATAGCATCATGAATATTTATTAGTTGAAAATGTATAAATGTAAACGTTTCAAGGAATTTTTTGTTTTGACAAAAACTGTAGAATCGGATCTGTATCATGTCAAAAACAAACAAAACGGACACTGATCAACAGCTCTTGTGGTATAGATCTGGATCTACTCTTGTTTGCTAACTAGTGAAAAGGTTTATATGAGGGAAAGGGTTAATATTTATGAATTTAATCTTGATGATTATTTAATTTTTTTTATTATACCCCTGACAAGAATTAAATTACTGAATATTCATATTGCATGAATATTCATCAAGTAAAGAGCTAAGGGCTGTTCCAGGAAAAAAGGCCTGGGGGGGTAGGAACGCCGGCCAAAAATATTGGTACCACCAACCCAATTTTAATTTTTTTACCCCCCTAAACGAGAGAATTAAAATAAGTCAGATACCCACAGCCACTAGATTTATATTTACCTTGCCACCCACCACCAAGAAAACTGAAATTTCTGGTTTAATAGTACTTTCTAGTGATTTTTTACCCCTCAAACTTTAACAAGTTTACTATAAATATGAATATGCTGTTTTATGCATATAGCATTTGCAACTAAATTGTTTTCTGCATGCAAATCATACTGCAGCATATATTGTTATTCTGTTATATGTAATTCGATGACAAAAATTATTTATTGTAAAGTTCCAGTGTTTCCAAAACTCCAGGAGCCTCAGCAGGACCAAAATTTTGGCTGTGTGCAAGATATGGAAGAATTTTCTGTCAATGAGACAACTGATACCATTTGTCAGAAATGCAGTGGAAATAGTCTCCTTTAGATTGAAATCTAATTAAAATACACTAATCTTGATCAGACAGTCTCATTTAGATATAGAATCGATGAAACGTTTTCAAAATCAGTGCCCCTATGTATTTAAAATTTTCGCCGATCTAATCTCTGGGTAACCCACTGTGTGTACACAAGGGTTTAGTATTGTGCTTTAGCCGGGCTGTTTTATTTTTGTGTGGCATTTCCTGCTCGACTGTTTTATTTTACTTTCCTTCTGTTGTCTGTATACAATTCTGTCAGACCAAATGAATGTCTGGTAGGTCCTGAATGTAAAAGTGAATCTGCATGATACTTTGTTGTATCTTGTGCCCAAAGTTTCTGTCAGAATACTGATTGAATTACCATATTTAATGCCCCCCCCCCCCCCCCCCCCCCCCACCCACAAAATTTTAATTCATCGACGTTCCTACCCCCCCAAGGCCTTTTTTCCTGGGATAGCCCTAAGTATACCAAATTGTTTATTAGCTCACCTGGCACAAAGTGCCAAGGTGAGCTATTGGGATGATCCTATGTCCGTCGTGGTGCGTTGTGCGTCGTGCGTACGTGCGGGCGTCAACAATTTACTTAAACATCTTCTTCTCTGGAACTACAAAGCCAAGAGCTTTGATATTTGGAATGTAGTATGATGTAATGGTCCTCTACAAAGATTGTTCAAATTATGTCCCCCGGGCCAAAAATGGCCCCGCCCAAGGGCTTATCAGTTTTTCATAGGAAAATCTTTAAAAATCTTCTTCTCTGAAACTGTAAGGCATAGACCTTTGATATTTGGTATGTAGCATGATCTCATGGTCCTCTACTAAGATTGTTCAAATTATGACCCCTGGGCCAAAAATGGCCCCGCCCCGGGGCTTATCAGTTTTTCATAGGAAAATCTTTAAAAATCTTCTTCTCTGAAACTGTCAGGCATAGACCTTTGGTATTTGGTATGTAGCATGATCTAATGGTCCTCTACTAAGATTGTTCAAATTATGACCCCTGGGCCAAAAATGGCCCCGCCCCAGGGCTTATCAGTTTTTCATAGGAAAATCTTTAAAAATCATCTTCTCTGAAACTGTAAGGCATAGACCTTTGATATTTGGTATGTAGCATGATCTAATGGTCCTCTACTAAGATTGTTCAAATTATGACCCCTGGGCTAAAAATGGCCCCGACCCGGGGCTTATCAGTTTTTCATAGGAAAATCTTTAAAAATCTTCTTCTCTGAAAATGTAAGGCATAGACCTTTGGTATTTAGTATGTAGCATCATCTAATGGTCCTCTACTAAGATTGTTCAAATTATGACCCCCAGGACAAAAATGGCCCCGCCCCGGGGCTTATCAGTTTTTCATAGGAAAATCTTTAAAAATCTTCTCCTCCAGAACTGTAAGGTCTAGGCCCTTGATATTTGGTATGTAGCATCATCTAATGGTTTTCTACCAAGATTATTCAAATTATTACCCCAGGGTCAAAAATGGCCCCGCCCTGGATCTTATCAGTTTTTCATATGAAAAGCTTTAAGAATCTTCTTCTCCAAAACTGTAAGGCAGAGACCTTTAATATTTGGTATGTAGCGCTATCTAATAGTTTTCTACCAAGATTGTTCAAATTATGTCGCCTGGGTTGAAAACTTCCCCGCCCAGGGGCATATCAGTTTTTTATACGCCCACCTAATAAAGGTGGTCGTATATTGTCGTGGCCCTGTCCGTCCGTCCGTTCGTTCGTTCGTTCGTTCGTTCGTCCGTCAACATTTTGTTTGTCCGCTGTTTTCTGGGAAAACTATTTGACAGATATTAATGAAACTTCACACAAATGTTAAATGCATTAAGATCTGAAGCTGAGTTGATTCTGAGGTTCATTTGATTTTTCATTTCAGAGTTATGGCCCTTGTCCTTAAAAAATTTGCAAATAGTTTGTCCGCTGTTTTCTGGGAAAACTGTTTGAGAGATATTAATGAAACTTTACACAAATGTTTAATGCATCAAGATCTGAAGCTGAGTCGATTCTGAGGTTCATTTGATTTGTCGTTTCGGAGTTATGGCCCTTTTACTTAAAAAATAATGCAAATACATGCAAATAGTTTGTCCGCTGTTTTCTGGGAAAACTATTTGAGAGATATTAATGAAACTTCACACAAATGTGTAATGCATCAAGATCTGAAGCTGAGTCGATTCTGAGGTTCATTTGAATTGTCGTTTCAGAGTTATGGCCCTTGTCCTTAAAAAATATGCAAATAGTTTGTCCGCTGTTTTCTGGGAAAACTATTTGAGAGATATTAATGAAACTTCACACAAATATTTACTGCATCAAGATCTGAAACTGAATTGATTCTGAGGATCATTTGATTTTTCGTTTCAGAGTTATGGCCCTTGTCCTTAAAAAATAATGCAAATAGATTGTCCGCTGTTTTCTGGGAAAACTATTTGAGAGATATTCATGAAACTTCACAAAAATGTTTAATGCATCAAGATCTGATGCTGAGTCGATTTTGAGGTTTATTTGATTTTTCGTTTCGGAGTTAATGCCCTTTTACTTTAAAAAAATGCAAATATATGCAAATAGTTTGTCCGCTGTTTTCTGGCAAAACTGTTGGACAGATATTAATGAAACTTCATACACATGTTTAATGCATCAAGACCTGAAGCTGAGTTGATTCTGAGGTTCATTTGATTTTTCATTTCAGAGTTATGGCCCTTGTCCTTAAAAAATTTGCAAATAGTTTGTCCGCTGTTTTCTGGGAAAACTGTTTAAGAGATATTAATGAAACTTTACACAAATGTTTAATGCATCAAGATCTGAAGCTGAGTCGATTCTGAGGTTCATTTGATTTGTCGTTTCGGAGTTATGGCCCTTTTACTTAAAAAATAATGCAAATACATGCAAATAGTTTGTCCGCTGTTTTCTGGGAAAACTATTTGAGAGATATTAATGAAACTTCACACAAATGTGTAATGCATCAAGATCTGAAGCTGAGTCGATTCTGAGGTTCATTTGAATTGTCGTTTCAGAGTTATGGCCCTTGTCCTTAAAAAATAATGCAAATACATGCAAATAGTTTGTCCGCTGTTTTCTGGGAAAACTATTTGAGAGATATTAATGAAACTTCACACAAATGTGTAATGCATCAAGATCTGAAGCTGAGTCGATTCTGAGGTTCATTTGAATTGTCGTTTCAGAGTTATGGCCCTTGTCCTTAAAAAATATGCAAATAGTTTGTCCGCTGTTTTCTGGGAAAACTATTTGAGAGATATTAATGAAACTTCACACAAATATTTACTGCATCAAGATCTGAAACTGAATTGATTCTGAGGATCATTTGATTTTTCGTTTCAGAGTTATGGCCCTTGTCCTTAAAAAATAATGCAAATAGATTGTCCGCTGTTTTCTGGGAAAACTATTTGAGAGATATTCATGAAACTTCACAAAAATGTTTAATGCATCAAGATCTGATGCTGAGTCGATTTTGAGGTTTATTTGATTTTTCGTTTCGGAGTTAATGCCCTTTTACTTTAAAAAAATGCAAATATATGCAAATAGTTTGTCCGCTGTTTTCTGGCAAAACTGTTGGACAGATATTAATGAAACTTCATACACATGTTTAATGCATCAAGACCTGAAGCTGAGTTGATTCTGAGGTTCATTTGATTTTTCATTTCAGAGTTATGGCCCTTGTCCTTAAAAAATTTGCAAATAGTTTGTCCGCTGTTTTCTGGGAAAACTGTTTAAGAGATATTAATGAAACTTTACACAAATGTTTAATGCATCAAGATCTGAAGCTGAGTCGATTCTGAGGTTCATTTGATTTGTCGTTTCGGAGTTATGGCCCTTTTACTTAAAAAATAATGCAAATACATGCAAATAGTTTGTCCGCTGTTTTCTGGGAAAACTATTTGAGAGATATTAATGAAACTTCACACAAATGTGTAATGCATCAAGATCTGAAGCTGAGTCGATTCTGAGGTTCATTTGAATTGTCGTTTCAGAGTTATGGCCCTTGTCCTTAAAAAATATGCAAATAGTTTGTCCGCTGTTTTCTGGGAAAACTATTTGAGAGATATTAATGAAACTTCACACAAATATTTACTGCATCAAGATCTGAAACTGAATTGATTCTGAGGATCATTTGATTTTTCGTTTCAGAGTTATGGCCCTTGTCCTTAAAAAATAATGCAAATAGATTGTCCGCTGTTTTCTGGGAAAACTATTTGAGAGATATTCATGAAACTTCACAAAAATGTTTAATGCATCAAGATCTGATGCTGAGTCGATTTTGAGGTTTATTTGATTTTTCGTTTCGGAGTTAATGCCCTTTTACTTTAAAAAAATGCAAATATATGCAAATAGTTTGTCCGCTGTTTTCTGGCAAAACTGTTGGACAGATATTAATGAAACTTCATACACATGTTTAATGCATCAAGACCTGAAGCTAAGTCGATTCTGAGGATCATTTGATTTGTTGTTTCGGAGTTATGGCCCTTGCATTTAAAAAAATAATGCAAATCTATGCAAATATGAGGATGGCCATAACTTTTTCATTTGAAATTATATTTACTTCAATTTTTTTATAAATCAAGATCTGAAGCACAGATTAGAAAATGTCAACACTTATAAGGCATGTTGAATCAGAGAAAGTTTGCAAGTGGGCGTATTATGTACCGTATGCGGTACTCTTGTTATAGGAAAGTTTTTAAAAATCTTCTCTTAAAAATCTTTAAAAGTCTCTCTGAACTTGTAAGGCATAGACCTTAGATATTTGGTATGTTGCATTATCTAATAGTCCTCAACCAAGATTTTCAAATTATGAGCCCCGGATCAAAATTGACCCCGCCCTGGGGCTTAAAGGGGATGTCCCTACATTTGACGCGTTTCATAAACACTTAAAATATACAAAATTCATTTTTTTATAATCCTGAAAAGTAGTATATCACAGAAAATCCCATCCAATTACCGTTTATAATGACAAAACATCCATGTGTTTGATATCACCGATGCCGGTTTTACTCCCCGATGTTTCAGTTTTATTCGGGTTGAGTTTTAGTTTCGTAACTGTTCGCCCCATTCGCGATTCTCCGACCACTTCCGAGAGAAAGCTATTACCTAAACAATTGAGGGATCGGGTGGTCATCGGCAAAGCGCGGAAGAATTTACGGAAAAGGCCGATAATATTGTGTTGTAGAACAAAAATTATCAGTTATTGATGAAATCGGTTTATTTGTATCACATGGGCATTTTTCGATATAAGTTCAAATTGGGAACCTTCATAATAATGATAAAGCATAACAAATAACAAGTTTTATGATATTATTGAAAATATGCGGTCATTGTAGGGACCTCCTCTTTAACAGTTTTTCATAGGAAAATCTTTAAGGTCTAGACTCTTTATATTTAGTATGTAGCATCATCTGATGGTTTTCTACCAAGATTTTTCAAATTATGCAATCTGTCATTGAAATCATTAATCTGTTACGAACAGGTGAGCGATTAAGGGCCATCATGGCCCTCTTGTTTTTTATTTTCCGGCCATTTATGCATGTGTATATTTTTTTTCTCTTTTCAGCAATTAAAAGCTCGACTAAAGCTACTTGAGGCCTTACTTTCAAAGCACACATCATCAGAGGTCTAGTCACAAGCCAGGTGTCTCATATGAAATGTTGTTATATGCTCATCACATATCCCAATACAGTAAAACCTCTCTAAACTGGAATAATTGTAAACAAGAATTTAGATCTTTTTAGGCAGGTGTCTGCTTAATGCGGGGTGAAAGACTTTCACCCTGCATTAAGCTGCCAAGTGTCTTGCAGATCGGCATCAATACTGATTTGAGTGTCCAGTTTAGAAAAGTTTAACTGTTCATAGATGGCAGCAGGAGAGATGATATTATTTTGACTGTACAAGAATTCTCTTCCTGGTTCCCGTTTTGTGAACCATAGTATGACCAAACTAATAGAAGTCCAAATTTATAACAGTTATACTATTCACATGGTCGAAATCCATCATTTAATCCAGAATGCGACTATGTATGTAAATTTTAATTATTGTAAGCTCTAATATAAGACGAACACAACCTCAGTTGCGATTGTCGGATGTTAGAACTGATGATAATTTCTATTGTATAATCTTTCGTAAAACGGGTCCCAGGAGAAGAAAAGGTTTATTTTTGTGAGATACTTTACCCTCGCCAGTCAGGTCTACAAAGATGATAGGACTGATTTCTTGTTACATTTGACAATGGAACTGGTTTACCACTAGCTGTCCCAGTCTATTCTCCTGATTGTTGAGCTTTTTTCCCTTCAGATAAATATTAACTCATTACTCCATGAATACACTCTTTCTATGCCTTTTCAAACAAAGTAGACCCATATCAGACAGCTCCTATAGGAGCAATCTGACCAGGTTCTACTCTGTAACCTTACGATATAATATAAATAAGATTCTATTATTTCTGCCATTTGCTAAAAAATCCTGTATCTATAGGCTATTATAACAACTAATTTAATTAATATTCATGATATCATTATTTCTTACATGAATATTCATGGAGTAAGGGGTTAAGTTGTTACTGAACATGTGATGTAAGAATTTTAAGGGTTATAGTAAAACTACTTTAAGCCTTTCTCTTGTGAATATTTATGTAAGAAATAATGGCATCATAATAGCTATAAGCTGAATTTGTAAAATGTCATATGAATTCAGGGTCCATGCTTATAAAACGTTTAGTTGAGTCTGAGTTCATTCTCAAGTTTTTGATTGGTCAGATTTGAGCCTTTGGCTCAAATCTGACCAATCAAAAGCTTGAGATCTCAAATCTGACCAATCAAAAGCTTGAGAACGAACTCAGACTCAACTAAAAGCTTTATAAGCATGAATTCAGGACTTTTCGGCATGGCAGAAACTGTTAGAATCAGACCTATATAATTCTATAAGCAAACACAGATGTGGCATGAATAGGCGTTTCTGTCAGGTAAAGGGTTAAAGTTGTCACTTATGGAATGAGAATAGAGCCTGGAAACAAATGCGGCTAAATGCAGAATGAAAGTAAATGCAGAAACCTCCTATGTGAGCTTTCCTCATTTCTTTCATCTTGCACTAAACTGCTACTTGTTTTTAGCCTTTTAATGCCTTAGACAACAAAATAGATCTTGATCAGATTCTTCTTGTTAAAGCCATCTGAACAGAGTCTGCTAGGTTTGTTCTTGCATAAATATATATTTGATTCGACAGTTTCTGCCTTCAAAACGTCATTTGTTCTTTTGCCAGTATAAAAATTCATCTAATTTATATTCATGATGTCATTAATTATTGTAAGAATATTCATGAGGTAAAGTGTTTGAACCCAGAATTTAAAAGTTTTCTAGTTGTCACTGTTGAGAGGTGTTGATTTACATTGTGGGAAAGGACACTGGGACATCAAGAGCGGTGTGGAATCTTACCAGCGCTAGTATTGAAAATGCAGACACTTAATACTTTACTCCATAAATATGTCTTTGCAAACAGAGTAGACCCAGATCAGACTTCACATATAGGAGCAGTCTGATCAGGGTCTGCTCTGTTTGCTTATGAAATAACAGTTTCTGCCATGGCAAAACTGGTTTATGTTAATTAGCCATTATAAACAATAATCTAATCAGTACTACTGATGTTATTTCTTGCATGAATATTTATGGAGTAAAGGGTTACCCGTTTCCCTGTTCTATGTTTATTACAAATTTCAACACCTACTGAATATTTATGGAAGAAAGTTATAAAGAAATATGGAAGGTGGAACATTACAGCCATTTCAGAAAGTAAAGAAACAGATCTATCAAATCCAATAGCAAACAGAGCAGACCCTGATCAGACAGCTCCTCTAGGAGCTGTCTGATCTGGGTCTACTCTGTTTGCAAGTCCGTGAAAACACTTTCATATGAGGGAAAGGGTTCATGTAAGAAATGCTAATATCATGAAGTTTTATAATGACATTTAAGCTCGGGATTGTTCTGACAGAAACTGTTAGAATCGGATCTATGTTATTCTATAAGCACTCTGCAGACTCAGAGCAAACTCTGATCAGACAGCTCCGACAGGAGCCATTTGATCTTGGTCTACTCTGTTTACAAAGTGCCAAAAGATGTTTCATTGGGAAAGGGTTAACATAAACTACGCTGAAGACTTTTTATAGGAGTTCCTAACATCGTACATGTTGATTAGCAGCTATATATGTTTGGGTCCATACTGTTTGAAATTGTTTGTGTGTCCATTGCCTGTGATGTATCTCATCTCCTAGCTTCAGTAATTAGAATAATTAGCTTGTTATAAGATAGTGGTAATGATAATGTAATTAACTGTTTTGCCATACAAATGTTTTTGGAATATGTGTATGATAGAGATGGGAGATTGAGCAGAGAGCGATGGATGACGTTATTTGTTACGGACAGTTTTCCGAAAGTTGAAAGCATTGTTTTGTTAGGTAAAAGGTTGTGGTGATATTGACTGAACTGAGGGCAGAGTTACACAAACATATACATTCTATGTACTGGTAGACTACATATAGACATTTAGTGTCTTGTCTTGATCTTGGAGTTATGCTGTGTTCTATAGGAACTGTTTAACCCTTTACTCCATGGATATTCAGGCAAGAAATAATGACATCATGAGTATTAATAAAAAAAAAATTAATAACACAACAACAAAATCTTTTTTGTCATCATGATTGAAACTGTAGAATCATATCTTTATTATATCATAAGCAAACAGAGTAGACCCTGATCAGTTGGCTCCTCGAGGAGCCATCTGATCTGGGTCTACTCTGTTTGCAAAGTTTTAGAAAGGCGTATTTATTGATTACAGGGTTAATCTTGTGCCTGTTATGGGCAAACCCGTGATTAGCACTACATTATTTTGGTATCTCATCAGGATCCAGACTGACTACGTCCTTGAAAATATCTGCTTGGAAATCGGAATAGAGGACATTTTCTGTTCACGAAACATTTGCTCAGTATGCTTAAGGTTAAATTAAACAAACAGAACATATAAAGCAGAGGTCCAGATAAGATGCATAAATTAAAACATTTTCACAAACAACTCCTTTATTTCTCCACCAAACCCTATGTTGTGACCACTCTTTAGGATCGTCTTAAAGCGAGGATTTTAAAGAGGTGGTAACAATATAGGGTTTGGTGGAGAAATGACAATTTTAGTATCTGAGTTTGCAGTTATCTGTTGCTCTGTAAAGTAGGGGTGTTCTCTTCATTTATTAGATGTTGCAAACTTAATGAGGAGCCAGCTGAACAAGCAAAAGTTCAAAGTTATCTTTGTATTGTTTTTTAGCTCACCTGGCACAAAGTCCTTGAATGAGTTTGATGTGGATGATAACAGTTCCTTAAATGAGCTTGATATGGATGATGACCGTGACCCAGACTTTCTTCCTGAAAAAGATGAGAATACCAACTCTGAAGATGAGGAATCTGAGGATGATGTGAATATGAGTGAGTACTCTATGTTCTGGTTTTGCATATGTCTAAATATTTTAATATAAAAACTTGCACAGGTTCATAATGATTAATTATAGACCTACGTCTAGAAGTACTGCTATCTGATATAGAGAATAATAGGTTAGTGCCGTAGATGGGACGCTTTATCCGACGAGGGGAGAAAACGTTGAGGCGAGGCTTGCCGAGCCTCAGCTGTTTTCTCTCCGACTCGGATAAAGGCGTCCCATCTACGGCACTAACCTATTATTAAATTTATCCAGTCAATTAGTTATATCTTTTTAGCTCACCAGAGCACAAAGTGCTATGGGTGACCTTTTGTGATCAACTGATGTCTGTCGTCGTCCGTCATCCGTCGTCCCGCGTCAACAATTTGAACTTTTAAAAATCTTCTCCTCTGAATCTACAGGGTTTTCAGCTTTCATCTTTGGTACATAGCATCACTTATAGGTCCTCTACAAAAGTTGTATAAATTATGCCCCTGGGGTCAAAATTGGCCCCGCCCCAGGGATGGGAAGTTTTCAATAGAAACATATAGTAAAACTTTGAAAATCTTCTCCTCTGAAACCAGAAGGTTCTCAGCTTTCATATTTGGCACATAGCATCATGTTCAGGTCCTTTACAAATTTTGTATAAATTATGCCCCTGGGGTCAAAATGGGCCCGCCCCAGGGGTGGGCAGTTTTCAATAGAAACATATAGTGAAAACATTGGAAATCTTCTCCACTGAAAATGAAAGGCTCTCATCTTTCATATTTGGCACAGAGCATCATGTTCAGGTCCTCTATAAATGTTATATGAATTATGGCCCTGAGGTCAAAATTGGTCCCGCCCCAGGGGTGGGCAGTTTTCAATATAAACATATAGTGAAAACTTTGAAAATCTTCTCCTCTGAAACTAGAGGGTTCTCAGCTTTCATATTTGGCACATAGCATCATCTTTAGGTCCTCTACTAAAGTTATATTAATTGTGGCCCTGGGGTCAAAATTGTCCCGCCCCAGGGGTGGGCAGTTTACAATGGAAACAAATAGTGAAAACTTTGAAAATCTTCTGCTCTGAATCTGGAAAGTTCTCTGCTTTTATATTTGGCGCTTAGCATCATGTATAGGTCCTCTACAAAAGTTATACGAATTATGGCCCTGGGGTCAAAGTTGGCCCGCTCAAGGGCCGGCTAGTTTTCTATGGAACCGTATAGTGAAAACTTTGAAAATCTTCTCCTCTGATTTTCTGGTGAGCGCTTCAGGGCCATTCTGGCCCTCTTGTTTCATAGACTAATAAAACATACGAATATTGAAATAATTTGCATTGAAAGTGCGGTTTTTCGATCAACGGACCTCCCTTTCTATTGAAATGTCCCTTAAATTTACAAATGTCCCTCAAAATTAAGAGGGTCTGTTCTTTACTTTATAGAGAGGAGGTCAAGAAGACCCTCAAATTGGTATTTTTAAGGGGTCAAGGGAAAACCCTGTTCTTCACATCAGAAACTACAGTCTAAAGGTTTCTCTTTAATATCAGAATGAGACCAGCCAGTGTGTGCTGATGTAATCACCCTTAGCCTGATCAGTAGAGTAGAAATTGTGTTTAGGCAAATAACACATTCATTTTAGATTGAAAAAACTATGTGGATAATTCTCAAAATGCAGAAAACTGTTAAAGCTTTTTTTCATACCTATGCCCTGCATTAAGCTGCCAGCTATCAATATAGAGCCTATCAGATGAGTGTATCTGTTGTGAAGTTCAGCTTAACTCTTTGCATGCTGGGTAATTTTGTCACCTACTAAATTGTTGTCTGCAGCATATTCATAAGTTGTCATAACTACAAACTTTCTAATTTTTTTGAAAGTTCAGTCTCATTGACAAACAGTTTGGATATCAGATCGGGCCCCACATTATGTGGGTGCTGTAAAACCCATAGCAATCAATCTGATGAAAAATATTTTTCTCCATTTCCAGACACCTCATCAAGAATCACAGGGACCTTGGGTGAAAACAACAGAACAAATAGCCCAATGGAAGAGAATGCAGACAACAGGGAGATTCCGACAAAAGGTAGGTCTTTTTTATGCCCCCAAAGCTAGGCTTTGGGGCATATAGTGATTGAACCGTGCCTTTGACCTCGATTTAAAAAAAAAGCTTATACCTTACCAGCTACAAAAAGCTTTTCCGGTGTATATCTCCTATACCTTACCAGCTAAGGATTCCAAATTTGGTGTGTGAGTTCATCTAGGGATGGAGGAGTGTCGCGTACCATTTTCAGATCACAGTGACCTTGACCTTGACCTTTGACTGATTTTACAAAAAGCTTGTCCGGAGCATATCTCCTTTACCTTACCAGCTACAGATTCGAAATTTGGTGTGTGAGTTCATCTTGGGATGGCGGAGTGTCGCATACCATTTTCAGGTAACTGTGACCTTGACCTTTGACCTTGATTTTACAAAAAGCTTGTCCGGAGCATATCTCCTTAACCTTACCACTTTACCTTACCAGCTACAGATTCCAAATTTGGTGTGTGAGTTCATCTTGAAATGGCGGAGTGTCGCATACCATTTTCAGGTCACCTTGACCTTGGCCTTTGACCTTGATTTTACAAAAAGCTTGTCCGGAGCATATCTCCTTTACCTTACCAGGTACAGATTCCAAATTTGGTGTGTGAGTTCATCTTGGGATGGCGGAGTGTCGCATACCATTTCCAGATCACTGTGGCCTTGACCTTTAACCTCGATTTAAAAAAAAGCTTATACCTTACCAGCTACAAAAAAGCTTGTCCGGAGTATATCTCATATACCTTACCAGCTAAGGATTCCAAATTTGGTCTGTGAGTTCATATTGGGATGGAGGAGTGTCCAGTACCATTTTCAGATCACTGTGACCTTGACCTTGACCGTCGACCGATTTTTCAAAAAAGCTTGTCCGGAGCATATCTCCTTTACCTTACCAGCTACAGATTCCAAATTTGGTTTGTGAGTTCATCTTGGGATGGCGGTGTGTCGCGTACCATTTCCAGGTCACTGTGACCTTGACCTTGACCTTTTACCTCAATTTTAGAAAAAGCTTCTACCTTACCAGCTACAAAAAGCTTGTCCGGAGCATATCTCCTTTACCTTACCAGCTACAGATTCCAAATTTGGTTTGTGAGTTCACCTTGGGATGGCGGTGTGTCGCGTACCATTTCCAGGTCACTGTGACCTTGATTTTGACCTTTGACCTCGATTTTAGAAAAAGCTTATACCTTACCAGCTACAAAAAAAGCTTGTCCGGAGTATATCTCCTATACCTTACCAGCTAAGGATTCCAAATTTGGTCTGTGAGTTCATATTGGGATGGAGGAGTGTCCAGTACCATTTTCAGATCACTGTGACCTTGACCTTGACCGTCGACCGATTTTTCAAAAAAGCTTGTCCGGAGCATATCTCCTTTACCTTACCAGCTACAGATTCCAAATTTGGTTTGTGAGTTCATCTTGGGATGGCGGTGTGTCGCGTACCATTTCCAGGTTACTGTGACCTTGACTTTGACCTTTGACCTCGATTTTAGAAAAAGCTTATACCTTACCAGCTACAAAAAGCTTGTCCGGAGTATATCTCCTATACCTTAACAGCTAAGGATTCCAAATTTGGTGTGTGAGTTCATCTTGGGATGGAGGAGTGTCGCGTACCATTTTTACATCACTGTGACCTTGACCTTTACCGTTGACCGATTTTACAAAAAGCTTGTCCGGAGCATATCTCCTATACCTTACCAAATACGGATTCAAAATTTGGTGTTTGAGATGGCGGAGTGTTTTGTACCATATTCAGGTCACCTTGACCTTGACCTTTGACCTCGATTTTACAAAAAGCTTGTCCGGAGCATATCTCCTAGACCTTACCAGCTACGGATCCAAAATTTGGTGTGTGAGTTCATCCTGGGATGACAGAGTGTCGCATACCATTTTCAGGTCACTGTGACCTTGACCTTGAACCTCGATTTTACAAAAAAAGGTTGTCCAGAGAATCTCTCCTATACCTTACCAGCTACGGATTCCAGATTTGGTGTGTGAGTTTATCTTGGGATGTTGGAGTGTAGCGTACCATTTTCAGGTCACTGTGACCTGACCTTTGACCTCGATTTTAGCATTTCTCCTATACGTTACCAGCTACGGATTCCAAATTTGGTTTGTGAGTTTATCTTGGGATGTTGGAGTGTAGCGTACCATTTTCAGGTCACTGTGACCTGACCTTTGACCTCGATTTTAGCATTTCTCCTATACATTACCAGCTACGGATTCCAAATTTGGTTTGTGAGTTTATCTTGGGATGGCGGAGAGTCATGTACCATTTTCAGGTCACTGACCTTGACCTTTGACCTCAATTTTACAGTCCGGAGCATATCTCCTATACCTTACCAGATACAAAAGGTTGTCCAGAGCATATCCCCTATACCTAACCAGCTACGGATTCCAAATATGGTGTGTGAGTTCATCTTTGGATGGCGGAGTGTCGCGTACCATTTTCAGGTCAATGTGCCCTTGACCTTTAACCTTGATTTTACTAAAAGCTTGTCCTGAGCATATTTCCATTACCATATCAGTTACAGATTCCAAATTTGTAATTTGTAAGTATTGGACAGGTATGCTTAGGCAAACAGTATAGACCCAAATCAAACTACAGGGTCTACACTGTTTGCTACTACATTAGCATGAATCAGACATTATAAAGAGCTCTAAATACTATTCATACATGGGTAGGCCATGCTGTTCAAATACTTGCAGTGTCAGAACTTTCAGATGAATTACAGCATTATAACAATATAGACACATATCAGACAGCCCCTGTAGGAGCTACTGGGTCTTCATTGCTTGCTTACAACACTACCTAAATCAGATGCTATACATGCTTATGCATAGAATGTAGATCCATATTAGGTAACTTCTGTTGCAGCTGTCTAAGAGCCAGTGTTACATGAAACTTTGACCATGCGTTTAGAATTGACTGAGGGTATGTTTTTAACGTTAAGGATCGACAAAGTGTCTTTCTTAAACATTAAGAATCAACTTAACAGTAACAATCAACACAGCATGTTTTTTATGTATTGAAATTTGACCCCATGTCTTTTTTTGAAAACGTTAAGAATTTACCCAGGATCTGTTTTTAACGTTGGCAATCAACCAAGGGTCCTTTTTAATGTTGAGAATGACCTAGGGTCCTTTTTCACTAAGTTTTGACCCTTGGCTCTTTTCTTAGGTATCATAATCGTCAAGGTTCTGTTTCTAATGTTAAGAACTGACTGCTGTGTCATTTTTAACAGCATCAAAATTTCATGTTACACCTGCATTACATTGTATTGTTTTTCCGCCAAAATGCATTTGGGTGTCAAACACTTTGGGGGCATTTGTCACCCGTGACGACTCTCTTGTTTCTTGTGTGCATGAGAGAGAGAGTGTGTGTCTGTATAGGTAGCACATCGAAGTGCTACATAATACTTATACCTTTGTGTGATTCTACAACGGATCCAGCCGACAAGCTTAGGCATCATTAGAGAACTTGTTAAAGTGCATAAGTCATGTTAAATGTAAAGTTTCTGTGGTGTTTGATTGTTATACATCTGCAAACGAAGTTTGAGAGGAGGTATATAGGAGTCGGTTGGTCGGTCATTTGCTTGGTCGGTCGGTTGATTGATCAATCTGTCTGTCTGTCCATCCAAATCTTGTGGAGCGAACTACTTCTACATTTTGTCACAGATTCACATGTACATTGCTATCACTGTGTAGATGCGCGTAACATAAAATTCACAAGAGTTATCTCAAGGGTTATGGAGTTATTGCCTCTGATTCAACTTCGAAAATATTGTGTCGCAAACTACTTGTACATTTCTTCATCAATTCAGTTCAAATTTTGCATGTGAATTGCTTACAATGTGTAGGTGTGTGTGACATAAAATTCATGAGAGTTATCTCAAGGATAATGGAGTTATTGACCCTGATTCAACTTAAAAAAAAACCTTGTTTCGCAAAATTCTACATTTCTTCACCGATTGAGTTCAAATTTTTCATGTCTATTGTTTACGAAGTGAACATATGTGTGACAAAAATTTTAAGAGCATTTGCATTGCTTTCCTTTACCTCATATGTTATATGTAGATCGTGACATCATTTTTATGCCTCCGTTGACGATAGTGTTTTTCAAAACAATGAGTAACACAAATCAAATAAATATAGCAAAAAGCAAAAAAAAATTAGAATACCTAATGAGAATATGAATAATACCCAAATACGAAAACTGCCAATACCCAATAAAAATTGCAAATTTCATACCCAATTCTGTAAAAAATCAAGGAGTAAATACTCAATTTCATCAAAACCTTATCTGTAACCCTGTATTATTTAACAATCTTTTTAAATTGATGAAAATTGGTATTTGGTTGCCCTTTAGTTGTGATATTGATGCAGTTAAGTTTAAATTGAAAGATTTTTTTGTGTTTAATATGACACGTTTTAGACTCAACTTTTAAACAGGCGAGCATCAGGTGGCTTTGACACCATTTCTGGTTCTGTATATAGTAATATGGAATTTAAAGTTATGAAATGAGATTGCATATATAATATTGAAAGAATTTGATGAGAGGAAGAACCATGCGCAGGGACCATAACTCTGGCATCAATATATTTTTTTAAGTTATTATCCTTTTTCCTATTTTCTTGTTAAACTTCATTTACATGTTGCAATTTAGAGTTTTGCATCACGGAATCCAGGATGTCATGTACTTTGTACTGCTGAATCTTCTAGGGTTTTTTTTTTTTTTTTTATAGATATGCCAATGTGATAAGATGATGAATGCATTTGATTTTCAGATGCAGTCACAACCTTATTGCAGCAACATTACAATTCACTGATATTTCGTCTGATTAATGTGAGAAAATATTTTACACTTACAATATTTTGGCTTTATAAACTGGCTTTATTACACTTACAATATTTTGGCTTTATAAACTGGCTTTATAAACTATCTGAGGAAACTGGGATTATGCAATGGATATGAAAGTACAAAAGGTCTAGTCAAAGTCAGTTGGTAATTTTAAATGAATGTCATAAGTTTGGGGATTTTGACAAAGCTCCAGGTATGATGAGTCCGATCGTATTGAACAAGGCTTCAGATAAGATGCTCACTTCAACTCTAAAAATATCTTATTTACCATGGAATTATATTTAGGTGCTATCCAGCAAAGGTCAAGGTCGCTGTTACTAAAAATGGAAAAACGGTTTCTGGCTAATAAGTTAAGTTTGGATATAGCAATTTTAACTAAACTTTGTAATTTGCAAGCTGATATGAATGAAAGCCTAGCATGGGGTTGTATTTTAGAGTTCTTGGATCAAGGTCAAGATAACTTACTAAAATAGAAAAGAGTTTCCAGTCATTAACTTAAGTTGGATAGACCAATTATTTTAAAAAGTACTTTATATTTAGCAAGCTTGTAAACGTGAAGACCTACCTTAGACTTGTATGTTGGAGTTCTCGGGTCAATGTCAAGCCGAGGTAACTGTTACTTAAAATAGAAAAACAGTCCCCGGTCAATAACTTAAATTGGAAATTTGTGGGGTCAGTGGTGTAAATTTAGACATGTCTTGTCAAATGTGTGGTGCCCTTGCTATTTTCATATACTTATGATACACTAATTATTGCAAAAGTAGTCTGTTTATATAATTATTCGGTAAAACGTTTATATAATTATTCGGTAAAACCTTGACAACCTGGTTTCGTTGCATTGCTGAGATTTTTGTATACAACATGTGCCTGATGATGACAATTTTATACACATGGTCCACATTGCATACTTGGTCTGTTCGCTTTCAGAAGCAGAAATGTCACCATCCCAAACACAGGGAACAGACAGAAATGGTCAAAGGTCTGACAGTGGTGTTCCACAGCCCAGAGCCCATGATGAACAGGACATGGAGTCAGACTGTGGTATGTTTTTCAGTGTGTGTGTTTATTATACGCCCACCTAATAAAGGTGGTCGTATATTGTCGTGGCCCTGTCCGTCCGTTCGTTCGTTCGTCCGTCAACATTTTGTTTGTCCGCTGTTTTCTGGGAAAACTATTTGACAAATATTAATGAAACTTCACACAAATGTTAAATGCATCAAGACCTGAAGCTGAGTCGATTCTGAAGTTCATTTGATTTGTCGTTTCAGAGTTATGGCCCTTTTACTTAAAAAATAATGCAAATACATGCAAATAGTTTGTCCGCTGTTTTCTGGGAAAACTATTTGACAGATATTAATGAAACTTCACACAAATTTGTAATGCATCAAGATCTGAAGCTGAGTTGATTCTGAGGTTCATTTGATTTGTCGTTTCGGAGTTATGGCCCTTGTCCTTTAAAAATATGCAAATAGTTTGTCCGCTGTTTTCTGGGAGAACGTTTTGACAGATATTAATGAAACTTCACACAAATGTTAAATGCATCAAGATCTGAAGCTGAGCTGATTCTGATGTTCATTTGATTTTTCATTTCAGAGTTATGGCCCTAAAATGTCCTTAAAAATATGCAAATAGTTTGTCCGCTGTTTTCTGGGAAAACTATTTGAGAGATATTAATGAAACTTCACACATATGTTTAATTAATGCATCAAGATCTGAAGCTGAGTCGATTCTGAGGTTCATTTGATTTGTCGTTTCGGAGTTATGGCCCTTTTACTTAAAAAATAATGCAAATACATGCAAATAGTTTGTCCGCTGTTTTCTGGGAAAACTATTTGACAGATATTAATGAAACTTCACAAAAATGTTTAATGCATCAAGATCTGATGCTGAGTCGATTTTGAGGTTCATTTGATTTTTCGTTTCGTCGTTATTGCCCTTTTACTTAAAAAAAATGCAAATATATGCAAATAGTTTGTCCGCTTTTTTCTGGCAAAACTGTTAGACAGATATTAATGAAACTTCATACACATGTTTAATGCATCAAGACCTGAAGCTAAGTCGATTCTGAGGATCATTTGATTTGTTGTTTCAGAGTTATGGCCCTTGCACTTAAAAAAATAATGCAAATATGAGGATGGCCATAACCTTTTCATTTGAAATGATATTTACTTCAATTTTTTTTATATGGTTAAACCTTAATGTGAATTTTCACATATATTGGGGGGGGGGGGGGGGGGGGGTTGATATGTCATTTTATTCTAAAGTTATGGTCGTTGCACTGTACAAAAATCTATAAAAATGAGGATTAGCTGTAACTTTTTTATTTAATAAGATATTCACTTCATTTTTTTAAAGAATAGTATCACCTTTATTATTATACCACATTTATATGGAAATCAAGATCTGAAGCACAGCTTAGAAAATGTCAACACTTATAAGGCATGTTGAATCGAAGAAAGTTTGCAAGTGGGCGTATTATGTACCGTATGCGGTACTCTTGTGTCAGTTTATCATGGTTCGCACAGTCTTGAAAAGGCCCTAAATTTGGATGGGTGTCTTGAAAAGCCCCTAAATTTGAAGATGGGCCCTAAAAAGGCCATATATTTGTTGACACTGGCCCTAAAACTTACACGTTAGATAATTCAGGGATGAGAACTTTCCGCGGAATTCAGTGGTTTTTGTTTCATCCGGGAACTTATTATTCGCTGATATTGGGCAACTTCATCTGGAACTATTGTTTGATTAATAATGTTTATCACGTTAACAGCGAGATTTCGGTTCAGCTAATCGAATAACGAGACTCTAGTCCTACAGCCAATCAAAACACACGTATTATACAGTGTTTGTTCAACATTTCAATATGGCGTCCCTGTTATGAAGTTCTGTATCTGTACTGTCAATTAATCTGAATGTAAGTAAAAAATGAGAAGCACAGGCAGAGATTACGAAAACATTGTGAAAAATAAGTTCTACGCAAGATGGCTGGAGAAAGACATGACGGTGACATTTGGTAAAGAAACGAGAAAAGTGATAATTGGTGACGATTTCGTGAAACTGAATGTAAACCTTCCAGGTCGAGGGGCCCTTGTGTAATACTGTAAACTTTGTACCAAACAGATGAATTACTGAAAACCTGACTGCGTAGCCTTTCAAAGGCGTATTGTAAAATGTTTCATAAATCAATAGTTCTTGGTAAGATGGGAGAGGGTGCGTTGTGGTCATATGAGAAAGGTGAAAAATACAAAACAATCAATGTCATTCTACGCAAAGAGGCATGGATGTGTTTAATTTTACTGTTCCTCCCCCACCAGGAAATGAGAGAAATTTTTCTCACAGCCAAATCCAATGCTCTTAGGGGTAAAGGCAAAAGAGAAAAGTGTTCTAAATACAAAGCTGGAAAGTAAGATCAGTGACAAGATAACAGAGCTGAAAGCAGTTTGGGTATAAGGTAGGTGTAAGCGTACTTCTTATTTAAAATGAGTTTTAGTGAAAAACATACTGTTAAGCTATGACAGTTTGAGATCCTAAATTTAGTGAATGGAGGCCCTAAAAAAGGTCTTGATTTTGTGTTGGGAAAGTCTGTATGAAGCATGTAAATTATGTAGCACACTAAATGTGCTACATATTAAGTATTTTTGTTTTCAATTCTAAGAGAATCTATTTTCTGACTTTTAGCATTTGATGAAAATTTTGAATAATTCAGAGTTTATATACTTATGGAAACAAGACTTTTAGCTCACCAGAGCACTTTTGTGCTCAGGGTAAGCTCTTGTGATCACCTGATGTCTGTCGGCGTGCGGTGTGCGTCATCGGTCGTTGAGCATCAACATTTTGAACCTTTAAACATCTTCTCCTCTGAATCTACAGGGTTCTCAGCTTTCATCTTTGGTACAGTACATCATCTGTAGGTCCTCTACAAAAGTTATATAAATTATGCACTGGGGTCAAAATTGGCCCCACCCCAGGAGTGCCTTGTTTTCTATAGTAACAAATAGTAAAACTTTGAAAATCTTCTCCTCTGAAACTGGAAGGTTCTCAGCTTTCATATTTGGCACATAGCATCATGTTCAGGTCCTCTACAAAAGTTATATAAATTATGCCCCTGGGGTCAAAATTGGCTTGCCCCAAGGGTGGCCAGTTTTGAACAGAAACAAATAGTGAAAACTTCTGAAAGTCTTCTCCTCTGAAACTGAAAGGTTCTCAGCTTTCATATTTTGCAAAAAGCATCATGTTCAGGTCCTCTACAAAATTACCAGGGGTGGTCAGTTTTCAATAGAAACATATAGTAAAACTTTGAATATCTTCTGTCCTGAAACTTAAAGGATCTCAGCTTTCATATTTGGCACATAGCATCATAGTTAGGTCCTCTACAAAAGTTATATAAATTATGCCTCTTGGGTCAAAATTGGCCCCGCCCCAGGGGTGGCCAGTTTTCTATAGAAACATATAGTGAAAACTTCTCCTCTGCTTGTCTGGTGAGCGATGTCAGGGCCAGTCTGGCCCACTTGTTTTCTTCAATGTTTGTATATTCCCACATAGCTTTGTTTATAGTTATGTTAACACAATAGTAGTATCCATATGTCTAAGAGTTAAACTTTATAGGCAAAACACCCATCATTTTAGGATGGTATCTATTGCCAACATTATTCTACGAAAACAATGTTATGCATAGGAAGGCATTTTAAAGAACACATATTTTACAAATTATTTAACTCAGTCTGTTGAATTCTATCTATCAAGCAATTTTTAGCTCACTTGAGCCAAAGGCTTAAGGTGAGCTATTTTGACCACTCACCTTTAGTCGTCCATCTGTCCATCCGTTCGTCTGTCCGTCCATTCACATTTACTTCAAATGACATTTCCTCTGACACTAGTGAATGGAATTTGATGAAATTGTTCATATTTAGTGGAACCATGCAGAACTGGGTCAGAGCTTAGATATTTGGTGTATAGAATTACCATGTATATATTTACGAATGTTGTAAATATGGTAGTCCTTAGGTCACAATTGGCCTGCCTTGTTAGGTTTTTACTTTTAGTCACGTCAGAAATCCAGCAAACTACTATTTTCTAAGGTTTCCCTGTAGCTATGGCAGCTTGACAGTTGCATAACAGTAATAGGATTGACCCCAGTAATGTACAGTGAAACCAGGCTTATGTTTAGACAAATACTACAAAGTAAGAAATATTCATTTTAGATTGAGAAGATCCTGTTGCAGAAATCTCTAAAAACCTTTTTATTGCTTTCGAAGAATGCAATATAGCGATCGGTCGTTTTTACGGCAAAGAGTTCACTATTTCTTGTGAACATGCGCAAGAGAAAATAGTTCTCTTCAATTCTAAACTAGTTTTGTTGTAAATTGTTCATTAATTTATTTACTTTTCATGCATTTAATAACACTTCGCTTTGTCAGATAACTTCTAGTCTACACAAGATCAACCTTTTAAAAGTTTGAATTATTGAATATACTCCCAAAAAACGCGAAAGAATATCGGTATGACTAAACACCGGATCCGACCAGATATGAAGTTCATATCCGCGGATATGAGTTGCGCAAGCTTGAAAATCAGCATTTATCATATACGCGTATATGAACCTCATTCCTGGTGTTTAGTTAAACATTGTTTTCGCAACACATTGGCGTTTCTACAGCAGCGATAGCTTGTCTGTAAATTATAAATTTCTTCTCCACCGATAGCAAAGACTTCCCAACTAGAAAACCTGTTGTGTTTTTCATTGATCAATTACCTCTCCGCCGATAGGGAGGGAGAGGGATTTTTTTTATATCGACACCGTGTACGTGATAAAACGCTAACCGCATTTCTATACACCCGTCTAACCTAGAGATCCGAGTAATCCGTATAGCGTTTATGAATCGCAGTGTCTGTACTTTCGCTTTCATACCAGCAGTACCACAACAATTTCTTTCTATTAGCGTAATTTTACTGATGAAACACGATAGAAATGCCAACTTCTCTTGCAGTGTTAACAGGCTAGTATGCGTATTACTCTCTACAATGGATTTAATTAGTTTCTCCACAAACCGAGATGGAACTTTCCATTCATGCCATTGTCATCGCAAAAATGCGAGACATACATGTAGGCTTCTTCATTTACAAAAAATGCCGATGATATCTTTATCTACCAAAAGTCCGATCATATTTGTCTTGGTTAATGGAATAGTTGAGATTTACTGTGATTTCTGATTTATAATGGGTTTTTATGAAAACTCATTGATGACTAGTCTCATTAATGACCAGTAAGACAGCATGCTAATTTTGTGACAGGTGCCGTCTTACAGGTGCCGTCTGCCGGGATATCGTTAAAACCGAAAGTAGCTCGATATCACCATTTAGAGTACACAGATGTGAACTAATTGATGACGTGTTTACAATTTTAGTAATAGCCAAGCGTTATGCAGTTGCAGAAAAAACACACAAGAAAAAGACCATTAAATTATCAGAACTGCATGAAATGCTTTTAATTGAATTGTACTGTCACTTGATAGAGAAAATATGAACATGTTATGTTGATATTTTCTGACCTTTTCCCCATAAGCATTCATTTCACGCTTATTTTTCCCCTCCGGTAAGGCCATGCCCTTTCCCTAAAATCAAAGAAAAAACCCTGGGAGATGTCATAGCAAAGAACATTTGACAACAAATTTGATATGAAATAGCCAGAGATGATATCATTCTTGGCCATCAATATCCTGATCTGATGGAAATTAAGTTATATTTTAAAAAGGTGTAAAACAGTGTCTACTCTGATCATGTATAGTTACAGGGGTTAGTCTCCGTTTGGCTATTTTGAATAGACCCAGTAATGATAGAACAATTATAGAATTCATTTGAAAATGATTTATCTGTAATCTTGAGTGTTAATAACAAAATGCTGTCAGTCCAAATTTCAAGAATAAATTGGAATATAAAAGTTGGGATTCATATAAGTTTATGATCAGTGGAATTCATGGTGGAGTTTTGATAGGATAAAACATCATATGGATTATTAGGAATTTACTGTACATTTGATATCATTATGAATCAACCAAGATTTTGGATTAATGTGTGTGTGTGTTTGCATACATGTATATAAACCCGAACAAAATTTAACTAAAATTTCATACTACATTGTCTAAACTGTAGTTAAAATTCTAGGATTCGTAATTAATAAGGAGGGTAGTGCTTTGAAATACACAACAGCATTTGATATTGCTTTGATATGAATTGAAAGATGGACACTGTCACTCAGCATTGCATTTCTGACTTGTTGAGGTCAAGGACTGTCTGAGTGTTACTAATAACCACTTTGCTTATGGTTTGACTGTTGCTACAGTCTGTCATATTTTTAGTATTACATTAAACAATTCCAAGACGTCAAAAATGGTGATTAACATGTACAGCAACTTCTTCCCTTACACTTAACATCCTTATCAAACTCGAAAGCAATTATGGCTGTTCAGGCCTTTGATTTCATATGTATACCCTGCATTAAGCAGCCAGATGTCAATAAGAGAGCCTCTATCAATGTACCTATTGTATAGTTCAGCTTGATAAAAGTTCAGCTGTATTATACTGTAGGTAGAGTTTATCATCTGCTTCAGAATTGTTATCTGTTTGAATTTCTCGAAAATAAGTTTTAGGCATTTTAACCTAAGAAAAAATACCAACAGTTTTAAACAGTTTGGATCTTGATCAGACAATTATTTGACATCAAATCAAAATCCAAATTGTGCTAATAATATGAGATAATACTCAGTTTAACACTCGGATAGAAATGTTGTCTGCTGAAAAATTAAGATTGTGCTTTATATCACTATAACTCAGGTGAGCAATATTGAGGGCCATGACCCTCTTGTTTATTTTGGACAATTGTATTGTCACTGTATCATTTGCACCACTTTTGTTCAACTAATTTTGAGATAATGTCGGGTCACAATTCACATTTACTTGTCTTATTCTATGTAAGGTGATATTCATTGTTGACAACTATATCTAGATGTTCAGCTACCAGTGCTATTAAATTCTCGTGCAAGGGTATTAAATACCATTTAAATTGCTTCTAGAAGCAAACAAAAACCTTATGTGAAATTAAATTTGTGAATCTTTCAGTATTCTTCATTAGTGGGAGACTGTACTAAATTCTGTATAACATGAAGTACAGCGTTGGTAAATTATATTAAGTGAGATTACCTGCTTTCTATGTTTTTATTTGTGCATTGTTTAAGTGTATCCAAGAGTCTTCTTGGTTTTCATGCCAAGAAATACCACTTTATCAATCATGATTGAATCAGGATGACGACTTTGCAGGTTCCCGTCATTTATGGGCCAAATGACCTAAACGAGGTGCAGTATTGATACCTTCAACTAAATAGCAAAAATCTGCGTTGTATTATGGTCATGAATTTCAGTACTTCTTGTTCTGAAAATTGAATACTGCTTAAGCCATTGCAAGGGGATGTGAGCAGTGTTGCACTTTCAATTACTGTTCATGAACAGACTCAATAAAACCGAGTCTGCAATTTTCTCTTCTTGTGTTGCAATTTTTGCTCTCGGGGGATCACACCTTTCAGAATTTATATTGGTTTCAGTAATAAACACTGCTTTAGCAACAGGCCATTAATACTAAGTATAACAACATTTGCCTGACGAAGACAATAATTAACTTTTGTTGCACATTGTATACTTGATCTGTTTGTTTTCAGAAGCAGAAAAGTCACCCTTCCACTCACAGCAAACAGACAGAAGTGGTCAAAGATCTGACGGCGGTGGTCAACAGCCCGGAGGCAGTGGCGAACAGGACATGGACAGTATGTGTTCTGTGTGTGTGTGTGTGTGTGTGTGTGTGTGTGTGTTTATGATTTAATGAAGCACTATAAATATGCTACACATTGCAACATTTTCATATTGAGCATCCTGTAGGTTAAAAACAGAGGAAATAATTTATAGATTTATGTTATTAGTTGAAAATACCTGAAACTTCAGCCCATTGATATAAGATATGACATAATTTGGATTTTGTTGACGACATTAAATGCATGCTGC
The DNA here is from genome assembly GCA_963576725.1 of Azorinus chamasolen. NCBI lineage: Eukaryota > Metazoa > Mollusca > Bivalvia > Cardiida > Solecurtidae > Azorinus > Azorinus chamasolen. The sequence continues at coordinate 77,374,831 of OY755241.1, read as the reverse complement.
AGGGATTGCAAATTAATTTTTAGCTCGCTGGACGAAATCCAGGAGAGCTTTTTATGTCGTCACATAGCTTTTATACCTATCAAGGTCCATCTTTCATCTTTGGCACATGTATGTTTTATGCCAAAACATAATCTATGCATGTTAAAATTTGACTCCAGTGTCCTTGATCTCGGAGTCTGCATTCTAAATTTCAAAATCCATGTGTAGTTTTTTTAAATTGCTCATAACTCCTATATCTTTTGTGATTCTGATTTTGTAACAGCCATGTATTTGGTAAGCATGTTCCTTTAGACATGTCCATATATGCAACCAGATTTTAGCCGGATTTTTTTTTAGAAAAATCTCGGCTTATAGTTTGGTGAAAACCAGGCGGGTGGGCGGGCGACGTGCTGTCGTTAACAAAACTTTTAACATTTTGCTATAACTTCTTAATTACTTAAGCTAGACCATTCATATTTGATCTGCAGATAGCTTTGGTGAAGGCCTTTCACTTAATATAAGGATACTTGTAATCAGGTCATATTTGGCACATAGCATCATGTTTAGGACAGCCTTCATATTTGGCACATAGCATCATGTTCAGGTCCTCTACAATAGGTTATATAAATTATGCCCCTGGGGTCAAAATTGGCCCCGTCTCGGGGTTGGCCATTTTTCAGTAAAAACATATAGTGAAAACTTTGAAAATCTTCTGCTCTTAACCTGGAAGGTTCTCAGTTTTCATATTTGGCACATAGCATCATGTTCAGGTCCTCTACAAAAGTTATATAAATTATGCTCCTGCAATCAAAATTGGCCCTGTCCCAGGGATGGCCAGTTTTTTATAGAAACATGTGAAAATTTCCTCAGATTGTCTGATGAGTGATATCAGAGCCATCATGGCCGTCTTGTTCAATTTTGGAAAGGGTTTGCTTACAACAAGGGACACATGTGTTCCTAGGAACACCCTTCTAGTTATATCCCCACAAACAAAGTTTGTGTTTGTGAGGTGTATACTGGAGTCACCCTGTTCGTCCACCCATCCGACTTGTCCGGATCATAACTTTAAACATATAAGAGCTATTGACTTCATATCCAAATAGATCACATTGACCAAAAGTGCAGTGCACAAGGTCCATAACTCTGTCTTCTGTGTTTTTGGAGTTATTGCCCTTTGTTATTTTTGTCAAAATCTTTTTTAATAAATAATTTTTTATTTCTGAGCTATTCTAAATTTTGCAGTATTGTTGAACACTATCTGAAGTTCTGCATGTGCGATAACTGATAACTGGCTTTGATTTGTCACTTCATGCATGCATGAATGATCATCATTTTCGTAATTTAATAAATGAAAATTTAGCAGTCGGGAGCTTTATTTCTTTAACCCAGAACTCTGTGTCAAATGTGCTAATCACATTTAGTGATAGTTCTAGTTTTCCATGTTGTCATCTTTATTTTTAAAACAGGAAAAAAGAAGAAGCAACTTCATAGATCATGGAACCGTCAGGAGAAGACGGCACTGTTTGACGCGTTTTCTTCCTACCTAGTCCCAGGGTGCAAACGTCTACCAGGGAAAAGTGAAATAATGAAAGTTCAAGAAATGTGCAAAGCACTCGGAAACAGAACGTGGATGAATGTCAAATATCAAATAAAAAATGTGCAGTGTAAAATAGATAGGTAACAATTGTTATATTGGTAAGCTCATCTTTAATAGCACTCTCATGAGCTTTTGACTGTATTGTCCATTGTCTCCATATGTCTTTTGTCAACTGTATTAACCCTGATCCTGCTGTAATGTCTTCTGCTTTGAAATTGGCTGCAAAATGAGAAAATTAGGATTTACACATTTTTAGCTCACCTGAGCCGAAGGCTCAGGATGAGCTATTGTGATCGCGATCCGTCCGGCATCCGTCCACATTTTCAAACGACATCTCCTCTGAAACTGCTGACCCGATTTTAACCAAATTTTGTCAGAAGCATCAGTGGCTAGGGGCAACGAAATGTTGTTCACATTATGACCCCCGGACCAAAAATGGCCCCGCCCCAGGGCTTATCAGTTTTTCATAGGAAAATCTTTAAAAATCTTCTTCTCTGAAACTGTAAGGCCTAGACCTTTGATATTGGTATGTATCATGATCTAATGGTCCTCTACAAAGATTGTTCAAATTATGACCCTCGGGCCAAAAATGACCCCGCATAGGAAAATCTTTAAAAATCTTCTTCTCTGAAACTGTAAGGCTTGGCCTTTGATATTTGGCATGTAGCATGATCTTATGGTCCTCTACAAAGATTGTTCAAATTATGACCCTCGGGCCAAAAATGACCCCGCCCAAGGGCTTATCAGTTTTTCATAGGAAAATCTATAAAAATCTTCTTCTCTGAAACTGTAAGGCTTAGACCTGTGATATTTGGCATGATCTTATGGTCTTCTACAAAGATTGTTCAAATTATGACCCCCCGGGCCAAAAATGGCCCCGCCCAAGGGCTTATCAGTTTTTCCTAGGAAAATCTCAAAAAATCTTCTTCTGAAACTGTAAGGGCTATACCTGTGATATTTGGCATGTAGCATGATCTAACGGTCCTCTACAAAAATGGTTAAAATTATGACCCCCGGGCCACAAATGGCTCCGCCCAAGGGCTTATCAGTTTTTCATAGGAAAATCTTTAAAAATCTTCTCTGAAACTGTATGGCCTAGACCTTTGGTATGTAGCATCATCTAATGGTCTTCTACAAACATTGTTCAAATTGTTACCCCCAGGCCAAAAATGGCCCTGCGCAAGAGGTAAGTTTTTCTTAGGAAAATCTTTAAAAATCCTCTGCAACTGTAAGGCCTAGACCTTTGATGTTTGGTATGTAACATGATCTAACGGTCCTCTGCAAATATGTAACTTTGGCTGGTGGTCCTCTGCCAAGAATGTTATGACTTATGACCCTGACCTCTGGGCGAAACTTGGCCCTGCCTTGGGGCTTATCAGTTTTTCATGGTAAAATTATAAAATATTATTTTTCTCTGAAACCATAAGGCTTAGACCTTTAATTAATGTCATACTGCTTTGCCTTGTGGTTCTCTACCAAGGTTGTGCAAATGATGACTTCTTGGTCAGAAATGTCCCTGTCTGTGGGGTATCTCAGGTGAGCACTTCAGGGCCTCATGGCCCTCTTGTTTAATCAAAGAAACCTAAAGACAAGTGACAAACAGTTTGGATCAAGCTTGGATGTCGTGTTTAGCAGCATTTGATATGGATCCAAACTATTTGAAAATGCTAGTCAAATCGTGATCAGCAGGATAAGATTTAAATCAATAAGCAAATTTGGCAAGATACATACTTGAGTTAGGCTATTGTGTTTAATGTTATGGGGTATATACTTTGTCCGACTAACTCCTCCTACAGTTTTAAAGCTGCAATCTTATAATTTGGTACAGTGTTTCCACATATACCATAGATGTGCATGTGATCAGGATTTTGATTTGCTTCAATTATATACAAAATTTAAACAATTTGCATCCTTAGAAAATACACAGATTTGAGAATGATTTACTTTTAGTCAGATGAATGCTTAGAATAGAAAGATTAAGCAGAAAGCTCCTTCAGGAACTTTCTGATGGCCCTATTGCTGTGGAATACAGTACAGAGTGCCAACAGTTTGCGAAAAGTAATTCAGTATCTCGTCTGGATCCAATCTGTTTGCAAAAAGCCATCTTTAAGAAAGAATACAAGAGTGATATTTGTATGAGAAGGGTTGAGGTGGTTTTCAGATATAAGGAGTTTGGTATTGAAAGTATACATCGGCAAGGTATGAACAAGCCAGGTATCGATTTTCAAGTAATATCCATTGCTTGATGTTATAATAAATGAATTGATGTTTACGACCCATCAGCACAATGTTTGTTAAAATCGTGTTAGAATTCTTTCCATATCACAGTATTGCAGTGTGCAGAGTAATGCCCATATACTAACCCTTTACCCAATAGCCTTTTTTATACGCCCACCTAATAAAGGTGGTCGTATATTGTCGTGGCCCTGTCCGTCCGTTCGTTCGTTCGTAGGGCTGAAAGTCCCCAGGGTTGAAAGTGGCCCCGCCCTGGGGCATATCAGTTTTTTATACGCCCACCTAATAAAGGTGGTCATATATTGTCGTGGCCCTGTCCGTCCGTTAGTTCGTACGTGTTCGTTCGTTCGTCCGTCAACATTTTGTTTGTCCGCTGTTTTCTGGGAAAACTATTTGACAGATATTAATGAAACTTCACACAAATGTTTAATGCATCAAGATCTGAAGCTGAGTTGATTCTGAGGTTCATTTGATTTTTCATTTCAGAGTTATGGCCCTTGTCCTAAATATATGCAAATAGTTTGTCCGCTGTTTTCTGGGAAAACTATTTGAGAGATATTGATAAAACTTCACATAAATGTTTAATGCATCAAGATCTCAAGCTGAGTCGATTCTGAGGTTCATTTGATTTGTCGTTTCGGAGTTATGGCCCTTTTATTTAAAAAATAATGCAAATACATGCAAATAGTTTGTCCGCTGTTTTCTGGGAAAACTGTTTGAGAGATATTAATAAAACTTCACACAAATGTTTAATGCTTCAAGATCTGAAGCTGAGTCAATTCTGAAGTTCATTTGATTTGTCGTTTCGGAGTTATGGCCCTTTTACTTAAAAAATAATGCAAATACATGCAAATAGTTTGCCCACTGTTTTCTGGGAAAACTATTTGACAGATATTAATGAAACTTCACACAAATGTTTAATGCATCAAGATCTGAAGCTGACTTGATTCTGGGGTTCATTTGATTTTTCATTTCAGAGTTATGGCCCTTGTCCTTAAAAAATATGCAAATAGTTTGTCCGCTGTTTTCTGGGAAAACTTTTTGACAGATATTAATGAAACTTCACACAAATGTTTAATGCATCAAGATCTGAAGCTGAGTCAATTCTAAGGTTCATTTGATTTGTCGTTTCGGAGTTATGGCCCTTGTATTTAAAAAAAATGCAAATTCATGCAAATAGTTTGTCCGCTGTTTTCTGGGAAAACTATTTGAGAGATATTCATGAAACTTCACACAAATGTTTAATGCATCAAGATCTGAAGCTGAATTGATTCTGAGGATCATTTGATTTTTCGTTTCACAGTTATGGCCCTTGTCCTTAAAAGATAATGCAAATATATGCAAATAGTTTGTCCGATGTTTTCTGGGAAAACTATTTGAGAGATATTAATGAAACTTCACAAAAAGGTTTAATGCATCAAGATCTGATGCTGAGTCGATTTTGAGGTTTATTTGATTTGTCGTTTCCGAATTATGGCCCTTTTACTTAAAAAATAATGCAAATATATGCATATAGTTTGTCCGCTGTTTTCTGGCAAAATTGTTTGACAGATATTAATGAAACTTCATACACATGTTTAATGCATCAAGACCTGAAGCTAAGTCGATTCTGAGGATCATTTGATTTGTTGTTTCGGAGTTATGGCCCTTGCACTTAAAAAAAATTGCAAATATGAGGATGGCCATAACTTTTTCATTTGAAATGATATTTACTTCAATTTTTTTATATGGTTAAACCTTAATGTGAATTTTCACATATATTGCAGGGGTTTTGATATGTCATTTTATTCTAAAGTTATGGTCCTTGAACTGTGTGTGTTTGTTGCTTTGTTTGTTGGGCAACTTTTAGTTTGTCTGTTGTTTTCTGGGAAAACTATTAAAATGATATAAATGAAACTTAACACAAATGTTTTAAGCAACAAAATTTGAAGCTGAGTTTATTTTGAGGTTCATTCAGTTTGTCTTTACAGAGTTATGGCCGTTGCACTTTACAAAAATCTGCAAAAATGAGGATTAGCTGTAACTTTTTAGCTCACCAGAGCACAAAGTGCTCAGGGTGAGCTTTTGTGATCGCCTGATGTCCGTCGTCCGTCGGCATGCGTCGTGCGTCGTGTGTCGTGCGTCGTGCGTCGTTCGTCGTCAACAATTTGAACCTTTAAAAATCTTCTCCTCTGAATCTACAGGGTTCTCAGCTTTCATCTTTGGCACATAGCTTCACCCTTAGGTCCTCTACAAAAGTTATATAAATTATGCCCCTGGGGTCAAAATTGGCCCGCCCCAGGGGTGGGCAGTTTTCAATAGAAACATATAGTAATACTTTGAAAATCTTCTCCTCTGAAACTGGAAGGCTCTCAGCTTTCATATTTGGCACATAGCATCATGTTCAGGTCCTCTACGAAATTTATATAAATTATGGCCCTGGGGTCAAAATTGGCCCCGCCCCAGGGGTGGGCAGTTTTCAATAGACACAAATAGTGAAAACTTTGAAAATCTTCTTCTCTGAAACTAGAAGGTTCTCAGCTTTCATATTTGGCATATAGCATCATGTTCAGGTCCTCTACAAAAGTTATATAAATTATGGCCCTGGGGTTAAAATTTGCCCCGCCCCAGGGGTGGGAAGTTTTCAGTAGAAACAAATAGTGAAATCTTTGAAAATCTTCTCCTCTGAAACTGGAAGGCTCTCAGCTTTCATATTTGGCACAGGGCATCATGTTCAGGTCCTCTACAAAAGTTTTATAAATTATGGCCCTGGGGTCAAAATTGGCCCCGCCCCAGGGGTGGGCAGTTTTCAATAGAAACCAATAGTGAAATCTTTGAAAATCTTCTCCTCTGAAACTGGAAGGCTCATAGCTTTCATATTTGGCACAGAGCATAATGTTCAGGTCCTCTACTAAAGTTATATAAATTATGCCCCTGGGGTCAAAATTGGCCCCGCCCCAGGGTTGGGCAGTTTTCAATAAAAACATATAGTGAAATCTTTGAAAATCTTCTCCTCTGAAACTGGAAGGCTCTCAGCTTTCATATTTGGCACAGAGCATCATGTTCAGTTCCTCTACAAAAGTTTTATAAATAATGACCCTGGGGTCAAAATTGGCCCCGCCCCAGGGCTGGGCAGTTTTGAATAGAAACAAATAGTGAAAACTTTGAAAATCTTCTTCTCTGAAACTGGAAGGTTCTCAGCTTTCATATTTGGCATATAGCATCATGTTCAGGTCCTCTACAAAAGTTATATAAATTATGGCCCTGAGGTTAAAATTGGCCCCACCCCAGGGGTGGGCAGTTTTCAATAGAAACAAATATTGAAATCTTTGAAAATCTTCTCCTCTGAAACTGGAAGGCTCACAGTTTTCATATTTGGCACAGAGCATCATGTTCAGGTCCTCTACAAAAGTTATATAAATTATGGCGCTGGGGTCAAAATTGGCCCCGCCCCAGGGGTGGGTAGTTTTGAATAGAAACAAATAGTGAAATCTTTGAAAATCTTCTCCTCTGAAACTGGAAGGTTCACAGCTTTCATATTTGGCACAGACCATCATGTTCAGGTCCTCTACAATTGTTTTTATAAATTATGGGCCTGGGGTCAAAATTGGCCCTGCCCCAGGGGTGGGCAGTTTTTAATGGAACATATAGTGAAAACTTTGAAAATCCTCTACTCTGATTGTCTGGTGAGCGCTTCAGGGCCATTCTGGCCCTCTTGTTTATTTGATAAGATATTCACTTCATTTTTTTAAAAAATAGTATCACCTTAATATGGAAATCAAGATCTGAAGCACAGATTAGAAAATTTCAACACTTATAAGGCATGTTGAATCAGAGAAAGTTTGCAAGTGGGCGTATTATGTACGGTATGCGGTACTCTTGTCTAGTTATGAAGACAGGTGACTACTTAAAGTAGGCTGAAAGTAAAGCAGAATGCGCCTTACCTTCAGCCTGCTTTAAGCTACCACCTGCTAGGATATAAAATAAATTTCTTATGGTATACTTTCATGACTATAAATTTGAACTTTTTTTTCTTTCAGTGGAGAAATAAATTCAATGCGCTAAAAGGCGCTTCTATAAGGAAAAGGGTTCATTTTTCAGCTAATTTCTTAAGCAGTGTCAATTTGGAAAATTATGTCTATTTTTGAACAGTTGTACAGTCAAAAGTAATGTGAAGCAACCATTTAAGAAAAAAATATGGAGGTCTGCTCAAACAGCCTCTTAGTATATCATAGAATAAATGCAAAAATCTCCCGAATACTTTTCTCCATAGCCAGAAGTGCAAATCACCTAAATTTAGACTGCTTTAGACAGATGAGTCTGCTTAAAGCCAGTTGAAATTAACCCTTTACTCCATAGCTTGTTTCAGTATTGATAGTTGCTTAAAGCAGGATGCTCCTTTAGGAATCATTCTGCTTTATTTTCAGTATGCTTTAAGCTAGCCTCTGTTAAGATACAGGAAATATTTCTTACAGTGCATATTCAAGACTATTAAGTGGAACTATTTTCTATATAATAAATGAAATGTGATGAAATGAGTATCGAGGGCTTGGTGCAAAACTATTCTAACTCCTTCACTAAAGTTTACTTTGCTTCAAAATGTAGGCAGTAATTCAAGATCAGCAATTTGCAAATAAGGTAGAAAAGATTTTTTGCACAGTACTTGTTCAAATGACGATTTAGATAAATATTATTTGCAATAATAATTGTTAATTATGTTTCAGTGTTCATGACTTCTTTGTAAATATGTTCATGCAATCATCATTGCCTTATACAGGCTAGAAACATAGTCAAATGTTTAATGCCAGTAAAGGTTATGTTATGTTATTATGTTATATGGAGTAGGTAGAGGTGCTCTACAGTGCATTTGGGGAGGAAAGGGTTAAGGAGCATTCTGCATTACTTTTATCATGTATTAAGCAACTAGCTTGCTTAAAACAACCAAATGCATTTCTTTTTGGGTTGTCACTAAACGTAGGTTAGACTGTATGGAAACAAAAATATGTTACTCTAGGTTTAGATCAGCTCTCCATCATAAACAGTTATGTCTTCTATTATGACCACTCCAAGTGAGACTCTTTGATGGTGTCAAGTAACAACTTAAAGTAGGTTGAAAGTGCTTTCTGCTTTACTTTATTCTACTTCAGTATTCACCTGTCATAATTACTAAATAAGGCGGCAACGATACAGGCTATGATGGATTCAATACGTATCAGGCTATCAGCACCTGGATTCGATTATATCTATTTGATACAGTAACAGCTGCATTGTGCTACCCAAGATTTTTGCGTTATAAAACTAACTTAACCCTTTCTCCACAGTTTGATTCTAGATTTGAATACAGGTGACCACTTAATCCTGGTTGAAAGTAAAGCAGAATGCACCTTAATGCACATTCTGTTTTATTATGTCTCCCCCATTTATAATAGGGAGACATATTGTTTTTGGTCGAGTTGTCCGTCTGTCTGTCTGTCTGTCACACTCGTGTCCGCTCAATATCTCTCACAAATTTTGAAGGATTTCAAAATGCTTTGGTACAAATGTTTGATCCAACAAGACAATATGCACAGCATTTCAGCACGTGGGTCAAAGGTCAAGATTCAAGGTCAGATGTTTTTTAGCCATGCCCTTCGTGTCCGCTCCATATCTCTTAAACCCTTGGGAGGATTTCAAAATGATGGGGCACACATGTTTTCCATAACAAGGCGATGTGCTGACAGCAAGAATCAGGCACATTCTTTAAAGGTCAAGGTCATGTTTACAATTCAAGGTCAATTACACTTTCTTGTCCGGACGGTAACTCCTTCATGGCTAATGCCATTTGATTGAAACTTCATACATTGACAGAGCATGATGAGAGGAAGTGTCATGTATAAGGTCCTTAAATCTACCTTCAATACTTTTGGAGTTATTGCCCTTTGTTACTTTTTTTGTGCTTGTAACATTTTTTTTTGTGCAATCAATAAGTATTGCAACTCTGGCTTCAATAGTAGAGTTGTTCCCTCCCATTTTCTGCAGAGTTATGGGACTTTTACACCGACATTTTGTAAGGTTTCTCCAAAACCGTTAATTGGATATTCATTAAATTTTATAGGATTAATTAGCATCATGCCTAGTTCATATATTATTCCTTTTGCAGTTTGATGATTTTCTGTAGAGTTATGGGACTTTGAAAGTTTTATATGGAAAAATTTGTCCGCAGGGTTTTCCCAAAAACCTTTTACATGTATTGAATTTTCATGAAACTTCATAGGATTGATCAGCACCATGCCTAGTTGTGCATAGTTCATTCCTTTTCTGATTCTGTGATTATCTACAGAGTTATGGGACTTTGGAAAATTTTGTCCACAAGCTGGGGGAGACATCAGTTTTTATACGCCCACCTAATAAAGGTGGTCGTATATTGTCGTGGCCCTGTCCGTCCGTCCGTTCGTTCGTTCGTTCGTTCGTTCGTTCGTTCGTACGTTCGTTCGTTCGTTCGTTCGTTCGTTCGTCCGTCAACATTTTGTTTGTCCACTGTTTTCTGGGAAAACTATTTGACAGATATTAATGAAACTTCACACAAATGTTAAATGCATCAAGATCTGAAGCTGAGTCGATTCTGAGGTTCATTTGATTTTTCATTTCAGAGTTATGGCCCTTGTCCTTAAAAAATATGCAAATAGTTTGTCCGCAGTTTTCTGGGAAAACTATTTGAGAGATATTAATGAAACTTCACACAAATGTTTAATGCATTAAGATCTGAAGCTGAGTCAATTCTGAGGTTCATTTGATTTTTCGTTTCGGAGTTATGGCCCTTTTACTTAAAAAATAATGCAAATACATGCAAATAGTTTGTCCGCTGTTTTCTGGGAAAACTATTTGACAGGTATTAATGAAACTTCACAAAAATGTTTAATGCATCAAGATCTGAAGCTGAGTTGATTCTGAGGTTCATTTGATTTTTCATTTCAGAGTTATGGCCCTTGTCCTTAAAAAATATGCAAATAGTTTGTCCGCTGTTTTCTGGGAAAACTATTTGAGAGATATTAATGAAACTTCAACAAATGTTAAATGCATCAAGATCTGAAGCTGAGTCGATTCTGCGGTCCATTTGATTTGTCATTTCGGAGTTATGGCCCTTTTACTTAAAAAATAATGCAAATACATGCAAATAGTTTGTCCGCTGTTTTCTGGGAAAACTATTTGAAAGATATTAATGAAACTTCACACAAATGTTAAATGCATCAAGATCTGAAGCTGAGTTGATTCTGAGGTTCATTTGATTTTTCATTTCAGAGTTATGGCCCTTGTCCTTAAAAAATATGCAAATAGTTTGTCCGCTGTTTTCTGGGAAAACTACTTAGAGAGATATTAATGAAACTTCACACAAATGTTTAATGCATCAAGATCTGAAACTGAATTGATTCCGAGGATCATTTGATTTTTCGTTTCAGAGTTATGGCCCTTGTCCTTAAAAAATAATGCAAATAGTTTGTCTGCTGTTTTCTGGGAAAACTATTTGAGAGATATTAATGAAACTTCACAAAAAATTTAATGCATCAAGATCTGATGCTGAGTCAATTTTGAGGTTTATTTGATTTTTCATTTTGGAGTTATTGCCCTTTTACTTTAAAAAAATGCAAATAGTTTGTCCGCTGTTTTCTGGCAAAACTGTTTGACAGATATTAATTAAACTTCATACACATGTTTAATGCATCAAGACCTGAAGCTAAGTCGATTCTGAGGATCATTGGATTTGTCGTTTCGGAGTTATGGCCCTTGCACTTAAAAAAATAATGCAAATCTATGCAAATATGAGGATGGCCATAACTTTTTCATTTGAAATGATTTACTTCAATTTTTTTATATGGTTAAACCTTAATGTGAATTTTCACATATATTGCGGGGGTTTTGATATGTCATTTTATTCTAAAGTTATGGTCCTTGAACTTCGTGTGTTCGTTGCTTTGTTAGTCGGTAAACTTTTAGTTTGTCTGTTGTTTTCTGGGAAAACTATTAAAATGATATAAATGAAACTTAACACAAATGTTTTAAGCAACAAAATTTGAAGCTGAGTTTATTTTGAGGTTCATTCAGTTTGTCTTTACAGAGTTATGGCCGTTGCACTTTACAAAAATCTGCAAAAATGAGGTTTAGCTGTAACTTTTTTATTTAATAAGATATTCACTTCATTTTTTAAAAAAATAGTATTACCTTAATATGGAAATCAAGATCTGAAGCACAGATTAGAAAATGTCAACACTTATAAGGCATGTTGAATCAGAGAAAGTTTGCAAGTGGGCGTATTATGTACCGTATGCGGTACTCTTGTTGTATTCTAGTTTTCAACCTGTTTTAATCTACCATCTGTTAGGGTATAGAAAATATTTATGATGCATATTCATGACTAGTGATGGGTTGCAGAATTTAATGACTATCTGCTATGAGTATTGGTTAAGAAAAAATGCAGACTTATCTGTTATGTTGGACAAAATCCTTTTAGAAAATAGTGCAAACCCTGATCAGACAGCTCCATCAGGAGCTGTCTGATCTGGTTTTGCATAGCTTAATAAAAATGATATATACAAAACTCGGGAGAAGGGTTTTAAGCAGTAGAAAATCAGTACAGATATCAGATGAATAGTCCGGAATTTTTGCTCTCAGCAGAAGGGTAAGCTGTTAATTTGAATGGTCTCGTAACAATGGTTTATATTTGTATCATTCACAATGAGTTATAAATATACATGTATACAGAATATGTATAATAGAGTCACCCTTAGTCACTGCACAATAGATGACCAAATGTAGAGTATTTAAAATATGTAGTTGATTAATACAGAAAGTGTCTATAATAACTGTCTGTATTATTTAACCCTAACTTCATAAATACACTTTTAATCACCCGAATTATTCTTATGCTAAGCAAAGTAGTCTTTAAGTTTGGAATTTCTTGAAATGAATGGTGGATGTCATTTTAAGTACTTTCCAGTTAGAAGCTTAAAGGAAGCTGTAATTAAAGCAGATTACTCATGAAGAAGCATTCTGCTTTACTTTCAATCTACGTTAAGGGATAACCTGTCTTAAAAACTACAAAAAGATATGATATAAGGAGTTGAATCTTGCATTAAGCTGTCACTTGTCTCATGGTTACTTAAGATTGAAGGTTTCTCTTTCACCTTTTCAGGGTATTTAGGACAAATATATGACCATGTATGTTTGAACAAGTGTTTGTATGTTGTAGAGCTAGTATTATGGATTAGTTGTGCTTTAGAGTGGAAAGGAGGAGAGAATTACAACCTTGTTCATCATGTGAAATATTCATCAGTCAAACTTGTGTTAACCTGCAATTCTTAATCTGCTTTACCTTTATTCTGCATTAAGCAGGCACCTGTAGAAATTATATGCTACAGTAAACATATGCAAAAATGTTTTATTATACCTCTACAAACATGGTTTATCGGGGTATACTGGAGTCGCCTTGACCGTCCGTATGAACTTACGGGTGTGTGTCCATGTCTTGTCCAGAGCATGTTCCTAAATATAAAAGCTATGGACTTCAAACTTCATAATCAGATACATACCATTGATGACAAGTGCAGAATTGTAGATGTGCCTGTTATAATTTTCAAGTGAGTTATCCATAGAATGACAGGATACTTGCCCTTGATTTGACTTTTTTAGCCAGATTTTTCGAGAGAAAAATTGGGGCTTATAGTTTGGCGAAAACCGAGCAGGCGGCGTGTTGTTGTTGTTAACAAAACTTTAACATTGCTTAGACATTAGACCATTCATATTTGGTATGCAGATAGCTTGGGTGAAGGCCTTTCACTTGATACAAGGATACGTGAAATCAGGTCAAGGTCACTCTTTGGAAAACTTTGCCGTTTTTAACAAACTTTAACATCGCTATAACTTCTGAACTACAAATGCTAGGCAATTCATCTTTGGTATACAGATAGCTTGGATGAAGGCCTTTCACTTGATACAAGGATACATGAAATCAGGTCAAGGTCACTATTTCCAAAATTTGCTGTCGTTAACAAAACGTTTACATTGCTTATAACTTCTAAATTAAGCTAGACCATTCATATTTGGTGTGCAGATAGCTTGGGTGAAGGCCTTTCACTTAATGTAAGGAAACATGTAATCAGGTCAAGGTCACTATTTCCATTTATAACAAACTTTAACATTGCTATAACTACTGAACTACACATGATAGGTAATTCATCTTTGGTATACATAGAGCTTTGGTGAAGGCCTTTCACTTGATAAAAGGATACAGGAAATCAGGTCAAGGTCACTATTTCCAAAACTTTGCCATCAACCAAACTTTAACATTGCTCATTACTTCTGAATTACTTAAGATAGACCATACATATTTGGTATGCATATAGCTTGGGTGAAGGCCTTTCATTTGATACAATGATACATGAAATCAGATCAAGGTCATTACTTCCAAAAGTTTGCCGTTTTTAACAAACTTTAACATTATATAACTACTGAACTACAAATGCTAGGCAATTCATATTTGGTATACAGATAGCGATTAGTGAAGGCCTTTCATTTAATTACAGGATACATGAAATCAGGTCAAGGTCACAATTTCCAAATTTTGCTGTCATTAACAATACTTTAACCTTGCTTATAGCTTCTTTATTTCTTAAGCTAGACCATTCATATTTGGTATGCAGATAGCTTGGGTGAAGACCTATCACTTGGTACAAGGACACTTGAAATCAGGTCAAGGTCACTATTTAAACAAAATTGCCGTTTTTAACAAACTTTAACATTGCATTAACTTCTGAGCTACAAATGCTTGGCAATTCATCTTTGGTATACAAATGGCTTTGGTACAGGCCTTTCAATAAAGATATTTGAAATTAGGTCAAGATCAAGGTCACTATTTTGACAAGTTGGCCATCATTGAAAAACTTCAATTTTTCTTAACTGCTGAACCTCATATGCTAGACAATTCATATATGGTATGGAGATAAATTTGCTGAAGGCCTTTCTGTTGATACAAGGATACATGAAATTGGGTCAAGGTCACTATTTTGAAAACTCGACTGTTTTTTAACAAACTGACATTTTGCTATAACTTCTGATCAACGAGTGCTAGGCAATTCACCTTTGGTATTCAGATTATGATAGCTTTGGTATGGACCATAAGGATACCTGAAATCAGGTCAAGGTCATTATTTTGAAACATTAGCTGTCATTAAAATGTTGTTATAACTTCTGAACTACATGGGCTAGACAGTTTATATTTGGTATGCAGATAGCTTGGGTGAAGGCATTTCAGTTGATACAAGGATAGATGAAATTGGTCAAGGTCAACACAAAAAAATCTGGCTTTTATGCTGTTTCCGCAAGTTTTGCTTGTTTTTATTAGCCCTTTTGAGCACAGTGCTCAAGGTGAGCTATACCCCTGTGTCTGTCCGTCCGTCTGTCTGTCGTTCAACAATTACAAAAACCTTCATCTCTAAAACCAACTACCCGAACCTTTGGCTTGTTGAGTGTCCAGTGCCATTTTCAGATATCTTTGACCTTGACATTGACTTCATTGAAAAATAAACTTGTCCGAAGCATATGTCCTATAAAATATCATCCAGGATTAGGCATTTAGACTTTGGCCATTGACCTTGATAAAAAAACGAATCCGGAGCATAGCATTTTTGTGGAGCAACCAAGGTGTTTCAATATTCATATCAACTTTGTCCTGACATATTTGCCTCTTGACAAGACATGACCAGGGTATCATGTTGTGATAAGTCAAGTTGTCATTGAGTGCATAATGGTGCATATATGCTAAAGAACGTCTTTATATAATTACTTAATTTCATCATTAAATATTATTTAATGATGAAATTAAGTAATGTTATGTATAATAAAAGATAGCTACTTATATCAAACTGCCATTTGATATAAGTTAGACAAATCTCTTAAAATTCATTTGTATGTTCCTTGTAGAAGTTGCAAAATGTGAAATAAAGATCATGGTTTTTTTCAAGAACGTCTGTATTTTCGTGGTTTTTTCTGTCCCTATGATCATGTTTTTCTTTCAACAAAATAACTGTTTCAACCCAGTAGGCTTGTATTGGTGAGATTTGATGATCCTTGCCAATCGTTTTGATCCAGATCGGGCATAATGTACAGATAAGGATCTAAACTCTTGCACTAAGATCCATGTTTCTGTTATGTTTATGCTCGCCAACAACGGTATTTGGGGAGCATATTATAGTTGCTGGTTTGTCCGAACTTTGTCAGGAGCATACCACAAAAACTGTAATAGACATCAACGTGAAACTTCATAGGGAGATTGATATCGATAAGAAGTGCAGTGCACAAGAACCGTCACTTTCTTTTGCATAATTTGGGAGTTATTGCCCTTCGTTATTTTTCATACTTAGAATTTGATACATGTTTCCGTTATGTTTATGCTCGTCAACAACTATAATAGGTATCAACTTGATGGGTAGATTCATCTTGATAAGAAGTGCAGTGCACAATAATCATTACTATTTTGCATAATTTATGAGTTATTGCCATTTGTTATTCTTCATACTTTAAATTTGTCTGCAGTTGGGGAGCATCCATCGGTTCTGCTGATTCTCTTGTTTTAAAAGAACCAATATCAGAATTTTAGCAGACAACATTTTCAGCAGAAAACAGTTACTCAGTGTTGAAAGAGACTGTCTTAAGTACCTCAACACCCTTTCACCGCTTTACCTATTTTCAAAGAAATGCAAAATTAAGCCTGTTCAGCATGCATAAGCACACGTCTGTCTAAATAACAGAAAACGGGTTATGAAGGAAAGATGACTGAAATATACAATATATATATGATCACCTGGCACGAGCTGCATAGGTAAGTTATTGTGATCACCCCGTGTCCGTCATCAACTGTTTTATATACGTGTGTGTGTGTGCAGGTGCGTCGTCAACAGTTTCTTCAATCATCTTATTCTCCGAAACAACTGGGCCAAAATTGACACAAAATTGAACATCTGTGTCTTCTCTGATTTTTCTGAGATATAAATCTGTATTCATGTCAGAGGTCTAGGGCCATCATGGTCCTCTTGTTTCATAAATGACCATGTTACACAGCCCATAGGATCACTAGTTATGCATAGGAAAAACTTTAAAAGTATTCTTGTTAGAAACTACATGTCCCAGAACTTAGATATTTGGTGTATAGATTTACTAAGCATAACTTTATGGGTTTTATAAGTATCATAGTTCTTGGGTTAAAATTGGCCCTGCCCTGTGTGTACAGTCTTCTTCACGGCAGAAACGACAGTCTAAAGGTTTCTCCTTAATATATCAGCCTGCAGAGCTCAGACCAGTCAGAGTGAGTTCTTATATAATCATCTTTAGCCTGATCAGTAGAGTAGAAATTGTGTTTAGACAAATAACACTCTCTCGTTTAAGATTGAGAAAACTATGGATAGTTCTTAATATGCAGAACACTCTTAAAGCTTTTTTTCATACCTATGCCCTGCATTAAGCTACCAGATATCAAAATAGAGCATATCTGTTGTGAATTTCAGCTTAACTCTTTGCATGCTGGGTAATTTTGTCATCTGCTAAATGGTTGTCTGCAGCATATTCATGTTATCCGACTACACAATTTCTTTCTAAGTTTTTCAGAAGTTCAGTCTCATTGACAAACAGTTTGGATATCAGATCAGGCCCCACATTATATTGGCCCTGATCTGGATCCAAACTGTTTGCAGAGGTCATTAGTGGTGGGAGAATCCCACTACACACTTTCTTTCTAATTAGTTTTTCAGAAGTTCAGTCTCATTTACAAACAATTTAGATATCAGATCAGGGGCCCTGATCTGGATCCAAACTGTTTGCATAGGTCATTAGTGGTGGGAGAATCTGCCTCTAGCATCCAAAGAATTAATACAAGTTCCAGTGGTCTATGCTCTATCCATTCTTTCACTAAATTCTTTCAGCATCATGTTCAGGTCCTCTACAAAAGTTATATAAATTGTGTCCCTTGGGTCAAAATTGGCAACGCCCCTGGGGTGTTAAGTTTTCAATAGAAACATATGTGAAAACTTTGTTTTATAACAACTGGATTGTCTCCCTTGTTGGTAGTAACTCTGCAGAAATATTGCAGATCTACCCAAACAATGAATTTTTTTGCACAGTTAATCAGACAATTAACCCTTTACTCCATAAATATGCCTTTTTACACCTTTGCAAACAGAGCAGACCCAGATCAGATGGCTCGTGTAGTAGCCATCTGATCAGTCTGCTGTTTGCTTATGATATAATATAGTGCAAAGTGCATTACATTATTTTCATTTTGTGTACAATATACTTATAATATGTTTGCTAACCCTTTCCTTCATGTTAACACTTTTTTCAAACATTTGCAAACAGAAAAGACCCAGATCAGACAGCTCCTAAAGCAGCTGTCTGACCAGGGTTTGCTCTGTTTGTTAATGGAATTTGAAAGATGTTTCTTTACTTTCTAAAATGGCTACACTGTCCCACTTTTCATATTTCATTATAACTATTTTGTCTATGAATATTCAGTAGGTATTTAGATTTTGAATAAACATAGAACAGGGGAAGGGTTGAAAATAAATTAAGATATGAATAATAATAACTCATGAAGGTGTAATGAAAATATCTGAAATTTTGGATATTATTTATAAGTACATGTATAGATAAATTTATTCTTTCTAAAATTCAACCAATTTGCCCAGGGAAAGGGTATACATACTTTTGTACATGCCCTTCTTTAGATTTGCATTGTTATATGTTTTCATTTACATTTTCTTAAATTTTCTTCACTTCAGGTCCTCTACAAAAGTTACATAAATTATGCCCCTTGAGTCAAAATTGGCCCTCGCCAGGGCTGGCTAGTTTTCTATAGAAACACATAGTGAAAACTTTGAAAATCTTCTCCTCTGATTGTCTGGTGAGCGATGTCAGGGCCTTTCAGGCCCTCTTGTTTAATGTTAGATCAAGTCTCTGTAATGAGGACTTTGTTTAAAAAACACTATTCAGTGTCGCTTAGTGCTGTCAGTCCTTGTAAGCTCACATATACAGTTTTAGGCAGAATACACACAACCTAGAAGGCAGTAGATTTTGTAGCACGTTTGATGTGCTACATAACTATATGAGGAGTGCTACACGTGCTAGTCAGAATCGGCGTGCTACAAATTACCGTTAGGATCGTGTTTGTATCTCAAACCATTTAAAATATGTTTTCTATATCAGATATAACAAAATAACACACACACACGAAATAGAAATATAGTAATTTAGACTACGTTTGAAATACAGTATTGACAAGGAAAAGTGAGTGATACGAGTTACCTTAGGCCTAGTTAGTATTTTTCACAACATGTAAAAATAATAGCCACATGCAACAAAGAATAATAAATCATGCACAAGTCTTACAAATGACATGGTCATCTGATAGAGTTTAAAGAAACTTGAAAATTGTGTCTGTATGACACAGCGATGGTCCCGCGTGGGTGCTTACTTAGCTGCACGTAACAATCCTGTCATTTGACATTGACCTTGGGCATGCGGGCAGCATGGACTGGGTGCGTAAAGAAAGTGTGGATGGTGTTTAATGTGTATATGCAATTCCATGCCAATAGCTATATAGTGGCTATAGTGGTTAGTGAGATATAAGACGATGAAAAAACTGAAAACCAGCTGCACGTAAAATTCTTAAGTCATTTGACCTTGACCTTTGGCTTGCCGGCAGCATGGGTTGGGTGTGGAATGAAAAGTGTGGATGGTGTTTAATGTGTATATGCAATTCCACGCGAATAGCTATAGTGGTTAGGGAGACATAAGTCGTTGAAAAAACTGTGACGACCAACTGCACGTAAATGTGACAACCAACTGCACGTAAAATTTGCAGCATGGGTGTGGTCCCAAATGATAGCACAAGTGGTGATTAACGTGTATTTGAAGTTTCATGTGTGTAATTGTAGAAATTACTGACGTATAACACTTTATAGCAAAGCCTGACGCATGGACGGACAGACAGACAAACGGACGCACAGGTGCAAAATATAATGCCCCCTGACCGCCTGTCGTCACGGGGGTGGGGGCATAAAAATACACACCACGGTGCTACAAATGCTCCAGTGTGTGTTATTTTGTAGGACATTCGCTGTGCTTATGTAGCACGTGCTACAACGCTCTGTGAAAGTTGAGTAAAGTGTAAATACAGAACAACGTGTGTACTGTAAAACGGATATGTGCATACCATAAGCTCTAAACCGTAAAACAGATAAAGCGAGAATGGGACCGATTAAATGGAAAATGAAGGAGTGCTACATATGCCGTCCAGAAACGATGTTCTACAAATTACGGTTAGGATCGTATGTGTGTGTGGGTGTGTGTACCTTTAGTCCGGAGTATATATCCTTTGTCACATCAGCTACGGATACCAAATTTGGTGTGTGAGTTCATCTTGGGATGGCGGAGTGTCGCGTACCATTTTAATGTCACTGTGACCTTGACTTTGACCTTGATTTTACAAAAAGCCTGTCCGGAGCATATCTCGTTTACCTTACCAGCTACAGATTCCAAATTTGGTGTGTGATTTCATCTTGGGATGGCGGAGTGTCGCGTACCATTTCCAGGTCACTGTGACCTTGATCTTGACCTTTGACCTCGATTTTAAAAAAAAGCTTTTACCTTACCAGCTACAAAAAGCTTGTCCGGAGTATATCTCCTATACCTTACCAGCTAAATATTCCAAATTTGGTGTGTGAGTTCATCTTGGGATGGAGGAGTGTCGCCTACCATTTTCAGATCACTGTGACCTTGACCATGACCTTTGACCGATTTTACAAAAAGCTTGTCTGGAGCATATCTCCTTTACCTTACCAGCTACATATTCCAAATTTGGTGTGTGAGTTCATCTTAGGATGGCGGAGTGTTGCGTACCATTTCTAGGTCACTGTGACCTTGACCTTTGACCTCGATTTAAAAAAAAAAGCTTATACCTTACCAGCTACAAAAAGCTTGTCCGGAGTATATCTCCTATTCCTTACCAGCTAAGGATTCCAAATTTGGTGTGTGAGTTCATCTTGGGATGGAGGAGTGTCGTGTATCATTTTCAAATCACTGTGACCTTGACCATGACCTTTGACCGATTTTACAAAAAGCTTGTCCGGAGCATATCTCCTTTACCTTACCAGCTACAGATTCCAAATTTGGTGTGTGAGTTCATCTTGGGATGGCGGAGTGTCGTGTACCATTTCCCGGTCACTGTGACCTTGACCTTGACCTTTGACCTCGATTTTAAAAAAAAGCTTATATACCTTACCAGCTACAAAAAGCTTGTCCGGAGTATATCAACTATACCTTACTAGCTAAGGATTCCAACTTTGGTGTGTGAGTTCATATTGGGATGGAGGAGTGTCGCGTACCATTTTCAGATCACTGTGACCTTGACCTTGACCTTTGACTTTGATTTTACAAAAAGCTTGTCCGGAGCATATCTCCTATACCTTACCAGCTACGGATCCAAAATTTGGTATGTGAGTTCATCTTGGGATAACGGAGTGTCGCGTATCATTTTCAGGTCACTGTGACCTTGACCCGTGACCTCGATTTTACAAAAAGCTTATACCTTACCAGCTGCAAAAAGCTTGTCCGGAGTATATCTCCTATACTTTACCAGCTACGGATTCAAAATTTGGTGTGTGAGTTCATCTTGGGATGGAGGAATGTCGCGTACCATTTTCAGCTCACTGTGACCTTGACCTTTGACCTAGATTTTACACAAAGCTTGTCCGGAGCATTTCTCCTATACCTTACCAGCTACGGATTCCAAATTTGGTTTGTGAGTTCATCTTGGGATGGCGGAGAGTCATGTACCATTTTCAGATCACTGACCTTGACATTGACCTTTGAATTTTACAGTCCGGAGCATATCTCCTATACCTTACCAGATACAAAAAGCTTGTCCAGAGCATATTTCCTATACCTCAAACGTTGACAATCAACCCAGGGTCCTTTTTAATGTTGAGAATGACTTAGGGTCCTTTTTAACTAAGTTTTGACCCTTGGCTCTTTTCTTAGCTATCATAATCGTCAAAGGTTCTGTTTCTAATGTTAAGAACTGGCTCCTGTGTCATTTTTAACAGCATCAAAATTTCATGTAACACCTGCATTACATTGTATTGTTTTTCCGCCAAAATGCATTTCGGTGTCAAACACTTTGGGGGTATTTGTCACCCGTGACGACTCTCTTGTTTGAAATATTATTCCAAATAGTGAAATGCAAACCATTGAAATTCAAGATATTGACGGAAGATTTTAAACTTGGCGATTTATTTGGTCCAATAAATATATGTTTTATCCTCATTAACGCTTTGTCCTTTTCTGTTATACAATTAGTTTACGTTTATTTTTATGTCGCCTTTAAAATGCATGTAGGCCCTATGAAACAGCATTTAGGCATTCCATACAGACGCAGAACTTAAAAATCAATTCACTTCAATTTTTACAGTAAAAATTTGTCCTTAAATGATTAATAACCAGTATAAATCCAGGTCATGTTATACCCATAATTCTATTCTGGTTTTCCAGCTACGTATCTTACTGAAAGTAAGCAACGTGTAATTTTACCTGGCACCTTCTCTGACTGGAAAGACTACGAAGCTGGTGTTCCACGAGGATATATACTAGGTCCATTGTTATTACTTTTTTTATAAATGATATTGTTAGTGGCATTGGATGTAACATTCGTTTGTTTGCTGACGACATTAGCTTGTTTAGTGTAGGTATTAATCCCGTACATATGGCAACAAATATCAATAATGATATACTAAAAATTTAAGGCAGATAAATGGCTAGTTGAATTCAGAAGACAGAGTCGTTAATAATCTCGAGGAAAATGTCTCATCCGTATTTATGCAAGACCATCAAATTCCTGAAGTAGATTCTCATAAGCACCTTGGCGTTCATCTCTCACGTGATCTAACATGACACTGTCATATCTAATATATTGCAACTTAGGCATGGACAAGAATAAATGTCATGCGGAAACTCAAATTCACTTTGGACAGGTGTTCTCTTGAAACAATCTTTCATGATACCTATGTGAGAATACGATGATACATATATTTCAGGGGTGAGAATTTTCCGCGGATCCGCGGAATTCCGCGGATTTCGTTTCACTCAGGACCGTTTTTGAGATCGATGTAAATCCGATGAGATTTTTTTATTTTTTTTTATTTTTTTTG
Source organism: Azorinus chamasolen (assembly GCA_963576725.1). NCBI lineage: Eukaryota > Metazoa > Mollusca > Bivalvia > Cardiida > Solecurtidae > Azorinus > Azorinus chamasolen. The sequence continues at coordinate 77,351,815 of OY755241.1, read as the reverse complement.
GGGGGGGGGGGGGGTGTTCTGAAGAATAATTCAGGAAATTATTATTTGCCGATATATTCTTTCACTATTCCAAGTAAATCCGCGTTAACAACGTTTATATCACGTTAATAGCGAGATTTCGGTTCAGCTAATCAAATAACGAGACTCTTGTCCTACAGCCAATCAAAACGCTCGTATTATGCAGTGTTCGTTCAACATTTTCAAGATGGCGTCTGTAACTGTACTGTCAATTAATCTGAATTAAGACAAAAATGAAAAGCATAGGCAGAGATTACAAAAACAGTGTGGAAAACAAGTTCTACCCAAGATGGATAGAGAAAGAAATTACGTTGACATTTGGTAAAGAAACAAGAAAAGTGATAATTGGCGACAATTTCATGAAACTGAATGTAAACTTCGGACGAGGGAACCTTGTGTAAACCTTGTTCCAAACAAATGAATTACCGAAAACGCGACTGCGTAGCATATAAGAACCTTCTGAAAAGCATTAAACATGTCCAGTTATTGAAACAGCGGATTTCCAGTCACAGGTAAAAACATGTAATGTCAAGTATTTACCAGAAAGTTGTCTGTCAATAGCTATTCATAGGTAATGTTAAAGGAACTGGTTAAGATGTATCGATTCAGAAAATTTATAATTTGTTTTTGATAAACCAGTTTAATGAATTAGAAGATGGTTTATTGACATAAACAAGAGGGCCATGATGGCCCTGATACCGCTCACCAGACAATCAGGAGAAGATTTTCAAAGTTTTCACTATGTTCTATAGAAAACTGGGCACCCCTGGGGTGGGGCTTTATTTCTTAGCATGTCTTGGACTAAAATTAGCACACAGTTTGGATTCTGATCTGATGCATACCTGTATGTAACTTCATATGTGGTTTGTACATGAGTTAATTGTAAGATTGATATGCATTAACCCTTTCCTCCATAAAAACGCCTTTCTACGCCTCTATAATAGTCACTTTATGAAACCATTGTGATAAATAGAGCATTTCTATTTATCACAATGGTTTCAAATCTACACAATTCTGAAATTTTCCTTTTCTCTTTTCTCCTTATCAGTAGATTTATTCAAAGAGGTAGGATCTGAAAATAGCCTATGAGGGAATGGGTTAAAACAGTGTGAACAAACAGACACTAATTCTGAAGCAGGCAACTTTAGAGAGCTTTGACCAGGAACTTGACCTTTGATTACGTAAGACAGACTGAGTATCTGGGTTCCTTCTAGCTCAGGGGAACCTTTATTGCGTCGGCCTGCGGTACGGAAGGTCGAGGGTTCGATCCCCGGCAACGACAGACCAAAAAACCGTTAAGAGTTGGTACTAGTAGCTCCCTTGTCTACGCTCGACAATAAAGGTGTAGTTCTAGGACTGGTCGGCCCGGTGTCAGGATAATGTGACTGGGTGGGGTGCCCTTGCCATGTACCTGCGGCAGGAGTATTCCAGTGAGGCAGAGCTATAACTTGTCTCATGCGGGTGCCGTCTGCAAATAACTTAAATACTGTTGGTCGGACGTAAAACCCAACTCACTCACTCACTCTTTAGTGTAAAAGTCTATTTCAAAGTATAACCAACAGAGCAGGGCCAATTTTAACCTCAGAACTATGATATTTACCAATTTTAACAAGGTATACTAAGTAAATCTATACACCAAATATCTAAGCTCTGTGACATGTAGTTTTTGACAAGAAGATTTTTAAAGTTTTCCCCATACCTAACCTAAGTGAACCCAACATTCTGCTACTTGTACCGAAAACAACAGTCAGCTAGAGAAAACTGGCCACCCCTGGGACCGTGGCAGGGCCAATTTTGGCTCCAAGGACATAATTTATATAACTTTTGTAGAGGACCTATAGGTGATGCTATGTGCCAAAGATGAAAGCTGAGAACCCTGTAGATTCAGAGGAGAAGACTTTTAAAGGTTCAAATTGTTAACGACGCACACCACACGACGCACAACAAACGCTGACAGACGACAGACATCAGGCGATCACAAAAGCTCACCCTGAGCACTTTGTGCTCTGGTGAGCTAAAAATCTTAACAGGTAAGTGCAATTTAATAGAAATAATCCCTTGTGGCTTGTGAGAGCCTCCATATAGCAAGATGTAAAACCTCTAAATAGCAAGCTGGAGAGCCTCCATGTAGCAACCGGTAGAACCTCTATATAGCAAGCTGTAGAACCTCTATATAGCAAGTTGTAGAGCAGATATACAGCAAGCTGTGTTAACTTCTATATAGTAAGCTGTAGAACCATTATATAGCAAGCTGTAGAACATCTATAAAGCAGGCTATAGAGCCTCTATACAGCAAGCTGTAGAACCTCCATATAGCAAGATGTCACCTTTCCTTCATATTTCTTGCTCATTTCAAAGGTACGTAACTCCCATAATACATGCATGGACCCAGTTAAAGGGACACACCGGGAATTTTGTTCGTCCATCAATCATCAATAACATTTTTATCTGGCGTGATAATTCCATTCTGACTTCAGATCTGTACTCAGCATGCCGAAATACATTAAATATGTGAATTTGAACAAAATCTGAGAAAATAAATTAAAAAACTTTTTTTCGTCCATTAATCATCAATAACTTTTTTATCTGATATGATAACTCAATTCTGACTTCAGGTCTGCACTCAGCATACCAAAATACATAACATATGCGAATTTGAACAAAATCGGAGACCAAAAATATTTTTTCGGGAAAAAACGGTCGAACTAACCCCTTAGCGTTTTTTTTCGAAAAAACACTTTTTGTCTCCGATTTTGTTCAAATTCATATATGTTATGTATTTTGGTATGCTGAGTGCAGATCTGAAGTCAGAATTGAGTTATCACGCCGGATAAAAAAGTTATTAATGATTTTTGGACGATTTTTTAAAAATAATAATTGTCTCCGGTTTTTGTTCAAATTCACATATAGTATGTATTTCGGTATGCTGAGTGCAGATCTGAAGTCAGAATTGGGTTATCACATCAGATAAAAAAGTTATTGATGATTAATGGACGAAAATATTTTCCACTGAAAAATATGTTTTTCGGTGTGTCCCTTTAACTGGACATCAGCATACAGAGTGATTGGGCAAAGAATGAACGAAAATGACAATTTTTTATATAAAAAGAAGGTTTCTGAGCTCGTACGGACACACGAATACCGCAGAACCTTTGTGACACACATAATTAATGACGCAGGTAATTAATGAATACCATGCGTTTCTGATTTTTTATAAATTAAATATATACAGCCATATACGCTAGTAAAAGACGACAATACAAAGAATGTTTGAACACCCCTCATCATCCGGTACACATAGAAGGCTGAAAATTTGCACAAACCTAGCATTATTTCTTACAGGAATATTGGACAGTTAAAGGGTTTACTGAAACAATGGCATCGTAAATATTAGATTTATTGTTATAATAATACATAGATACAGGGATATTGGCCATGGCAGGAAATGTGGAAGCATATCTATACTATATCATAAGCAAACGGAGTAAACCCTGGTCATTTGGCTCCTACAGGATCTGCGTCTACTCTGTTTGCAAAGGCAGAGAAAGGCGTATTTATGAAGAGAAGAGTTAACCCATTCCCTCATATTGACACCTATGTAAAAGTCACTTTTTGAAACCATTTTTTATGAATATTTATCACAATTTATCACAATTGTATCAACACTACACAATGCTAAAATGTTCATTTTCTTTAGTAAATGCTCCTTTCCGGTAGATTTATTCAAAGAAAATCCTATGAGGTAATGGGATAATACTGAGTTGGCTGTTATTTGCAAACAGTGACGACCAGCTCACATGGTTCATAGAGGAGCACTCTGATCAGGATCTGTATTGTTTGTCATTCAAAACCCCTCTCCCAAAATAAACTTTCATCCTAAATAAACTTTACTTTTAAAAAAGATGGACTATCCGCTTCGAACATTCAGTAAGGAACGGGTTAAGCATGTGAATTCGCTGAATTGATATCCCCCGCCAAACTAGTGCTGGCCTCAGTATTGATATCCCCCGCCAAACTAGAGCTGGCCTCTGTATTGATATCCCCCGCCAAACTAGTGCTTGCCTCAGTAGTTAACTGTCTTATAGACCAGAGGGGCGAAAAAGTGTTGTTCTTCCACAAAAAACTCTGGTCTTCCAATACTCCAGATATAGTTTCCATACGTTTAGCTCCAAGAAGACAAAAATGTTATATTTTTCGCAAACAAAGAGCCATAATTCTGGTGTTCAAGAGTCAATTTGAATAATGTTTGCAGAGCCGCATGTCCTTATGCTACTTAACATTTGCACAGTTTGAAAGAAAAACTCCGTACAGTTTTTGAGAAATGTCTCCGGACACGCAAAAACGTTACTTTTTGGCAACCAAAGGGCTATGAGTTTGGTGTTCCAATGTCAATGTGCAGGCGCATATTCTGTCATGGTACTTAACATTTAAACAACGTTTCTGATATATCATTCCGGGGTGCAAGGACGAACGGACGCATGGACGGTCGAAAACGTCAAAACTAAACATTGCTCAATGCAGAATGAAAGCAATGCACAATATGCTAAAAATCAACAAAACACAGTTTAGGTTTAAAATTTTATTTTTTCTCCAGACAATATCCTTCTCCCCTTTCAGTTTTACAACCATTATCCTGTAACAAACATGGGTCAAACATGAGGGAAAAATAATGTTTTGATCCAATTTATTTACCATATACATGTATGTAACAGCTTATCCAGACCGACAAAGATGGTCAAACAGAGTAGACCCAGATCAAATAACTGCTGAAGGAGCAGTTTGATATGGGTCTTCACTATTTGTATCCATTTCCTTTAACAAATGCTTTTTCGTTCATTTCAAAACAGAGCAGACCCAGATCAGATGGCTCCTGTAGGAGCCATCTGATCAAGGTATACTCTGTTTGCTTAAGGAAGTATATAGATCTGATTTTACAGGTCCCACCTTAGTCACAAAACCTTTCCATTTTTCATTTTATTGATTTTGTGCAATAGTTTTAAATTTTCTTTTCATAAATAATTCAAGTGTCAAACAGTTTGGATCCAGGAATGGCACCAGGTTACTCGGCGTCTCACCTAGATCAAAACTCTTTGCATAAGTCATCACAGATTCATCTATGGCAGTGAAAGCTTCACAGAATAATGGTTCAATTGGATTAAATAAACGTGTATATACAGATTCAAACTAGAACACTGACCAGAAAGTCAGTAAGGTCCCCATATAATGCTTTCAGAGAGGCTAATGCGCCAGAGGGGAAACTGCATGGCAAATATTTATGTAGAATTTGTTATTAACGTTAGAAAATGCCCATAATTTGTAAATCTGGCACATTATTATGAACTCGCCCTAGATATTATGGTTAGTTTCCCCAAGAACAATCAAGATTGGTTCTGAAATGGTTAACCCATTAACTCATAGGCTATTTTTAGATACAACATCTTTGAATAAATCTACCGAAAAGGAACATTTACTAGAGAAAAGGATTTTTTTTAGAATTATGTAGTTTGAAACCATTGTGATAAATAGAGCATTTGCTCTTGAAGGAGCAAATGCTATATTTATCACAATGGTTTCACAAAGTGACTTTTACAGAGTCGTCAATATAAGGGAATGGGTTAAGTGAGAGAGCAGACATCGTTCCTGGATAACCATTTAAGTGCTAACAGCCTAATTCAGATACGTGCTCAGAACTTTTCACCCATTTCCTCAGAAGCTATTTTTAGAATCTACTTCTTCAAATAAATCTACCTAAAATGAGCATTTACTAGAGGAAAGGACATTTTAGAATTTTGTCGTTTTGGAACCATTGTGATAAATAGAGCATTTGCTCCTATGGAACAAATGCTCTATTTATCACAATGGTTTCAGAAAGTGACCTTTACAATGGCGTCAATACGAATAAATGTGTTAAATGAATGTTTCATTATCCAATTTGACTAATATTTGCAGATATTATGTTTAACATACAGCTTGTTGAAGATCAGATAACTTTTCGCATTAGAGAGTGGCTAAATTTGTCAATTTATGTTGTTAACGAGCCATACTCCAGAAGTGCCCAGGTCGATCTGGCAGATTATTGAGCTTGGCAGAGATATTATTACCACAAACAATTTCACCAATTTCAGAGAGAATGAGATAGAAACGGCCGAACATCGAGTGCAGACAAGGCTGATTTGGCCAATTGTTTTATTAGTTTCAAGGGTCATAATCAAGAACTGCCCAGGTCAATCTGGCAGGTTATCGAACATGGCCGAGATATTATTACCACCAACATATTCAACAAGTTAGGTGACAATCAGATAGAGCAGACGTGGCTGATTTCGTTGATTTTGATGTTATTCAAGGGCAATAATCTTGAGATATTGGGGCGCTTAGGCTGGTTAGTGAACTTTGTCCCGCATTTCAATCTCAGTGTTGTTATATTTTCTCGTACTTCAGTATCATCAGTTTCAGTTCTTTTAGTTATGAAAATTGAAAATCACTGAAGCTGGTGCTAGGGGAGGTGAGTAGTGCTGCATGTTTAATAACTGCTCATTAACAGCCATAAAACCGAGTCTGCAATTTTCTTTTGTCGCATTGCTTATTTCGCTTTCTAAGGATCGCCTACTTTCAGGATCAATTGACTTAGATTTCATACCTACACATACTTTCAACAAACTTGGTGAAGATCTGATGAAAACAATTTGTGTTAGAGAGCGGACATAAAAATGAACACCGTAACGGATGGACGGACAGGGTGATTACTAAAGGGCACCAACATGCCCTAACAACAAGAAACAAAATATTAAAATTCAGCACTCATACATGTTTAAAACTTAACTACATAAATATTCATATAAAAATAATGAAGTCATGAATATCAATTACATTTAGATTAATTTTATACAATGGCAAATTAATAGGGTGTTATTAAACCTTTCCGTGTTCTATGTTTATTCCAAATTTCAATTTCTACTGAATATTCATGGACAAAATAGTTATTTGCAAGGTCTAACAAATTCCATCAGCAAACAGAGCAGACCCTGATCAGACGGCTCCTATAGCAGCCGTCTGATCTGGGTCTATTCTGTTTGCAAAGGCATGACATTCCATTTATATGAGGGAAAGGGTTAAGCCATTGTATAAATTGCAGTCTCATATTTATACCATTTCATAAGCAAACAGAGCAGATCTTTAGTTCCTGTAGGAGTAGTCATATCTGGGTCTAACCTGTTTGCAAAGGAATTAAAAAAGTTATTTTTTAATGAAATCATGAATATGCATTAGCTGAAATGGACACAGGATGTTTCTGTATTGGTAGAAGCTGCAATGTCAGATCTATAATAGTTTCATAAGCAAACATGTAAGAGGGTCTTCTCTGTTTGCTTATGTTATAATAATATACATGTAGATATTGTTCTACAGTTTCTGCCATGGCCAAACGTTCTTGTATCCATGTGTAATCATGTAATTAATCTAATTAATATTCATGATTTCAATATTTCGTACATAATTGCCTAAATCCTTACAAGATGCCTTGTTACTCAGTATCTCATGTGGATACAAACTGTTTACAAAGTTCATCATAAATTTGCCCAAAAGAGGGAAGATATATCATTAACACAATACCCCCTAGTGACGCATTTTTGCGCCTCCATAAATTAAAATTGACATTTTGAAACCATTGTGATAAATAGAGTATTTGCTCCATAGGAGCAAATGCTCTATTAATCACAATGGTTTCAAGACTATACAATTCTAAAACTCTCCTTTTCTATAACTAGAACTGTAAGCCAATGGCTAACGAATACCCCCCACCTGTCTGCTTGTCAGAACACCATCATCAATCTGAACATATGTACATAGAGAAACATGAAAAGATTGAAAAACAATACATGACCCAACCTAATTTATATAATAACAAGATGGCCCTTAATCGCTCACCTGATTACCATAGACTTAAGATTTTTGCTGGGTAGCCCATGGGTAGGGCCAATATTGACCTTAGGGACAATATTTGAACAATGTTGTTAGTGGATCATGAGCAGTAGTTCGGCAGATCAAGATTTTCAAAGATTTAGTATATTGATTTTATCAAGATTGGGCTAAAAATGTGCCCTCTAGAGTAATTTTTCTAAGATTTGACCTAGTGACCTACTTTTTCCCCACCCCACCCATGATCATACTCAACCTTGGTATCACCAAGACAAACACTCTGAGCAAGTTACAGGAAGACTGGGCTAAAAATGTGGCCACTGGAGTGTAAACTAAATTTTTCTAAGATATGACCCAGTGACCTACTTTCTGACCTCACATAACCCACTTTCAAACTTGTCCAAGATTTTATTAGGACAACCATTCTGGCCAATTTTTATGAAGATTTGGCTATAAATGTGACCTCTTGAGTGTTCACAAGGTTTTCATATTATTTGACCTAGTGACCTAGTTTTTAATTCCACATAACCCACTTTCACGCTCGTTTGAGATTTTATCAAGGCAATCATTATGACCAAGTTTCATGAAGATTGGACAAAACATGTCACTGCTAGAGTGTTCACAAGGTTTTTCTACTGTTTGACCTAGTGACCTAGATTTTAACTCCACTTGACCAACTTTCAAACTCGTCTGAGAATTTATCAAGACATTCATTCTGACCAAGTGTCATGAAGATTGGACTAAAATTGTGACCACTAGAGGGTTCACAAGGTTTTCCTACTATTTGACCTTGTGACCTAGTTATGTCTCCCCCCATATTTATATGGGGGAGACATATTGTTTTCCGTGAGAGTTGTCTGTCTGTCTGTCTGTCTGTATGTCCGTCTGTCCGTCTGTCTGTCTGTCCGTCACACTTTTTGTCCGGACGATAACTTCAATATGCCTGATGCCAGTTGATTGAAACTTCATATATGGAAAGAGCATAATGAGAGGAAGTGTCATGCACAAGGTCCATACCTCTGGCTTCACTAATATTGGAGTTATTGCCCTTTGTAAAAAAAATCACACTTTTTTGTCCGGACGATAACTCCTATATGGCTCATGCCATTGGATTGAAACTTCATAAATGGAAAGATCTTGACGAGAGGAAGTGTCATGTATAAGGTCCATAACTCTGGCTTCACTAATATTGGAGTTATTGCCCTTTGTAAAAAATATCATAATTGTTTGTCCGGACAATAACTTCAATATGCCTGAAGCCAGTTGATTGAAACTTCATATATGGAAAGAGCATAATGAGAGGGAGTGTCATGCAGAATGTACATAACTCTGGCTTCACTAATATAGGAGTTATTGCCCTTTGTAAAAAAAATCACACTTTTTTGTCCGGACAATAACTTCTATATGGCTCATGCCATTGGATTGAAACTTCATATATGAAAAGATCACAACGAGAGGAAGTGTCATGCACAAGGTCCATAACTCTGGCTTCACTAATATTGGAGTTATTACCCTTTGTAAAAGAAATCACAATTTTTTGTCCGGATGATTACTCCTATGTGACACATGCCATTGGAGTGAAACTTCATACATTGAACGATCATGATAAGAGAAAGTGTCATGCATAAGATCCTTAACTCGAGCTTCAATAAATTTAGAGTTATTGCCCCTTGTACATTTGTTTAATTCTTTCTTGTCCGGACGATAACTCCTACATAGCTCTTGCCATAGTATTGAAACTTCATACATGGAAAGAGCATGATGAGAGAAAGTGTCATGAACAAGGGCCATAATTCTGGCTTCAATACTTTTGGAGTTATTGCCCTTTGTTACATTTTTTGGCCGATCAATAACTCCTGTTCGACTGATGCTATTGGAATGACATTTTATTTTTGGAAAGAGCATGATGAAAGTAAGTGTCATGCACAAGGGCCATAAATCTGGTATCAGTATTTTTGGAGTTATTAGCTGTTATCATTTTCTACTTGAAAAATGTAGTGTGGAAAACGCGTAATGAGGGGAAGTATCATTCATCAAGACCAGAACATTTTTAGTGATTTCCCTTTACATATTGTTTTTATAAGAGGGGAGACATCCGTTTTTGTGACAAAAACCTCTAGTTTTTAACCCAAGTTAACTCGTCCGAGATTTTATCAAGACATTCATTCTGACCAAGTTTCATGAAGATTGGACTACAATTGTGACCACTAGAGTGTTCACAAGCAAATTGTTGACGACGGACGACGGACGCCGGACATTCAAGTCTCCCAAAAGCTCACCCTGAGCTTTGCTCAGGTGAGCTAAAAATCAGAATTAGAGTTTGAATGTGACCTTTGACTAGAAATTGTGACTGTAATGTGAACTTTGGTGAATTTTGTCTAGAAAGTTAACTGTTACAATACCATGCCAACTTTAAATCAAATTTTGTATCTTTATCTGTGATCACAGAGTTCCATTTGATTTCATTTTTAAAACGTGTGAGTTTTAATTGCTTATGTTTGACAAGAAATTAATCTGGCAATGTTGAATGAATCCAATAATAAACTGAATGTAAATTGTATGGACATGTTCTACAACTGGTTTGTTTGAAACACAGCTCATTGTGTATGACATGCAACTCAAGTATAATTGTAAACAAGAGGACCAGAATAGCCCTGACACCGCTCACCAGACAATCAGAGGAGAAGATTTTCAAAGTTTTCACATATGTTTCTATTGAAAACTTAACACCCCAGGGGCGGTGCCAATTTTGACCCCAGGGACACAATTTATATAACTTTTGTAGAGGACCTGAACATGATGCTGAAAGAATTTAGTGAAAGAATGGATAGAGCATAGACCACTGGAACTTGTATTAATTCTTTGGATGCTAGAGGCGGATTCTCCCACCACTAATGACCTATGCACAACATAATGTGGGGCCTGATCTGATATCCAAATTGTTTGTAAATGAGACTGAACTTCTGAAAAACTTAGAAAGAAAGTGTGTAGTGGGATTCTCCCACCACTAATGACCTATGCAAACAGTTTGGATCCAGATCAGGGCCAATATAATATGGGGCCTGATCTGATATCCAAACTGTTTGTCAATGAGACTGAACTTCTGAAAAACTTAGAAAGAAATTGTGTAGTATGGATAACTTATGAATATGCTGCAGACAACCATATAGCAGATGACAAAATTACCCAGCATGCAAAGAATTAAGCTGAAATTCACAGCAGATATGCTCTATATTGATATCTGGTAGCTTAATGCAGGACATAGGTATGAAAAAAGCTTTAAGAGTGTTCTGCATATTAAGAACTATCCACAGTTTTCTCAATCTTAAATGAGTGTGTGTTATTTGTCTAAACACAATTTCTACTCTACTGATCAGGCTAAGGGTGATTATATAAGAACTCAGACTGACTGGTCTCAGCTCTGCAGGCTGATATATTAAGGACAAACCTTTAGACTGTCGTTTCTGTCTGTACACACAGGGCAGGGCCAATTTTAACCCAAGAACTATTATACTTATAAAACCCATTAAGTTATGCGAAGTAAATCTATACACCAAATATCTAAGCTCTGGGACATGTAGTTTCTGACAAGAATACTTTTAAAGTTTATCCTATGCATAACTAGTGATCCTATGGGCTGTTTAAAATCCCTGGGGTGGGACCAATTTTTACCCTAGGGGCATAATTTATATAACTTTTGTAGAAGCCCTGAAGTTGAAGCTATGTGCCAAATATGAAAGCTGAGGACCTTCTAGTTTTAGAGGAGATGATGTTGAAAGTTTTCACTATATGTTTCTATTAAAAACTGGAAACCCCTGGGGCAGGGCCAATTTTGACCCCAGGGGTATAATTTATATAACTTTTGTAGAGGACCAACAGATGATGCTATGTGCCAAAGATGAAAGCTGAAAACCCTGTAGATTCAGAGGAGAAGATTGTTAAAGGTTCAAATTGTTGACGATTGACGACGCACACCGCACGACGGACGACGCACGCCAACGGACGACGGACATCAGGCAATTACAAAAGCTCACCCTGAGCACTTTGTGCTCTGGTGAGCTAAAAACACATGAATGACAGACCCAAGTGAAATGCAGGAGAAGGCTCCTGAAGTGCTCAGGAACGCTATATTTCATTTTGCTTCGGGGGGCTTTGCCCCCCTGAACCCCCCACATGGGCGCTGCCCATGTCCAGCAAGGAGCCGACCCCTGCTAGTTTTCCTCTTTTTTCATCAACGGCCATTCTCACCCCTGTATATTTGATAACTGTAATGCTAGAGAATCTAACAGTTTGGAAAATAATCAATATAAAGCTACCCGTATAGTAACTGTGACAACTGAATTGGTTTCTATTTATAAGTTATTGCACGAAGCTGGATTGGAACGCCTTGAAACCAGACGTAAAACACAGACTTATCCTCTTTTATAAAATGGTGTTTCACAGAACTGGTACCTGAAGTGGTTTGAAGCGTTTCTCGACGCAGTTTAAGAAACACTTGTGATATTCAATATCTGGCCTGTCGCACAACCCATTATAGCAACTCTTTCCTCTCTGCAACAATACAGGAATGGAATAACCTCCCAGAAAATGCAAAACAATCTTCTACACTATACGCTTTCAAAAAGTATTTGAATATCAATTTGCCAACTGTTCCCAAACATTTTATTACGGTCAGAAAACAGCGGCTCCTGCCAACGAGACTTTGTAAAAACTGCAGTTCCTTGAACCATGGCCTATTCTCAAAGAACATCTCTGACACTGCCTTGTGTACATGTGACCCCGTTGGGAACGCATCGCACTTCTTCCTAAGCTGTTGCAAATATACCAACGAAGGAAAACAACTTTTTGATGATGTTGCCAGATTCACTACTCCGTCCCTTTCTCTCTTTCTGTTTGGTGAACCTCTTTTAACTTATAATGCAACATCATTATAGACGAAGCTGTATATCGGTTGATCAAAACCTCAACACGATTCTATTAAACTTGGTAAGGCTCACTTTCTTTCGAATGGGCATGTAATGCTTAGAATCCCAGACTTCTCTACATATGTGTGGCAACCTTCGTTTCTTTTTTATTTCTTTATTTATTCCTTATTATAAAGTACCATTCTCAAAAAAGTTTTTGTATAAACTGATATATCCTGCTTAATTAATTTAATTAGTTTTTCAGTACAATTAATATACAATGTAGTTCAATAACGTGCAGTCATTTCTGCATAAAGTGAGTGTAGTTGTTACGGTAATGGGAGAGAAACACAATAAGCAGTCTTGTTTCCGTTTCCATCCTTTTCCTTTCCTTTGTGTTATCATTACACTAGTCATTCAAATATTTAAAACTAAAAACTAAAACTAAAATGCTTTTGATCTCGATCCTAATTGTTTGTGATATGCTGTCATAATCGCAAACATGCATTGCATGAAGTAAGATCCATAATAAACAGTTGCGATTGTACTATCTAGACCTACTGCGTAGATTCAAACGGTAGCATTTGTTTTGTGTCTAAACCGTACAGTTCTTTGAAAGAAAATCGTGGCTAAAGCGTACAAAAACATCGTGTCTAAACCGTACAGTGCAATTTTACCAATGCGGGCTACACCATTCACGCGACATTATCTTCAAACATCTCCAAAAGACAAAATGTAGATCTGTGCCATAAACTACTCAACGTTAATATCGGACTCAAATGCATATACATGTACCCACAGTGTTAGAAAACGCTTAGCGTAGTTGGTAAGCTTACAATGAGGCAAACTATGACCTCATTCTCGATTCGATTTCTGACTTTCGGTTTATGCATAGTTTACCGAAGATTTTGAGCCTGACATGAACCATAAGGGGGTAATCCGCTGTTGACGTGTGTTGGTGTTATGGCACCGCTTACCTTTCAGCCTCCGTTTTGTCCGCCATCTTAGAAAAGTCTAAACATTCGCGACCGTACAGCTTGCACCACAGTGATCTATGATAATCTACGTTAACAGTTAGGACCCGGATGTGATGCCGAGTAACTCGGTGTTTCATCAGAATCGAAACTGTTTCATACTGTGATTGTGTTCCTGAAATATAATGGGAGAACGATAAAGAATATATCGGATAAATCAACCATTTTTGCAGATTGTAGTGCGTGGCAGCGAAACAGTTGTAGATGTGTAAAATATATGTATTGTAAATTTGAATATATATTTATATATTAACTTTTTTCTCCATAAACAAATGACATTATGCATATTAATAAGTTGATTTTTAATAATGGTATATAAACAAACGAAAGAATGGCTATTGCAGAAAAAACAGAGCATAGCCAGATCAGACAGCTGGTCAACAAACGGAGCATAACCAGATCAGACAACTGGTCAACAAACAGAGCATAGCCAGATGAGACAACTGGTCATCACAGAAACTTTCTCATCTGGGTCTTCTCTGCTTGTAAATGTGCCAGCAGTCATCTATATGAGGGAAAGTGTTAATATTGAGTGAAATGACGCGCACGCCCGAGAGATATAGCGTCTCATCTCGGTTGCTGGATCTCTCACCGTCCGGCAGTTGTTCACTGGTTGGTCACAGAGACCTTCCTACCTTGCCGTGGTTCTGGGGCCTAATTGTCACAGGGGATGTTTTTTGTTTATTGGCGGAGATGATCCACTCTGCCAAGAACTAAAGGGAAGGCAAGTCGGTTGTTTTGATCCCAAGCACTGCTTTGCAGCGAATGAGATTAGCCGTGGTCATCTTCCTGATATCATCCCTCATCATCATGTCATCTCATCATTCATCGGCGCTATATGACCTATTCAGTGTCACAGTGCCGTAAAACCCAACTCACTCACTCACTCTCATTTCCTCCAACTACTCTTCCTCTTAAACTATGGCGAAGTCAAACTGATTTCGGGGGTTATTGTCACTTCCCAGGCAGCACGCTGCAATTGGGCCGATATTGTTTCCAATATCGGTCCAACATCGGATTTTAAGGCGGCCCGATGTCGACCCGCTTCTATTTTGCAACGCGTTTTGCCGTCGGCCCGATGTAAGTTCTGACGTCGGCCCGACATAAAAATGATCTACAGCCGGTGACAAAATGACATTCAAACGATATCGGGCCGACATCAAACCTTACATCGGGCCAACGTCAAAACGCGTTGCAAACGAGAAGCGGGTCGACATCGGACCAATGTTTGCAATCAGATATCAGATATCTACAGCCGATCAGAAACACATGATTTTGGGCCAACGGGTTCTTTAACCTTTACTCCATAGATGCGCATTATAAGACATTTAATCTATTCCTCCACTCAAGAAAATATACAGTCATGAATATGCACAACAAGAAATATTTCCAGATTCTAGCAGATGATGCAGCTTAAAGCAGGCTGAAAGTAAGGTAGAATGCTCCTAAAGGAGTAGTATGCCTTACTTACATCCTGCTTTGAGCAACCATCTGTCTTCAATACTGAAAACATGTTATGGAGTAAAGGGTTAAGAAGACACAAGACATCGGTATGACACTGGCTGGATGTCAAAATAATGTTGAAACCTCATTTTGAATTCTGGCCGAGGTTGTACAAGTGCTATCTTGAAGTACAGATCTGCAATCATGTTAAATAGACACTCCTACAACAAAATTTCATCAAATGTGTGTTCCATATTTTTAAAAATGAAATAAAAAAACTAGTAAATCCAAAGTAAGTCTCATCCATTTATTAATTCATGTACCCCTGAAACTTCAAATTAACAATTCCAATTTCCAATATTTTTTTTAATATTTAGGGTTGTTTTATACAGTCAAACCTGTTTAAACAACCATCAAAAAGAAACAGAAGTCATCTTGAAGTTTCTAAGACAGGTGACTTCTGAATGCAGATCGAAAATAATGCTTTCGACCTGCATTAAGCAGTCACCTGTCTTTAATGATCGCTAGGCTTCCTCATAGCATGGTCGCTTAAGACAGGCTTGACTGTACAATATAGTTTAAATAGTTTAAAATCACAAACAGTGCAGACCCTGATCAGAGGGATTCTTAAGGAGACCACTGATAAGGGTCTACACTGCTTGCATAGGACAAGTGTGACGGATGGTCAATCAGTGTGAATCACATAACCTAGGTAGGTCACATGACTTAAGGATATAGAACTTAAGGAGATTTAAATGTACATAACTCCTCGAGTAATGTGACCGCTACGTCATGTGATTAGCACTGACTGGCCATGTGTCACAAGGCAAGACAAGACCGTGCGATAGTCAAAATATCCCGAATAAGTCTAAATCTGTTATACATTCAAATGCTCAAATACAGAATAAATTTATCTGAAAACAAATACAATAATGTCCCTAAATTTGCTACAAAGTGTCTATTCCAGTCCTATTTAGTATTATAGAATCAATTCACTGTTTTCACTCTGACAGCTTGCTGCCGCTCTCCTCTTCCTACCGCCAACTCTGTCGCTTGCAGTACGTAGCCGTTCCCGTACAGTCACCTCCAATTCAACATTCGTTACCTCCCCTCTGCATCTCCTAATTGCCTCTGAAAATAGACCAAAAAAATCAAATCAGCCATCACTATGAACATTCATTGAATGTTTTGATTACAAGTGGTAGCTTAAAGCAAGATGACAGTGAAACAGAAAGGTCCTATTTAAGGAGCTTTCTAATTTACTTTTATCCTGCTCTAGCAGAAACCTACCTTAAACCAGTTGAATATTGAGGAGATTTGTACTTTGGCTATGGAGGAAAGGGTTAAACAGTAAATATTTTACAACACCTTTTCAACAGAACATTATCTGTAGAATAAGGATTGAAAAGGGTATAAATTTTGTACCCAGGTAGCTCTTTGGCAATTACCTGCTGATACCTGGGCACCCGCCTTACACCGATTATAGTATATTAAGATATAGATGTACCATAAATACAGGTTTTGTCACAAGTTGTTTTCTGAAATAAACAGTTCTTAAAATTTAGAAAAAAAATATTTGGCGAGTTAAATAACCCTTTTTCTAAACGAATTTGAGAAATGTTGATCTCGTGACAACTAGTGTCAGATCATAATTGAATGATCTTAAACATGTGTAAGATAAAGATGTCTTAAATAGTATTTCGAGCCTTAACCCTTTACTCCATAGATACTCATTTTAACACATTTAAGTTATTCCCCCAGTAAAGAAAAAAGTTCTGCTTTATACAGTCATGAATATGCAACATAAGAAATATTTCCTATATACTAGCAGATAGAAATTTAAAGCAGACTTAAAAGTAAAGCAGAATACTAAAGGAGCATTCTGCTTTACTTTCAGTCTGCTTCAAGCAACAATCTGTATTCAATACTGAAAATAAGCTACGGAGGAAAGGGTTAAGACAAGGTAAAGTATGAGAAAAATGTACATCTTTTCAGTTTCATTAATCCTTCAAAATCCAAAACACGAGCAAAATCAAACAACTTATATCTAGATCTTTGTCACGGTTGAATATTGCACGTTATCTATATATATAGCGACAGGTTGAAATATTCATCCAGAGATTTATCTCGGGGAAATGAATAGTCATATTTAAGAGGGAACAAATCCACGTATTGCAATGAGGTTTGACTTGACGAGTTTTTGTTTCACCTTTTTTACACAAATTGACTACTTTTCAGTGCATTGTTTGCATATTGGGTAGTAATTTTGTACACAGGTACTTGCTAGTTTCTACCTGACCCTTTCTGTCCTACTCAGAATACTGTTTTTGCTTTGGAAATCTTACAAAGATTGTTGGGGTATTGATATAATTAATTATTCTTACCAGAGAAGAAAGCATCTGCTTATCAGCTAAAAGGTTTTCTAGGGTTTTGAGATCCTCATGGCTGTTCAGTGGAAGCAAACTGGATACTTCCTCAGGCAAACTTCCCTTGGACATTTCTGGTCATACATGCAGGCTGTTTGACATTCCCTGCAACTCCTTATAAACAAGCTTGCCCTGTTGTTTCACCTGTGTCCCCCTGATTTTCTCAAGAGCTGTGATCAGCCTTATATGTCCCTGGCTAAAAATCAAAACAAAATACATGTACATTATCTCAATGTACTTGAACCAATATTTTTCCATAAGTATGCAGTTATTTAACCATATACTCCATAGATATTCCTTTCTAAGCCTTTCCAAACACAGCAGACCAAGATCAGACGGCTCCTATAGGAACCGACCCGTCTGATCAGGCTCTACTCTGTTTGAATATGATATATTAATATAGATCTGATTCTACAGTTTGTACTTTGGTGAAAATTTCACGTGTTTGTATGCCATTTCAATAATTAGCCTAATTAATACTAATACCATCATCATTTCTATCATGAATATTTATGAAGGGTTAAAAATACATATAGCAGCTTCATACCGCCTTCTGTTTTACCTCAAGCAAATATGTTTGTGATTCATATATGCCACTGGATAGCAGCACAGCCACAGACAGATAGCAAAAGATGGACAGACAAACATACATTAACCCTTTCGCTGCCAAACCGTCGTCTGCTAACTTTGTCGTCTGCTATAAAGTTTCATTCTTTTGATTTTCTTAATTTTTGTTTCAAAAACATAGTAACAGTAACAAACTGTTTGGATCCAGATGAGACGCCGAGTTACTCGGCGTCTAATCTGGATCCAAACTATTTGCATAGGTAATCACAGATCCGGCATTGGCAGCGAAAGGGTTAAGGGCAAAACTAAGGGCAAAACCTATCTGGCCCAGAACCTCGATTCAGGGGGTATTAATAGTACATGTGTCACAAACAATGCTGATTGGTTGAAATTTGACGCTTATTTCTGTATGAATGTCGTTTGTCAAATCTAATCTTCTTCAAAGGACCGTATTAAAATTGTTTTGTGTATATAAGTTGTTTTTCTTGGAAATTGATTAAACACATAAAGACAATTATTCCTTTACTTAAATTTAGTATTCCATTCCCAGCAGGACGATGGTTGCCCTAGATCTAGAGTAGGTACAATTTTCTATTCGATGGGATTATCAAAATGTTATTCTAAACTGGATTTTGGTAAGGTTGCAATTATAAAGACGTCCTGATAATGCACAACTTTTTAACCCCCATCCCCCCCCCCCCCCCCTCACCGGTACAAAACTCTCTTCTAAAGTCTCTTAATTACATTACATTTGGATTTGTCATATATTTACCATGGATAAATTCGAAGCTGAGTACTGGTATGTCTTGGTGAGAGTGGATCTGGTGTTGGTGTGCTCATTGACGGCTGCACGGTGTTACTCACTGGTAACACTTGGGTTGAAGTAAAAACTGGTTTGGGTGGTTTAGGTAACTTAGAGAGATTGTAGTTGATGTATCTTCATCATCAGAAGATGGAAAATGTATTTGCCTGAAAGAAAACAACAATATATTGAGATTAATGGAACAATTTTACACATACTTGATTATAAAATGCAAATGAAAAGTTTGATGTCAATTGGTATAAATATATATAGAAGTAGATCTAGTTCGCATTACAAGATTTGTGCCACGTACAGACCCCAAATACCCAAATTACATGGGCCCCGCCTAAACACTTACAGATATAATCCATTAGTGATTACTGCAAAAGAAGATCAATTTTTAATTAACATATTTTGTAACAACCTTTCCAAGTTCATAAATTATAAACGTGTTTTCACGCTTTTGCAAACAGGGTAGTCCCAGATCAGAGGGCTCCTATAGGATCCGTCCAATCAGTGTCTGCCATGTTTGCAAATGGAATTTGCTAGATTTGTTTCTTTACTTTCTAATTAAAGGGCTACAATGTTCCACATTCCATATTTCATATAAATTTGAACTATTATGTAAATGAATATATAGTAGGTATTGGAATTTGGAATAAAGTTAGAAGAGGGAAAGGATTAATCAATGCATGACACTATTCTTATTTGTCCGAATTTAGGTAGATCTATCTATTTATTTTGTCAGTTGCCACTAGGTCATATCAATAACAAATCATATGGGACATTCTTTTCAATATATAGGGGTCTGATTTGACCCTGTCCGATTTGGTTTTGGTCCGGGAGTATAGGCTATACGACATAGACATAGTCTGCATAGACACAGTATTTTCCAAGTCCTGAAACTTTTTTTCTAAACTTATGAAGCAAAAATTAATAAAATATCTAGATCTAGTCATTTATGATATTCATAATCTTGATTTTAAAAAATAATCCAGAGAAATTTCATCCATGAAAACAGAAGGCAACGTCAAGTTAAATATCACTAATTCGCGAAAACCGGCATATTATGGTCTTTAGCCAAGTCTTTTAAATGAGATATTTTAAAATTAGAATCTATATACATTTTCTAAATAAAAATAGCATCTGATCATATCTTAAATATATCTATTATCATACAAAAACAGGAAAAGTTTCTACATACCCAGTGTTTAGCGAAGATATAGGTGAACAATTAGCATGTTTATTTAATAAATCCCTAAGAGAGGGAACTGTCCCGTCAGAATGGAAAGTTGCACATGTAACACCAATTTTCAAAAGCGGAGACAGACACGATCCAGGAAATTACCGTCCAGTGTCACTAACAAGTATATGCAGCAGATTATTCGAAAACATTATCAAAGATCAAATTATGAATCACATGGAAAGTAATGGATTATTCTCAACTCACCAGTTCGGCTTTCGTAGCGGACACTCGTGCGTCACACAATTACTACAAATATTTGAAGAATGGTCGAAGGAGATAGACAAGCACCACTCGGTTGATGCAATATACTTGGATTTTAGGAAGGCATTCGACACGGTCCCGCACTTAAGATTACTAAATAAATTAAAAGCATACGGCATAACAGGACAGCTACTAGTATGGATCCAGAACTTCTTGAGCGATAGGAAACAAAGAGTATCAGTAAATGGTCATTTGTCTGATTGGGCTGATGTTATCAGTGGTATACCGCAAGGAAGCGTACTAGGACCCATCCTGTTCCTCATTTTCATAAATGACTTGCCAGATCAATTGCAAAACCTAGTCAAGATTTTTGCGGATGATACAAAAATATATTCAGTCATTAACGACAGTGAGGACATGGAGTCACTCCAAAGAGACCTTGATAATCTAGCAGAATGGTCAGATAAATGACAATTGGGTTTCAACGCTAAGAAATGTAAAAGTATACACTTTGGCTTCAACAACGACAAATATAAATATAACATGTTAGACATAGATACCGGCGATAGAACGGAAATACAACAAGTTGAAGAGGAAAAAGACCTGGGTGTAATTTTCCAGTCAGATTTGAAATTCTCGAAACATATAGCAAATTGTGTAAAAAAGGCAAATAAAATGATTGGGATAATAAAAAGAACCTTCAAATCACTGGACAAGGACATGTTTTTAACTTTATATAAATCAATGATTAGACCATACATGGAGTATGCAGCTAGCGTCTGGTCCCCTCATCTTAAGAAAGATATATTTGTTCTGGAAAACACACAACGTCGCGCAACTAAATTGGTCAAAGAGATCAAAGACTGGCCCTATGTGGATAGGCTTCGATTTCTTGGGCTGCCAACGTTGATATATCGACGGGAAAGGAATGACATGGTACAAGTCTTCAAAATCATTAATGATATCGATAAAATTAAGAAGAGCACTTTCTTTATTGAAAACCGTCAAACCTCGACACGAGGCCACTGTCAAAAACTGGCAAAACCCCATAGTAGACTGAACATTCGCCAAAAATCCTTTTCGCAAAGAGTTGTCAACCCATGGAATAATCTGTCTAAGGAATGTGTAGAAAGCAAAGACATTAATACGTTCAAAAGCAACCTGAATGAATGTTGGAAACACAACCCCAACAAATTTACAATTGATGCAGCTACGCAGTACAAGAAACGTCGCGAAGAGGGGCCGAAACTTTCCGAGGGAAAACAAATGGCCTGAGGACCCGTAAGTTACCCGTAAGTTTAGTTGTTCAATCCAACTTCTTTTGCAGACGAACTCCAATAGACCGCAGCGAATATTATTTATTTTTTTGCCAAGCTTTAAACAAATATTCTGATAATGGCTAGCAAATAAAACATAATTACTTATTTTTCTCATGGAAATTAATACTGTTCAGTAAATTTATAAAGTTATTTTCTTTGATACACTGAGTCCGTTCCTGATCGTCTTAACGTGACATCGGCCCGACGTACGTTTTCTTAAGAGAAACTAGTTTCGGCACAACATCGGGCCGACGTCGTACGTTATCTGGCATATTTTTTTAATACAAGTATCAAACTTTTTATCGGTACTTCGTCGGTTTGATATGGGTAAATGGTAATTTAAAGTTTAACATATTTTGCTCATAGTATAGCGTGGGAATGATATCGGCCCGTCGTCATGCCGATGTCGAGAATTGTTGCCGTCATTACGCTTATAGGCCGACATCGGCCCGATATAGGTGTGCTGGCTGGGTTAGCCCTGCCTGTTTCGTGTGAGGAAGCATTCCAGCTGGCTTACGGTAGGTCGGTGGTTCTGTTCAGGTGTTTTTCAGTCCACGAGACAATGCAGTTTGTTCCTTGTGCAGAAAAAAGATTGGATCTTCGTACTTTTTTGAAAAGTAAAACATGTATATTTGTGATAGAGTTTTCAATTATTCGCAATTTTTATTTTGGAGATCATGTTGTGACAACAAAAGCTGAAATTTATGTAAATATGTACAGAAATGTATCTGTTATGTTTTTTGCCTTTTTTATTCAAGAATATTACATTCACATATGTTTATACATTCATGTTCATATCAGATAAATAGAAAAACTTTATAGGTACAGAATACAGTACAGTAACATACAAATTGCCCCAACATTCTTTACGCTGTTTTTTTCTCTCATTGCACGCTGAGCGAAGGCTGTAGGCCTGATCATTATGCAAAGTATTCATGAACATGTATAGAACTTTTATATACTTATATAGAGTCAACAGCGTCAATATATTTCATCTAACAGAATTTGAAACATTAAAGATTAAAACCTGACAATCTGACACTGTTTGTGCTTTTAATAAAACGTTTAGGTATTTAAACGATAGTTTGAATTTGGATAAACCTTATTTTGAAAATATTGTTTCTTCTATTTACCCAAAAGAACTTACTTTAAACAAAGCGAACCGATCTGAAATTCAGGCTTCCTTTTTAGATTTGAATATTTCCATCACTAGTGATAAAGTTTCGTCTAAAATATACGATAAAAGGGAACATTTCGATTTTAAAATTGTTAATTATCCTTCTCTAGATGGAGATGTTCCCCGGTTTACATCTTGTTGGGTTTACATTTCTCAACTTATTCGCTTTGCCCGAGCCTGTTCTTTGCTAGAAGATTTAAATAGTCGTAATTTAGTAATAACTCATAAACGTCTTAAGCATGGCTACAGATATCATAAAATTCGGAAAGCTTTTTCAAAATTCTATTATCGAAATTTACCCCTCATTAGTAAATATAACTGCAATTTACGGACGTTACTGCAACAAGGTATTTCTCATTCAGATTCCCATGGTGATGTTATCTACAAGCTTAGGTGACTTGATGACCAGCCCTGGTATGATAGTGAATTAGAAAGGTATCCAGGAAACGAGATCGCCTTAGGACAACTGCCAAAACATCGGGCAAACCCCAAGACTGGTTAAAATTCAGAAATCTTAGAAATAAAGAACGGTTTTATAACTCACTTGAAATTAATCTTACCAATCTCGAAATTAATGACAAAAAAAGGTTTTTGGAAAATAATTCGTCACTTTGTAAATAGTGCTTAACCATCATGCATACCACCTTTACGTTTTCTAATGAGGATGATAATCATATTCAAATTTGTACCACTGATGAAGAAAAGGCAAATTGCCTCAATGATTACTTTGCATCAATCTCACGAATCGACGAAACTAATGCCCAGCTTCCTACTGTATCCTTTAAGACTCGTAGTAAATTACCAGAGATCACTATATCAAAAGAGGAAATTGAAGAATGAATCAAATTGCTACCTGTCAACAAGGCATGTGGTCCTGATCTTATTACTCACAAAATGTTAAAGGGATGTGCATCTGCAGTTTCAGTACCTTTACTTATACTATTCAATAGATCACTGAGTGAAGACACTTTTCCCCGACACTTGGAAAATTGCACATATTACTCCAATTTTTAAGAAATTGGACAAATCTACACCTTCTAACTATAGGCCTGTTTCACTACTCAGTTGTGTTGGCAAACTGTTTGAAAGACTTGTATTAAAAACATTTACAATTTCTTACTTGATAACAATGTCTGATATAAATACCAGTCAGGTGTTCTACCAAATCATTCAACTGTATACCAATTGATTGATATCTATCACCATGTCTGTCAAGGGTTTGAAAATAACAAAGTTTCTTGTATGGTGTTTTGTGATATTTCTAAAGCCTTTGACAGGGAGAATTTGGCACAAAGGGATTGTATTTAAATTCTGAAAGGAGGCGATAAGCTTTATGAAAATGGTATTGATGGTAAACTTCTTGACTGGATTTCAAATAATTTGCAAAACAGACACCAAACAGTTGTTCTCCAGTCTGGAACATCTACTTTACAGTCTATTTCTGCTGGTGTGCGTCAGGGCTCTGTTCTCGGTCCGCTATGTTTTCTCATTTACGCCAATGATATAACTGATTCACTCCTAAGTCTTACAAGACTGTACGCGGATGACAGCTCCCTTGTTTTGTTCTGATGTTCAATATATTGAAGGGATGCTTAATCATGACCTACAGCAAATTTATGTTTGGTCTAGGCAATGGCTTGTCAAATTCAATCCTAACAAAACAGAAGCTATACTTTTCTCTCTTAAAAAGGATGCTAACATAAATTTTGTAGACTGTCATAAACATTTAGGGTTAACACTTAAACATAATGGCCAGTGGTCAGTCCACATTGAAAATATTTTGAGTACTGCTTCTAAAACTCTAAACATCATGAGAAAACTAACATTTACCCTCTCAAGAGTCACTTTGAACCAAATATTTTTTATCATATATTAAACCGATATGCAACAAGGTATTTCTCAACCAGACTTTTATGGGGATGTTATCTACAAACTTAGGAAAATTCGGGGTCATCTCCATTTTCATGATTTGTTTATAAAACGCATTAAAACATTTAAGAAGAAAGGTTGTGATCCCATTATATTGCAACGCACTGCATGTTTTGTTATCGACCCTTTTACATTCGGTAGCTACGCTTCCCTCTTTGCTTGCGCGATGACAGGCCGAGGGTAGTACTCTATGATGGTATACTCTTTAACTCGGATACGGAATGAGTTTACCAGGCTCATGTATTCCTTTTTCCCTGTCGTGCCCTTAACGGCTTACCTGCAGGTGCTCTGACTTCAGCAAAGCCATTGAGTACATATTTGACGGATTGTCACAGTTATTATGCTATGTTTTACATGCTGTCCTGTGTTCACCGTCGTCTATGTTGTGGTTAAATCCGACGGGGATACCTTTATTTACACTATTTGTAAAGCTAGGGTGACTTTGAGAGAAGTGTGAGGTTAGGACGTCCGTAAACCGGTTTAAACCCCCAGCGGTGTTTTTGCTACTGAACGTGCCAATGTGGTACTCCCTTTGTCACCCTTCCTTTTGTTTGCCTTACGTCTTTGTGCTTGTGATTTTGTTCATGTGTAAAGTGTTTGTCTCCAGTTCTTGTGTGTCTGTTGTTGTTTTCTGTGTTTATCTCGTGTGTGAGTGTGCGTTTGGGTGTGTGGTTGTGTGTGTATATGTGTGTGTCATGCTGTCTATCGGTGTTTTTGTGGTGGTTGCGTCTTGTATGTGACTTTGCCTGCTTGACTTTACTACGTTTCCAATTGGAATATGCTGCTATAGTTTGGAACGGCTGTACTCAAAACGACTGAAGCTGCCCGAATAGTTACAGGTCTAACTAGATCTGTTTCTCTAGCTAATCTCTATAGAGAATGCGGATGGGAGTCTCTACATAAAAGAAGGGAAAGACAAAAATACTGTTTCATGTACAAAGCTTTTACAGAATCAGTACCATCATATATAAGAGATATAATTCCACCACAAATAAGAGACATTACACATTATGAACTTCGAAACAGGAACAACCTAGAATCTGTCCAAACCAGAACCGCAATATTCAATAAATCACGTATTCTATCCTCAGTAAAATTGTGTAACAATTTAGACGCTGATATAAGACATATATAAAAACTCAGTAAAATCATTTTCAAACTGTTCTACTATTCCTCGTTATTTTTATGCCCCCAAAGCTAGGCTTTCGGCATATAGTGATCGCACCGTGCGTGGGTGTGTGTGTGTGTGGATGGGTGTGTGTGTGTGTGGGTGTGTGTGTTGGTGGGTGTGGGTGTGTGTACCTTTTGTCCGGAGTATATTTCCTTTGTCACATCAGCTACGGATACCAAATTTGGTGTGTGAGTTCATCTTGGGATGGAGGAGTGTCGCGTACCATTTTCAGATCACTGTGACCTTGACCGTGACCTTTGACCTTGATTTTACAAAAAGCTTGTCCGGAGCATATCTCCTTTACCTTACCAGCTACAGATTCCAAATTTGGTGTGTGAGTTCATCTTGGGATGGCGGAGTGTCGCGTACCATTTCAAGGTCACTGTGACCTTGACCTTGACCTTTGACCTCGATTTAAAAAAAAGCTTATACCTTACCAGCTACAAAAAGCTTGTCCGGAGTATATCAACTATACCTTACCAGCTAAGGATTCCAAATTTGGTGTGTGAGTTCATAATTGGGATGGAGGAGTGTAGCGTACCATTTTAAGATCACTGTGACCTTGACCTTGACCTTTGACCGATTTTACAAAAAGCTTGTCCAGAGCATATCTCCTATACCTTACCAGATACGGATTCCAAATTTGGTGTGTGAGATCACCTTGAGATGGCGGAGTGTCGCATACCATTTTCAGGTCACCGCGACCTTGACCTTTGACCTCGATTTCACACAAAGCTTGTGCGGAGCATTTCTCCTATACCTTACCAGCTACGGATTCCAAATTTGGTTTGTGAGTTCATCTTGGGATGGCGGAGAGTCGTGTACCATTTTCAGATCACTGACCTTGACCTTTGACCTCAATTTTACAGTCCGGAGCATATCTCCTATACCTTACCAGATACAAAAAGCTTGTCCAGAGCATATCTCCTATATCTTACCAGCTACGGATTCCAAATTTGGTGTGTGAGTTCATCTTGGGATGGCTGAGTGTCTCGTACCATTTTCAGGTCAATGTGCCCTTGACCTTTGACCTTGATTTTACTAAAGGCTTGTCCGGAGCATATCTCCTATACCTTATCAGTTACAGATTCCAAATTTGTAATTTGTAAGTATTGGACAAGTATGCTTAGGCAAACAGTGGATGTTTTTAACGTTAAGGATCGACATAGGGTCTTTCTTAAGCGTTAAGAATCAACTTAACAGTAACAATCAACACAGTATGTTTTTTTTAATATTGAAATTTGACCCCGTGTCTTTTTTTGTGGATACTTTAAGAATTTACCCAGGATCTGTTTTTAACGTTGACAATCAACCCAGGGTCATTTTTAACGTTGAGAATGACTTAGGGTCGTTTTTAATTAAGTTTTGACCCTTGGCTCTTTTCTTAGCTATCATAATCGTCAAAGGTTCCGTTTCTAATGTTAAGAACTGACTCCTGTGTCATATTTAACAGCATCAAAATTTCATGTTACACCTGCATTACATTGTATTGTTTTTCTGCCAAAATGCATTTCGGTGTCAAACACTTTGGGGGCATTTGTCACCCGTGACGATTCTCTTGTTATTTTAGTCTTAACAGATATTTATCAATCATGCATGCCAGAATTAGGAACAACTGTAGTGATCTAAATGAAGATCTATACCACAACCATCTTAAGTTTGATCCATGTTGCTCATGTCAAAATAGTCCAGAGAATGCATCTCATTATTTCTTCAATTGCAGACTTTATACTACTCAACGAATACAACTATGTCATGAAATAAGGGCACTACATCCATTACATATTGCTCTACTTCTTTTTTGTGATAAGGCCCTGTCTTATGAGCACAATTGTGTTTTATTTGAAGCAGTTCAACATTATATACTGGGGGTCGAAACGATTCAGTTACTGATAATCTAATATATATTTATATTTTAACAGTTCTTTTAATACATTGACTTACCTATTCCCTTAATTGATATCTTTTGTCGACCCTGTAATACTTTACCGGTTGTAACATAGCCAATGAAGGAAAGGGATAGTATTTATGTGAAAAGGCCCTTCATTTTCCTATTTCCCATTGGTTTACCCTGCAGACTGAGCACCTCTCACACACTCTCTCTCTATGTCTATATCTCTCTTTCCATCTCTATTTCTCTGAAGTTTCCAATAATTCCCTCACCCACTCACTCTTTTTCGCTCTGATCCTTTGAATTTATATGCGTATATGTGTGTGACTGTCATTTTACTTTATTATTCAATTCACTGTAGGGGAAGGGCTTTATCTAAGTTGGAAGAACTTGTTGCCCAACCCCATTTCTGGATATTATGAAATGAAATATGTTTAAACTATCAGACCATGTGTTCATGTTTGGGGGAGTATGTTGTTGTCTGAGCAGAGTAAACATTTTCAAATTTCTAATAAATAAAGAATCCAGCTTTTGAACTTTTGGGCTAACACAATAGTCTGTATAAAAGAGATCTGCAGTGAGTTCGGTAAAGGCGAACGGTTGCAACCGATTGCAATCGGTGTTAACTGAACGCTCCGCAAGTCGAATACATTCGCAACCGGTTGCAATCACACCACGGGGGTAGTGTGCGAAGAAAACCAAAATGACGGAGGGGTAAGTTTAGTCATTTGGTGTGTTGTTATTTTGAGTTATTGCATCTGTCTAATGCATCTGAATGTTAAATAAATAGCAGAAATGCATTCTCCCCCATTTGAACGGATAGTTGTATGGATATCTGACACGGTGTCTCGGTATATTATATTTATCTTTAAAATTGTACATCATTCGCCGCAATTACCGTACGTACTCTACACAAGTTTATAATTTTTCGTAGTTTGATTGACACCGTATTCATATGTTAAAAATAGACATGCTTACTTACACACCACTACAGGTTAAGAAAATAACATTTATGCAGTAGTCTGTTTTTGGTGAATTGATACAAAGGGAGTAACTGTTTAAGGTATGCATATATGTATTTTTAATGTTCTTCTTCTATGATAATGGCAAGCATTCTTTCCAGAATATCATGGCCATGCGTGGGGGTTAGTAAAAGTGAAAGAAGTGCT
This sequence comes from Azorinus chamasolen, assembly GCA_963576725.1. NCBI lineage: Eukaryota > Metazoa > Mollusca > Bivalvia > Cardiida > Solecurtidae > Azorinus > Azorinus chamasolen. The sequence continues at coordinate 77,322,604 of OY755241.1, read as the reverse complement.
AGGTCTCTCAGGCTACTCAATCCACCTAGGAGAACCACGGCAACGTGAAATAGTGCAAAACCTAACGCTTTAAGACTTAGATGCCTAATAATCTACAATATGTACAAGTATGATTTAGGTGCATAGAAATAGGTATTAGTTATGTTAAAAATAAAAGCAGATAGGCACAAGTTACGCTGTCCAAGCACTTGCAGCCAGCGCCGACTTAAATCCGGAGACAGAGTCGGAGCTGACTACATACTGTGGCAGAGTGTTTCACAGGCAGACAGTACGTGGAAAATACGAGAATTTGTAGGTGTCATTTATGGGCTTAACAAGATGATATGCCTTTCGACTTTAGACTATATTCTTTCGAAGGATCACCCATTTTCAGATTATATGTACTTCACAACAGCAGGTGTTAAGTGCTTGTGTGGCAGCCGTAAAAAGTCGCCCTTACTTCATTCTCAGTGTTGTTATATTTTCTGGTCCTTCGGGATCATAAGTTTTGATGTTATTAGTTTTGAAAATTGAATACTGCTTAAGCCGGTGCTAGGGGGCGTGAGTAGTGTTGCACTTTTAATTACTACTCATGAACAGACTCAATAAATCATGTCTGCAATTTTCTCTTTTTGCATTTCTACTTTTGCCCTGGCACTACATATGGGCTTAATAATGGCTACATCTATTGTATATGATCTAGTATATACATATATTTTATTTCTATTTAGGAATGATCAATCTTATTATTGTATTAAATGTAATCAATTTTATAAAAAACAACAACAATATGTTGTCATATTAAAATTGGAATAAACATAGAACAGGGAAAGGGTTAAGTGGCTTTTATAGAGAGGTTTCGCTATATGTATATTTCTTTTCTAGTTAAACAGTGATTTAGATAAAGATTATGTTGGTGCACTTGAGACTAAAATGTTCCTTAACTCTCATAGAACCTCCTGAACGTAAGAACTCGTGTTGAATAAAGTTTCAAACAGTCAAATTTAATCCAGTCAATGTAGTTTAATGGTAGAACACCTTCTTGCCTAGTGTTGAGAAGGACATCTGGGTTCAAATCCCAGCACTGGCTATTGGAGAAGGTTTGAGATGAATTAGTGCATATATTTTAATTGATTAAATTGTGAGAAAATTACTTCATGCTGTGCATATTGCATTGTAAAATATTTTAATGAATTTGGTTATTTAACCCTTTACTCCATAAATATGTCTTTATAGCATTTGCACACAGAACAGACTAGTAATATTGGTAGTTAAATGATATATCTTATTCGGTCAGCTAATTCGTCGGTGTTTTATTGCGACCCCATTTGGAAAACGTAGTCGGAAACCAAATTGTTCAGTAAGCGTACAAGCCGTAACTGGCAACCGGTTTTCTTTACTGAACGCACGACTGGTACATCAACTTCCAACGCAGTTATCTCCCGTAATCGCTACACTGAAGAGATCCCATGACCGCACGAAGTGACAAGGGAGATCACTGTGAGGAGTTTTCTGTTACATAATTATCATAAAACAACCATATTATATACTATGAATTATTGTAAAAATAAGTCCGTTCACCTTTCCATTTTAGGACCATCTTATTGCTATCTGTAGCAAAAGTTTAATGCAAAAAAATCAACTGCTTAGGCAGCAATATTTGTTATGGTCACATGATCATTTATGAACAACGCAGTTATCTCCCGTAATCGCTACACTGAAGAGATTCCATGACCGCACGAAGTGACAAGGTAGATCACTGTGAGGAGTTTGCTGTTACATAATTATCATAAATCAACCATATTATATACTATGAATTATTGTAAAAAATAAGTCCGTTCACCTTTCCATTTTAAGACCATCTTATTGCTATCTGTAGCAAAAGTTTAATGCAAAAAATCAACTGCTTAGGCAGCAATATTTGTTATGGTCACATGATCATTTATGAACATATAATTATTGGTTAAAATGGAACACTGAACAACTTGGACTTTATACCTCTTTTATACCTCTCATACAGGAACTGATCACATGTTATCGGTTAAGGTACTTTATTCGTTACAAACATGAACTACTGAGGTGCTCTTTGTCCAGGGGTTAGAACAGTTTAATTGTTAGGTTTGAGTACAGTGCCAGGATATAGAGCAAAACAATACTGGAACACATTTTGTGACGTCATAAACCACATATTCCTTTTATATTATTGTTAGACGAATCAAATAATATAAATATCTCACATTTGCAAAATTTGGACAAAGAGCAATTTGAGAAACAGGTGATTATGTGACTGAAATAATGTGAACACCTTCAACCTGGGACACGCATGTGCTGCCTTTTGCCAACAATGCAGACCCGGGTCAAGGGGGGCTCATAGAGGAACAATCTGATCAAGGTCTGCATCATTTGCCATTCAATATCATCCAGCCTATCATACTCTGTGAACTAGATATAATTAATGGAAAAGTAGTAAAGTCAAGCAGGCAAAGCCACATGCAAGACGCAACCACCACCAAAACACCGATAGACAGCATGACACACACACACACAACCACACACCCAATGCATTATTAAACACTAATGCATTATTCCATTCTGATAATTCAGGTCGCAGAAAATTTTAACTCATTTTACACATCAGTTGCAGATAAACTTGTAAGCAAATTGCCAAGTTGTGTTAATAAGTTTGGTAGCAATTTTGTGTCCAATTTTTCGAAAGTATCTTAACAACCTTTGTACTAATAAATCAACATGTTTAGATGGAATCCCTTCTCGTTTTGTTAAAGACTCGGCGCCAATCATTGCAGGTCCTCTTTCACATATTAACTTATCCATTATACAAGGCGTGGTCCCTGATGACCTTAAAACTGCTCGTGTAGTTCCATTATTTGAGAAAAATGATAAGACTGGCGTTGGTAATTACCACCCAATCTCCATTTTAAGTATTTTATCGAATGTTATTAAGAGTGTCATTTATGATCAGTTAGAGTCATACTTAGCCGAACACAATATTTTGTATGAGTTTCAGTCTGGTTTAGCTAGACATGGTTTCTCAACAGACAGAAACCTGCCTCGATCATCTGACGGACTATATCCGTTTTCAAATGGACAAAGGTCACCTTGTAGGAATGGTCCTACTGGATCTGCAAAAGGCATTCGATACTGTCAATCATTCAATTCTCATAATGAAATTAAGAGCAATTGGATTATCAAGTTCTGCCAGAATCTGGTTTTCATCATATCTGTCAGACAGACGCCAGTTAGTTGAAATTTCGGGTACTTTGTCATCTTCAGGTAATATATCATGTGGCGTGCCACAATGATTAATTTTAGGTCCTTTGATCTTCCGTATCTATGTAAATGACATGTCCGTCGTATTTGAGATTTGTCATTTATGCCAATGCCGATACAGATGTCGACTGAGGTAAATATTTGGGGATGTTCTCAAAACATTTTTGTTTAATACCTATGTGTATGACGGTCAGAGTATACCAACAAATTACAGTAAAACATGTATTTGTTTTCGTCTACAAACGAGGGCTGCGCATATATAAACAATATCTGCCATAATATGTCTGGGATGGCACCATAAAGTACCAATAACTTTGTAAGATTTTAATTCTGCTAACGAATTCTCTACTCGCACACGGTATTTGCTTATGAAGCAATTAAGTTTTTTTTCATTTTCCGCTGTCCCTGTACGTACTGCTCCTGGACCAACTGTCCCTGTACATGCAGCTCCTGGGCCCGCTGTCCCTATGCCTGCTGTCCCTGTACCTGCTGCTCCTTGACCCGCCATTCCTGTGCCTGCTGCTCAAGTACCCCCTGGTCCTATAAATCGAAGGGATGCAGCAGCGGCTGCTTTGTCAGACCAAGAAGAGGACGACAATGCTATAGCACAAAGACGTCCAAAACGACGTTTAATTGATCTGATGAGGGAAAATCATCAAATGTACAATGATTTCATGAAGAAAAAACTACCCAAAATTCTGCGAGAGCTGGGCGTTTCTAGTGATTCAGATTGAGTTGAAAGATTGCAATAATGATTAAAATTCTCGAATAGTAGCTGACTAGTTTTGCTTTTATACTCATCATATGAAACATATATGTGAACCTGAACCTAAATTTGCATTTGATATGGCCTAAACTGTCAAAAGTATCAATAGGGTTGCAGAAAGTTTGAGAAAGTCCTTTATTTTCAGTGAATATTTGTCGTTATAAGTATCGGATTCGGCATCGGTATAGTTGAGAAATCTCAAGTAAGAAATAAGCTGCTACTCTATGCAGATGACTGCAATTCTGGTTTCTGGCAAAAGCAAGCAAGACATAAAAAATGCTTTTAGTCACGACTTAGATATAGTTAACCAGTGGCTTGTAGGAAATCAATTATCGTTACACCTTGGTAAGACTGAGTCCGTATTATTTGGGTCTCAGCAAAGGCTAAAAACACAGTCAAATTTTAAAATAATACGTGATGGTCAAAACATTGAAATGAAGTCGTGTGTTAAATATCTTAGTGCAACACTTGATCGAAGTTTGTCTTCGAGTCTATGGCCAGGTCCGTAATTAAGAAATCCAATGATCGGCTAAAGTTCTTGTATCGTAAAAGTGAATTCGTCACTGCGCATACTAAAATACTATTTGTTACTTCACTCATTCAATGTCACTTTGACTATTCTTCATCTGCCTGACTTAACAACTTAACCATGGAACTTAAACAGAAATTGCAGGTCACACATAATAAACTTATAAGATTTGTGTTGAATTTAGATTCTAGATCACATGTTGGGAAAGAACATTTTTAAGTCTCAACTGGGTTACCTGTTGCAAGCAGAATTAATCAAATAATTTTGTGCCATGTTTTTAAACTCTATTCCAATATAGCACCTTCATATCTAGGTGATCAATTTACCTCTATCAGTGTTGTCCAGAAGTATCCAACCAGGTTTAGGGTTAAGGTGGCTACTTCCTCTGATAAATCAGTTTCAGACTATATTTACCCCAAGTCAGATAGTAAACGATATGCTGTACCAAAGGTCAAATGTTTTGGGATAAAGTCATTAACATACAATGGATGCTGCCTATGGAACAGTCTGCCACAAAATGTAAGGGGTGCCACTTCTATCTCTGCTTTCAAATTTAAATTAAAAGAACATCTTTTATCTTCAAGTTTTTATACGTCCACCTAATAAAAGCATGTTAAAAATGTTAAATCCCCATTTTCATATATGAGTAGTGTATTTGGTCCAACTATTTTGTGGCAACAATTCATAATTCAAGTTATGTTTCTGTACACGTGTATTTTCATCCAGCATGATATACAATAATTCTGTGATAGTACTGGTATTCAATTCTCTTTTTGTATATATCTTAACATAATTTAAATTGTAGCATTTATCTAGTCTTTCACTTCATGAATATTCTGTGATGTTGATTGTGATACCTTACTATGTCATGCAATGCTATATCGTAAGGACCACAGTGGAAATAAGAGTATCTATTGCCATTTTGTGTCATCCTTGCCATATAATGTTGATTGACATGGCTTTGTTGAAATTCATACATATTGTTGCTTGTTTATAATGTACGTATGTTTTAATAACAGATTACCATGTGATTGTACATTTTATGTTGAAATAAATCTACCTATCTATCAGAGTTGAATGGGTTAAAGCGGCATAAACCCCAGTGCAAACAAAGAAATTGTATAATTGTTCTTTGGTTACCACAACGTCACTTGATCAGTCGTAATGTACATTTAAATATACAGTTTGTAGTTAGGGCTACAATTGTGTACCAGGACCCCGTAGTTTGGGGTACAATTGCGTACCAGGGGCCCATTTTACTAAAGATCATCTACTTTTACGACAATCTCATTTTCTCGGATAGCCAATGGTATCGCACATTCTAGTGTGCGCAATAAATATTAATTAAATGTATAGACTATAGAAATCATGGAAAGTTATAACATAAGACTATTGTAATTAGAAATAGTTTGAATGTTAGTCGTACGAGTTTTAGCAAAATGGAAACAGAGCTCTAAATAATAAGAACAAACATCTTGGTAAAGTAGTTTCTGTATCTTTGAACAGCTATTTATTATCAGTAGTCAATTACCCTGTAAGAAATAATGACATATGAATATTTATTAGCTGAATTTTATAATGAGAGGTGTACATAGCTTTCTTTGGTATTGGTAGAACCTGAAGAGTCGGACTTGTTATAATTTCAGTATCAAACAGAGCAGACCCTGATCAAACACCTCCTACAGGAGTAGTCTATACAGCGTCTACTCTGTTTGCAAATGTGTGAAAAGACGTTTATATGAGGGAAATGCACTGATCAATATAGACACCATTGAACACATTCGTTCTCAAGCTTTTGATTGGTCAGATTTGAGCCAAAGGCTCAAATCTGACCAATTAAAAACTTGAGAACGAAATCTGACTCAGCTAAAAGTTTTATAAGCATGGACCCAGTAGGCTTCTTGTGAACTATCCGATCAGTGTCTTCCCTGTTGCCTTTTGAACTAACCTATATCTGATTGTACAGTTTTTCCACGTTAAAACTCATCTTGCTCACGATGCCATAAATATTCGTGTAGTCAATATCCATGATATTATTGCTTCTTAATGAATAGAAGTGAAATAAATCGTTAAAATCAAACAAGCACTACCTAAACTTCTATTAGAATATGTCAGCAAATTGGTAAAACGTGTTTTCTACTTTTCTATCGTCTTATATTAATTCATGGTTGTAGATACGAAACGTATCTATTTAACCATTCGCTTGCTATTCAGGTCAATATAGGTACCTGTAAATAGTGAAGACCCAGATGAGACAGCTCTTGCAGGAACTGTCTCATCAGGGTCTGCACTATTTACAAATTGATTGTGCAACCAGTGAACTCCACAGCAATGATTGCACAGCGAAATACTTGTACACAGTGAAGATATATGTAATTATACAACCGGGCATGGGTAAAGAAGGAGAAATGTATTTTACAATTCAGCAAGAGAAGGGTTAAAATAAGTTTGATGTGTCTCCACCAAAATCTGTCTTGCTGTAACTCATTAAAATCGTCTTTCTGATATAGAGTTTGGCCTCCCAACGGCGGTTCTGTGAATTGTAGAAAAATATAGTTTGAACTTTCCACGGCGATTCAATGAGCTGCAGCAAAACTCCCCACGGCGTTTCCGGCGAGTTGTAGTAAATAGAGATTGTCATTTCCATGGCAAATTAAGATAGAGCTTGTCATCTCCATGCCAATTCTCATAAGCTGCAGCAATAGAGAGCTTGTTCTCCCCTTGGCAATTTTCATAAACTGCACCAAGATGGAGCTTGTCCTCTCCATGACAATTTTCACAAGCTACATCAAGAAAGAGCTTGTCATCTCCATGACAATTCTCATAAGCTACAACACAAAAGATTGGGATTGATCAGTTATACTCTGTTATACAATACAACCGGTCTTAAGCGACCATTGACAATTCTCATCAGCTGCAGCAAGATAGAACTCTCCATGACAATTCTCATAAACTGCAGCAAGATAGAGCTCTCCGTGACAATTCTCATTAGCTGCAGCAAGATAGAGCTAAATGAAAATGCTCATAAGCTGCAGCAATAGAGAGCTTGTCCTCTCCATGGCAATTTTCATAAACTGCAGCAAGATAGAGCTTGTCCTCTCCATGACAATTCTCATAAGCTACAGCAAAATAGAGCTTGTCATTTCCATGGCAATTCTCACAAGCTACAGCAAGATAGAGCTTGTCATCTCCATGACAATTCTGATAAGCTACATCAAGATAGACCTTGTCATCTCCATGACAATTCTCATAAGCTACAGCAAGATAGATTGGAATCGATCAGTTATACTTTGTTATACAATACAACCTGTCTTAAGCGACCATTGACAATTCTAATCAGCTGCAGCAAGATAGAACTCTCCATGACAATTCTCATAAGCTACAATAAGATAGAGCTCTCCATGACAATTCTCATAAGCAAAAACAAGATCGAGCTCTCCGTGATAATTCTCATAAGCTGCAGCAAGATAGCGCTAAATGACAATTCTCATATGCAGCAGCAAGATAGAGATCTATGTGACAATTCTCATAAGCTGCAGCAAGATAGAGCTCTATGTGACAATTCTCATAAGCTGCAGCAAGATAGAGCTCTATGTGACAATTCTCATAAGCTGCAGCAAGATACAGATCTATGTGACAATTCTCATAAGCTGCAGTAAGATAGAGCTCTCCGTGACAATTATCATAAGCTGCAGTAAGATAGAGCTCTCCATGATAATTCTCATAAGCTGCAGCAAGATAGAGCTGTCCATGACAATTCTCATAAGCAAAAACAAGATCGAGCTCTCCGTGATAATTCTCATAAGCTGCAGCAAGATAGCGCTAAATGACAATTCTCATATGCAGCAGCAAGATAGAGATCTATGTGACAATTCTCATAAGCTGCAGCAAGATAGAGCTCTATGTGACAATTCTCATAAGCTGCAGCAAGATAGAGCTCTATGTGACAATTCTCATAAGCTGCAGCAAGATACAGATCTATGTGACAATGCTCATAAGCTGCAGTAAGATAGAGCTCTCCGTGACAATTATCATAAGCTGCAGTAAGATAGAGCTCTCCATGATAATTCTCATAAGCTGCAGCAAGATAGAGCTCTCCATGACAGTTCTCTTAAGCTGCAGCAAGATATAGCTCTACGTGACAATTCTCATAAGCTGCAGTAAGATAGAGCTCTCCATGACAATTCTCATAAGCTGCAGTAAGACAGAGCTTACACAAGTCCTCTCCATGGTAATTCTCATAAGCTGCAGTAAGACAGAGCTTACACAAGTCCTCTCCATGGTAATGTTCATAAGCTGTAGCAAGATAGAGCTTGTCATTTCCATGACAAGCCGCATAAGCTACATCAATATATAGCTTGTTATCTCCATGACAATTCTCATATGCTACATCAAGATAGAGCTCACCGTGACAATTCTCATCAGCTGCAGTAAGATAGAGTTCTCCATGACAATTCACATAATCTGCAGCAAGATAGAGCTCCCTGTGACAATTCTCATAAGCTGCAGTAAGATACAACTCTCCGTGACAATTCTCATAAGCTGCAGCAAGATAGAGCTCTCCATAGCAATTATCATAAGCTGCATCAAGATAGAGCTCTCCGTGACAATTATCATAAGCTGCAGTAAGATAGAGCTCTCCGTGACAATTATCATAAGCTGCAGTAAGATAGAGCTTGCACAAGTCCTCTCCATGGTAATGTTCATAAGCTGTAGCAAGATAGAGCTTGTCCTATCCATGGTAATTTTCATAAGCTGTAGCAAGATAGAGCTTGTCATTTTCATGACAATTCTCACAAGCTACATCAAGATAGAGTCATCTCCATGGTAATTTTCATAAGCTGTAGCTAGATAGATCTTATCCTCTCCATGACAATTCTCACAAGCTACATCAAGATAGAGCTTGTCAGCTCCATGACAATTCACATAAGCTACAGCAAGATAGAGCTTGTCATCTCCATGACAATTCTGATAAGCCACATCAAGATAGAGCTTGTCATTTCCATGGTAATTTTCATAAGCAGTAGCAAAATAGATCTTATCCTCTCATGACAATTCTCACAAGCTACATCAAGTTAGAGCTTGTCATCTCCATGACAATTCTCACAAGCTACATCAAGATAGAGCTTGTCATCTCCATGACAATTCTCATAAGCTACAGCAAGATAGAGCTTGTCATCTCCATGACAATTCTCATAAGCTACAGCAAGATAGATATTGTCATCTCCATAACAATTCTCATACGCTATGGCAAGATAGATTGGGATCAATCAGTTACAATCTGTTATACAATATAACCTGTCTTAAGCGACCATTGACAGAATGTCTAATTCTGGGTCTTTAAGGCAGGTGGCAACTCAATGCAGATTTAAAGTAATACAGAAAGCTCATATAGGAGCGTTTTGCATTACTTTTGTCCTACATAAAGCACCCCCTGTTGTTTAAGACGCACATGTTTAATCCATAAATGGTCGCTTAACACAGGCTATACTGTATAAATTAGACAATAAATTATTAAACAGAATGATGATCTATAACACAGAGGTCCAGATTAGATGTGTAAATGAAAACATTTTCAAGAACAACTTCTTTATTCCTCTACCAAACCTTATATTGTAACCACTATATAGAATTGTCTGTTCGTGATGATTTTAAAGAGTGGTCACAACATAACATTTGGTGGAGAAATGACGATTTCAGACACCAAACCCGATGCTGGTCTTCGAGACGATTTTAAAGAGAAACGAGGATTTTAGTATTTGAGTGGGCACCTTTATCTGTTGCTCTGTAATTATGATCGTTTCTAAATTGAAGTACATTGTGGGCGGGCGGATGTTTGATGTCTTATGCAAAGAGTTTGGATACAGGTGAGACGTCACATAAACATGTTCCAAGCTGATTTTAACTTTGAACTTTGACACTTATCCAATGAACGTTAATGAAACAAGAACATCATAAGTATTTATTATTATTATTATTATTATTATTATACCACATTTATATAACGCTCTTTTCACACAGGATATGTGTCGTCAAAAGCGCTTCACATAGATACAGTTTATATACAAAACAGGGTATATTCAATGTGTAATTATAGAACATTTAAAATAAAATATACAGTAAAACCCCGTTAATACGACCACCAAAAAGGGGCATAATTCTGGCTGGCAGAGGCAGGTGGTAGCTTAATGCAGGACGAAAGTTATGCAGAAAGCTCCTATAGGAGCTTTCTGCATAACTTTCGTCCTGCATTAAGCAACCACCTGCTTTAAACGACATCAGTGGCTGTTTATTAAGTGGTCGTATTAGCGGGGTTTCACTGTATTTAATATTTATATATAGATAAGAATAATAATAAAAAAGAATTTATTTAGAACATAGGTAAACCAATTTCATCCCTTCCGTAAGTTTATCTGTATTATGCTCTATTATATTGTGTCAGCGCACTCACATCATAAAAAACAAAATTTGAATGTAACATTCTATGCACAGTGTCAGTACGTCATACAGTTTGACCCAGACCCAACAGAATTGGGTACAGTTTTTGGCATACAACACTACATAAAATATTGCTGGAAAATTGGGTAACAGAACAGATCAATTTGAAGTTCATGCATATAAAACCAAGTAATACAAATAAACAACTGTAATATACGCGCAATATGCACCCCCCCCCCGTCAAACACTATTCGACCGACAGGGCAATGAGGGAGCACACAAGGGATAATTCGTATTTTAGCAGAGTTGTAATAGGGTATATCTGAAATTTAATTCCAGAGTAAAATGTCCTATATATGGGAACCCGAAAAGCCCAGCCAAAGTAAAACTAAAGAGGGTATCCTGTATACTTTTCCTACAACATATCCCACCGGCTGCAATGGAACGGATTCATATTGGACAATAATAGTTACTATTTGTATGGTGTTAATAAATTTATATGAACGAAGGATATGTTTCGCCAGGGAAGAAACTGGAGAATCAGGTATATATAATTCCATAAACAACCAGAGTAGATCCTCATTAGACGGCCCCTACAGGAACCGAGTGACCTTGGTATATACTGTTTGCTAAAAAGCGTCGAGAAGGGAGTTTCTTTCAGATATAGGGTTATACATCTTGTCGGTTGTGTGCTTGTAGAAAATGGTATACAGTTGAACTTCGATATCTCGAACTCGGATAATTCTAACTTCGAGATAACTCCAGTAAAAGTTCAGTCCTTCCAAAATATACAATACATATTCTAAAAAATATCAAAAGGCATATCTAGAAACACACAGGACAGCTTAATGGAGGTAGAAATTAATCCTGAAAGCTACCGTAGGAGCTTTCTTTAGACCTTCATTAAGCTCTGAACTTGAGAAATTGTTCAGATTAGAAAATATTTTCGAAGTAATTTGTATGGACACTTGAAGTTCGAGATAAGTTCATCTGTAAATGCACATCTGTATGTCTAGATTGAATTTTGTATGTTTTGTTTAGCCCTTTCCCTCATATAAATGTTTATATGCCTTTGCAAACAGATTACTGTGCATAATTTTAAATGAAAATTAGTGTAGTTTTTTGTCAGATAGTTCCTCTAGCCCTATGATTTGGATCTACACTATTTGCAAACCACAGCACATGCACGTTTCGGGATGAAATGGTTAATCAAATCCGTTCCAGTGAGGGGGGTAATAATCTGTCAGATTGAATCTTCTGTACAGAGCACTCCCATTTCGTGGGTGTCCTGTCCAATACACCACTTCTCCCCCTGACAACCACCCACCCCACCACCCGAACGTACCTGACGTAACTATGACGTCATTGCAGAGACTCATGATTGCTAAATCTATTCCAGCTGATTTAAAATAACTGATTGTTACGTTTTTCCAACTAAGGTTTTCGTGACACCATTTCTTATCGTCACTGAGGACAATAAACTGCAAGTGTTTGTACTTTTTCTTAAAGTGTTCCATGGCTTTTATTATATACTGAATAGGTGCCATGGCAAAACCAGATGTTATCCTGCCTTCAGATGTGAAATCTCCACGTCGAACATGAACACACACTTTCATTTCATGATGAAACCCAACATTTTGAACAAATTCTGTCGCTTGCTTTAGAATCGTCTCATTAAAAGTGAAGGCACGTCTGACGACGTCTTCCACGCCGCTAAAGTAGCGCCATGATTCAAAGAATTTTGCGAAAGTGTAATTGTATGAGTGATTGAGAGCAGATATTCTAGAATCATAAACACCGCTCATCCGTTCCTTGAATAATAGGACATTATCAATTTTCATATGAGCAACATTGGGCAAATCAAACCATTGCAAAATACTCATATTTGGATTTATCACCGCTGTGTAACCATGGTAATAGGCTGTTCCAAGCAACATGGCAACTTGGAACATTTGGTTTCCCATCCTACCGTGTTGTTTTGGAACTGTAATAAAATGCGTGCATGCAAAAGTTTCGTTCATGTTACAATGTTTATTGCTAGACTGGTTCAAACACTTTTCTATACTATGAAAAGTATATCTCTGTGCCAGTCTGCTGCATGATTTGGTTCCTGTAGACCTGTCTCGATGATCTTTCGAATTAGTATTACGTGTATTCTCTTCCAGCCTATAATACATTTTTTCTATCGTATTGACTGAAACTCTGTTATGGTATACGCTTTTGTACTTGACCAAAACGACTATAGCCAGTATACAAAGCGACAACCGAACAACATTTTTATGTACGTTTGTATACCTGTGTCGCAAAATTCCACAGCACGTTCTTAAACGTATCCCCATTTTTGTTTTCTACAACTCCAGCCGAGTGTCAAATGATGTTCCACGATGTTCCTTCAGCAAGTCAAGATGGTTCAAACCTAAATTTCTGAAAACATATGCATGACCTTAGTAACATCCAGACAAATGAATGATTGCATTTATTTTACAGACATATGCATGTCTGCGGAAATCTTCAGACATATGAATAACTGCATTGACCCCCAACAATATGCATGACCGCGTTAACCCAAACATATTAATGACCGCATTAATCTTCAGACATGTGAATGGCCGTCTCAACTTCCAAATATATACATGACTGCATTAACCTTTACTGAATATAAACTAACATATACTGAACCGCGTTAACTTTTAGCCATATGAATGTATGCGTTAACCTTCAGACATATTAATGACTGCATTAACCTTCAGACATATGAATGACTGCATTAACCTTCAGACATGTGAATGACTGCATTAACCTTCAGACATATGAATGACTGCATTAACCTTCAGACATATGAATGACTGCGTTAACATTCAAACATATGAATGACTGCGTTAATCTTCAAACATAGGAATGCCTGCGTTAATCTTCAGACACATGAATGGCTGTGTTAATCTTCAGACACATGAATGGCTGTGCTAATCTTCAGACATATGAATGGCTGTGTTAATCTTCAGACACATGAATGGCTGTGCTAATCTTCAGACATATGCATGGCTGTGTTAATCTTCAGACATATGAATGGCCGTCTTAACCGCCAAATATATGAATGACCGCTCTTCAGACATTTGAATGATCGAGTTATCCTTCGGATATTGGAATGACCGTGTTAATCTATGAGCTAATGTTGTTGGTATAAGTACAGTATCACACTTATGTATAGTGAATGCACAGGTACTTTTGCCTGTATAGTTTAACTATCGTTGTTTTTAATTTCTCATCTGGATGAACAGACAAATGCATCGTGTATAACATCATACCCAGTCGTTATCCTGTCAAAATCGAGCTGGCATGCATTTGCAGACTACTAATATCTGGCGGCGACGTCGAGTAGCCGACCTCTCAGCACTCAGACTACTTATATCTAGCGGCGACGTCGAGTAGCTGACCTCTCAGTAGCACTCAGACTACTTATATGTGGCGGCGACGTCGAGTAGCTGACCTCTCAGTAGCACTCAGACTACTTATATCTAGCGGCGACATCGAGTAGCTGACCTCTCAGCAGCACTCAGACTACTTATATGTAGCGACGACGTCGAGTAGCTGACCTCTCAGTAGCACTCAGACTACTTATATCTGGCGGCGACGTCGCGTAGCCGACCTCTCAGCAGCACTCAGACTACTTATTTCTCGCTTCTCAGACGTGCTAGATAAGCTGAGTTACTAAAAATAGCCGTACTAGAAAAACTTATCTGGTACACCCCTTGTCTGGTGTATTCATACGCGCGATTGGGTAAAATCAATACAAGGGAAGGAACTCTTACAAAATTATACCAACATTTCTACAGGCAACAACCGTATGAAATTAAATTAATATAAGTAATTAGCACGAATATGAAATTCTATGTATCATATAAACATTTTAAAAGCCTATTTAATTTACCGAAGACGTTGTTTTGTAGTCACTCAGTCATTTATATTTTACGCCAAAACGTAACGTTTGTGGTTGTCATAACAAATGACGTCATTTTGGTGTCACGCCTAAAGTTATGCTGCAGTTTGTTGCTATTAGATATGGAAGTTGTATTACGCAATGTAAAGTAGTACTTCACAAAATTCGTTAATTTACTTGGTTTTAGGGCGAATTTCAGCGAGAAAAATTAAAGCTCGTTTCCGACTGGAACAGACCAACCTCGGGTATAGAAACCCCCGTCAAGGGCCGTCATTAACAAAACCCATGCTTGAGTCTATTCGTCTAGCGGCGACGTCGAGTAACCGACCTCTCAGTAGCACTCAAACTACTTATACTCACAGGCTACATCAAGATAGAGCTTGTCATCTCCATGACGATTCTCACAAGCTACATCAAGATAGATCTTATCCTCTCATGACAATTCTCACAAGCTACATCAAGATAGAGCTTGCCATCTCCATGACGATTCTCACAAGCTACATCAAGATAGAGCTTGTCATCTCCATGACAATTCTCATAAGCTACAGCAAGATAGAGCTTGTCATCTCCAGACCAATTCTCATACGCTACGGCAAGATAGATTGGGATCAATCAATTATAATCTGTTATACAATACAACCTGTCTTAAGCGACCATTGACAGAATGTCTAATTCTGGGTCTTTAAGGCAGGTGGCAACTCAATGCAGATTTAAAGCAATACAGAAAGCTCATATAGGAGCGTTTTGTATTACTTTTGTCCGACATAAAGCACGCACCTGTTGTTTAAGACGCACATGTTTAATCCATAAATGGTCGCTTAACACAGGCTATACTGTATAAATTAGACAGGCAATTATGGAACAGAATGATGATCTATAACCCAGAGGTCCAGGTTAGATGTGTAAATTAAAACATTTTCAAGAACAACTTCTTTATTCCTCTACCAAACCTTATATTGTAACCACTCTATAGAATTATCTGTTTGTGATGATTTTAAAGAGTGGTCACAACATAACATTTGGTGGAGAAATGACGATTTCATACAACAAACCCGATGCTGGTCTTCGAGACGATTTTAAAGAGAAACGAGGATTTTAGTATTTGAGTGGGCACCTTTATCTGTTGCTCTGTAATTATGATCGTTTCTAAATTGAAGTACATTGTTGGCGGGCGGATGTTTGATGTTATTATTATACCACATTTATATAGCGCTCTTTTCACACAGGATATGTGCCGTCAAAAGCGCTTCACATAGATACATTTTATATACAAAACAGAGTATATTCAATGTTTAATTATAGAACATTTAAAATAAAATATATTTAATACTTATATATAGATAAGAATAATAATAAAAAAGAATTTATTTAGAACATAGGTAAACCAATTTCATCCCTTCCGTAAGTTTATCTGTATTATGCTCTATTATATTGTGTCAGCGCACTCACATCATAAAAAACAAAATTTGAATGTAACATTCTATGCACAGTGCCAGTACGTCATACAGTTTTGACCCAGACCCAACAGAATTGGGTACAGTTTTTGGCATACAACACTATACATAAAATATTGCTGGAAAATTGGGTAACAGAACAGATCAATTTGAAGTTCATGCATATAAACCAAGTAATACAAATAGGGTATATCCGAAATTTAATTACAGAGTAAAATGTCCTATTATGGGAACCCGAAAAGCCCAGCCAAAGTAAACTAAAGAGGGTATCCTGTATACTTTTCCTACAACATATCCCACCGGCTCCAATGGAACGGATTCATATTGGACAATAATAGTTACTATTTGTATGATGTTAATAAATTTATATGAACGAAGGATATGTTTCGCCAGGGCAGAAACTGGATAATCAGGTATATAGTGAAACCCCGCTAATGCGACCACTTAATAAACAGCCACTGGTGTCGTTTAAAGCAGGTGGTTGCTTAATGCAGCACGAAAGTTATGAAGAAAGCTCCTATAGGAGCTTTCTGCATAACTTTCGTACTGCATTAAGCAACCACCTGCCTCTGCCACTCAGAATTATGCCCTTTTTTGGTGGTCGCATTAGCGGGGTTTTACTGTATATAATTCCATAAACAACCAGAGTAGATCCTCATTAGACGGTCCCTACAGGAACCGAGTGACCTTGGTATATACTGTTTGCTAAAAAGCGTCGAGAAGGGAGTTTCTTTCAGATATAGGGTTATACATCTTGTTGGTTGTGTGCTTGTAGAAAACGGTATACAGTTGAACTTCGATATCTCGAACTCGGATAATACTAAATTCGAGATAACTCGAGTAAAAGTTCAGTCCTTCCAAAATATACAATACATATTCTAAAAGATATTAAAAGGCATATCTTGAAACACACAGGACAGCTTAATGGAGGTAGAAATTAATCCTGAAAGCTCCCGTAGGAGCTTTCTTTAGACCTTCATTAAGCTCTGAACTTGATAAATTGTTCAGATTAGAAATCGGATGATTCGAACATCCGTTTCTTTCGAAGTAATTTGTATGGACACTTGAAGTTCGAGATAAGTTCATCTGTAAATGCGCATCTGTATGTCTAGATTGAATTTTGCATGTTTTGTTAAGCCCTTTCCCTCACATAAATGTTTTACATGCCTTGCAAACATAACTGTGCGTAATTTTGAATGAAAATTAGTGTAGTCTTTTGCCAGATAGTTCCTCTAGCCCTATGATTTGGATCTACACTATTTGCAAACCACAGCACATGCACGTTTCGGGATGAAATGGTTAATCAAATCCGTTCCAGTGAGGGGGGTAATAATCTGTCAGATTGAATCTTCTGTACAGAGCACTCTCATTTCGTGGGTGTCCTGTCCAATACACCACTTCTCCCCCTGACAACCACCCACCCCACCACCCGAACGTACCTGACGTAACTATGACGTCATTGCAGAGACTCATGATCGCTAAATCTATTCCACCTGTTTTAAAATAACTGATTGTTACGTTTTTCCAACTAAGGTTTTCGTGACACCATTTCTTATCGTCACTGAGGACAATAAACTGCAAGTGTTTGTACTTTTTCTTAAAGTGTGCCATGGCTTTTATTATATACTGAATAGGTGCAATGGCAAAACCAGTTTTTATCCTGCTTTCATATGTGAAATCTCCACGTCGAACATGAACACACACTTTCATTTCATGATGAAACCCAACATTTTGAACAAATTCTGTCGCTTGCTTTAGAATTGTCTCATTAAAAGTGAAGGCACGTCTGACGACGTCTTCCACACCGCTAAAGTAGCGCCATGATTCAAAGAATTTTGCGAAAGTGTAATTGTATGAGTGATTGAGAGCAGATATTCTAGAATCATAAACACCGCACATCCGTTCCTTGAATAATAAGACATTATCAATTTTCATATCAGCAACATTGGGCAAATCAAACCATTTCAAAATACTCATATTTGGATTTATCACCGCTGTGTAACCATGGTAATAGGCTGTTCCAAGCAACATGGCAACTTGGAACATTTGGTTTCCCCGCCTACCGTGTTGTTTTGGAACTGTAATGAAATGTGTGCATGCAAAAGTTTCGTTCATGTTACAATGTTTATTGCTAGACTGGTTCAAACACTTTTCTATACTATGAAAAGTATATCTCTGTGCCAGTCTGCTGCATGATTTGGTTCCTGTAGATCTGTCTCGATGATCTTTCGAATTAATATTACGTGTATTCTCTTCCAGCCTATAATACTTTTTTTCTATCGTATTGGCTGAAACTCTGTTATGATATACGCTTTTGTACTTGACCAAAACGACTATGGCCAGTATACAAAGCGACAACCGAACAACATTTTTATGTACGTTTTTATACCTGTGTCGCAAAATTCCACAGCACCTTCTTAAACGTATCCCCATTTTTGTTTTCTACAACTCCAACCGAGTGTCAAATGATGTTCCACGTTGTTCCTTCAGCAAGTCAAGATGGTTCGAGCCTAAATTTCTGAAAACATATGCATGACCTTAGTAACATTCAGACAAATGAATGATTGGATTTATTTTACAGACATATGCATTTCTGCGGAAATCTTCAGACATTTGAATAACTGCATTGACCCCCAACAATATGAATGACTTCGTTAAGGCTGAGACAAATGCATGGCTGCATGATGACCACATTAATCATCCGACAAAGGAATGATTGCATTAATCTTCAGACATATGCATGATCACATTAACCATTCGACATATGAATGGCTACATTAATCTTCAGATATATGCATGACCGCGTTAATCCAAACATATTAATGACCGCATTAATCTTCAGACATGTGGATGGCCGTCTCAACTATCAAATATATACATGACTGCATTAACCTTTACTGAATATATACTAACATATACTGAACCACGTTAACTTTTAGCCAAATGAATGTATGTGTTACCCTTCAGACATATGAATGACTGCATTAACCTCCAAAAATATGAATGATTGCATTAACCTTCAGACATATGAATGACTGCGTTAACAATCAAACATATGAATGACTGCGTTAATCTTCAAACATGGGAATGCCTGCGTTAATCTTCAGACACATGAATGGCTGTGTTAATCTTCAGATACATGGATGGCTGTGTTAATCTTCAGACACATGAATGGCTGTGCTAATCTTCAGACATATGAATGGCTGTGTTAATCTTCAGACATATGAATTACCGTCTTAACCGCGAACTATATGAATGACCACTCTTCAGACATTTGAATGATCGAGTTATCCTTCGGATATTGGAATGACCGTGTTAATCTATGAGCTAATGTTGTTGGTATAAGTACTGTATCACACTTATGTATACTGAATGCACAGGTACTTTTGCCTGTTTAGTTTAACTATCGTTGTTTTTAATTTGTCATCTGGATGAACAGACTAATGCATCGTGTATAACATCATACCCAGTCGTTATCCTGTCAAAATCGAGCTGGCATGCATTTGCAGCCTACTAATATCTGGCGGCGACGTCGAGTAGCCGACCTCTCAGCACTCAAGACTACTTATATCTAGCGGCGACGTCGAGTAGCTGACCTCAGTAGCACTCAGACTACTTGAATGTAAAGTAGTACTTCACACAATTCGTTAATTTACTTGGTTTTAGGGCGAATTTCAGCGAGAAAAATTAAAGCTCGTTTCCGACTGGAACAGACCAACCTCGGGTATAGAAACCCCCGTCATTAACAAAACCCATGCTTGATTCTATTAATCTAGCGGCGACGTCGAGTAGCCGACCTCTCAGTAGCACTCAAACTACTTATATGTGGCGGCGACGTCGAGTAGCCGACCTCTCAGTAGCACTCAAACTACTTATATGTGGCGGCGACGTCGAGTAGCTGACCTCTCAGTAGCACTCAGACTACTTATATGTGGCGGCGACGTCGAGTAGCTGACCTCTCAGTAGCACTCAAACTACTTATATGTGGCGGCGACGTCGGGTAACTGACCTCTCATTAGCACCCAGACTACTTATATGTGGCGGCGACGTCGAGTAGCTGACCTCTCAGTAGCACTCAAACTACTTATACGTGGCGGCGTCGTCGAGTAGCCGACCTCTCAGTAGCACTCAGACTACTTATATGTTGCGGCGACGTCGAGTAGCTGACCTCTCAGTAGCACTCAAACTACTTTCAAACTACTTATATGTGGCGGCGACGTCGAGTAGCCGACCTCTCAGTAGCACTCAAACTACTTATATGTGACGGCGACGTCGAGTAGCTGACCTCTCAGTAGCACTCAAACTACTTATATATGGCGGCGACGTCGAGTAGCCGACCTCTCAGTAGCACTCAAACTACTTATATGTGGCGGCGACGTCGGGTAGCTGACCTCCCAGCAGCACTCAGTGTGTTTGATACTCCGTAAATTGTTTTCGAACGTGTGTACGAATCGGAAGAAAAACAAATGCAACAGCCAGACCGATTTTAAAATACTAGACACCAAACAACCTGATTACTGTAAGCTCCTCTAGGAACTTTCTGCATGACTTTTACCCTACACTAAGCAGCCACCTGCATAAACAGACATGAATTCATCTTCATTGAAATTCCGGTTTAGAGAGGTTTTACTGTATTCTAACTTATAACTACATTATACTGATATTTTGTGTAAGCCGCAAAACCCCTCAGAACACGATGGTATACATTCAAATCGGTCTGTACACTGAACGTGCATTTACTGCCACCTCGGAGCGTAAACCAGTTTGAGTGGATTTGTGCAAGCTGATTTGTGTATATCTATACTGGTCTGTGTATATTGAACGTACAACCACAATGGGTATATAATTCGATCCATGTATTGTTTGTAATATTTATGAACATATCAAGCGTATCAAACAGCTGGCTCGTGCATCTTAATGAGATAATAATTTATCACATAATATGCCTTGTAGGAGTGCTGTAACAGAGTGCCGTAAATCGCAAAAATGCAAAGTCGCAATCATTGGCCAACCAAAGCGCTCATTTAAGCGTTAGTCAGTTGTAGCGCTCCATGTGCGTCGTCCGATGTACTACTACGCTGTTTGATTATGGCCCTGTCACACTATATAGCGTATGAGACGAACGTATGCATAGCGTATGAAAAACTGATCATACGCACAACTGTTGAGCGTATGAACCAGAATTTTCCCACCACTGTCGTCGATGTATTAGCAGCGCGCGAATAGCGTATGTGTACCGTACATCAGGCATATATGCAGCGCATGAGAAACGTATACGAGCGTGTGTCAACTTATGTTACCGCCAGTGTAGCGTATATCAGCGTACAAGTAGCGTACGCGAGCATATTAGTAACGAATGCTTCCCGCATGTTAGCGCATGAGTAGCGTATGGATAGCCAGAAATGGGTTAGATACGTTAGTCATTCGTCAGACATACGTTACAAGTACGTTACTGATACGCTATCCATATGATAGCTTTACTGGCCGCCTTCATGCCATCGTATATGAAACGTATTTAACCTATAATTAACGTACCTTTACCGACACTCTAACGTACTTAACGTGTGCCTAGCGTATGATGTACGTATGTGTAACGTATAATTCATACGCTCGTATACGCTGAACGTTTTTGAACATGTTCAAAAATTATTTTCGACCTCTGCGTATGAGAACGTATACAACGTATGCTTAACCTACCTATAGCGTATATCTGCGTATGCGAGCGTATTAGTATTTTTCTCATACGTTCACATACGTTCGTGCCCATACGCTCTAGTGTGACACCCCCTTGAGAAATTGCCGAAACAGCCACCAGCTATAGCCTGATTCGTTTTTTATGGCATTTTATTGCTTATGTGATGGCCGAAACAGCCACCAGCTATAGCCTGATTCTTTTTTATGGCATTTTAATGCTTATGTGATAAAACGAATCTTACATTTGTGTTCATAAAGCGAGTGTCATATTCATTATAGTAAACGAGTTTCATGAAAACAATTTGTAACGAACACGAACGTAAGACTCTGTATTTTCTGTAGAACACCTATCGAACAACGGCATTGTGCAAGTTAATTTTTGCTGTAGCAGACAATATTGACACGGCATTTCTTTAACTATTTCGCTTGCAGATTTTGTTGTCTACAAACTTTGTCGTTTACTACATTTCTTTTTAATTATTTTTCTTCAGTTTTCTTTCTAAAAACGTCTTCTTGATCCAAACTGTTTGCACAGTTAATCACACGCAGTCAAACAGATTCTAGCACACCTCGCGCACACATCTACATAAAAAAGAAGGGACGTATCTATGTTTGAATTCTCCATAAAACACCGCACGCGCTGTAACGGCTTAGCGTGACGTAATATGGCTTCAAAAATCCGTACGACAAGAAACGTAGTGCCGTTGTGGCGGTGCAAATTATAGTTAACCCTTAGCTTGCTATACACTTAATGTAAGGGCATATACACTGATGCTTAATTCTTCCTAAATGCATTTTGTTGTGTGCATACTAAGTAAAGAACTAGACATGTAACGTTTTTAATATGCATCACACATAGCTGAAACCTATATCAAAATTCATGCTCACTGAACGACGAAGCTCGCTGTTAACACGACAACTTTGTGCAGGTAACCTTACAGGTAATATTGCTGGTAAAGTACAGGTAAAAAGGTAAAGTGAGCTATTTTTTGCTAAACCATGTATTTATTCATCGCACCAAACACCATCAAACAATAAACGGTATGGCCACAAGACAAAACATAACAGGACGCATATCAAGACGAAAAACATTAAACATTAAGCATATTAAATAACAAAATTGACCATAGGCTGAAAGCAGGAGTACCGCCTTGGAACGGTCAGTAACTAAAATAAGCTACTGGGGGACTTAAACCTGGTTAACGGGTACCCAACCTCTTCCTTATCCCACTTTCACCAAAGTCAAAATGTAAATAAAATTCCCCCTCCAGACAACTTCACAACATGAACAACGATGTCTGCCAAAATGAAATGACTTTAAAATAAACGTTAGAGGTAAACAAGCGACGTCATCATTTAAATGACGTCATAATTTAAAAGTACGGGGAAAACTATATGAAACACTTCTACACCGACATTTTAAAAAAAAAAAATCGCAAGAAGATACAAATACTAGTGGATATTAAGTATGTATTTAGTGCATTTCAAATTTCAAACCTGGATTCCCAGTGAAAGGTGTGCATGTAGAAATGTCGTCTTCTCTAAACCACGAGGAGCAATGCAAATTAAATGTCCTACGGTATGTTTCTGTCTTGCACACACTGATTTATATCAAAAACAGTTTGCTCATCTGTTTCAGTAAGACAACTACGACGGAGAGAACAATGAAGATGATGAAGATGATGATGATTATGAAGATGCAGGTGAAGATGATGATGATGATGACGATGATGATGATGATGATAATGATGATGATGGCAATTATAACTACAATGATATCGATAATTAGCACACTGGCATAACACGTAAGAATTACAGTATCGCTTAACAACATAGAAGCAAACAATTACGCAGACGTTAAGGACTATTACTTCAGTATATGCTCCGAATATAAGGAAAACTTCGGTTGTTCTAGTCACCGATGATTCAAAATGTTATAGCAAAATGCCCCCACTATTTTAAGACAGACTGGAGGTCCGTGTACAAAAGATTGCGAAAAGCAGATAGCATATGGATAAGTTGCAAACGCGGGTAGTATGAAGTTAACTTCTGAAACATGTCTTTCCCAAAAAACATGATAAATGTTTTTCCATAGTCTATGTCTTGCATTTTGTGTGCGCTCAAAGTACAAAGCAATGTGCAGAGCAAACTCGTCTGTTAATTTATTGCAATATTTACAACGAATAGTGTAAGATTTAGCGAAGAGAAAATGCGTAAATGTTACAGTCGCCTGTGACAATTGCAAATACTTAGTACGGTTAGATTTACTTAACAGCCAGAACTGACAAGGACCAACATCTTATAAGGACTGAATAATATTCATCTATATTGTCGGCTGAGATACGCGACTGTATTAAGGACAATTGTTTAATATTGACATTGGTGTTGACTATTGTCTTCCAAACATGTCTGGAAGGAAATACACCCGTCGTGTAGTATGTCAGTAAAATATCAGCTGCATACTCTGTCTATATCAGGTAGAAAACCTTTAGGTTTACTTTTATTATTAAAATAACTGCAAAGCCTATTAATAAAAAAACGTTTTAATGATGGCATCATTGTCCAATCTGCATAATTAGCGCAAAAATATAAGTTTTCTTCTCTCTATTTCTGCTTCAATAGATAGAGCTCCTAATATAGTTAATACAATATCTGATCTAGAGATTCGTAAAGGTACAAATATGAGTCATGCAGGAAACACCACATACAGAACAAACAGTCGCCCGAACAGCAACACAAGGAAACAGTAAATGTACATAACTATAAAAACATCAAGAGACGCACAAAGACAAAACAAACATACAATAGGGGGAGAATGGAAGTACCGCCTTGGAACGGTCAGTGACAAAAGTCACTGGGGGGTTAAACCGGTATATGGGCGTCCAACCTCACACTTATTCAATCCCCACCCTGAAAGACAAACAGTGTAAATAAACGTATCCCCTTTCCGACTAATCTACAACAACCGCGATGGAAAATACAGTGGTAAAGTGCATGTAAAACGAAAATACTTAAGTGAACACACTGTATCCACTTATCGCTAGTGTACTCAATGATTGAGCTGCAAACAGAGTAACTGTAGAAGTTCACAACCATATAGTGCTCTGGGGAGAACTATAGTCTCGTATAGACGCTTAGCTGCAATAGGATGAATACCACCCTCATATATTCCACAATTAATTACACTAAAACTGTTTCCTTAATTTACTTGAACATTCATTAACTATTTGTGAAAAATCATTAGTTTGACTGAACAACACACCTAAGTATATAACTCCTGTTCATTGACTATATTATTGCCTAAATGTCATTGTCGTCCATTATTGGACCTTTGTGAATTGTTCTCATTAGTAACAATCACTGCTGATTCGGTTGCATTATATTTTTATCTAAAGGAACACCCATATTGGTAATTGAAAAAGTAGTAAAGTCAAGCAGGAAAAGCCACACACAAAACGCCACCATCACCAAACACCTACAGAAAAAAAATGATAAAGCAATTTATACGCATACACACATACAGTTGAAAGTCACATACAAGACACAATCACCACCAACACATCAATAGACAGCATATCACACACACACAACCAAACACACACAAACACAAGAGAAGAGCACAGAAAACACCAACAAATACACAAGCACCAGAGACAAACATGAATAAAACACAAGCACAAAGACAAACAAAAGTAAGGGTGACAAAGAGAGAACCGCCTTGGCACGGTCAGTAGCACAATCACTAATGGGTTTAAACTGGTTTACGGACGTCCTAACCTCACACTTATCTCAAAGTCACCCTAGCTAAACAAACATTGTAAATAAAGGTATCCCCCGGACTTCCCCACAACATAGAAGACAGTAAACACAGTACAAAATGTAAAACATAGCATAACAACTGTGAACGTCCGTCAAATATGTACTCAATGACTTTGCTGAAGACAGAGCAACTGCAGGGAAGCCGTTAAGGGCACGACAGGGAAAAGGTAACATATGAGTCTGGTAAGCTCATCCCATTTCTGGGTTTAAGAGTATACCATCATAGAGTACTACCATCGGCCTGTCATCGTGCAAGCAAAGGGGAAAGCTTAGCAACCGACTGTATAGGAGTCGATAACCATACATGCACTGTGTTGCAATATAATAGGGTCATGACCTTTCTTCCTAAAAGTTTTAATGCGTTTAATAAACAAATCGTGAAAATGGATATGACTACGAATTTTCCTAAGTTTGTAGATAACGTCACCATAGAAATCTGGATGAGAAATACCTTGTTGCAGTAACGTCTGTAAATTGCAGTTATATTTACTGATGAGGGGTAAATTTTGATAATCGAATTTTGAAAAAGCTTTCCGAATTTTATGATATCCGTAGCCTTGCTTAAGAAGTTTATGAATTATAACTAAATTACGACTATTACAATCTACTAGCAAAGAACAGGCTAGGACATAGCGAATAAGTTGAGAAATGTAAACCCCATAAGATGTAGACCGGGGAACATCTCCATCTAGAGAAGGATAATTAACAATTTTTAAATCGAAATCTTCCCTTTTATCATATATTTTAGACGACATTTTATCATTAGTGATGGAAAGATTCAAATCTAAAAAGGAAGCCTGAATGTCAGATAGGTTCGCTTCGTTTAAAGTAAGTTCTTTTGGGTAAATAGAAGAAACAATATTTTCAAAATAAAGATTATCCAAATTCAAAATATCGTCTAAATACCTAGACGTTTTATTAAAAGCACTAACAATGTCAGATTGTGTATCAGGTTTTAAACTAAGCATGAAATCCTTCTCATGGCAATAAAAAACAAATATACAACAGGAGGGCCACAATTTGTTCCCATAGGTATACCAACAACTTGATGATATATGGTATCCCCATAGCGCACAAATATGTTATCTAACAGAAATGTTAAAGCTCTACAAACATCAAGGCAAGTCCACATTGTGTAATTGTCAACTTCAGAATTCGAAAAGAATGAACCTTGAACATTACAAGCAAGGAACATTTTATTTTCTCTGGCAAAGTTTTTTTCTATCAATTTAATCAGTTTATCCTTTATAAGACGGTGAGGTAGAGTAGTATAGAGTGTAGAGAAATCATAAGAGCTCAATGAAGAAATGTTGTACTGTTCATTTTCAAGTTTAGTTAAAATATCATTTGAGTTTTTTTATGGACCAAAAAACATTAATACCAGAATTGTCATATATTTTATCACAGTAACGTTTAACATGTTCTTTGATAGTAGTTAGACACGACGTTAAACGTTTAGATAGTTTAGTAGTAGTACAACAACTAGAGTTAGCAATAAAACGCGACTTATACGGATATTTATGTAGCTTAGGAATCCAGTACATAGTAGAAAGTTTATGTTTTACGTTAGGATTAGACTTAAAAGTATTGCACATTTTTACATGTTCCGTGACTATATCTTTTTCAGGGGTTTGCACTGTAATATGTTTCTTCAAAACATCAACGTAATACAATCTTCACATAATTATTACATTATTTGATGCCTTGTCAGCAGGAGCAAAAACATAATTAGAATGAAAATTCGAAATGTTTTTCTTCAGATATCGAAATGTAATTCTAGGCCGATGTGGTAATAGATGGTAATTAGATTTGTAAAAAGCAATACGTGTATCAATAATGTCAAAAACATATTTTTTCAATCCGAAAGGGCATTTACATCAGCATGTTCTCGTCGACACCATTTGATGCAGACTTCTTGAATAGCTTCAGCAACATCAGTACGACAAGTGTCAAAATCAATAAGGGAAGGTAATCTATATTTGGGTCCTTTACTAAGGAGGGTCCTAAGACGTTTATCTTTAATAATATTAAAACTACCAGTAATGATGTGACCAACTGGTTTATAACAAAAATTTGAAGTGCTACAGTCTCAAGAAGTAGGGGTATTGCCATCAATATTTAAGTCGGATACAATTTTTTTGTAGTTCAAAATAACGTTCCTTATTGGTTTATAGTATTTATAACAGATGATAGGTGATTCAGAATGTATGAAATATTTAGGAATAGTATCGATTACATTCTTATCACGAAATATACTTTCAATATCAATGAAATCGATACCTTTATTTATGAATTGAAGTTTGGAAAATTCTTTTATGTTCAGATTCTTTATCAATATGAGGACGAAGAACATGCTGGGTGTAACTTTGTATAGTAGAGGCACACATGTTCATCAATTCTTGCAAACCAGATTTAGACAAAGGCAGCTGAGGAAGGACATGCGATATCTAGATTATGAACAGTTAAACCGTACTGACTGCATACCAGTTTCTTCATTAAATCATAGGTGAAAATAAGATAGAGTTTAGGGCTGATTATCCCACCCTGCCGGGTACCCTGTAAAATCGGGAACCAGATAGAAGCATGACCATTACTCCTTAATCTAATCTGCATATTTAGGTATAAAATATATATGGCTTTGAACAGGTATGTACTCATTTTAGTATTAAACAGTTTTACCATAAGGGTTTCGTGTCATACTCTGTCAAATGCTTGACGTACATCTAAAACAGGCAAATAACTTACTGTTATTTTCTTAAACATAACAGTTACATTCCCGAAAATGAAATGTCATGAGAAAACCCATGCCTTCTCCAAAACCACCCTGTAGCTCATTAATTACATAGATATGTTGCTTCATGCGTGAAAGTATAATGGACTCGTATAGCTTTAAAAAAACGTACGAAAGTGTTATTGCCCGATAATTACCTGGATCACTGTGAGATTTATTTCCGCTTTTTGTAATAAAATTGTATCACCCTTTTGCATGTCTACCGGACAGTAAGCAAATTCCAATTAGTTTGAAGAGTGTAAATTCTGAAGGGTGGTGATCCCCCGAAAGCAAAAATTGCAACTCACGCTCCCTAGCACCGGCTTAAGCGGTATTCAATTTTCAGAACAAGAAGTACTGAAATTCATGATCTCGAAGGATCAGAAGGTATAACAACACATGCCGATTACAGAACGCTACTACGTCATTACGTTTTGATTTTCGGACGAGAAGGAGAAAACAAGCATCATTTTGGTTACAACGCCGTTTCATTCTGGATATTTTGTCTGCTAAAATATATGTATCACTTGATGGAATGCAAAAGCAATTCCCCTTAAATCATTTTATAAATAGTATCGATTGCCAGGCCCTTGGTTTTGTGGGGCCTGATTCGAAGGCAAACTGTGTACATGGGTCTAGCGTGTCAATGGATATCCACACTGAGGAGAGTTGTGGTCCGTTTAGGAATAAATTGTGTTCTGTATTTATTGATTTAATGTTGATGAACAACTCGGGGAATACATCGTCTGCTCACAATATTGTTTTGTTTAACTTATAAAACACAGCGATGCCCCCGTTGTGATGTTTGCCTAGCTGCACGTAAAATTCCTAAGTCATTTGACCTTGACCTTCCATGCCAATAGCTATAGTGGTGAGATATAACACCATAAAAATCTGTGACAACCAACTGCACGTAAAATTCCTAAGTCATTTGACCTTGGCCTTTGGCTTACAAACAGCCTCGGCTGGGTGCGCAATAAAAGTATGGATGATGTTTAATGTGTATCTGCAATTCCGTGGCAATAGCTGCAGTTGTTAGGTAGGTATAATAAGACAATGAAAAAATGTGACAACCAAGTGCACATAAATTTCCTAAGTCATTTGACCTTGACATTGAACTTGTTGGCAGCATGTGTTGGGTGTGCAATGAAATTATAGATGGTATTATTTTATTAATGTGTACAGTGCTCCCTCTCTACAACGACACCCTTTGGGATACGAAGATTGTATGTGTTGTTCAGAGGGAGTTGTTATAGGGAGGGAAAATCAAACATAATTAGCTTGTTTACAGATCCTCAGATAAGGTGTATTTCGAGAACTAAAACCGTTATGCCTCAATCAAACCCTATGTTGTGACCACTCTTTAGAATCGTCACAAAGTGACGATTCTAAAGAGTGGTCACATCATAGGGTTTGATGGAGGCATAAGAAAATGCGATGGAAGCCTTGCTGTTTCGGAAACAGTGACATGCGTTGTTGTAAGGAGGGAATCGTTATTGGGAGGGTCGTTGTAGGGAGGGAGTACTGTATATGCAATTACATGCGGATACCTACAGTGGTTAGGGAGATATAAGACGATGAAAAAAATGTGACAACCAACTGCACGAAAATGTGACAACCAACTGCACATAAAATTACCAAGTAGTTTCTAAGTCATTTGACCTTGACATTAGGCATGCGGGGTTGGGTGTGCAATGCATATATAGATGGTATTTAGTGTGTATATGCACTTCCATGCGAATAGCTACAATGGTTAGGGAGATATAAGATGATGAAACAAGAGGGTCAGAATGGTCCTGACATCGCTCATCAGACAATCAGAGGAGATTTTCAAAGTGTTCACTATGTTTAGCTGTTTTCCAAGCAAGGATTCGAAACAACTGTAGTAATTTAAAACTAGATCTCTATAACAACAAATTATCTCCAGATCCTCTTTGTGCCCAATGTACATGTATACATATTCAGTAGAAGACGCAGAAAATGTCTTCTTCATTAGATGCAGTCGGTTTCAAACATAGCGTATTGCTCTATTTAATCAAACAAGAGATTTCCAACCACTTAGTACCGAATCTTTGTTATTCGGAAAGAATTCTGTCTCTGTTAAAGATAATTGCACATTTTATGAAGCTGTTCAGACCTATATAAGGAATATAAAGAGATTCGAATAAGCATCAACATGTTAGGGACAGTTTATTTTTCCTGACTCAATTCTTGCTGCTGGTACTCATCAGGACAGTGGTGATAAATATTGAATGAGGAGTAACAAAACGTTTTGAGTCAGATCTAAATCTTTTCTGCTACTTATTTTTACTGGTGTTTTAATTGCTATATTTTAAGGATTCTTATTGCCGGGGTGTCGTAATTACTAGTTCTAAAGCGCCACAGGTAAAGCTACACCTTACAGCAGCAGTCACTTTGGCCTGACCATAAAATTGCCAAACTTCAGATTACAGTACCTAGTACTATTAGACCTTCATACAGATTCTTCGTATTTTTTCTTGATATGTTGTCAACATTTAGTTATATTCTCTTTCTTCTTTAATCATCATCTTCTTCTGCTTCTTCTACTT
This sequence comes from Azorinus chamasolen, assembly GCA_963576725.1. NCBI lineage: Eukaryota > Metazoa > Mollusca > Bivalvia > Cardiida > Solecurtidae > Azorinus > Azorinus chamasolen. Next base: position 77,291,360 of record OY755241.1, on the reverse strand, counting down.
TTTCCTCCTGTCTTTTTGTGTATTTTATTGTGTATATGCATGTATTCCCATATTGCCAAATATTCATTTGCAATGTTAAAATTGTAGGGGAAGGGTCGTAACTAATGTTGGTAGAACTTTTCAATATAACTGAAATAAAATATGTTACTATTACTAATATATAACTAACTGACTCTCATTTGGAAACAGTCTGGGTGATCACGTACTGACTCTCATTTGGAAACAGTCTGGGTGATCACGTACTAACCGAGTCTCGTTTGCAAACAGTCTGAGTGATCACGTACTGAGTCTCATTTGCAAACAGTCTGGATGATCACGTACTAGCTGACTCGCATTTGCAAACAACCTGGACCTAGATGAGACGTCAAGTCATTCGGTGTATCATCAAGATCCAAGCTGTTTGACACTCGGTCAATACTTTCTCAAAGGAATAGACAAGACTCTGAAGTAAGTTAACAATTTAACAAATCAGTCATTTGCTGCATATTATTTTTTCAACATGGGACGTCAAACAACGCGACATTAACCCTTCGCTTGCTATTCACGTAAATATACCTACCTGCAAATAGTGAATACCCAGATGAGACAGCTCCTGCAGGAGCTGTCTCATCAGGGTCTGCATTATTTACAAGTTGATTGTGCATCCAGTGCATCCCACAGCAGTGATTGCACAGCGAAATACTGGTGCACAGTGAAGATATATGTAATTATACAACATGACATGGGTAAAGAAGGAGAAATGTATTTTAAAATTCAGCAAGAGAAGGGTTAAAATGATTACATAGCGTGAAACGAGCATGCTTAAAAACGCCAAAAATGGTGTATGATCGTGAAAACGGCAAATTATAAAATAACCCCCCCCCCCTCCCCAAGGGTATATTAATTAGATATCGTGAAATAACCAATTCTAAATAAATTCCGCAGGTTAAAAAATACAATGCTACATCAAACACTCGCATTCTAGAATGATTGAATGTCGTGAAATAAGAAAAAACAGAAGAGAGGTCAAGCAGGAAATTGTTTAGAAACTTACCAGAAACTTACTTACCAGAAACTTACTAGAATAGATACAATAAAAATGAAATAAGCAATTCTAGATACACCTCGCCGGTCAAAATGATAACATACATGTATCACGAAAAAAAATAATGATATACATCAAACACTCGCATGTTAAAATGATGGATTACATAGTATGAAATAAGCCACGCTCTATCAAACACTCACATGTTAAAATGATGGATTACATAGTATGAAATAAGCCACGCTACACCAAACACTCTCATGTTAAAATGATGGATTACATGGTATGAAATAAGCCACGCTACACCAAACACGCTCATGTTAAAATGATGGATTACATAGAATGAAATAAGCCATGCTACACCAAACACGCTCATGTTAATATGATTACATAGCATGAAACACGAAGTATTCGCAGGTTAGAATGGTACCGATTGCCGAGTGGATAACGCATTCAATTCAGAACGGTATTTATAAAAGTCTAAATCTCGATCGAGCTGGTTTTCATATGACCAGTTGCTTAAAGAAAGACCTCTTAAATATGTCTTCATAGTGCCTGACATACGGCTAAGATATTCTGAGACACTGTGCCAGTGAAAGGTGTGCCTCATTAGCACGTGAAACTATATATACCTTTACTTTTGATTTTTAAATTGTTTAAACTCTTAAAACAATGAAATACTACAAATTGTTTTTGAAGTGTCATAAATAATGCTTCAATCAGCATGAAAATAATAATAAAAATGATATTAATTTAGAAAAAAATAATTTTAGGATCGGTTCGGGCGGGAAAAATACACTCATTAGTCACTTAACAATCTTCTTCAGATCTGCGGCTTTTCACGCCTTTTCAAACTGAGTAGACCCAGATCTTATAGGAGCAGCAAGACTTGGGTATGTTGTTTTCTCATTCAATGATATAGATACTACATATTCTGGCCGTGCCAAATGTCCCGTGTTCATATGCCATTATAAAACTAGCCTATTTAATATCATCGAGGTCTTTATATCCTCATGGATACTCAGGTAATGGCTGAATATATGCCCGTGTAATGTAAGAATGCGTATCTTAACATTAATATATGCCCGTGTAATGTAAGAATGCGTGTCTTAACATTAATATATGCCCGTGTAATGTAAGAATGCGTGTCTTAACATTAATATATGCCCATGTAATGTAAGAATGCGTGTCTTAACATTAACATATGCCCGTGTAATGTAAGAATGTGTGTCTTAACATTAATATATGCCCGTGTAATGTAAGAATGCGTGTCTTAACAATTGTTATTGTTCTTGGAATGATAATGGTGGATAATATTACCTGTTCGTATAGCGCACGAATGCTTCAGATTTGTTGAAGATCGTTGGGGTCGTTAAGGATTATCTTAACCACTGTTATGCCGTTGAACCAGAGCTCTAAAACATGATAAATGAGTTGTGTTATCTGTTAATATTCATGATATCATTATCTTGTGTATGATTATTCATGAGGTAAACAGTTGATCTAAATAAGTTCAGAATATCTCGTAAAAACTGCAGATGTTCATCACTCAAAATTGCGGATGAAACTAGGAGACATATAAATATATCTTAAAATAGTCAAACTGGTAGAAAATAAGGTATCTTAAAAAAGAAAATGATAAATGAAACTGATAGACGTAAAATAAAAACTGTTAGGTAGAAACAGGTGTACTTTATTAGTTATACAGATCATTGGCGGGGTATCTGACTTTTTGTTTCCTGCTGAGGAAATTCATGTTGCCCGAGCCGTTAGGCGAGGGCTACATGTATTTTCCTCAGCAGGAAATAAAAAGTCAGATATCCCGCCAATGATCTGTATAACGATTTTATTATACTGCAAAGTTTAATATTTGTAGCAATTAATTAGCGTTGTTAATTTAGGCGTCGTTTTGCTTCCCCTCAGGGGCCTCTTACTGTAAGGTAAGGGCTTATATATCACTCTGCAACCCTAGTTCATCGTGTATAATAACCAGTTCATTATATTTATGGACAGAAAGGGATCTTCCAAGTGCATTAGTTTATCAAAGGATTGAAAGAATAAGACGTTAGTAAAACTTTCAGCAGATCAGCGGTTAAGCAGACACTATTTAACTTAATTGAAGGAATTTTGGCGCAGTTCCGACGTCATTTGGATGACGTCTAAATGACGGTTTTATAATATTCAAACAATGGGCGTTGGAAGGAGCGACTATACTGCAATTTACAGGTACGTGTACTGTGCATGTACATAAATAAAATCTGAATCGAATTGGGTATGGAATATCTTTGTAAAAGCGGGGTTTGGGGGCTAATCGGTACGTGCACAAGCACTTTGACAACATTTGCAGCATCAAAGCAGAATAAGACCTTCGCCACATTATGTTCTATAGAAAACTGGCCACCCCTGGGGTTGGGCTTTATTTCTTAGCATGTCTTTGACTAAAATTAGCACACAGTTTGGATTTCGATCTGATGCATACCTGTATGTAACTTCATATGTGGTTTGTACATGAGTTAATTGTAAGATTGATATGCATTAACCCTTTCCTCCATAAAAACGCCTTTCTACGCCTCTATAATAGTCACTTTATGAAACCATTGTGATAAATAGAGCATTTCTATTTATCACAATGGTTTCAAATCTACACAATTCTGAAATTTTCCTTTTCTCTTTTCTCCTTATCAGTAGATTTATTCAAAGAGGAAGGATCTGAAAATAGCCTATGAGGGAATGGGTTAAAACAGTGTGAACAAACAGACACTAATTCTGAAGCAGGCAACTTTAGAGAGTTTTGACCAGGAACTTGACCTTTGATTACGTAAGACAGAATGAGTATCTGGGCTCCTTCTAGCTTAGGGGAACCATTATTGCGTCGGCCTGCGGTACGGAAAGTCGGGGGTTCGATCCCCGGCAACGACAGACCAAAAACCGTTAAAAGTTGGTACTAGTAGCTCCCTTGTCTACGCTCGACAATAAAGGTGTAGTTCTAGGACTGGTTGGCCCGGTGTCAGGATAATGTGACAGGGTGGGGTGCCTTTGCCATGTACCTGCGGCAGGAGTATTCCAGTGAGGCAGAGCTATAACTTGTCTTATGCGGGTGCCGTCTGCAAATAACTGAAATACTGTTGGTCGGACGTAAAACCCAACTCACTCACTCACTTTATAGTGTAAAAGTCTATTTCAAAGTATAACCAACAGGGCAGGGCCAATTTTAACCTCAGAACTATGATATTTACCAATTTTAACAAGGTATACTAAGTAGATCTATACACCAAATATCTAAGCTCTGTGACATGTAGTTTTTGACAAGAAGATTTTTAAAGTTTTCCCCATACCTAACCTAAGTGAACCCATCATTCTGCTACTTGTACCGAAAACAACAGTCAGCAGGGCCAATTTTGGCTCTAAGGACATAATTTATATAACTTTTGTAGAGGACCTATAGATGATGCTATGTGCTAAAGATGAAAGCTGAGAACCCTGTAGATTCAGAGGAGAAGACTTTTAAAGGTTCAATTAAGAAATGAATGACGTGCTTCCGGTGTTCATGAGGTTATGCAACGCATAGCTTTACGAGCAAAGTTAGTGAAGCCCGAAGGGCTTCACGTGAATCTTTGCTCGTAAAGCTATGCGTTGCATAACCCATGAACACCGGGAGCACGTCATTTATTTCTTATATTTATATTCCATTGTATTTCTTATATTTAAGAAATGAATGACGTGCTTCCGGTGTTCATGAGGTTATGCAACTTTCTTTTTAGAATAAGGTTATATAAGGACGTTGCAGGGCGAATGTAAATATATTGTTAACGACGCACACCACACGACGCACAACAAACGCTGACAGACGACAGACATCAGGCGATCACAAAAGCTCACCCTGAGCACTTTGTCCTCTGGTGAGCTAAAAATCTTAACAGGTAAGTGCAATTTAATAGAAATAATCCCTTGTGACTTGTGAGAGCCTCCATATAGCAAGATGTAAAACCTCTAAATAGCAAGCTGGAGAGCCTCCATGTAGCAACCGGTAGAACCTCTATATAGCAAGCTGTAGAACCTCTATATAGCAAGTTGTAGAGCAGATATACAGCAAGCTGTGTTAACTTCTATATAGTAAGCTGTAGAACCATTATATAGCAAGCTGTAGAACATCTATAAAGCAGGCTATAGAGCCTCTATACAGCAAGCTGTAGAACCTCCATATAGCAAGATGTAACAAGTTGTCACCTTTCCTTCATATTTTTTGCTCATTTCAAAGGTACGTAACTCCCATAATACATGCATGAACCCAGTTAAAGGGACACACCGGGAATTTTGTTCGTCCATCAATCATCAATAACATTTTTATCTGGCGTGATAACTCAATTCTGACTTCAGATCTGTACTCAGCATGCCGAAATACATTAAATATGTGAATTTGAACAAAATCTGAGAAAATAAATTAAAAAACTTTTTTTTCGTCCATTAATCATCAATAACTTTTTTATCTGGTATGATAACTCAATTCTGACTTCAGGTCTGCACTCAGCATACCAAAATACATAACATATGCGAATTTGAACAAAATCGGAGACCAAAAATATTTTTTCGGGAAAAAACGGTCGAACTAATAATAATAAACCCCTTAGCGTTTTTTTTCGAAAAAAAACTTTTTGTCTCCGATTTTGTTCAAATTCATATATGTTATGTATTTTGGTATGCTGAGTGCAGATCTGAAGTCAGAATTGAGTTATCACGCCGGATAAAAAAGTTATTAATGATTTTTGGACGATTTTTTAAAAATAATAATTGTCTCTGATTTTGTACAAATTCACATATAGTATGTATTTCGGTATGCTGAGTGCAGATCTGAAGTCAGAATTGAGTTATCACATCAGATAAAAAAGTAATTGATGATTAATGGACGAAAATATTTTCCACTGAAAAATATGTTTTTCGGTGTGTCCCTTTAACTGGACCTCAGCATACAGAGTGATTAAGCAAAGAATGAACGAAAATGACATTTTTTTTTATATAAAAAGAAGGTTTCTGAGCTCGTAGGGACACAAGCACACCGCAGAACCTTTGTGACACACATGATTAATGACGCAGATAATTAATGAATACCGTGCGTTTCTGATTTTTTATAAATTAAATATATACAGCCATATGCGCTAGTAAAAGACGACAATACAAAGAATGTTTGAACACCCCTCATCATCCGGTACACATAGAAGGCTGAAAATTTGCACAAACCTAGCATTATTTCTTACAGGAATATTGAACAGTTAAAGGGTTTACTGAAACAATGGCATCGTGAATATTAGATTTATTGTTATAATAATACATAGATACAGGGATATTGGCCAAGGCAGGAAATGTGGAAGCATATCTATACTATATCATAGGCAAACGGAGTAGACCCTGGCCATTTGGCTCCTACAGGATCTGCGTCTACTCTGTTTGCAAAGGCAGAGAAAGGCGTATTTATGAAGTGAAGAGTTAACCCATTCCCTCATATTGACACCTCTGTAAAAGTCACTTTTTGAAACCATTTTTGATGAATATTTATCACAATTTATCACAATTGTATCAACACTACACAATGTTAAAATGTTCATTTTCTTTAGTAAATGCTACTTTCCGGTAGATTTATTCAAAGAGGCTGGATCTAGAAAAAATCCTATGAGATATCCCCCGCCAAACTAGTGCTGGCCTAGTGCTGGCCTCAGTATTGATATCCCCCGCCAAACTAGTGCTGGCCTCAGTATTGATATCCCCCGCCAAACTAGTGCTGGCCTCAGTATTGATATCCCCCGCCAAACTAGTGCTGGCCTCAGTATTGATATCCCCCGCCAAACTAGTGCTGGCCTCAGTATTGATATCCCCCGCCAAACTAGTGCTGGCCTCAGTATTGATATCCCCCGCCAAACTAGTGCTGGCCTAGTGCTGGCCTCAGTATTGATATCCCCCGCCAAACTAGTGCTGGCCTAGTGCTGGCCTCAGTATTGATATCCCCGCCAAACTAGTGCTGGCCTCAGTATTGATATCCCCCGCCAAACTAGTGCTGGCCTAGTGCTGGCCTCAGTATTGATATCCCCGCCAAACTAGTGCTGGCCTAGTGCTGGCCTCAGTATTGATATCCCCCGCCAAACTAGTGCTGGCCTCACTATTGATATCCCCCGCCAAACTAGTGCTGGCCTAGTGCTGGCCTCAGTATTGATATCCCCGCCAAACTAGTGCTGGCCTCAGTAGTTAACTGTCTTATTGACCAGAGGGGCGAAAAAGTGTCGTTCTTCCACAAAAAACTCTGGTCTTCAAATACTCCAGATATAGTTTCCATACGTTTTGCTAAAAATCAGAAGTAGAGTTTGAATGTGAACTTTGACTAGAAATTGTGACTGTAATGTGAACTTTGGTAAATTCTGTCTAGAAAGTTAACTGTTACATTACCATACCAACTTTAAATCAAATTTTGTATCTTTATCTGTAATCACAGAGTTCCATTTGATTTCATTTTTAAAACGTGTGAGTTGCTTGTGTTTGACAAGAAATTAATCTGGCAATGTTGAATGGATCCAATAATAAACTGAATGTAAATTGTATGGACTTGTTCTACAACTGGTTTGTTTGAAACACAGCTCATTGTGTCTGACATGCAACTCAAGTATAATTGTAAACAAGAGGGCCAGAATGGCCCTGACATCGCTCACCAGACAATCAGAGGAGAAGATTTTCATAGTTTTCACATATGTTTCTATTGAAAACTTAACACCCCAGGGGCGGTGCCAATTTTGACCCCAGGGACACAATTTATATAACTTTTGTAGAGGACCTGAACATGATGCTGAAAGAATGTAGTGAAAGAATGGATAGAGCATAGACCACTGGAACTTGTATTAATTATTTGGATGCTGGAGGCGGATTCTCCCACCACTAATGACCTATGCAAACAGTTTGGATCCAGATCAGGGCCCACATAATGTGGGGCCTGATCTGATATCCAAATTGTTTGTAAATGAGACTGAACTTCTGAAAAACTTAGAAAGAAAGTGTGTAGTGGGATTCTCCCACCACTAATGACCTATGCAAACAGTTTGGATCCAGATCAGGGCCAATATAATGTGGGGCCTGATCTTATATCCAAACTGTTTGTCAATGAGACTGAACTTCTGAAAAACTTAGAAAGAAATTGTGTAGTATGGATAACTTATGAATATGCTGCAGACAACCATTTAGCAGATGACAAAATTACCCAGCATGCAAAAAGTTAAGCTGAAATTCACAACAGATATGCTCTATATTGATATCTGGTAGCTTAATGCAGGGCATAGGTATGAAAAAAAGCTTTAAGAGTGTTCTGCATATTAAGAACTATCCACAGTTTTCTCAATCTTAAATGAGTGTGTGTTATTTGTCTAAAAAACAATTTCTACTCTACTGATCAGGTTAAGGGTGATTATATAAGAACTCATACTGACTGGTCTCAGATCTGCAGGCTGATATATTATGGACAAACCTTTAGACTGTCGTTTCTGTCTGTACTCACAGGACAGAGCCAATTTTAACCCAAGAACTATGATACTTATAAAACCCATTAAGTTATGCGAAGTAAATCTATACACCAAATATCTAAGCTCTGGGACATGTAGTTTCTGACAAGAATACTTTTAAAGTTATCTATGCATAACTAGTGATCCTATGGGCTGTTTAAGTAGTCAGCTTAAAAAAACTGGCAATCCCTGGGGTGGGACCAATTTTTATCCTAGGGGCATAATTTATATAACTTTTGTAGAAGCCCTGAAGTTGAAGCTATGTGCTAAATATGAAAGCTGAGGACCTTCTAGTTTTAGAGGAGATGATGTTCAAAGTTTTCACTATATGTTTCTATTAAAAACTGGAAACCCCTGGGGCAGGGCCAATTTTGACCCCAGGGGTATAATTTATATAACTTTCGTAGAGGACCAACAGATGATGCTATGTGCCAAAGATGAAAGCTGAGAACCCTGTAGATTCAGAGGAGAAGATTGTTAAAGGTTCAAATTGTTGACGACGCACACCGCACGACGGACGACGCACGCCGAAGGACATCAGTCAATCACAAAAGCTCACCCTGAGCACTTTGTGCTCTGGTGAGCTAAAAACACATGAATGACAGACCCAAGTGAAAATGCAGGAGAAGGCTCCTGAAGTGCTCAGGAAAGCTATATTTCATTTTGCTTCGGGGGGCTTTGACCCCCTGAGCCCCCCCCCCCCCATGGGCGCTGCCCATGTCCTTGACCCCTGCTAATTTTCCTCTTTTTTCATCAACGGCCATTCTCACCCCTGCACATATAGGGTTCATTTACATTGTTATACAACAACTATAACAAAAAATGTTTCTAAATGGATAACTTTTTTCCGCCCCAAACTCTTTAGATTTCGTTTGAGAGCGGTTGTTTGAATCGAATCGACGAAGTGAAGCTGGTCGGCCATTTTTATTTTGTTATATCAAGGGAGCGAGGCCCTCGGCGGGGGAAATTCCATTGTTGCCCATGACTCCGTATATACATCAGAATTTAGAGGGATACACGGCTTTTATACATGGCTAACTGACCAATCAAAATCGAGGATTTTACTTTGCGTTATAATAAAATAGTATATCTTTAAATCTTTGTATATAGAAACTGGTAGACTTAGTTGAAACTGATAGACTTAATGATTTATCTTAAAATAAAAACTGTTAGTTGAAACAGATATATTTAATACTCCATGTATATCTTAAAATAAAAATAAGTTAGGTGAAACTGATAATATATCATTTAATCTTAAAATATACTTATTTAGTTGAAACCAATATACTTATTCTAATAACATATCTTAAAATCTTAAAATACAATCTGTTAGTTGAAACTGGTAGATATAATATTATAATATAGCTTTACAAGGCGTGACAAAACCACGAAAGCCAGAGTTTTCATTAATTCAATCTTTCAGACCATTGCAAGACGATACTTCTGTCTTCGTCCTATTCTATGTTTACATGATGTATCTTTAATCCGTCTTGATTGGCGTGGGTACATACATACGTATTTTCCCTATTGCCTTAATGTTTAAAGATATTAATTAAAGCAGCGTAAACTTTCATCTGACATACTCCATATATAAAATTCACGTATGCACGTATTTGAATACTTTATTCTTAGACACTTTATTCTCACTGTTATGGACCATACAATCAGAGACTCATATATTAATATATTAACATTAAGCACGCTGAACAAACTATGTTTACACACTTTTTCAAACACTACATTTTTTTCAAAATTCAAGTTATTATCACTTTGTCTATCAAAATGCAATTAGGGTGTCAAACAATTTGGATGCCGGTGAGACGCCGAGTTACTCATGTCTGTATCTAAACTGTTTGTAAAGGTAATCATGTAGCCGCCGGCAGCAGATACTGCTTAAAATGGTGTCTCGCATTGATCCCTTGAACATTTCGATGTAATGATTACCAGGTGTTACAATACATTTGAGCGAGTCATACTATCTTTAACCGCGATTCACAATGATTGCTGCAAAGGGCAAATTAGTGAGTATATTTGCAAGCAGTCTCAAGCCAGATTAAATTCCGAGCGACTCGGCGTCTCACATTTTACAGAAGGACAGTTCACTGTGAACTTTTAAGCAGGTGACAATATTTGTAGACGACCATTATTTGGAGAGTAAAGTGTCGAAAAGCGAGATGAAAATTTTAAACATGAACAAACGAGTACAAAGAGCCCAAAATACCAAACAAGCAATGGTGTCAAAGAGAGTACCACCTTGGGACGAATGGGGGTTTAAACCGGTTTACGGAGGTCCTTACCTCACACTTATATGAAAGTAACCTTGGCTAAACAGTGTAAATAAAGGTATCCCCGCCGGACTTCCCCACAACATAGAAGACGGTAAACACAGGACAAAATGTAAAACATAACATACCAGCTGTGAAAGTTGAGCAACTGCAGGGAAGCCGTTTAGGGCACGGCAGAGAAAGGGCAATACATGAGTCTGGTAAGCTCATCCCGTTTCTTGGTTTAAGAGTATAACCTCATAGAAGTACTACCCCCTGCCAGTCATTGCGCAAGCAAAGAGGGAAGTTATTAAGTAAAGGTCCTAGTGTAGTTCATAAATGTTAAACAACACTTTTTAAGTGTTAAATAAAAATATTAATTTTTACCTGAAAATATGCAAAAAAAAGGTGTCATATAATTCACTTTTCCAGATTTATAAAGAAAAAATATTTTTTTCAAAAGTATCCTTCCAAATATATTTTTTAATCCTGTTGGTGTTGTTTAGTCCTGTTGGTTATAACAAGATTTAAATGACAGCCAGGTTTTCAAAATAGTGACCATGGCCTTGACCTGATTTAAGGTATCTTTTTTAACTGTAAAATATTCACCCAAGCTATCTGCATACCAACTATAAATTGTCTAGCATATGTAGTTCAGAAGTAATAACAAAATTTTAATGACAGCAAAGTTTTCATAACAGTGGCCTTGACCTTGACCTGATTTCAGGTGTCTGTATGTCTTCTGTAATGTCCTTACCAAAGCTACCAAAGATGAACTGCTCAGCGTTAGTGGATCAAAAGTTATAGCACAATATTAAAGCTTTTTAAAACAGCCAAGTTTTCGAAATATTGACCTTGACCCAATTTCATGTATCCTTGTATCAACTGAAAGGCATTCACCAAAGCTATCTCCATACCATATATGAATTGTCTAGCATTAAAGGTTCAGAAGTTAAGACAACATGTTGAAGTCTTTCAATGGCGACCAACTTGTCAAAATAGTGACATTGACCCTGACATAATTTCAAATATATTTTTACCAACTGAAAGGCCTTTACCAAAGCCATCTGTATACCAAAGATAAATTACCTAGCATTTGTAGTTCAGAAGTTGTAGCAATGTTAAAGCTTGTTAAAAACGACAACGTTTTCGAAATAGTGACATTGACCTTAATCTGATTTGATGCATCCTTGTATCAAATGAAAGACCTTTACACAAGCTATCTGCATACTAAATATAGAGTATCTAGAGTAAGTAATTCAGAAGTTATAAGCAATGTTAAAAGTTAAACGATGGGACGCCGCCCGCCCGCCCGGTTTTCGCCAAACTATAAGCTGAGATTTTTCTCGATAATTCCGGCTAATAAATGAGACGTACATTTAACCATTGACTCCATGAATGTTCTGTAAGAGTAATGCTTATGTGAATATTAATTGGGCTGAATATTTATAATGGAATATGAACAAGAAAAAGAAACTTCAGAACCAAATCTTTATTATTCAATAAGTAAACGGAACAGACCCGGATCAGAAAGTCCCGGATACAGGACCCGTATCATCTGAATCTACTCGGTTTGCAAAACGATAAAAGGTGTTATCTATGGAGTAACTGGTTAAACTCATTCCGTCATATTGACGACTCTGTAAAAGTCACTTTGTGAAACCATTGTGATAAATAGAGCATTTGCTCCTATAGGAGCAAATGCTCTATTTATCACAATGGTTTCAAACTAAAAAAATCTAAATATTTCCTTTTATCTAGTTAATGCTCATTTTTCGTAGATTTATTCAAAGAGTTTGTATCTGAAATAGCCTATGAGGTAATGGTTTAAACAATTTTGAATTTGTCTGTCCATTATATATCATAACATTTGTTTGAAACAAATATGTACTTACATGCATAATTTTAGACATCCTTTGAGAGCATGATGCTTTCCGCTCGACAGATTTATATTTCTGATTTCAGCACGCCAGTCTCACACAATATAACGTGACTATGTCCTTGTTGATTTACATAATGATATGCCCGAATCAATGATCTAACTATTGTCCTGTAAGTCGTTAATCAGATTTATTTACATGCCCATCCTCAGATGGATAGTAAATAAGATTTCATCTAAAGCGGACTGTAAATATGTCCACTTCCTAACTGACAGCTGTAGAAACAGATCTGTATAATTCCACAGAAAACAGATTAGACCCTTATAAGACGGCTCCTACTGGGACTGGGTCTACTGTGTTTGCAAAGACGTTAAAGCATAGCTATTGAATAAATGGTTTAAACAATTTTGAATGTGAGTCCACCAAATTTCATAACACTTATTTGAAGAAAATATGTACTTACATACATAATTCTGGACATCTTTCGAGAGCATGATGATTTCATCACGTCAGTATCACATACGAAACGTGAAAGTTTTTGTCCATTTTTCATCAAACCATCACCATTATTTGATTTAACGGTACTGCGACACAGTTTGACCATAAGGTGCAAATATATGGTAAATATCAATACCGTAATACATATAAATTATCCCTTATAAGTGAATATGTTTGTGTCCCGATCTGCATAATTATTAATTGTTATTGCTTATGCAATAATGTAGATCCGAGTCAACTGTTTATGTCAAGGTAAACCATTCACTACTGTGATTCTGGCATTTCTTGCATAATTTTCATGTTCTATTTTCTAACGCAAGACATATAATGTACGTTGTTTCATATAAGTTTTCATATATGTCTCCGTGTATGTGCCCATTACTTTTTGTCCCAACCAGACCGTGTTTCAAATAAAGAAACATAATTTAATGTCTGCACACTCAGTCCGTCCTACCGAGACCCTTAGTTTACCAAGAAGAAAAGCAGAAGTGTGAGCTTAGTGCCAAAGTGATAGATCTGGAAATGCGGTCCATGAATGAAAACCTTATTTTCTATGGATTTCCAGAAAAAAAAGCCACAGTCATTGGTGAAGAAAACGAAAACTGTGAAAGTCTGGTGAGAGACTTTATAGAGAAAGTTCAGGAATTTGACAAAGAATCTTGTCAATAGATAAAGATCGACAGAGTTCACAGGTTAGGGTCAAATAAGGCCAAATAACCAAGGGCCATGATCGCGAAGTGTCATATTCAATTTTCTGAACAAGAGAATAACACGAAAATTTCGTATATGTACAAGAGTTTGATATCAATCACCAAATGAATTTTCAGAAGACAATCCACTACACATTGTAATAATAACAAAATCAATAACACAAACAATAAAATACAATAACGATAGCATTAAATGGAATGAAAAAGTCCCAAGAATACCTTGAACTGCTACAAAACAATCAAAATTAATTTACAGAAATGATCACCATGCTTGAAATACGCGCAAAAACTATTGATGAATCCGTAGAAAATATTGTCAAAATTCTACATACAAAAGCAACCATGGTTTAATAACGTATGTATGTCTTATCTTATATACAATACAACATTGCAACCCAAAAAACGTCAAGAAAAAAAGAAAATATAAAGCACAGAGGCAAAAAAAAATATAGCCATAGCAAAACGAAACCCAAAACAATTCTGGGAAAAAAATCAAACAGCAGTATAATAAGAAAACTCCTGAAAGCAGTAACCTAAACAAAGTACAATTATATGAACATTTCAAAACCATGTATTGTGAAGAAAGCAGGCATAATGATAAAAACATTAACCAGACAATCAATAAGAATTCTTATATGCTACAATAACAATATTAGAAATAAATCAAGCAGTAAGCGCACAGAAAAACAACAAAAGTAACCGGAACGGATAACATACCAGCCGAAATAATCAAACGCTCATACCAAACCATTGCACCATTTTAATATAAATTGTATAACAGAATTTTTGAAGATGGCGAATACCCAGAACAGTAGGGAAAAGGTGTCATAGTTCATATATTTAAAGGTGGACATGTAGACGACCACAACAGTACAGATGTGTTTGTCTGATAAACATACTAGCAAAAATATACTCCCAGCTTTTATTAAACAGGTTAACAAGATATGACTCAAAATGAAGAACTTATAATTAACAACCGATTCGATTTTCAAATGAAAAACAGACTGCATTTTCATATTGTACGGAATGATTGCAAAAGCACTGAATAAAAAATGAAAGTTTTATAACCAAATATATATTTCGAAAAGTGATCGACAAAATAGACAGATGGTTTCTTTGGCACACTTTTTTCTCGCTGAAGGTTAGTTCCAAACTGGTAAACGCTCTCATAATCAATGTATAGTGTTGTTAAACAATGTATACAATTCAAAGGCGAAACATCAGATTTCTTTGCTTCTAACATGGAAGTTAAACAGGTAGACCCGCGCTCGAGTTTACTTTTCCCATTCTCTGTGAATGATGTTCTTCAAAATAGTAATCATAATATAGAAGGTGTTTTACTGTCGAAGATATGCAGATATGTTTGGTATTAGTTGCCGATGATTGTGTGCTTTGCGCTGAAACAAAATGCTGAATGTTCTAGAAGGATATTGTAATGAATGGGGATTAAAGATAAACACCGTCAAAACGAAAATACTTTTTTTGAAAAGGGATATACCAAGTCTAAAAAATAAAAAATAAAGGTATATTAGTAAAACATTATATAACAAACCCCTAGAAATTGTCACTTCGTTCAAATATCTAGGTACACATTTATAATAAAAAAAGGTTCGTGGTGCGGAACTCAAAAGAGAGTTGCACAACACGCTAAATTTGCTCTTCATAACTTATTTGTTGCATTTGATCAAGTAGAACTGTCATTTACAAATAAAGTTCAATTATGTGATAGCTTAGTAGGCTCTATTCTAAGCCATAACGCAGCAGTTTGGGGGAAATCATGAATCAAAAGATATAATGGTCTTCTAGTATGTCCAAAATATAGAGAAATACGTGGCCGCTTTCTACCAAAACAATACTGCTCGTGGGCGAAGTTTATCAGCATAAGGACATCTACGTCGAGTAATATCATAAACAGAGTCTCCAAATATGTATATTTCGCAAATAACTACCTACTTACCAACCTACTCACTCACTCATTTCTAATACCTAATCACCCACATACCTACCCATCCGTTCTACGTTCCTATCTACCAACCCATCAAACACCCGATCACCCACTTAATGTCTGCCAGCTCATCCACTCAATACCCACCTACCGACTCATTTTCCCATGCACCTGTTGACCTGCACGCCTAAAACCACCCGCCCGCATTCCCACAACCTCACTCAAGCCTACCTACCCTACCCTAATTTTAAACCTACCTACCCCAAGCTATCTACCTATCAACCTACTTACCTGCCTGTCTACCTACCTACTTACATGCATATCCATCCACTAGTTAACCTGCTCTGCATCAACCTCTTACATACATACCAATATACTTATCCATGCGCATGATGATACCCATCAACTAGCACCACTACAAGAATGCGTCGGATTGCACACATAATATATCCACAATTCTTGATGTGAAAAAATGAAATCTCTTGGCAATAAATATTTTTAAAAAGCCAGTTTACGTTCAATACGCACAGAATGAAATTACGTGTTTAACAAAATTATAGATGCATATTTTTTCTTGATAATGCGCTATCTTTGTTTACATTAATTGTCGAAAAAGTATACAAATATAATTGGCAAAATGGCGTAAAAAATCCGGTATAAGGGGAAAAGATTGTACCCTACATTGTCCTGTGATTGATGTAGTATACTGAACAGGGATGTCCAACACAGTCATTTTTCACTTATGAGCGACGTTTACGTGAAGATGTACGTAACGATGGAAATGTTTGCTCCGAACATTTAACCAGAGTTATGGGACTTTGAATGTTTCTTCGCTATTTAAAAATAACATATAGTGAAAACATTATTGTGTGTCCAACTCCCCATATGTTTATGGAAAGATTTACTTCAAACGTTCACAGATGATCAACATTGATGTGAAGGTGTACGTTAAACAGGGAAATTTGCTCTGAACATTTACATCAGAATTATCGGACTTTGTGGAATTCTTTACTATAAATCATATAGTGAAAAGTACTTGGTTTAGAGACAATATCGCCAGGGGAATCTGTGTCATATAGACACAGTTTTCTATTTTAAACTCATATGTTTGTTGCAGTATATCATAAACTGTGTACCAAGTCAGATACATTGGTGGAGACATGACTGATGATTATGTTTTATATAATGATGATATAACTTGGGCCAATCTATTAGTTTCTAAAACATCTGACTTCTCTGATTAAATCATAAATATTAACTTTACTTCATTCTCAGTGTTGTTATATTTTCTGATCCTTCGGGATCATTAGTTTTGATGTTATTAGTTTTGAAAATTGAATACTGCTTAAGCCGGTGCTAGGAGGCGTGAGTAGTGTTGCACTTTTAATTACTACTCATGAACAGACTCAATAAAACCGAGTCTGCGATTTTCTCTTTTTGCATTTCTACTTTTGCTTTCGAGCTTTTGCGATCTTATACATTCGTCTGCAAGCAATTGCATTGCTCTTGCATTCAGAGAAAACATTTGACCAGACAAGTTGGTACTTCTCTGAACATTTTGCCTGTAACGTCTAAACCACTATCTGACATGAGAGTTCCAACTGCTCTAATGAAAGCTCATATGCAAAAGCATCTCGTCAAGCTGCATGATGTGTAAGCCTATTTAACATTCTGAGCCACATTGTATAGCTGCAGACCACACCTGATTAAGACAACTCTGGATCGACATACTGAGTTAATCTCTGTCTTCGCACCACTGTCAATCATTGTATCTCGATCAGATGGGGTCTATCAATGGCAGGTATTCAGCTTTGTTTAGATGTAGAGGTTTGCCCTATTCTTGACTAAGTGATGCCCAATATCCATTAAATCAGGGATTCAGAGTTTCAGCATACAGAAGTAAAGTACCTAGTTATTGTCTGCTTTCAGTCCGAATGACCGCTCAACCAACTGTGCATTTACTCCCCTGGTCATGTGAGTCATTCGCCTACAATATTGAGTACTGCTAACATACGGCAATTACTCTACCGCAATACTGGCTAGTGACCCCTACAATTACCCATTTGAACCCCTGGGTAAAGAGGAGGCAACCTCGTGGGGGTCGGAGACATTGAAAAACGTCTCTGAAATGTTGAGCTAGTCCAGAAGAGATTCGAATCTCGAATTCCTGGGTTATCAGCTCAACGCTCAGCCACTAGGCTAAGCCACTACCACAAATCATACATCATAAAAGAAGGCGAAGTCCAACTTCTCAGCTCTAGTGTTAGAAACTTTTAGAGGTATTGCTGTAACAGATGCCTTGTGTGGTATGGTAGGTTTAGATGGTCTGCTGTAGATCAGTATGTTTATATAATATTCTGACTGTTCAGAATGTCTTCTTTCAATATTCTCCTTACTGACTTTGACATTGTAAATAACGTCAGCTAAGGATTGAGTAGGTTTCCCGTTCTGTGACCAAAGCCTCAATATATACGAAAATTATCTAGTCATGCGGGGGGGGTAATTTTAAAGCATAAAATAATGGAAATAAGGATTTCCACTCGTCCATATGTGCAACTATCATTTAACTGTTGTTCTCGGACATACAAAGCCTTTATATGAGACACAAACTTATAACATTACCAGTATTCCAAATTTCAGTTTCTCGCAATGGTAAAATGGGTGGGTGGGGAAAATGCTCAATAATACAAAATGCCCAAAGGGTATCAGAGTGGCAACCGGTCCTATTATCTTCAGAACTCTTCACACTATCAATATAGGAATAGAAAAAAACTATAGGCCAAAATGCAAGGTTAGGTCCAAAAATCCAGCTTCTCCGCCGGACTTATGTGCGTACTTACTTGAAAGCTGAGTTTGATACTGAAGATGTGTGAAATTGAATTGTCGCTTACCTCTTCCGTGGAACACAGTCGTAACTCATTGTAACAATACATGGAGCGATAGCACGCGTTCCTTATAATATATCCACGTTTTATTGACTTTGTTCAGTCAATGAATAGATAGCCATGACATTTTCATGCGAATTGATGTGTTAAGTGACCCAATAACTCGATAGAGTCTTGTAGGTAATACAGGCGGGTTTGAGATAAAACTTAACCCTTTCCCTCATATGGACGCATTTTTCACGTATTTCCAAAAATACTGAGGCTAGAGGTGTGGCCCTTGTGCATGACACTTCCTCTCACCATACTCCTTCTATATATGAAGTTTCATTTCAATTGAATCAGCAGCATAGGCGTTATTGGTGTGGCAAGAAAATATGTAAAAAGGGAACAACTCAAAAACAAATATTGATGCTAGAGTTATGGCGCTTGTGCATGACACCTTCTCTCATCATGCTTGTTCAATTTGTTAATATATTCTGAAAATGGGTGATCCTTTGAAAGCAAAAGTAGAAATGCAAAACGAGAAAATGGCAGACTCGGTTTTATTGAGTCTGTTCATGAGTAGTAATTAAAAGTGCAACACTACTCACTCACTCATTAAGTTAAAATGAATTTGGACTACCCTTGTAGGAGATATGGTCCGGGCACAAAGCGTGACAGACGGATAGAGAGTAAAAAATATGAAAAGGGGAATAACTCCCTAAATATATTAATGCTAGAGTTATGGCCCTTGTGAATGATACTTTTTCTCATCATGCTTGTTTCATATGCAAGTTTGAAATCAATTGAACCAGTAGATAAAGAGTAATTGTCCGGACAAGAAAATATAAAAAGGGGAATAACTCCAAAAATATTGATGTTAGAGTTATGCCCTTGTACATGGCTTTTTCTCTCATTCTGATTGTGCAATCTGTGAAGTAATAATGACTTTGACCTACCCTTGTAGAAGATTTTGCCCGGACACAAAGCGTGACGGACGGACAGGCGGACGGGCGGACGGACAGACAGACGGGCGGAATCTAGCAAATATATAGTCCCCAAACCGGTACATGTAACCGGTGGGGACTAATAAACACAGAACAGGGAAAGGGTTTAAGTATGGCTTATAGTTGGTTGATAAACCAAGTGTACTATATGAATATACAAACAGTGTATACAAAGTCAGAACAGCCTGAGTTGTTTAATTCAAAATGATATACGTATGGCTGGCATTACCACCATAACAAAAAAATGAAACGATGTTTAAACGACAATTTAGTTCTCCTATGAAAATATTCTCTTCCTCCAATGTGTTTGCTATTAACAGTATATGGTTAAGGCTACGAATGTGTGTACATTGTATGCCAAATAAGATATTCTGTATTCTGTATTTTACATCTTTGACTTTGGGCGAATGAGTGAGTGTGTCGGATTTTACAGCAATACACAGTTTATATAGCACCTGACCCACATCTCATAAACATCGAGATAAACTTATTCTTTTGATAATATTTTTTTTAAATGTTTATAACCCTTTCCCCCGTAGACACTAACCAGACAGTGTAAACCCTGAAGGAACCGTCTGATCAAGGTCTGCCCTGTTTGCTTATAGAATTATACAGATCTGATTTTATGAATTTTCGCAACGATTTGTTTAAAAAAAAAGCTTAATCTATTCATGGTGCCATTCTTTTCTTACATGGGAGACCGACTAGGTTACCGGAAAACTGAAATGAAGAAACTGAAAACGCTAAAACGACCAGTGGGTAAAAGTAGTCCCACACAGACCACCTGTTTTACATGTGTGTACATGTATATCTACCCCAATACGCATAATGCTACTAGATAGTTGACAGTACATGTACACCTCAACTGGCAATAACCTTTTAACTGCCTAACAGTGGCTATCTAACCATCTAATATATTCATTCTTTATCTTGATCATATCTACATCATTTCGTATTCTTTGGAGTTTCTAAAGCAGCTGTTGCACAGAACAAACACTCCAATATGTCACTAATTACCCAAGCTTTGAGGACGTGTTAACTCTTTGCACGCTACCGGCGAAACTGTGATTACCTATGCAAACAGTTTGGATCCAGATGAGACGCCGCATAATGCGGCGTCTCATCAGGATCCAAACTGTTTGTCAGCTTGACCGTATTTTTGCAAAGAAATGAGAGAAAGTTCATTTTTAAGAAACAGACGAAAATTGTTGCAGACGAAAATTTACTTAGCATGCAAAGAGTTAATATCGCTTTTGTGTAATAATTACATACAAGCTTGTAATAAATTAATTAAATTCTTAATGCTTTGAATGTTGGGCACGAATTAACTGGCGGTTGCAAAGTGTAG
The DNA here is from genome assembly GCA_963576725.1 of Azorinus chamasolen. NCBI lineage: Eukaryota > Metazoa > Mollusca > Bivalvia > Cardiida > Solecurtidae > Azorinus > Azorinus chamasolen. The sequence goes on along the minus strand of OY755241.1, from coordinate 77,270,288 downwards.
TCACAGATTGGAGGGACCCTAGAAGAGCCCACTGATCAGGACCTGAAGTGTAAACCGAGTAAAGCCTGGCCAGGGAGATCAAACATGAGACGTCATATATGGGTCTACTCCGTTTGCAAAGGCGTTACAAGGCGTAAACGGATAAACAAATATGCACATACACCAGATGTGACAATGCAAATCACCTCAACTTTTTTCTGCCAACGAATCATTTCCTGGGGTGTGTTTTATTTCCTAAATCATGATTTTGATTATACACACAATCTTAATCACGATCGCTATGGTATTAAAACAATTTGATATGACATGTATTAAACATGACCGTTCATCTCACAAAAGAAACTACTCATTGGGTGTGCCCGTCAATTCTTCGAGTAGATCTACATGTACATGTACCAGAGTCGATCAGCTAATAGTTTTGTCGAGTAATTAGATAGCGACAATAACAAAAACTAAGGCTAAAACTATAAAAAATATATAATAATGATAAATAAATTAATAAATAAAATAAAAGATCTAATAAATTAAAATAAAAAAATATTGAGAACATATTTACTTCGAGAGCATATAGAAATGTAACTGTTACTTCAACTGTTACCTTCCGTAACCATTTCTAGAATGGTTTGAAATTGTGTCTCCTCTGGTGTTAATGTGAGTTCCGCCATTTTGATTATAATAATAATAATAATAACAATAATAATAATAATAAAGACTTTATTTAACGAGAGAACTCATTTGATAAAATCAATCTTCCATGAGGCCCTCAACAGTAACATATATTATGACTAGATTTTAATCAAGGTCAGTGCTTGATTGGTCTGATTAAAGAACATGTTCGTGATTCGATAAAAAAAAACCACGACCGAATCACAATCATGATCTGTAATCCTGATTCAGATTTGCGAAAATAAAATACACCCCAAGTTGTTATAGTTCGATTTTGAGCTTTGAGCCATGACTACACTTTTCTATTTATAGAAGTTGCAACCATTCTAATTTATGGGTAAGTGTACCATGGTTGTCACAAGAAGCTCGCAGTTATCCTGCTGTATTAGTATATACAGTACAACCTCGCAATAACGGCCAATAAATTACATCAAGTATTTTGTTTTAAAGGTAGGTGGCTGCTTAAAGCAAGGTGAAAGTAAAACAAAACGCTCCTATAGGAGCGTTTTGTTTTACTTTACCTTGCTTTAAGCAGCCACCTGCCCTAAATACCATACTAACAAATAAACACAATTCAGAGGCCGTTTTAGAGAGGTTTTACTGTATATGCCTTTTACTTGTCTGTATAACCACAGGTAACTCGGGAACAAATACATGGTTTGTGACGCGTTTTACCTCTATCGGTGGACTGGTTCTAAAGGTCACAGCTCACGGGTCAAAATCGAACTATAGTCTGCAGGATGTTATATACATTGTTAACAAGAGCTCCGGGTGTCGGATCATTATACACCCGAAATGCATGCTGTCGTAGCATGCACACTGTAAAAAAGGCACTGTAACCTTGACCCTTGACCGACTGGCGTCAAAATCAATATGGGTCATTTACTGGTCATGACAACCTCCCTACTAAGTACGAAAACAGCACACCTAATACATATCAAGTTATTAAACGAATATGTTTTAAGTTGAATGTCACTGTGACCTTGACCTTGACCGAATGGCATCAAAATTAATAGCCGTCTACTAGTCATGACATACCTCCCTCTTTACCCTTTCCCTCATACAAACGTGTTTTCACGCATTTGCAAACAGAGTAGACCCAGATCAGACGGCTCCTAGAGGAGCCGTCTGATCAGGGTATACTCTGTTTGTTATTAGAATTTGATAGATCTGTTTCTTTACTTTCTAAAATGTCTACAATGTTCCACCTTCAAGAATTCTTTATAACTATTGTGTTAATGAATATTCAGTAGGTATTGAAAATTGGCCTAAGTATAGAACAGGGAAAGGGTTAAGTATGAGGAAGTATAGGTTATTGAGCGGACATAGATGTGACTAACGTACAGACTAACGTACAGACAGACGGACGTTCACCCTGACGGACATACAGACGGATAGACAAGCGCCATATCGTAATACGACCGAAGTTGCCTTCAGGCGTATAAAAAGCATGCAGTTGGTTTACGGGATAGTATGAGTCAAGCCTGATAGCAAACTATTTCTAGGCTAGCACTTGTCTGAGTGTGCAATGGTATACTGCTCCAAAAGCTTGATGGTCCTTGGGTGAAAAGAGAATCGGAATGCTCATTTGTTTTTGAGTATTGAATTACTGTCGTTATCTCGTTGGGATTAAGTGGTGATTGTCAACCAGCACCAGATTGTTTTGTTTTATTTTATAGAGCATGTGGGGTGCATGGTTTCTTCTGACTTCTAAGGTTTTCAAGTTTAGAGTTCTGATCATATTTGAGACACTGCTAGTTTAATTGTAATTATTCAGGGTGTATCGTGCAGCTGATCTCTGAACGATTTCAATTTTGTTTAATAGATAGTTTTCCATGGGCACCAAACTGTGGAACAGTACTCAGTTGAGGGCGGATAAGCAGTATTCTTTACTTTTTGATTTTGGGTCTTGATTTTGGGTTATGTAGCCCAGGGTTTTATTTGCTTTGGCGTTAATATTTGATATGAGAGACCCAGTTCAGGGCCCATGCTTATAAAGCATAAGTTCGTACTGAAGTTTTTGATTGGTCAGATTTGAGCCTTTGGCTCAAATCTGACCAATTAAAAGCTTGAGAACTCAAATCTGACCAATCAAAAGCTTGAGAACGAACTCAGACTCAACTAAAAGCTTTATAAGCATTGACCCAGATCACTGCTTATGGTGACTCTTAGATGTTTGTCTGGTCTGAAGGATTTAGTTCTTTGCCATGTTGATTGTAGCCGAATGTTCAGATCTTCTAGTAAGGTATACAATAGTATCATCACCAAATAGGCGGTATCTACTTTTGATACTAGATTGTTAATCATTAATATAGGAAAGGAATAAGCAGATAACTGAGCATGGGGGCACCCCAACGAACATGATGTTTGACAGTTTGAATATGTTGGTCAATGTAGGGGCAACCTCAAGGTGTAAATCCTTAAGTATCTTTGGAGAAATTTTATCATGGCCTGGTGCTTTTTGTGGATTAAGGTTTTTCAGAAATTTGTCGACTCCTTGAAGCGAGATAGTTATATGAGTCATTTGAGGGCGTCTGAGACTGGGAAATGCGCTCTTTGAAAACTGTTTCAGACTCAGAGGTTGCGGTCTAGGAAAGACAGATTCAAATTGCTTATTTAGGATGTTTGATATGTGATGATTTCTTAGTTTTGGTGTACAATTTATTTCTTTTGCATTAGTGTCACAAGTTCGTGGATAATCCAGGGCAGGTTTTGTCGGGATTTACTAGGTGAAGACGGAATATGTTTCAGTTGAAGACTGTGCAATTTCGATTTGAAACTAGAATTGTTTTTGATACAAAAACTGATGTTTCCCCCAGCGTGTGGACAATTTTTTTAAAGGTCCAATAACTCTGAAAATCATCTAACCTGATAAGGAATAAACTATGCACAAAATAGGCATGGTGCTAATCAATCGTATGAAGTTTCATGAAAATCGGACCAACGCAGACAAACGTTTCCATGTAAAATTTTCAAAGTCCCATTACTATGCAAAAAATTATCAAACCGGAACAAGAATAAGATATACACAACAAGGCATGATGCCAATCAATCCTATGAAATTTAATGAATATCTAAGTAAAGGTTTTGGAGAAACCCTGCGGACGAAATGTCCATGTAAAAAACTCATTCCCATAACTTTGCAAAAAGAATAACTCAACTATTATTGAAGCCATAGTTATCAAACTTGTGCAGTACGCCTTCCATTATGCTCTTTCCATAAATGAAATGTCATTCCAATAGCATCAGTAGAATAGAAGTTATTGATCGGACAAAAACGTGTAAATAAGAGCAATAACTACGAATTGTGACCTTGGCATTTAAAGAATGTGCCCGAATCCTGCTGTCTTCACATTGACTTGTTATGGAGAACATTTGTGCCACAGCATTTAGAAAGTCTTCCAAGGGTTTAAGAGATATGGAGCGGACCGGGTGTGTGGCTAAAACATTTGACCACTAATTGCGATCTTGACCTTTGACCCACATGCCTGAATGGAATGCTCTGCAAATCGTATTGTTGAGTCGAACATTTCTTAATAAGCATTCTGAAATCCTTCTATATCTGTGACATATATGGAGCGGGCACGGGTGTGACAGACAGACAGACGGACGGACAGACGGAAAACTCGACAAATAAAGAATACTTTTCCACATTATAAATGGGGGAGACATAATTCTCAATAAAAACTTTGTCGGTTTGCCCACATTTAAGGAATACTTCAGCAAATATGAAAATAATAGTCAAACAGGAGAGCCACACACGAAAAAACGTCGTACCAAACACCACCACACAAGAAACAGCACATCCACAAGACAAAACCCAACGGGCGTATATCAAGACGAAAAGATTAAACAATAAGCATGTTGAATAACAAAGCTGGCCATAGGGTAACAGCAGGAGTAACGCCTTAGGACGGAGGGTAGCCAAAATGGCTAATGGGGGCTTAAACCTGGTTTACGGGTACCGAACCTCGCACTTATTCCACCGTCACCCAAGGCAAAATGTAAATGAAATCCCCTCAAGACAACTACACAACATGAGTAACGATGTCAAGACTAATTTGAAATGAACTGAAAAGGTAAACAAGCGACGTCATCATTAAACCCTTTCGCTGCCAAACCCTATCGTCTGCTAACTTTGTCGTCTGCTACAAATCTTCATTATTTTGATTTTCTTCATTTTTGTTTCAAAAACATAGTAACAGTAACAAACAGTTTCGATCCAGATGAGACGCCGAGTTACTCGGCGTCTCATCTGGATCCAAACTGTTTGCATAGGTAATCACAGATCCGGCACTGGCAGCGAAAGGGTAAAATGATGCCCAGATCCTTCTCGAAGTTTGGCCATTCAGCTTTCTGTAAGATTTAATCACGTGAATGTATTGCATTACATAACTACTTAATACTGGTATATTGTGTTACATGTACGTAATTATTTAATGTATTGTATTACAAAACTCTTCATCGTTAATATGCTGCTGAACGTATGGGCGTATACCTTAGACCGACTTAACCCTTTCTCCACGTATACCCATTTTACAGCAGATCCAGGCCAGATTACTCCTGTAGGAACCGTCTGATCAGGGTCTGCTCTGTTTCCTTACGAAATACAATTACTATTGTTCTGCTCTTCAGTTTAAGCCATGGTAAAATGCCAACCTAGCAACAAGTCATGTAATTAATATTCGCGATGCCATTATTTCTTACATTAATATTCATGAGATAAATAGTTGAACAATGCTTAACCTGCTGAAGACAAGTACTGGCACCCGAATGAGTGTCGATGAACTTCATTTCTGCTTCTAGGGTGACTATGGGCTTCTGTATTACATGTATTTCATAACTTTCATTCTAGTTGGTATATGTGTGCATATTTGTCTCATCAAGGTACAAATTGCGATGCAGAATAAGTCGATTGCAAGAGCTTGATGAAGGACACCCACCTAACGTCACATGGGCAAATCAATAGCAATGCGTATTGTTGCAATTTATCTTTATTATAAAGCTTGTGATCTAGTTACATCATAAATTCGTTCACGACATTCACATCGGTAGATATGTCACACAATGGTGACGCCATTCTCAACAGTATATATGTCACACGTAAGTGACATTCACAACATTTATAAAGGTAAATATCTCTCAAAAGTGACGACATTCGCAACAGTAGATACGTCACACGTTAGTGGCATTCACAATGGTAGATATGTCATAAGATGGTGAGGACATTCACAACAGTAGAAATGCATATGTTAGTGGCTTTCACATCGTTAGATATATCACACGTTAGTGACATTCACAACGGTAGATATGTCACAATGATAACATTCACATCAGTACATATATTTACAACGGTGGCGACCTTTTCTGCCATATATGTGTGTCACACATTGCTGGCTACAACTGCAATGGCAGATGTTCCACTCGTTGGTGACATTCACAAAAGTAGATATATTCTACGATTCATAACAGTAGATATGTCACACGACAGTAACGACATATACGATAAATATCTCACGATGACGACAAAATTCAGATCGGAACATATGTCACATTATGGTAAACACATTCACAACAGTAGATATGTCACACGATGGTAAAACACATTCACAACAGTAGATATGTCACATGTTGTTCATGGAATTAACAAAATAAATACTTCACACAATGATTAATACATTCTCAACGGTACATTTGTCTCACGTAGGTGACGATATTCACAACAATAGATATGTCACATGTTGATAAAGGCATTCACAACAGTAGATATGTCACATGTCGGTGACGAATTTCATAATAGTAGATATGTCACACATAAGTGACTACATGACGATAGATATGTCATATGATGATAGTGACACTTACAACAGTAGATATGTCACACGTTTGTCACAACAGTACATATGTCACACGGCGGTGATGACGTTCACAACGGTTGATATGTCACACAATGGCGACATTCACAATGTAAGGGAAGCGATATTCACAATGCAAGATGTGTCAAACGATTTTTACGACATTCACACGTTGATGGCGATATATATAACAATAGATATATATATCACACATTGATGGCGATACTCTCAACGATAATTATGTTACACTGTGCTGGTGGTGTTACTCTTAAAGGTACACATGAGTTAATGATGGTACTCCTAATGGTAGATATGTCATACGTTGTTGGCGACATTCTCAATAGTTGATATGTCACATGTTTCAGAGGAAGCCACTGGAACAACAGTTGGTTTCCGCTTCCGATGGACTGGAATGTAGAGAGCGGTAATGGCTGCCAACATGAAGAATGCCCCGGATGTAAAGAAACTTGCGTTGAATGATGACGTTTTATCCACGAGCCAGCCTTGAAAAACAATACACTCGTTTATAACATATGATTTGATAAAGGATCTATAACAATATCAGCAGGTTGTTTTGTAAACGTAACAACGAGGTCTGGCAAGGAAAGGGTCTACGCATGTCACAATATACAGTAAAGCCTCGATAATACGACCACATATTTTATAACCACAATAGTCTAGCAAATAGTTGCTTAATGCAGGGAAAACGTAATGCAGGCAACTCTTATAAGAGTTTTCTGCATGTCGACATTGTTATTAATAATCACCTGTTTTTTAAAAACCCATAATAATACAGTAAAACTCCTCCACTTTGTGAATAAAATGTCATTAAAAACACAGGTGGTTGCTTAATGCAGGGCAAATTTAATGCAGACGCTCCCAAAGGATCTGTCAGGAAAACATGCGTTCTGCATTACATGTATCCTACAATCTGACTTTAAGATCGAGAAATATACCTCTGTATGGTGGTCGTCTTAGAGAGGGTTTACTGTACTTATATGGAGTGGTCATATTAGCGAGACTGTGTGAGGTTGTGCGCCCCTAAACCAGTTTAAACTCCAGTGAATATTGTCAATGACCGTTCCAAGGCGGCACTTCCATCTTTCCCCTATTGTTTGTTTGTTTTGTCTATGTGCGTCTCTTTTTGTGTTTTAATAGATACGAGATGTACATTTGCTGTACTTTCTTGCAGTGGTGTTGTTCGGGCGGCTGTGTGTTTTGTATGTGGTGTTTCCTGCAATTACTCATACATGTACTTTTATTGTATGAGAGTGTGTGTACCTTTCACAGCTGTTAACCCTTTGTTACGTTAACGTCTGTTCACCCTTTGATACCGGTATTTCCCGCTGTTATGTATATTTATGCTATCCCTTTGTTACGTGTATTTCTGTTAACCCTTTGTTACGTGTATGTCTATAAACCTATTTGATACGTGCATTTCTGTTAACCGTTTGTTACATATATTTCTGTACACCTTTTGTAACGTTACGTGTGTTTCTGCTAAACCTTTATTACGCGTATTTCTGTAAAGCCTTTGTTACGTGTATTTCTGAAAAACGTATTACGTGTATTTCTCTAAATCCTTGTTACGGGTATTTCAGTTTTGTAATCATCCAAATATGTATTTTTCATATCGATGGGTGTTTGTGCAAAATTTCTCCTGTGGCTTTGACCTTCAGAAATTTATAGGTGAACAATGCAGACCCAGTTCACAGGACACGACCAATATCATCTCAATAGTTTGAACGCATCTGAACTAAGTATATATCAAAACTACAAAAGTGTGTCCATAAGACACAGATGTCCCCGCCCCCTGTAATATGTATTGTCTCTTAAAAAGCACTACAGGATGTCCCAAAACTTAAACTTAAAATTTAAATTAACTTAAATTAAAAGTATAAACATGTAGCTGAGTAGAGGCAACATTTTGCCGTTTATTGTCTAAATTTTGTCTAAACATATTCATTGGTTTTTAAGATATAAGCATTTAAATGAAAGCACCCAAAACTCCGTTTTAAACATGATATATGCATTGACTATGCAATGTACGAATATCATGTTAAAACAGATATTAGGTGCATTAATGAAAAATACTAATATCTTTAAAATCAATGCATATTTTTAAGAGAACTTTGGCAGGTATATGCATAAATGACTTATCTACAACGGTAAATATTTATATTTTAAAGTGTCCGGTTACATTGGTTAACCTACACAACTGATCCAGGGTTCCGTTTTTGTTTTGGTAAAACATCGAAGCGAAACATCCCTTCTTGACGTACCTTTTCACACCAGCGATGTTCATCTGTTAATATTTGAAGTTAATCCTCTAATTGATGAATTGGACACACACGATTTGAATCACGTACGTAAGCATATAAGGACAAGAGCCTACTGCCTTGTGGGGACAAAACAAACATAATGAGCTAATATGTCTGATAATCGTGTGAAGTTTCTCACCTGCAGCAGGAAGTCCGACAGTGGCCGCGGCTCCCTGGAACATACAAATAAGACCAAAGCCATAGGCCATCTTGTCGGCACCCACAGTGTCCATAGTCACGACTGGCTGGAGGAAAGTCCACACCCCTGTCAAGGGAAATCGACAAGCAACATATGTGTTATTTTTAACTCTTTTGGCGCCAAATTTAAAGGTGTCGTCAGCAATAATCATTTCATACCGGTATTAAATACAATTCTAAACTAAATAATAAAGGTATATTAGTAAAACATTTGTTTTTTAAATAAAAAAAATGTATGCTTGGGTTAAAATAATACAGAAAACTAATGTCCCAGGTCAGATGCCGCCTTATAAATACTACTGTGCTGTTTTCAATGGTACCAACATGCGACATTGGTGCCGAAAGAGTTATACCATTTCCCTATTGAATATTAACGTAAGAAATAATGACATCGTGAATACACGTAGCAATTGGAAGTTTTAGTACATGTATTTGGCATATGAACAAGGAGAGTTTTTTGTCATAACATCATGAATATGTATCGGCTCAATATTTTGACATTGATAGAAACTGTAGTCAGAGCTTTAATACTTCCATATGTAAACAGAGTTGACTGACGAGACTGAACAGTCCGAGCTGGCTGTATTCAGTTTGCAAAGGCGAAAAAAAATGTTTATATTATGGAAAGGGTCAAATAATAAACACACAATTATATGCAAACTTAACCTTATCTCCTGCCCAGCTAATATCGATTTGAATGGCGGTGCAAACAGGTCAGATCGAGATGAGACGGCGAGTAACAACGACTCATCAGAATCCAAACTGTTTGACACTCGAACGAACAGCACTTTCGGAAGTAAATAAAATTACGAGTTTGAGAAGGGCAGGGTGTTTCTTTGGAATGTGCAGACACCGTTTCAATATGCATATACGAGTATAACATGTGTCTCACATTTTGTAAGTATGCATTGTATTTGTTGATTATATAGGTAGTGAGCTAGTTTCCCGCAAGATTGTCTCGCCCTAGAATGTTTTGCCGAGACAAAAATAAAACTCAATATTTTTATGGAACTTCTTAGTGCAAACGTAGACGTTAATTATATTAAGAAGAATTATTGATATTAAATACACTATATTGTGTACCCTTTAAAGCGCCACCACGTCCATGAAGTCGTATAGTTAAAACTATTTCCCTTGTTAATATTTATAATTATAAGAAATGTCCAGTTTACTTAATGGTACATGTACACCTGATGGGTTTTATATTGGAAGGAACTGTTAACCCATTCCCGCATATTGACGCCTTTTGACGCCTCTGTAAAAGTCATTTTATGAAACCATTGTGATAAATAGAGCATTTGCTCCACAGGAGCAAATGCTCTATTTATCACAATGGTTTCAAAACTACACAATTCGGAAAATTTCCTTTTCTCTAGTTAATGCTCCTTTTTGGTAGATTAAATCAAAGAGGTTAGGTCTAAAAATAGCCTAAGTGGGAATGGGTTAAGCAAGGTCTACTGTAATGTCATAAGCAAACAAAACAGGCCGCTATCAGAAGACTCCTATAGGAATCGTCTGACCCGGGTCTTCTCTGTTTGCACATTGTCTTAATACATACATTTTCAACTATGCCTGCTAGATAGTATTATATCGTGCTTTGTTTTTCAAACAACCAAAATAACCCCAACAACGTGCATGTAGTTTCGACAATCTGGGTCCGTGCTTATGAAACTTTTTAGTTAAGTCTGAGTTCGTTCTCAAGCTTTTGATTGGTCAGATTTGAGTTCTCAAGATTTTGATTGGTCAGATTTGAGCCAGAGAACGAACTCAGGCTCAACTAAAAAAAAATATAAGCATGGATACAGGAAGTTTGAACTTTATTTACTGACACAAGTTCGTTCCGACATTCGACTGGAATACGTTCAATTAACAGTAATCATAACACTTGTATGCGCATACGCGAAATTATTAAGACCGAAATGCTGCGATTAATCCTAAATTTTCAACATGTCGGTCTCACAATTTGCGAACAATTGCATACAATTGTAACAGTTACTGTTAAGTGAACGCAACACTGATCTGGTGCATTTATTACTCTACTTAACCCTTCGCTTGCTGAATTTTAAAATACGTTTCTCCTTCTTTACACATGTCTTGTTGTAAAATTATATATATCTTCACTGTGTAAAAGTATTTCGCTGTGCAATCACTGCTGTGGAGTGCACTGGTTGCACAATCAACTTGTAAATAGTGCAGATCCTGATGAGACAGCTCCTGCAGGTAGGTATATTGACGTGAATAGCAAGCGAAGGGTTACAATATGTTAGTCATGTTGTCTGTTAGCCCTTTCATGCGGCTTGCTTCAATGGGTGAGTATATTTGCAAACAGCTCGGCTCATGAGACGCTGAGGATCGAAACTGATTGGTACGCCAATTCGTTTGCGGGTATAACTTACTTTGCACCAAAATAATTAAAATCAAAACAATCCTTGTTCAACCGTTATTTATCGACTTTTATCTAACAAAAGGGCGTCGATCTGGTTCTCAGCCACTCACTACTCAGTCAACGTTGGCACAGATAACCCTCCATGAGTAGTCCTGGCACACTAAATCCCTTATTGGCATTAATATTTATTATATACTGTTATATAAACGAAGTAAATACATAACTATGCCCAATAGTATAGTATTAGATCTAAGATATTTGATCAACAAACAGAACAGACCCTCATCAGACGGTTCCTAAGGGAGTCGTCTGATCTGGGTTTATTCTGTTTGAAAAAGTGTCAAACGTCATCATAGGGTTAAATAAATGTTCCTTGAGAACAACTATGGTTTATGAGCCGATAAAGTACAGTTGAACGATAATTATTTGTCACTTGACATTATACCTGAGGCCATGCCATAGACTGTCGTATAACAGATAAACTGGTACATGTGGGTAAAGAATACAGACGCCATCGTCATGACACCGAGAACCAGTAGGCCGAAGACTTGATACAAGGACCGGTCTACCCGCCGGTAATCAGCAACGAGACCAATCACGATTTTCCCAAAAATGTCACCAGGCCCTGCACACGCAACCACTTTGGATATCTGTTCGAATGTAAAAACTAAATTGATTTGCTCTGGGATGTCACGTGTTACTGTTTATTTCCGGGTAAGACGTGCAGCACGGACATTATAATCAACAGGTTATGTAACTGTGCAGCACGGACAGTATAATCACCAGGTTATGTAACTGTGCAGCACGGACAGTATAATCACCAGGTTATGTAACTGTGCAGCACGGACAGTATAATCACCAGGTTACGTAACTGTGCAGCACGGACAGTATAATCACCAGGTTATGTAACTGTGCAGCACGGATAGTATAATCACCAGGTTATGTAACTGTACAGCACGGATAGTATAATCATCAGGTTATGTAACTGTGCAACACGGACAGTATAATCACCAGGTAATGTAACTGTGCAGCACGGACAGTATAATCACCAGGTTATGTAACTGTGCAGCACGGATAGTATAATCACCAGGTAATGTAACTGTGCAGCACGGATAGTATAATCACCAGGTAATGTAACTGTGCAGCACGGACAGTATAATCACCAGGTTATGTAACTGTGCAGCACGGATAGTATAATCACCAGGTTATGTAACTGTGCAGCACGGACAGTATAATCACCAGGTTATGTAACTGTGCAGCACGGATAGTATAATCACCAGGTTATGTAACTGTGCAGCACGGATAGTATAATCACCAGGTTATGTAACTGTGCAGCACGGATAGTATAATCACCAGGTTATGTAACTGTGCAGCACGGATAGTATAATCACCAGGTTATGTAACTGTGCAGCACGGACAGTATAATCACCAGGTAATGTTACTGTAATCATGCACTTAACCCTTAATCTGCTGAAACATTAAAACTGGCCACTCCTTGTTTGTAAATTAATTAAACAAAATCAACTTAGACACTGTGTCGCAGTAGGTTAACGCGAAGACTGTTGTATTTCAATTTCTGTTTTGTATGATCCGGCGTGGGTTCGAATCCACCAATAGCAAAAATAATGTACGCACAATAGTTATTTATAGAAACATATTTACGATCCGGTACCAGTGTTCTTATGTAAAACAACAAAGTAGACCCTTGATAAACGGCGCCTGTGTATAGCAGTCATTAAGCTTCTTTTTTAAAGGAAGCCAATTTATTTATACTGTTTTCAGAAAGGTGGGAATCAGTTTTAATTATTCACAACAGGACAGGTAAATGGTTGAAGTTGACAAGTAAACATTGGTCAAACATTTTAGAACATTGGATATTCTGTTATTCCATGAACATATGCATATAAAATAGCATAAATGCATCAACACATGCCTATTGCTGACACTGTATAATATGCTGTAAGTTACCCACTGCCAATGACTACAGATATGTGTATAATCTGCTGTAAGTAACCTCTGCCAATGACTACGGGTATGTGTATAATCTGCTGTAAGTTACCTACTGCCAATGACTACGGGTATGTGTATAATCTGCTGTAAGTTACCTACTGCCAATGACTACGGGTATGTGTATAATTTGCTGTAAGTTACCTACTGTCAATGACTACGGGTGTGTGTATAATCTGCTGTAAGTTACCTACTGCCAATGACTACGGGTATGTGTATAATCTGCAGTAAGTTACCTACTGCCAATGACTACGGGTATGTGTATAATTTGCTGTAAGTTACCTACTGTCAATGACTACGGGTGTGTGTATAATCTGCTGTAAGTTACCTACTGCCAATGACCACGGGTATGTATAATCTGCAGTAAGTTACCTACTGCCAATGACTACGGTTATGTGTATAATCCGCTGTAAGTTAACTACTGCCAATGACTACGGGTATGTGTATAATCTGCTGTAAGTTACCATCTGCAATTGTGTGGATCGTTTGAACGCATAAACATGTACAATAAAACCTCTCCATTATAGACACTCAAACAATATAATTCTGGCCTATTGAGGAACTATATATATGTAGCTGATCTGGCTAAGCACCGTTGGTTATGAACAAGTATATTTTCTTTAGGATATGCATTTCCGAACTTGACATGCATTATTATAACGAGCAACAGTAAACTTTAAGTTAGATAAATGATTGTGAAGGAAACATTCCAAAACAGGGAATTAATATAATACATGAATACTTGAATTCGAGGGCCTGGTGTAAAACTATTGTAACTCCTTCACAAAGTGAAGGAGTTACAATAGTTTTGCACCAAGCCCTCAAATTGCTCTGATCTAATATTTCGACCACTAAGGGCCTTTTTCAAAGAGTTTCATGTCAAAATACACGTCACATTTTTGTTACATGCATTCAGCCATAAAATCAAAGAGATAATCTTTGAAAAAGGGCCTTAGTGGTCGAAATATTAGATCAGAGCAATTCAAGTATTTATGTATAAATGATAAATGTACCTGTATTTATGCGTACTGTCGTTCTGCAATAAGCTCATAAGAAGCGCCACAGACATATATGGTTATTAACACTTTATTTCATTAACATTAATCTGTAACCTGTGGTAAACAGTTCATCTACTTAAACTCTGTTTCCGATCAGTGCACGTGTTTGAAAAACTATTAATCAAGAGTCAACCATCTTGGATCCTGAAGAGACGCCGAGTTATTCGGTCACTCATCTGGACCCAAGCTGTTTGCATATGCTTGTTATGTCGCGCTTACTATATCGGGTCTACTCTATTTGCAAAGGCGTAAACATGGCGCATATATGGAGTAAAGGATTAATTGGATGGCCCCTTAAGATTGGTATTATTGTATACACCACTAACCAACCCCCGGGATTGTCTTTTCGGCGCCAAATAAAGTTCATCTGGTTAGAGTGCCGTCTGCCTCATGTTTCAAAAGTGGCGTTTGCTTCAATTTCTATACGAAATAATGTATAATCAGTGTCAAACAGTGCGGATTAAAAGGCGACGCCGAACTACTCAGCCTCTCCTCTAGATCCAAAGTGTTTACTCAGCCTCTCCTCTCAGAGTCCTCTGGATCTAAAGTGTTTACTCAGCGTCTCCTCTCAGAGTCATCTGGATCCAAAGTGTTTGCATATGTTACCGCAGTGTCGCCTTTGGTGGCGAAAAAGTTAAAATGGACACGGACCGTTCCTGAGATTGTGAAGGGCATGTTAAAAGTACATGTAACAAATCCTAGTTACCTGATCTAGTGACATGCCTCTATTTGTCAACAATGGGGGCAACAAATTCAGAGGTACAAACACAGCAAAGGCACCGAGAAAAACGGAAATCAAGCAACTGATGAATGGACCGGAAAAGAGGCCATATCCGGTACAACAGGAACGGACTGAATTCGCCGTGTCTTCACCTACAAAATAAATCAAATAAAGTAGAGGACAATGCGTCAATCTCCTTTGCAGACTGAGTTGTCGTTCGTTACTCTCACATACACCTCTGCGATGGGCTCATGCCAAGAATCTTGGCAAAACCAATAGTTTGCGTGTTATGGGTCTGAGTCGATAATTTACATTGTATATCAAACTAGCCTGATTCAAGAGTAAATAGCTTTTATTTTATCATTAAACTGGTAATACAGTTTAATTTCAGAGAGTATTTGATTACCTATTTTCATGCCGCTTTACTCTTCGAGTATTGCACAAATGTAAACAAACAAAATGAAATGATGTCTGCTCAATATTTCGAAAACAGTTTCCACAAACTGTAGATTCCGAACTTCTTATAAGGGCACTGAAATTCTGGTATAACCCTAAAAGGCACACAGCTTATGAGAAATCCGAGCCTTTTGCTTTTCTTCCGTTGCAATGTCAAAGTAACACACAACGCAATTTACTTTCTGTTTTGTACGGGAGTCAGTGTCATTTCTGACTACTTTCTGAGCCAACTACTGAGGCATATGTAATGCAGCCGGGTGTAAGAGATTGGACAATGTGCGTGCTAATCGAAAACTAAGACAATGCCTCATGCGCGAACTCTATATTGTTTAACCTAATTTACCCAGAACACTGATCATCTGCAAATTTTCTCCTCTGCTTTAATTAAAAAGATCGTTGTTTGTCCATTTTTTTAAATAAAAAATATTGTCAGATTGTCAAACAGGGTTGATCCTGATGAGCCACAGAGTTATTTGCAATCTCATGTGGATCCAAACGGTTTGCAAAGGTAATCAGATTTGCCAGCAGAGTACTGAAGGTTAATTTATGTAGCATGTACCTTATCTAGTTGGCGCCTAAAATTATAGACCGCACGGAGAAGATTATAATTATTTATACATAAATACTTGAATTGCTCTGATCTAATATCCCGGCCACTAAGGGCCTTTTTCAAAGATTATCATGTAATAAAGGTTAGTTATAGTCTACTTTCAGTCCGAATGACCGCTCAGCCGACTGTACATTTACTCCCCTGGTCATTGAGTCATTGGTCTTCAATATTGAGTACTGCTAACATGCTGGCGCAATCATGCAGCCGCAGTACTGGCTAGTGACCCTCACAGATACATGTACCCATTTTAACCCCTGGGTGGAGAGGATCTGCGGGTGGGAGAAACGGAAAAGCGTCTCTGAAAGTTCCGAGAGGGGATGGGATTTGAACCCCGGACCTCCGGACTGATAGTCAAGCGCGTTACCACTAGACCACCGCATGCCGCATGTCAAAATACACGTCACATCTTTGGTATGCATTCAGCCATAAAATCAAAGAGAGTAATGTTGATCCAGCGTCATGGTGACATTGGGTTGTTATTTAAAATGTCATGACATCATCAAAATGATGTCATGCGTGCAACGACGTCATACATGCATTAGCGCATTATCCTCATTGATGTTACAACCAAATGGTCTGTAAGTATTCAGCCTCCATATCCAATCAGTTTCATGCATAGGCGTAGCCAGAGCTTTAAATATTATACGCACATCGAGGCACGAAGTGCCGAGCGGGGGAGAGTGTTAGAGGGTGTTCCCTTCCCATGGCGGGGATTCGGGGGACAACCCCCCCCCCGGGAAAACATAGAAATTTAGATGTCAAATGGTGGACTGTGGCATGTCTTGGAAAATTAGATCTATTTTGGACAGTCTTGTTATCATATACCCCTTTTCATAGGAAGTTCAGGATGTTTCGGAAATGAATACATTTTCAAAGTGCCTAGTTTCACTTCGAATGCACAATCCAACCTCGTCATCATCCACAAATTTGTAAGTTACAATAAAGAATATTTCATATGGTGTTTGGGTGGTGTGTAAATTAACTGTATGGATCTCCCAGGAGGTCTCGTCAGGCGGTGATGAGCTATAGAGGCGCAACCCAATCCCTCAGTGGTTCAAATCGTGTACTAAGTACATAGAACCGTCAACTTCTAGGAATCTAAAATCATAAGTCTGTTTTTGATATCGAGAGTTCATATATCTAGAAAACGTGCCCCAAGAGAACCCGAAACCCTTTCAGAAGCATGAGAAGAAGAGGCATGAGTGACTGAAAGTTTGTTTTGAAAATCGTCACATGGTGACGATTTCGTCGTCTCAGAGGAACTTTGATTTGTTCATGTTTCTATTGAATATTTTATCACTTCCGTCTCAGTCTGAGAGGTATACTTTTTCAAGACTTTGAACATGATGGATTGTCCTAATATTTGGCGAATGTTTCTTGTCATTGCCGATCCTGAGATAACGACGACTAGATTTATTTGGATCTAGATCATTAGATCTAAGCTAGATACTTTATTCTTTCAAAGTGGTTGCGCATATAGATCTAATACTATTGAAGTTTAAATTTCTACATCAATTGATATACTCCTGTAAGCGATAATCTACAGTTATATTACTTTTAAGCATATCTTAATCTGGTTCTGTATGATCTAAATAATGCTAAATGAAAGCAGGAGTATATCTAGATCTTTGAAATAAAAACTCAAAATGAAACAAAACACCGACATGTAAAAGTGTGCAATTGAACCTACATGTGACTTACAGTAAGATCAAGGCTGTCTATCTTTCTACGCATAGATCTCCACTTAGTTAAATGTTCTGAAATTTGAGCTGTCAGTGTAGGAACTTATGCACATAACGATTATCCGGTTAACTGTTGCCGATTACGAAATGGCGATTAACCGGTTTCAAAATGCATAACCGGTTAACCGGGTTGGTTACTTACCTCAGTTTTGTCAATATAATGCTAAAGGTTACAACGGTCATAAAAAGACTTTTAAATTTATTTTTTATCCTGAAAGTGGGAGATCCTTCGAAAGTAAAAGTAAATTGATGACTCGGTTTTGATGAGTCTGTTCATGAGTAGTAATTAAAAGTGCAACACTACTCACGCGCTCTAGCACCGGCTTAAGCAGTATTCAAATTTCAAAACTAATAACATCAATACTAATTATCCCGAAGGACCAGAAAATGTAACAACACTTAAAATGAAGTACGGGGCGACTTCTTACGGCCGCCTCACAATTAAGTAACACTTGCTGTTGTGAAGTAAATATATCCTAAAAGTGTTCAATAAAACTGCTGAAGTATATAAATTTGTTTCAAAATTAGTTTGTGTTGGTTGCTCTAGTAAGCACATCATACCGATCGATGTTCATTGTTCAGAAAGATTTCAAAAGAATTGTGATGGAAATACAAGCTTAACTTGATTATGATTAGACGTTATGATAATATTAAAATATCCCATCAACATTGCTTTTCTCAAGTTTGAAGTCGCGTTCAGTTTATGCATAACACAAGTTTGAACGCTTCCCGCAATATAGTATTTTGAGAAGGTCTCTGAACTATACTGTATTCTCAGCTGATAGTTGTAAACAATGGCAGAAATACATGTGCTTGCAATTTGCCCCTTTTGTGCCAGGTACGGTGGCATTGGCGTTCGCAAACAGTTAAGATCCAGATCAAACATCGCGTAATGGGATGTCGGACCAGAATCCAAACTGTTTGTCATTCACAAAAGAAAGCTCGCTTATTTATATTTGACGTGAATTTTCCATGATAAACTCGGAAATTATACGT
Source organism: Azorinus chamasolen (assembly GCA_963576725.1). Taxonomy (NCBI): domain Eukaryota; kingdom Metazoa; phylum Mollusca; class Bivalvia; order Cardiida; family Solecurtidae; genus Azorinus; species Azorinus chamasolen. Next base: position 77,251,272 of record OY755241.1, on the reverse strand, counting down.
TTCCTCTTTTTCTGTATTGATTTATTACTGTCCTGCTCTTCATATTTAGACAGAGCCTCTTGTTGTATTAATACTCATATATCCTCATGTATTCATGTATTGTGAACTGAGGGAAATAAAGTGAATTTGAATTTGAATTTGAACATCTGTTAATCTTCTTGTCGGCAGAAAGTTTGGAAACATATGAATATTAGCACCCGGGTAATTATTATGTGCATAATTATATTGATGATATAACAGATGGTCCTCATTGCTCTTTCATCATATGGTAATATATGCAGTCGCATTTTCGTTTGTTTGTTTTGTTTGTTCGTGTTGATTTACGTCCGTTTCTGCTCACTATGGGCTAATTGGACGCCCCAGGGAGGCATTTTCGTACCAAGATTTACGGTGTGAATGATTGTGTGACAGAGCTCCGATTAACCGGTTAATCGCGGTTACTACTCCCGATTAATTCAGCACTATAATGTACTATAATGAACTTCAATATTATAATGAGTTAAATATGCTGTCAAAGCATTGCTGTTTGATGACGTTTGCAAGATGATGACGTAAATTTACAGGATGATGAGACTGTTCGCGTGACAACTATTGATTTAAGATGTCATAAATATGACTATTGGATCTAAAGCTTTTTCTATTATGACGCACCATGAACATTAAACATTGGTTTTCCAGATAGATGGTCTAGATTCTGTTAAGCTTATAATTTTATAACTTGAATTTCAAAATAAATACAATGTAAGCAAAAAAATGACTCTTTGAAAACTTTGGCTTTCAAATATTTTATACGCACGTGCGTATTGTGCGTAATTGGGCGCTACGCCCTTGTCATGGATCTGTCTTTCACTTCTACATGCATGGAACACCCGTTTCAAAACTAAAATGCTCACATGTGTCACCATGACGCTGGATCAACATTACTCTCTTTGATTTTATGGCTGAATATGCATGTAACAAAAATGTGACGTGTGTTTTGACATGCTAATCTTTGAAAAAGGCCCTTAGTAGGCGAAATAATAGATCAGAGCAATTCAAGTATTTCTGTATTATTCCCTGTTTTGGAATATTTTCTTCATTCTATAATTATTTAACTTTGGTCTTTTTTTCGCACGGCTATTTTGTTTTCTAGATATATAGATCTAGATCTACAATGTACGAGGACTATGCATTGTTCATAGAGTAAGGCGGGTTTTCTAATACTGTTGGAAATATGCTACTCAATTATGTTAATTAGTTGGTATTTAGGGCAGGTGACTGCTTAAAGCAAGGTGAAAGTAAAACTAGGAGCGTTCTGTTTTACTTTCATCTTGCTTTAAGCAGCCACCTGCCTTTAACACAAACTACTTGATGTAATTTTGTGGTCGTTATAGAGAGGTTTTACTTTATAACAAATACATCTTTTCTACGTTAACCCTTTATTGGATATAAACGCCATTATAGCACATTTGCAAACAAAATATACCCAGATCAAACGCCTCGTGTACAAACCGTCTGATCAGGGTCTGCTCTCTGTTTATGAAATTGGAATAAAGTGTACCGTTAGATCTAAATCTTCGTGTGTTCCTATACCTTTATTAAATTAAAGCGATGTACAGAGGCTGTGGAGCTGGTTGCGTGAGATTTGTGGTAGTTGGGTGATATCATTGTCTCTAACGGTTACTGGAATAATCGGGAGTATTAACCGCAATTCACCGGTGAATCGGAGCACTGTCTCACAATTATTTAAACATGGGCACACTGTAAATATTCGTACTAAACTGCAACTGCATATATCAACATATGATGAAAAGCAATGAGAAAGATCATTGTTATTATCGATGTATGCTGATAATGCGAGTGCATACATCAACGTATGATAAAAGAGCAACGAGAAATACAATTGTTATTATCGATATACATACATATATGTACAGTTGAACTTCGATAACTCGAACTTCAAGAGACTGTACAAATTAGTTCCAGATAACAGATGTTCGAGTCATCCGTTTTCTAATCTGAACAATATCTAGAAGTCACAGCTTAATACAGGTCTAAAGTAATGCTGAAAGCTCCTGTAGGAGCTTTCAGCATTACTTTAAACCTGTATTAAGCTGTCACATGTGTTTGTAGATATATGTACCGATACGTTTTAGAGCAATTGTATATTATTAGTTTTGGAAGGACTGAACTTTTTGTTCGAGTTATCCCGAAGTTCGAGTTATCCGAGTTCGAGATATCGAAGTTCAACTGTATATGCTAATGATAAGTACATGCAACGTAACTGGCTGCTAATATTGATATGTTTCTGTGTTCAAGAAATGTCACAGATGTTAGAAACCTCAAACACGTGTATATCTGCCATTGTTTACAATTATCAGCTGAGAATATAGTAAGTTGTCATGCCTGCGGAGACCTTCACAAAATAATACTATATTGCGGGTAGCGCCCAAGCCTGTGTTATGCATGAACCGAGCTTGACTTCAACAGTTTTATTGAAGGTTAAAACACTAAAAACTATTTTTATGGTCTTTGTAACCTTTAGCACTCTACTGACGAACTAAGTAACCAATACGGTTAACCGGTTACGGATTTTGTAACAGATTAATCGCCATTTCGTAATCGCCAACGGTTAACCGGGTAATCGTTTCAGCACTAATTAATTATCAGACCCTTCCTTTCCCCAGAAAGCCTAATTAAATAGCTGAAATAGCTGCTGTATTTGTTATGTTTCTTTTCATATTTGACCAGATATATGGGCGTAGTTACCTAATCACCTGCATAAGGTCATCCGACGCGCCCTTCTTGACTCAGTGAGTAACTGCCACTGGGAGAACCTTTCATTTATATTGTGGTCATGTGATTTCATCACGTGACTGATATAATTATGTATATTCGTGGGCTCTTCTTAATCACATGTTGTGGACATTTTTCACAAAGTAAGCCAAGGCTAACCAATTTTAGTATACATTGATTGACTCCGGATGCGATATTAAAAGCATTTTGTGTACTATTTCAACAGGTCCGCATCAGTTGCCAGGATTGACCCGATTAATCGGTTCCATTATATTATATTACCTATTACGCATAGAATACAAACTCAACTAATAGATGGCCATGATGTCAATTTTTCTTACATTAATATTTATGATACAAATAAGTGTACATTAGTACAGTAGAACCTCACCACCTTCTCCACATCGACACTTTATAATGATAAATTATACATGCCGTTATTTGTTTGTGTTGATTAACATCCGTTCTGCTCAATATGGGCTAATTGGATGTCCGAGAGAGAGGGAGGGAGAGAGAGAGAGAGAGAAAGGGGGAGAGGATACAAAGAAACTCCGATGCGATACCCTACTCATATTATCGACAGATATTCTCAGTTCTTTATAGCACTGATACACCAGACCTCTGTTTATAGCCTCGTCCGAATAACTTGGCCAAGCGGGGGATCGAACCTGGGACCCCTCATGCCTGGTAGAGTAGTCATGCGCGTTAGCCACATGACCACGTCCGCCGATTTGATGTCGTTATAATCAGGTGTTGTCGTTATAATCAGGTGTTGCCGTTATAATCAGGTGTTGTCGTTATAATCAGGCGGTTGCTAGACCCTTTCTGCCATGAATATGCATTTAAGAAATTATTACCAGTGTAATGTGCATCATTTGCAATCCCTGGCGGTCACCCATCAAGGCAGTAAACACGCAGTCCAGCTTAACCTCGCCGCATTTCCAAACATTTAAACCACGTCGCCAAATAGCTAGTTCCCTGGCTATGTTTTATAGTGCTTATATATTTTGTACACTAAACAGCTTGGAGGTTACATTACTTTCCCCTCCGAGAAGTCTCAACCCATGTTGGTCTTCATCCCACCGCTACCACCACTTGTAACATGCACCATTGGCTATCCCTGGCGATCATCCATCCAGCCAATAGCCGCGAGGCCTGTAGTTTAACCCCTTCGCTGCCAAATTCTGTCGTCTGCTAAAAAAATTCAATTTTTTTCTTCATTTTTGTTTCAAAAACAAAGTAACAGTAACAAACTTTGGATCCTGATGAGACGCCGAGTTCCTCTGCGTCTCATCTGGATTCAAACTGTTTGCATAAGTAATCACAGATCCGGCATTGGCAGGGAAAGGGTTAAACTTGCTATATTTCCAAACACTTAAACACGTCGCAAAAGTGCTAGCTCCTTGGCAATAAGAGTTTATTATAGTGCTCATATACTCCACAGCCTCGCTGTTACGCCAGTGCATAGGATTATGAAAGTATATGTATATATGGCTTTCATAAAAAAGAAGTGTTGGTGTACATGTATACATTTAGAAAAAAAGTAACAGGTGAGTATCCATTTATATACATAATTCATATCGATATTCAAAATCGGACTCGATAATATCATATTGATTTATACATCATCGACGATGCATCGATATCGTTTCTAACGACGACCGTTATATTTTGCTGCACTTGACGTGTCATAAATAGTTCACCAAAATGGCATCGTGTACACGTTAAATCTTACAACGATTCTCATTTAATTGAAATTCTAAATTAACAGAGCTGTGATTGCATTGAAATTTCACATGCTTATAGATGTCACTTTCACCGATTTAAATGACGTCATAATGACGTTATACTCGTATATGTCATTCGTCTGACTCGAAAACCATAATTATTTCTATGCAAATACAGAACTATACACATCGACAAATTGCAGAAGTTGTTGGTAAACACCATACTACTGTGAGAAAATTCCTAAAGAGATTTCGTGAGAGGGGTGATAAAGAAAACTTGAAAAGATCGGGTCGACCAAGAAAACTGGCGTTTAGGGCGCGCATGCATGAGAGAGAGAGGTTATATCAAACAGAAGACAATATTTGGCAGATATAACAGAATCAGTGAATGAAAAGATCCCTGATCAAGTACAATTCAGAGACACCTGCATAAACTTTGCTACAAGAAGAGGGTTGTTGGGAAGAAGCTGACTGTAAGCCAGAATAATAGGAGAAATCGTTTTACCTGGTGCAGATCTAAACTTACATGGAAAGTTGACCAACAGTGGAATCGAGTGATATTTAGTGATGAAAGTCAAATTGTAGTAGGAGCAGTTAATTGTATATCAGTATGAAGAAAGGAGGGAAAACGGTGGTTACCCAGGTGTCTGGGAATGGGAAGCAGCCACACACGTCCACAGGGAAAGGTATCTGTTATGATTTGGGACTGCAAGTCGTATTATGGGGTAGGTACAGTATGTGCAATTGATGGTAATATGAAAAGTGAAATTTATACATCAGTGTTAGATGAAAACTTATTTCCTGTAATTGCAAAACATTTCCCAGACAACCAGTTTTTGTTTCAAGATGACAACGCTCCCTGTCATGAGTCTTTTCTTACCCGCAGGTGGAAAGCTAACAACAGAATAAATTGTTTGAACTGGCCATCACAGTCCCCAGACATTAATATAATAAACAAAATGTATGGCTAGTCTTGAAAACCCGCCTTCAACGCAGAGTGCACGTAATAAAGAATCGCCAGGACCTAATCAATAGCATTGAAGTAATTCGGCAGTCCATCCCTACAGGTATAGCAAGTCAGAACTCTGTATCACTCGATTCCGCATCGTTTGAAAGCTGTGATTTTCAACAAAGGTCATATCACCATGCAAGTACTGAAAGATTCAAGTAAATCCAGTGAGTAGAAATCAAGTTATACTGGTTTCAATGTTAGTGTTTGTTATTGTTGACGGTGTGTTTGACGCCATCTTGGTGGAATATTTATGGCACGTCAATGTAGTGATAAGGTAAACGCGTTCATTATCAATTTCAGTCTAGTTGGGACACACTGTACAGTTAAACCTCTCCATGAATAGTAATGTAAGAAATAATCACTGTTTAAATATTACTTAGCTGATTTTTTATTATGTCACAAAGAAAAATGGCAGTTTTACTGTGGCTGAACCATTAGATACAGTTTGGTGTTATTTTATGACCAAACAGAGCAGGTACAAATTAGACACTTCATTCAACTAACCTGATTCCTCACGATCTGTCTGTGGCAACTCTGTATCTTTGTTCTCTGACGTTTCGTCTGCATTTCTTGCCGCCTTCTTATTATTGGTGCAAATGAAAACGGCGCTAACCTGGCAAGCAGAAAAACACAGACCGGAAATGACGTAAAAAGTCTCTTTTAGTCCAGACTCAACGAGGACGATTGTGTGGAGCTGTGGCAAGAGCATGGCACCAGCGCCTATTCCGAGTGAAGATAAGCTAGCTGCCAGTGCGCGTTTCTTGTCGAAATTCTGTTGGATGAGCACCTGCACAGAGACGAGCGTCAATGATGAACCGAAGCCTGAAATGGAAGTTCGAGGGAGGTAATTCTTAAACACCACTTAATGCCAAGTTGTGGGCATATTAACCCCCTTTATCCCGTGTAAGCGGCCAACGGCGAATCTGTAATTACCAATGTAAACAGGTCGGATTCAGATGAGACGCCAATTAACTCTTCTTAGCAACTGGATCCAAAATGTTTGATGCTGTGATTATGTTTCTTGAGATAAACTAGAAGAAACAGTAACACCTCTTTATAACGACCACCTAATTACATCATGTATTTTGTGTTAAAGGCAGGTGGATGCTTAATGCCTATAGGAGCGTTCTGTTTTACTTCCACCTTGCTTTAAGCAACCACCTGCCCAAAATACCAATTAAATAACACAATTCAATGGTCATGATAGAGAGTTTTTACTGTAATAAGACTTATGGCACATTTTGCAGATTACATTACGGGACAGAGAACTACTTAATTATTACTGGGTTTTCTCATAAAGAAACAAATAATGAAAAAACGAAATAAGTAGATTTTGATATGCGTGTCATTATCCCTGGACTAACTTATATGTGTATCATTAGCCTTGGACTAACTTATATGTGTATCATTAGCCTTAGACTGACTTATATGTGTATAATTAGCCTTGAACTAATTTATATGTGTATAATTAGCCTGTGACTAACTTATATGTGTGTCATTAGCCTTGAACTAACTTATATGTGTGTCATTAGCCTTGGACTAACTTATATGTGTATCATTAGCCTTAAACTAACTTATATGTGTATAATTAGCCTGTGACTAACTTATATGTGTGTCATTAGCCTTGAACTAACTTATATGTGTGTCATTAGCCTTGAACTAACTTATATGTGTATCATTAGCCTTGGACTAACTTATATGTGTATCATTAGCCTTAGACTGACTTATATGTGTATAATTAGCCTTGAACTAATTTATATGTGTATAATTAGCCTGTGACTAACTTATATGTGTGTCATTAGCCTTGAACTAACTTATATGCGTGTCATTAGCCTTGAACTAACTTATATGCGTGTCATTAGCCTTGAATTAACTTATATGCGTGTCATTAGCCTTGGACTGAGTTATATGTGTATCATTAGCCTTAGACTAACTTATATGTGTATCATTAGCAGCGTCATCACCATCACAGCCACCTTCGCCATCATCATCATCATCATTATCATCATCATCATCATCATCATCATCTATTGGTGCTATATTCAGCGTCTATCACTGTTCTTAATTTTGCGGTATTTGTTTGTTTATCACAGTGCAGTTAGCTTCCACATTTGCCTTCCATTCTTTAAAACTAGTTACCTCCGATAACTCCAAATGTGACGTACATGGCGTATATGTTCTGAACAAAAGCGGAAGCCAGCATTCCGGTCGACAAAATAAATGTCCCGAGCGTGGCTGTAACCGGGGCACCGAGAGTCGCACACAGATAGCCGGAGATTGCTCCTGTATGAAACAGAATAGAACGAAACAAAATAAAACAAATTGAGGTTTATTGATGACATTACATTTGCACGGTTCACATGGATACTGTGCATGCACCTATCTCTACGCATAACTGTAAAAATAGTTCTCCACTGAACTATCTGAACCAGGGATCAGTCTTATTAAAGATATTACGAAAACAATATCGTGATTTCGTACATACGACGACCGCAACTTGAAGTTACGATCATTGCAAAGTAGAACATACAGACTAATTTCTGCCGTACAAAGCTATCCTTAATTGCTGCACACAATGTCGCCTGTCTAAGTAACAGCGATACTTTTGGTCGTACGATGAAACCCATACTAATGGGGAGGTGGGTCTGGTAAATGTAATAGAATTTATAGCAATAGGGGATGAGTCTGGTAATAGAATTTATAACAATATTAAGGTGAGTCTGGTAATTGAATGTACATTATGAGCATCTATCTTTCTTCCTGTATTAAGTGATCACCTGTCTAAAAGCTCCAGAAATAGATATATTTTAGTATGTCGTCGTTGTAAAGAGACTTAACTATACCGTAAACCCCGACAGACCGGACGGTAACATTAGTTTCAGGCAGGTTCATTAAGGCCGGTGGCGCTTTCCATCTGGCCTTCACCCTGCATTAACCCTTTACCTATTAGAGACTCCTTTTAATATCTAAATAGAGTATATACTGGTTGCCTATTGTCTTACAAAAATATTACAATTTACAAACAATAGCTGCTAATATGATATTGGTATTGAACAGGCAAGGAACATTTTCCATAGTAACAAACAATTTAAACCCTGAAGAGACACTGATCATCTGTCTCCATACTGTTTGCATCCATGGGTCATAACAGACGAGCTATAGGAAGCATCTGCCTCCATACTATTTGCATCCATGGGTAATAACAGACCAGATATTGGAAGCATCTGTCTCCATACTGTTTGCATCCATGGGTAATAACAGACGAGATATTAGCAGCATCTGTCTCTATACTATTTGCATCCATGGGTAATAACTGACGAGGTATTGACAGCATCTGTCGATATACTGTTTGCATCCATGGGTAATAATAGACTAGGTATTGACGGCATCTGTCTCTATACTTTTTACATCCATGGGTAATTACAGACGAGATATTGGCAGCATCTGTCTCCAAACTGTTTGCATCCATGGGTAATTACAGACGAGGTATTGACGGCATCTGTCTCTATACTGTTTGCATCCATTGGTAATAACAGACGAGGTATTAGCGGCATCTGTTTCAATACTGTTTGCATCCATGGGTAATAACAGACGAGGTATTGGCAGCATCTGTCTCCATACTATTTGCATTCATGGGTAATAACAGATGAGGTATTAGCGGCACCTGTCTCCATACTGTTTGTATGGGTAATAACAGATGAGTGTTTGGCGGCAATCACTCTTATTTTGATTTTTAAAAAACAAAATGGCTAAACAGCTTGAGACTTACCTGCACCAAGAAGTAGCCCCGCAAATATGGACATCACCCATCCCGTCGTAGCTGTTGATACTTCAAACTCATTCAGTATTGCCACAAACAGAACACCTGATGCACGTGCAAGACTTAAGCACGTGGTACTGATGTAAATACTACCAATTATCAGCATGACTTCTCTGCACTTAAAAGGTAATGTTAGACGTTGCCCTTTCATTGGTTTTGCTCAAGATCACCTGTATATATACAAAACTGAAATTATTGTATTTGATCAATCTTTAGCCTGATGTTGGTGGGTCCATGGCTACCTCTGCACACAGTTTGTATCCGGTTATGTAAAATAAAATACATATCCATACTGTTTGCATGGGTAATACTTATTACTGTATCTCTGTAAAATAATTTGCTCAGCCGACTAAAGGTTAATACACTTTTAAGACGGAACATAAAAATAACTAAACTGTTTTATTTTTCAACCGATACAAGCTTCAGTCAGTTCATTAGTTTTCAAGTTGAAACACCATGTACCTCAACACACATAAACACCTACCTACAATAACAATCAAACATAAGTCTAACACAAGTAAACACCTGTCTACAACGACCATCAAAAATAAGTCTAACACAAGTAAACACCTGTCTACAACGACCATCAAAAATAAGTCTAACACACGTAAACACGTGTCTACAACGACCATCAAAAATAAGTCTAACACACGTAAACACGTGTCTACAACGACCATCAAAAATAAGTCTTAACACACGTAAACACGTGTCTACAACGACCATCAAAAATAAGTTTAACACACGTAAACACGTGTATACAACGACCATCAAAAATAAGTCTAACACACGTAAACACGTGTCTACAACGACCATCAAAAATAAGTCTAACACACGTAAACACGTGTCTACAACGACCATCAAAAATAAGTCTTAACACACGTAAACACCTGTATACAACGACCATCAAAAATAAGTCTAACACACGTAAACACCTATATACAACGACCATCAAAAATAAGTCTAACACAAGTAAACACCTGTCTACAACGACCATCAAAAATAAGTATAACACAAGTAAACACCTGTCTACAACGACCATCAAAAATAAGTCTAACACAAGTAAACACCTGTCTACAACGACCATCAAAAATAAGTATAACACACGTAAACACGTGTCTACAACGACCATCAAAAATAAGTCTAACACACGTAAACACGTGTCTACAACGACCATCAAAAATAAGTCTTAACACACGTAAACACGTGTCTACAACGACCATCAAAAATAAGTCTAACACACGTAAACACGTGTCTACAACGACCATCAAAAATAAGTCTTAACACACGTAAACACGTGTCTACAACGACCATCAAAAATAAGTATAATTATTGGGGTTTAACATCTTTTCTTTTGAGTATGAGAAATAATTACACCATGTATATTCGCTAGCTGAACTTTTATAATGGCATATATAAACAGGATTTATTGGTGTTGGTAGAAATTGTAGAGTCAGATATATTATAATTTCATAAGCAAACAGGGGAGACTATGATCACACAGTTCATACATGAGCCATCTGATCTGGATCTACTCTATTTGCACTTATATATGAAGGAAATGGTCAACTAAGACGGATGGTAGCTTAATGTAGGATGAATGTTGTAAAGATAGCACATCCTGCGTTCCAAAACTACCTGCTATTATAGACACCCAGCTTAATTAATTACTTGATCACTATAGACAAGTTCTCCTATTATGTAATTATCTCCTAGTCTTCATGTTTGTAGTACGATGTTCTCGTTGCCGTCTCAGGCATTTGATCACTTTATACTCGATATACGAGTACACACAGCCCATCACAATATATTGATAATGTGCACGATCCAGCTGCAGCTAAATAAAATTATTGTCTAATTCGCTTTGCACAAACGAAAATAAAGTACAGTTAACCCTCCCCCCCATATAGAGGCTTTTTCACGCCTTTGAAACAGAGTAGACACAGATCAGACGGCTCCTATGGGACCAGACGGCTCCTATGGGAGCTGTCTGATCAAGGTCTGTTTTGTTTGTTTATGAAATTATTATAGATCTGACTCTGCAGTTTCTACCAATACAAAATTATCCTGTGTACACTGGCATTATAGAAATACAGGAATAAATATACATGATGTCATTAGTTTTACATGAATATGCAACAGGTAAAGGGTAAAATACTGTACTGCAGGTCAACAGCATTACGGTACATACCAGTCAGATATCTAGAACTGGTCAACAGCATTACGGCACTTATCAGTCAGATATGTAGAACTGGTCAACAGCATTACGGTACATATCTGTCAGATATCTAGAACTAGTCAACAACATTACGGCACATATCAGTCAGATATGTAGAACTGGTCAATAGCATTACGGTACATATCAGTCAGATATGTAGAACTGGTCAACAGCATTACGGTACATATCAGTCAGATATGTAGAACTGGTCAACAGTATTACGGTACATATCAGTCAGATACAAATCAATTCAATATTGTCAATGTGGAATACTAGTTGAGAAGAAGTTAGATACTTTTAGGCAGGTGCATGGCTGCTTAATGCAGAGTGAAAGTCGTGTAGAAATCTCCCAGCGGTGCTTTCTGCATGACTTTGACACTGCATTAAGCTGCCACCTGTCTCCAAGACCGATCGTTGTACTACTATAAATGTTGTAGATTTCTGTGTGGCTTTCATTCTGCGTTAAGCAGCCGCCTCCAGCCTAAAAGTACCTAAAGCCTTCTCAACTAGAATTCCGGTTTAGAGGATTTTGCTGAACACGTTTGTTAATTGAAGTTTCACTCCTACTGTAAGGTCAGCCAATATTGCTAATGAGATATCTTATTCTCTTGTAGAGTACCTCCCGATTCCTCACATTAAAGCGAGGTACCAGACAGGAAGACAATAGGTAACCATTCTATAAGGTGACCTCCCAAATTACCAATCGCCAATTCAGAATGAGCCCCTAACGAGGATCGAACCATACACCTCCCAGTCCAGAAGCGGACGCCTTATCCCTCCACTAGACAACAGAGTTGGTAAACTTGTATGCGACATATTTCACTATTTTTACATTTAGACAAAGTAAAACCCATCTGCACCTGACCTTTAATCAGTATCATTGTCTGTCTGTACGAAAGGTGGTAGCTTAATGCAAGCTGAATCATACTCCAAAAGGAACTACCTGCAAGTGTTTCTCCGGACATTAACCCATTCCCTCATAATGACGCCTTTTGACGCCTTTGTAATATTCACTTTTTGAAAACATAGGGATAAGTACAGCATTTGCTTCATAGGATGTATTGTATTGTATTGTATTGTATTGTATTGTATTGTATTGTATTGTATTGTATTGTATAGAAATAACCTATGAGGTAATGGATTAAACAGTCGCCTGCCTAAAAGATATAAATCCTTCTTTACTAAAAGCCTGGTTTAGAGGGTTACACAATTTGTACTCTACCAAACGTTCATGTCAGTTTGTTTTAAGCAGATTGATTCAGGTTAACCAATGCTCAACCACTCAACTGTAAGCAGTGTGGACCAAGATGAGACACCGAGTAACTCACCAGATCAAACCGAATCACACGTGTTCAATAGTATCTCTAAAGCATGGTCGGATCGCAAGACAAGTAAAAAGAAACGCACCAGATGAGAGTCTGGTCTCGCATATAGCAAGTTAAAGATTGACATCTATGCTAATTCTTAACCGTTTAATCCACAGTTTAATTCAATTGCAATACAGTAAACCCTCATTAATGCGACCATCACATGACCATCACATTAACATCACATGACCATCACATGAACATCACGTGACCATCACATAAACATCACATGAACATCAACTATTAAGGAACTATTAACTCTTTGCTCCATGAATATTTACGTAAGAAATGATTGATGACATTACGAATAGTAACTAGAAGAAGCTATATCAAGACACATGAACATGTGTAATTGTAAGTTTTAGCATGGCACATGAACATATGTAATTGTAAGTTTTATCAAGACACATGTACATATGTAATTGTAAGTTTTATCATGACACATGAACATATGTAAGTGTAAGGTTTATCATGACACATGAACATATGTAATTGTAAGTTTTATAATGACACATTAACATATGTAATTGTAAGTTTTATCATGACACATTAACATATGTAATTGTAAGTTTTATCACGACACATGAACATGTGTAATTTTAAGTTTTAGCATGACACATGAACATATGTAATTGTAAGTTTTATCAAGACACATGTACATATGTAATTGTAAGTTTTATCATGACACATGAACATATGTAAGTGTAAGTTTTATCATGAGACATGTACATATGTAATTGTAAGGTTTATCATGACACATAAACATGTGTAATTGTAAGTTTTATCATGACACATGAACATATGTAATTGTAAGTTTTATCAAGACACATGAACATGTGTAATTGTAAGTTTTAGCATGACACATGAACATATGTAATTGTAAGTTTTATCATGACACATGAACATATGTAATTGTAAGTTTTATCAAGACACGTGTACATATGTAATTGTAAGTTTTATCATGACACATGTACATATGTAATTGTAAGTTTTATCATGACACATGTACATATGTAATTTTAAGGTTTATCATGACACATGAACATATGTAATTGTAAGTTTTATCATGACACATGAACATATGTAATTGTGAGTTTTATCATGACACATGAACATATATAATTTTGACCATGGAAGAAACTGTAGAATCAGATCTAAATAAACTCGCAAGTAAACAGAACCCTTTCAGGAGCATTCTGCATGTCGTTCGTCCCGCATTAACCCTTTCCCTGTTATATGTTTATTCCAAATTTCAATACCTATTGAATATTCATGGACAAACTATTTATAATGGAATATGGAAGCTGGAATATCGTAGTCATTTTAGGAACTACAGAAACAGATCTATCTACTTCCAATTGGCAAACAGAGCAGATCCTGATCAGACGGCTCCTATAGGAGCCGTCTGATCTGGGTCTACTCTGTTTGCAGATGCGTGAAAACACGTTTATATGAGGGAAAGGTTTAAGCAAGCACGTTCTCTTAAAGACATCCATGCTTATTCATTTAATGGTCGCTTAAGAAAGATTTTACATACCAGTTTATTCAGTATATATATAATCGCAAGTTTCTATTTACGTTGGCGACATCTGTTTCTAAGTGTCACTTACTCCCGTATAAGAAAGCCTTGTCCCAAGGGAAGCAGAGCTGGGACGGCTAAATATTGCCCTCGCCCCCGTAGTCTAATTATACAGTAATGCCTCTCTAAACTCCACAGCAAATGCTGGTATTTAAGAATGACCAGCTTAATGCAGGGAGAAAGTCGTGCAGAAAGCTTCCAAAAGAGCTTACTATGCGCCTTTCCCCACGCATTAAGCAGCCACCTGCCTAAAAAATCTAAATTCTTCTTTACTAACGTTTTGTTTAGAAGGGTCTTACTGTATACTGAAAGGGTGCTCTGTTTATATTTCGGCCACAGTCACTAGTACGGTAGAGTCGCGCTAAAGCGACAACACGCTTATAGGCATAGGATATTGTATACTACATAGAAAAAGTATACAGGAAGCTACCATTTGTCATAGGATATTGTATACTACATGGAAAAAATATACAGGAAGCTACCATTTGTTTTAAAAACCCATAATTGGTCATTTTAACCCTTCTCTTGCTGAATTTTAAAATACATTTAACCTTCTTTAACCATTTCCTGTTGTATAATTACATATATCTGCATTGTGTACAAGTATTTCGCTGTGCAATCACTGCTGTGGATTGCACTGGTTGCACAATCAGCTTGTAAATAGTGCAGACCCTGATGCAGGAGCTGTCTCATCTGGGTCTTCACTATTTACAGGTAGGTATATTGACGTGAACAGCAAGCGAAGTGTTAAGAGTGGTCGTATTAGCGGGACTGTAACATACTATAACAAAATTTTACACACTTCCGATTAGTTTAAACGTTTGAGAATCTATTATGTTTGAGCATCAAACAGCATCAAACAGCTAGCATCCTCATGAGATACTCGGCGTCTCATCTGGGTCCAAACTGTTAGCAAATATCAGTCACGTGACTCTTGGCGGGATAAGGGTTAAGACATGGAAGGACTAAGGGGCCATGGATCCTGGCCTTGGTTTATAGTCGACAGGTTAATACCGACATGCAATATTTTCCACATCAACATAAGAATTAATTAACCCTTAGCCCGCTATCCGCGACTTGGCTCGCATTTACAAACAGTTTAGATCCAGATGAGACGCCGAGTAATTCTGTTTCTCACGAGGATCCATACAATATGGCGGTCAGTATTTTCTCAAAAGATTTATCCAATCGAAAATAGTCAAATTTGCACAAGATCCCAATTTGAGGAGACATTATTTTTGTCACAGTGAGGTAGGAGTGGTTCATTAATCATTTCGGTGCCAGCATTGTCGTCTGCTGGGCATAGTTTCGTTTATTTTTAGTGTACGTTAATTTGTGCACTTCTTCCATTTTCTTTATAAAACAGTAAACAGAGTGTCAAACAGTTTGGAACCTTATGAGACGCCGAGTTACTCGGCGTCTCATCTGGTTCCAAACTGTTTGCATGTGATATCATAAACCCATCATTGTGGCACGGAAGGGGTTAAGATACCGGTAGTGTACGATCAGTCACTGGTCATCGCCCTGGTGCATCAACTTAAAATGTTCATACACTGTTACTTGACCTATTATTGGACACAGGCGTCTTTTGATGCATCTGCAAATAAGACAGAACATGCTTTTATTTAACCCATTCCATCATATACACGCATTTTCACGCATTTGCAAATAGAGAATACCCAGATCAGACGGCTCCTAGAGGAGCCATCTGATCATGGTCTGCTCTGTTTGCTACATGTAATAGGATTTGCTATATCTGTTCCTTTACTTTTTTAAAATGTCTACAATGTTCCACCTTCTCTTCCATATTTCATTATTACTATTTTGTTTATGAATATTTAGTAGGTGTTAAAATTTTGACTAAATATAGAACAGGGAAAGGGTTAATGCCTTGAAAAATACAATCCATCGTCACATCACAACATATATATAATACAATCCATCGCCACATCGCAATACATGTACAATAAAATATATCGTCACATCACAACACATATACAATACAATCCATCATCATATCACAACATATATACAATACAATCCATCGTCACATCACAATACATATGTATACAATACAATCCATCGTCACATCACAACACATATACAATACAATCCATAATCATATCACAACATATATACAATACAATCCATCGTCACATCACAATACATATGTATACAATACAATCCATCGTTGCCTCTCAATACATGTCCAATGCAATACATCGTTGCCTCTCAATACATGTACAATACAACCCATCGTTGGCTCTCAATACATGTACAATGCAGTCCATCGTTGCCTGTCAATACATGTACAATGCAACCCATCGCTGCCTCTCAATACATGTACAATGCAACCCATCGTTGCCTCTCAATACATGTACAATGCAACCCATCGTTGACTCTCATAACATGTACAATGCAATCCATCGTCACATCACAACACATATGTATACAATACAATCCATCGTTGCCTCTCAATACATGTACAATGCAACCCATCGTTGCCTCTCAATACATGTACAATGCAACCCATCGTTGCCTCTCAATACATGTACAATGAAACCCATCGTTGCCTCTCAATACACGTACAATACAATCTATCGTCACATCACAACACATATGTATACAATACAATCCATCGTCACATCACAACACATATGTACACAATACAATCCATCATCACATCACAATACATGTACCAATCAATCCATAATCACATCACAATACACGTACAATACACTATATCGTCACATTACAGTACATGTACAAAATAATCTATCGTCAAATCACAATCCATGTACAATACAGTCTAACGTCACATCACAATACATGAACAATACAATACCGGTATATCTCCACATCACAATACATGTGCAATACAATCTATCGTCACCTCACAATGCATGTACAATACAATATATCGACACATCACAATACATGAACAATACAATTTATAGTCACATCACAATGCATGTATGTACAATACAAGCTATCGTCACATTATACTATATGTACAATACAATCTATCGTCACATCACAATGCATGTATGTACAATACAATATATATCGTCACATCACAATACATGCACATTACAATCTATCGTCACCTCACAATACAAGTACAATACAATATATCGTCACCTCACAATACACGTACAATACAATCTTTCGTCACATCACAATACACGTACAATACAATATATCGTCATTTCATCACAATGCATGTATTGCACAATACAATCTATCGTCACATCACAATACACGTGTAATACAAATCATCATCACATCCCAGTATATGTTCTTCGTGTAGCAATTTGAATAATATCAAAACTAGAACAGAAAAATGAGGAAATGAAAACATAGATGGTGGAAGATGCCTATCAGGAAACGAGCTGGCTTTCATTTGCAAACAATGTAGACCCAGACCAGATGGCTCCTGGAGGAACCCTCTGACCAGGTTCTGCACTGTTTGTCATTCATAATCCTTTCACAAATTATGCTATTTTATGCTGAATGAACTATACCCATACAGTTATGGACGATTCCATTTTGAAAACGCTCAGCAGGGTTAAGTCTCAAGAAAGCCAAACCACCGATATATAGGCACTTGAATCTCTCCTGGCCGGGAAGTCAACTCCTTGACAACATGGTTTGACCCTCCACTCACTCCACAGATTGAAGCCGCACTTGGTGTCCATATTTGGATACTAAAGTGCGTTGCATTGTTACATCATACAGTCGAACGTACTGTTGTATCCGACAAAAGAGTGCGTTGTGATGGAGGCACTTTAAATAGTGTCCGACACCAAAGTGAGTTGTGGTGAACGCACTTTAAATAGTGCCCGACACCAAAGTGCGTTGTGATGGGCGCACTTTAAATAGTGTCCGACACCGAAGTGCGTTTTGATGGGCGCTCTTTAAATAGTGTCCGACACCAAAGTGCGTTGTGATGGCCGCACTTTAAATAGTGTCCGACACTAAAGTGGGTTTTGATGGGCGCATTTTAAATAGCGTCCGATACCAAAGTGAGTTATGATGAGCGCACTTTAAATAGTGTCCGACACAAAAGTGCGTTATGATGAGCGCACTTTAAATAGTGTCCGACACCAAAGTAAGTTGTGATGAGCGCACTTTAAATAGTGTCCGACACCAAAGTAAGTTGTGATGAGCGCACTTTTAAATAGTGTCCGACACCAAAGTAAGTTGTGATGGCCGCACTTTAAATAGCGTCCGACACCAAAGTAAGTTGTGATGGGCGCATTTTAAATAATGTCCGACACCAAAGTAAGTTGTGATGACCGCACTTTAAATAGTGTCTGACACCAAAGTGGTTTGTGATGGGCGCATTTTAAATAGTGTCCGACACAAAAGTGCGTTATGATGAGCGCACTTTAAATGGTGTCCGACACCAAAGTAAATTGCAATGAGCGCACTTTAAATAGTGTCCGACACCAAAGTGAGTTGCATTGAGCGCACTTTAAAAAGTGTCCGACACCAAAGTAAGTTGTGATGAGCACACTTTAAATAGCGTCCGATACTAAAGGGAGTTGCAAGGAGCGAACATTGTGGTGTCCACACGTATATATGATCTGAAACCATCATGCAATCAAACATTTTTAATTATGTCTCCGTGTTCCGCTCGATTTATTTTGGCAGAGCTATCACATTTATACATAAGCACTGAGAGGTCTACATTTAATCTCCGAACCTGTAGATCGCAGTTCGAACTTCAAATGAGAGATAGATATAAAACCAGTGAAATGTACAGTGAAACGTACATGTACGTGTACGTGTTTTCAGGGCGTTTATTCATACAAGAAACTATGACATAATGACTTTTGTAGAATAGTATATAAACACATTGTGTTGGCCGTGACAGAAACTGTAGACTTTTATCAATATTACTTCATAGGAAAACCGAGCAGACACTCTCCGGGGTCGTCTGATCTGGTTCTGTTCCGTCTGTGACGACGTGCAAAGGCACGTAACGAGATTCGCATTCTGTCCTTAAACATACCCTTAGGGTACAGATCGTCTTTCATATGTTAATTCGAATTAAGAAAGGGATCGTATGCAGAAGTATGTGAAGCGTGTTGGTGTTGATTAAATCGTTATCAAATTTATCAAGTTGAGAAAATTCTAATGAAGTACATGTTTGCATAGATTTATAAAAACACGTAAACTTGTGTTTTGTGTTTGTTACATCAAATGTAAACCTTTTACGGAGGTTTGGCATTTTCAGCCAACAGTTTGCACAACTTAAACTGCTCCAAGTATACTTGTTTTCTCATATAAAGTACCCATGGTATCTGAGTTTTCAGATGACATATGTTGTCGAACCATACGCCTTTGTTCAAATTGGTCTTTTCCCAAACGAATTCTGGCATAAGGTCATCAGTGAAGTCTAAACATAATCCGTTCACTATCTAAAATATATTGTCGTTGAGAGATGAGAGAGAGGGAGAGAGAGGGGAGTGGGAGAGATGGGAGGGAGAGATGAGAAAAATAAGATGAGAGAGAGATGATAGAGAGAGGGGGAGATGAGAGAGGGAGAGAGAGATGAGAGGGAGAGAGATATGAGAGATAGATATGAGAGAGATGAAAGAGAGAGTAGAGAGAGAGGAGGGAGATGAGAGAGGGGGGGGGGAGAGAAAGAGATGGAAGAGATGAAGGAGAGAGAGAGAGAGAGAGAGAGAGAAACAGGATCTGCTCCATTTGCTTATGGAATAATATATTTCTCTGATTATACAGTTACTGCCAAGGCAAAAATGTCGTTTTCTTAAAACATTAAATAAAAGCATTTGATAGGTATTCATGATATCATTGTTTCTTACATGAATGTTCACTGGGAAGGGTTTAACCCATTCCCTGTTAGGCTATTTTTAGATACAACCTCTATGAATAAATCTACCGAAAAGTAGCATTAAATGGAGGAAAGGAATTTTTTAGAATTTGGTAGTTTGAAACCATTGTGATAAATAGAGCATTTGCTCCTATAGGAGCAAATGCTCTATTTATCACAATGGTTTCACAAAGTGACTTCTACAGGGTCGTCAAAAGTCGTCAGTATGAGGGAATGGGTTAAACAAAAAATTTCAACACTTGACCAGAATGTCGGTAAGTTCCGATCTTGATTACTCGGTATCCGATCTGGATCCAAACCGTTTCCAAATGGAAAAGTATATCTTGACAAGTCGTTGAGTAAAATCTACATTGCCAAACCCAGGACCAGAGGTGTCTGCCAGGACTAATATTGTAAGTTGTCCTCTTGTTTGTGGTTTACCTGTCTATATTTAGACATCATTAGGCATAAACCTGTCGTACGCAATTGCCAGTTTATTAGCTTAATACAGGCCATGGTCGGGAGGAAAGGGCGGGGGAGAGGGGGCGTTCGATGTTGTAACCTTTGTATCCAGATGAGACGCTGAGTAACTCTTCCTCAATATCGTTTATTATTCGTTATTTTAGTTGTAGTTTTAATTAAACCCTTACACAGCAGTAAAAAGAAAATGTTTACTAAAGTTTGAACCTGCTGCAGTTTCTATTATTTCCGATTCGACCAAGCGTTTGAGAAGCTATTGACTCGCATTTGTAAACAAATTGGGTCCTGATGAGACACCGGGCTATACGAGTACGTTATCTCATCTGGATCTAAACTGTTGTCACGTGAAAGTCAAGTCTAGCTAAGCGAGATAAGACCTAATCAAGGAAGGAAACGAACAAATGAAGTTTTTGTAAAAAATTAACGAATACGACAAAGTCTGGTAGACGACAATTCTTAAAGGTAATCTTCTTATAATTGACTTTTTTCTGTAGATCTCTCATAACTGTTTGACCATTTTATGAAAATTGCATGAATAACTAGGCCTATATCGCATCACGCATTTGTGAATCAATGATTGTTTACGAATTGTAATGTCATGTTCTAGAACAAAATATTTATGCGATATATCACAAGCACATATGGAACAAGTCGGAATACCTCGGAGGAACCAATTAGGACACCCAGGGGACCAAATCGGAATACCTAAGGGAGCCAATCGGAACAGTATCAATTCTCTTGTTGATTCATGCCATAGTGGGGCGGGTGTATGTCAGTAGACGGGGTGGGGATGAAACCATTGAAATAAATAAATTTGGTTTGAAGCCTTGTGTTAATTTTCTTTTTTATTACCCAATTCTTAATTCTCTCAACACTAGTTTGATACAGTTGAAGGGACATAACTCAAACTTAACATTATCGACAATCACATGGTTTGCAGCAGAAACTTTGAAAAACAAACAGCCATAATATCTAGTGTGCATATCTTCCTGGATAAATTCAATATTTATACACGTACATATATATTCTCTTTTGAATCATTTAAACATTTTATAGATAATAGCACTTTCGTGATTGCATACGAGTAAATGTACCTTTTCGTTGTTTAAGCATAATTTTGTATATACTTTTTACAAATTCGGAGTATTTATCGTTATGCAAACACCGCACTATAATTATTTGTGTACAATGTGCATGTTTACCGTTGTATGTAGGCATTAGTTTGTGTGTTTTCTTCTTATTGTTGTTAGTTATTGCAGACTATGGGTACTATTGATCTGAACTCGTCAATAAATCAATCCAAATCAGGGTCCATGCTTATAAAGCTTTTAGTTGAGTCTGAGTTTCGTTCTCAGGCTTTTGATTGGTCAGATTTGAGTTCTCAAGCTTTTGATTGGTCAGATTTGAGCCAAAGGCTCAAATCTGACCAATCAAATGCTTAAGAACGTTCTCAGACTCAACTAAAAGCTTTATAAGCATCGACCCAAGACTAGGTTCTCTTTGAACTCCGACCCCAGCGATAATAGAGTAAAAACCCGAAAGTCAGTAAAAAAATCATTGAATTATATTGATACTTGATTAACGATGACGATAATACACCGGTTGCCCTTAATTATATCGATATATCTGATACATGTGTAACGATGACGCTGATACACCAGCTGCCCTTAATTTCACCGATATATCCGATACACGTGTACTGATGACGATAATACACGAGCTCTCCTTAAATATATCAATATATCGGTACATGTGTAACGACGACGATGATACGTACATCAGCTCTGCTTAATTATAATCGATATATCTTATACATGTGTAACGACAACGATGGTACATCATCTCTCATTAATTATATCGATATATCTGTACAAGTGTAACGATGACGATGATACATCAGCTCTGCTTAATTGTAATCGATATATCTTATACATATGTAACAACGACGATGATACACCATCTCTCCTTGATTATATGGAAATATCTGATACACGTGAAACGACGACGATGATACACAATCTCTCCTTAATTATATCGATATATCTGTATGCAGACGACAATACGTGGCAACGAACGTGTTGGTCTTTTGCCTCTTACAGAATTTTGGCACCTTTACAAACAGAGCACACCCGGCCCAGACAGCTTTAGTAGGAGGTGTCTAATAAGAGTCTGCTCTGTTTGCTGATTGAATATTTTAACCTGATAACAGAACCTGATACTGAAGTTTCTGTAACAACTTTTAAAAAATGTATCGCGGAATGCGTTAAACAACAATAAAAAACGCAATTCAGTCGACAATCATGTGGACAATTATGAGTCTGGTGATGATGATGATGATGATGATGATGATGATGATGATGATGATGATGATGCCGACGACGACGATGATGATGTTGTTGATGGTGATGATGATGATGATGATGACGACGATGATGATGCCAATGACGACGCTGATCATGATGATGATGATGATGATGGTGGTGGTGGTGGTGGTGATGTATGTCACTTGTGACGGTTTCATTAACAATTGTGAATTGTGTCATTTAGCCAGAATGTACTTGAGTACATGTATTATTCAAATGTTAACACATAGACACACATGTCGATTACAGTGTTATATAATGATACGACTACTATAAATCATCCTGAGAGTCTCAGTGAGTGTTAAGTACTTTATCACTTTATTGTTCAATAGTTTTCTTAGCCCCCAACAGAGCAGAACTTATCCTTATCTATACACTTAACCCTTTCCTTGTTCTA
Organism: Azorinus chamasolen; assembly: GCA_963576725.1. NCBI lineage: Eukaryota > Metazoa > Mollusca > Bivalvia > Cardiida > Solecurtidae > Azorinus > Azorinus chamasolen. Next base: position 77,227,695 of record OY755241.1, on the reverse strand, counting down.
TATTTATTCCAAATTTCAATACCTACTGAATATTCATGGACAAACTAGCTATAATGAAACATGGAATGTAGAACATTGTAGCCACTTTAGAAACTAAAGACAGATCATTCAAATTCCATTAGCAAACAGAGCAGACCCTGATCAGACGGTTCCTATAGGAGCCGTCTGATCTAGGTCTACCCTGTTTGCAAATGCGTGAAAACACGTTTATATGAGTTAATAATTAAAACTGGATCTTCTCTTTCTGAATATTAAATTAAAAATGTTATTTCAAAATTTATTACTGAAGAAAAAAATATGTATGACAAACAGTGCAGACCCTGGTCAAAGGGTTCCCTCAGGATCCCTTTGATGTAGGTCTACACTGTTTGCAAATGTTTTATATACATGTATTCAGTTGACGCACATTAAGGATTATGTATGCACGGGTAGTGTATCAATGAGTATGATTACGTATGTTTTAGATTAAAAAGCAAAACACAAAGCTTATGATACCTTGAGTAAATTCAAGATAATATTTGCCAAATCAAGATAACATTTACAAATATAACAGTAGAACCACTAAAAACCAGACACTTAACGAATAAACATGGACATTTGTCACCCTTTACTCCATGAATATTCATGGAAGAAACGATGGCATCATGAATATTTATCAGACACCGACATGTTTGGCCATGACAGACACTGTTGACTCATATCTATATAATTATTTCATTAGCAAACAGAGCAGACCCTGATCAGACGACTCATATAGGAGCCGTCCTAGCTGGGCCTACTCTGTTTGCAAATGCATAGAAATGCGTATTTGGGAAGTAAGGGGGTTAAGACGCACGTGGTTATTTAATGGAGGACGAAAGTCAAATGAAAACTTCCATTGGAGCTATCTGCATAAATTGAGTGCTGCATTAAGCCACCACCAGCCTTTATAAGTCTGTATGTGGTCGCTATAGAGAGGGCTTACTTAATTTGGCTCATTATCTTCCACTGGTTCTCTCTCTCTCTCTTATCAAGCCCAGGACGGGGTTTTTCAGTGTGTATAACGTAGCTAATAAGGTTTAGATTTTTATTTTAAAATTGTATACAATTTAATAATAAATGCTATATTAGGCATAACCTATACATGTGTGTTGCCTTAAACTAAGCGATATTACAATGAGAAGAGTTAAACACACAATACATGTTATATATATACTCATATATTTGAAACTTGTATAAATATATTTTGTATACGTGGTATTCACACTACATTTTTATATATAATATACATATATACGCTTGCATATACATTCCTGTACATAATGAACATATTCATTCTGTACATCCACTTTTTCTATATTTTTATAATCATGGGGCAGTTGTCCTTGTCGGCAGTTTTGTTGAGGGACAGTCATCCGGGTGGCAATCGTCCAGGGGTATCGTCCTATGGGGCAGTCGTCCGTATCCCACTGAATACACAGCTATGCCAAAGAGTTTAGTAACAAATCTCAGATATTCTGTCGGCAACATAGCATACCCTGACCAGACTTTTACTACAGAAAGGGTTTGATCTGGGTCTACTCTGTTTGCAAATGTGTCAAAAGGCATCAGGATTAAAGTGTTCCGTGTTTATCATACACAGTGAGATTTCGACCTATACTCATTAACATTATCCTGACTCCGGTAAACCAGTCCTAGCTCTGTCCGACACTCTGTTACATTACCCTGACTCCGGTAAACCAGTCCATACTATGCCCCACACTCTGTTACATTATCCTGACTCCGGTAAACCAACCCTAGCTCTGTCCCACCCTCTGTTACATTATCATTACTCCCGCAAACCAGTCCAAGCTCTGCCCCCACACTCTGTTACATTATCATGACCCCCTGTAGACCTGTACATGATCTGTCCGACACTATGTTACATTGTCCTGACTCCGGCTAAGCAATCCTAGCTCTGTCTCATCCTCCGTTACATGTACATTATCCTGACTCCTGCAAACCAGTTCCAGCTCTGCCCCATACTCTGTTACATTATCCTGACTCCGATAAACCAGTCCTTGCTCTGACTCACACTCTGGGATTACATTATTCTTACTCCGTAAACCAGTCCCAATTCTGTCCCACACTCTGCTACATTATCCTGACTCATGTAAACCAGTCCTAGTTCTGCCCCACTCTGTTACATTATCTTATACGGTGTCTGCTATAGTAAAATAGCCCTGTGTTCAGGGGTCATTCTAAAAAATCAGGTAGTTGTTAATGGTTTATTCCGATATCTCCCACATTCTGATTGTACATTTTTCTATAAGTCCTACATTCAAACCAGACAGGTAAATCAGTCGAGCATAAAGTAGAATTCTTAGATGCATATTCATGGAATATGGGGTTTAGCAGCACATTCTATTAACCCCTTCCGTGCCACAATGACGGGTTTATGATATCACATGCAAACAGTTTGGATCCAGATGAGACGCCGAGTAACTCGGCATCTCAACAGGATCCAAACTGTTTGATACTCTGTTTACTGTTTTATAAAGAAAATGGAAAAAATGCACACACTTACACTGAAAATAAACGAAACTATGCCCAGCAGACGACAATGCTGGCATCGAAAGGATTAACTCGGAGTCTGACTGCTCCATACAGGTGCAGTTTTGTGACCCTGCTTCACCGTCGAGTATTAACCCTTTCAGTGCGAGAAACGAGTCATGTATGTTCTTTACAAACATTATACGTCTAGATGAGGAACGAACCCTCTCATCAGTGTCTGCACTGTTTGTCATGCTACACTTTTCTATTAAAAAAGAAACCTTGAATAGCCATGTTAAGCTTGATCTATTTGAATTTTGGAATAGTCCATTTGAAAATTCAGAGCTGAAAGTGTTGATTCAGGGCTGTATATAAGGTGCATGCTGATTCAGGACTGTACATGTATATAAGGTGCATGCTGATTCAGGACTGTATATAAGGTGCATGTTGATTCAGGGCTGTATATAAGGTGCATATTGATTCAGGGCTGTATATAAGGTGCATGTTGATTCTGGGCTGTATATAAGGTGCATGCTGATTCAGGACTGTACATGTATATAAGGTGCATGCTGATTCAGGACTGTATATAAGGTGCATGTTGATTCAGGGCTGTATATAAGGTGCATATTGATTCAGGGCTGTATATAAGGTGCATGTTGATTCAGGACTGTATATAAGGTGCATATTGATTCAGGGCTGTATATAAGGTGCATACTGATTCAGGACTGTATATAAGGTGCATGTTGATTCAGGACTGTATATAAGGTGCATGTTGATTCAGGACTGTATATAAGGTGCATGCTGATTCAGGACTGTACATGTATATAAGGTGCATGCTGATTCAGGGCTGTACATGTATATAAGGTGCATACTGATTCAGGGCTGTATATAAGGTGCATGCTGATTCAGGACTGTATATAAGGTGCATGTTGATTCAGGACTGTATATAAGGTGCATGTTGATTCAGGACTGTATATAAGGTGCATGCTGATTCAGGACTGTATATAAGATGCATGTTGATTCAGGACTGTATATAAGGTGCATGCTGATTCAGGACTGTATATAAGGTGCATGTTGATTCAGGGCTGTACATGTATATAAGGTGCATGTTGATTCAGGGCTGTACATGTATATAAGGTGCATACTGATTCAGGACTGTATATAAGGTGCATGTTGATTCAGGGCTGTATATAAGGTGCATGTTGATTCAGGGCTGTATATAAGGTGCATGTTGATTCAGGGCTGTATATAAGGTGCATATTGATTCAGGACTGTATATAAGGTGCATGTTGATTCAGGGCTGTACATGTATATAAGGTGCATATTGATTCAGGACTGTATATAAGGTGCATATTGATTCAGGACCGTATATAAGGTGCATGCTGATTTCAGGGCTGTATATAAGGTGCATGCTGATTCAGGGCTGTATATAAGGTGCATGTTGATTCAGGGCTGTACATGTATATAAGGTGCATACTGATTCAGGGCTGTATATAAGGTGCATGCTGATTCAGGGCTGTATATAAGGTGCATGCTGATTCAGGGTTGTATATAAGGTGCATGTTTATTCAGGGCTGTATATAAGGTGCATGCTGATTCAGGGTTGTATATAAGGTGCATGTTTATTCAGGGCTGTATATAAGGTGCATGTTTATTCAGGGCTGTATATAAGGTGCATGTTGATTCAGGGCTGTATATAAGGTGTATGTTGATTCAGGGTTGTATATAAGGTGCATACTGATTCAGGGCTGTATATAAGGTGCATGTTGATTCAGGGCTGTATATAAGATGTATGTTGATTCAGGGCTGTATATAAGGTGCATGTTGATTCAGGGCTGTATATAAGGTGCATGTTTATTCAGGGATGTATATAAGATGCATGTTGATTCAGGGCTGTATATAAGATGCATGTTGATTCAGGGCTGTATATAATAATATAACTTTATTCAAATCCATAAGGCCATCGGCCCATGAGGAAGTGTATACATGTACATAGTATACACATTAAACATATATTCAAAACTATAACTGACAAACTATAACTGACAAAACTACAACTGACATAACAATAAGATGCATACTGATTTACTATTAGCCAATCCCTGTTTTGCTGCAACTCCTTGGAATTGTATTAACCCATTCCCTCATTTTGACGAATCTGTAAAAGTCACTTTGTGAAACCATTGTGATAAATAGAGCATTTGCTCCTATAGGAGCAACTGCTCTATTTATCACAATGGTTTCAAACTACAAAATTCTAAACTTTTCCTTTTCTCTAGATAATGCTCCTTTTCGGTAGATTTATTCAAAGAGGTTGGATCTAAAATAGCCTATGAGGTAATGGGTTAAGACAGGATGTATGTGGTGTCTCATCTGGACCCAAGCTGTTTGTGATTACAGATCAGGTCGCGTTTAGCATTAAAAGGGGGGGGGGGGGAAATGTACATAACAGAAATCATTATTTTGTATTACAGGTACATAATATACGTGTACTTACAAGGGTAAATACTCAAAACAATATACATTGTCGTAGATTAATTCTTAATCTGCTGAATCATCAACACGGGTCCCTTTGTTCCTGAATACTAATTAGACAAAAAGGTGTGTGAAAATTTATCACTGAAGAAAAATGATTTGCATGACAAACAGTGTAGATCTTGATACAACCTTTTCTTCAGGGGTCCTTTGATCTGGATCTACACTGTTTGCAAATACCGTATATAGTCGGTTCCCACTCATTACGGGCCAACGCACCGTATTAAGAAACGAATGGATTAACCTTCAAAGTCGTAAATCTGTCGTTTGCGTCAAACTAGCCGTCTGCTGAAAAGCGAGGGTACGCTACTCTTAACATATTCATACGTACACATTTAGTATCAAACGATTCGGGGTTGGACAAGCCGATGATTTATTTAGCTTCTGGTCATGGTTCGAACTGTGTATACTATCTTTTTTAATTTCCTAAAAGGTAACTAAAGAATAAACCAGTGTATGATATATATTCAATGTAGAATGCACCATGATTGTTTAACTATAGAGTCCATTCAGTATGAAAGTACTTAACCCCTTCTGTGCCACAATGACGGGTTTATGATATCACATGCAAACAGTTTGGATCCAGATGAGACGCCGAGTAACTCGGTGTCTCATCAGGATCCTATCTGTTTGACACTCTGTTTACTGTTTTATAAAGAAAATGGAAGAAGTGCACACACTTACGCTAAAAATAAACGAAACTATGCCCAGCAGACGACAATGCTGGCGCCGAAAGGGTTAATTTGCTACAGAATTCTGAATGACAAACAGTGATGATCCTGATAAGAGGGCTCCTCTAAGATCAGTATGATCTGGGTCTACACTCTCTGCAAATGTCATTATACTCGTTTTCCCGCATTTAACCCTTTCGGTGCCAGCATTGTCGTTTGCTGGGCAGATTTTCGTTTATTTTTAGCGTAAGTGTGTGCACTTCTTCCATTTTCTTTATAAAACAGTAAACAAAGTGTGAAACAGTTTGGATCCAGATGAGACGCCGAGTTACTCGGCGTCTCATCTGGACCCAAACTGTTTGCATGTGATATCATAAACCCGTCATTGTGGTACGGAAGGGGTTAAAGGATTACAATACAAATATTAAACAAGCTCGTTGAGTTGTGAAAAAAATGTATATGGACAATGATTATAACTAAGCCTAGTGTCTTTGTTTTAGCTACATGTAACTATTAACTAGATCGATAGTTGGCAGCACAGATATAAACAATAAGTTTCAATTCATTCATACAGCCGTTTGAAAACCTAACAAAGCACAGGCTTTTGTCTTAGTAGGAGGTTTTGTAATCTCAAACAGTTATTCATTAACTATTTATTACGCTATTGACATTTTACAAAACAGTTTAGATCCAGATAAAACGCTGAGTAACTCGACATGTCATCAAGATCCAAACTGGTTGACACTCAGGTTGCTGGTCTTGAAAATGAACAGAAGCAGCAGTGGGCTTTAAACAATGAAGGTAAACGCCATGTTTATGTTGCAGATGACCTTTAACTAACAGGCCAACGGTTAAACTTTATCGCTCTATGAAACAAATGAGGTCTGCTCAAATTTTAATCTGATGCAAGTTTCCTTACCTCCGATTCGTTTCAGCTTTTGAGAAATTATTGACCGAGTGTCAAACAGTTAAGATCTTGATGAGATGCCGAGTTGCTCGGCGTTTCATTTGGATCCAAGCTGTGTGCAGATATACGTATGGAGGTTAGCCAAGTAAGGGTTTACGCTTGCCATGCTAACCGTGTCTTAGCTGGCATTTTCAAACAGCTGGACCCAGATGAGACGCCAAGTAACCCGGCGTCTCATCCGGATCCAAGCTATTTGATTCTAGATCAACAACTTCTCAAACGTGTGTTCGAATGGGAATTGGGTGAAGCGTTAACCCCTTCCGTGCCACAATGACGGGTTTATGATATCACATGCAAACAGTTTGGATCCAGATGAGACGCCGAGTAACTCGGCGTCTCATCTGGATCCAAACTGTTTCACACTTTGTTTACTGTTTTATAAAGAAAATGGAAGAAGTGCACACACTTACATTAAAAATAAACGAAACTATGCCCAGCAGACGACAAAACTGGCACCGAAAGGGTTAAGCGGACCAGGGATATTAATTTGTTCAGCACGAGAAGGGTTAAATATTCGATTCGGAATGAATAATAGTATCGGTGCTTAACGCTAGTTCGGGTAACTACGAAATGAAACTAAACACTCGATATAGGAACGGGAGAGAAAACATGCAGATGAGGTAACCGTGTGTAACGGTGAGACAAACGAAAGCACTGGAGAACGTTCTTTACGGACGCTAATTGCTCTTAAATCAGCGCAGTCGCGACAATCAGAAAAGGAAAAGTATTTTAAACGGATACACACTCAGCTTTTATAAGGTTGTTTCTATAGAAGAGGGGAGTTGCCCGGGAAAGCGAACTGAATTGTTTTGGTGAGTATTATTTTATGCATCGTTCCATGACATGAAACATGATAGAATACTACAAACAGGGTATATCTAGATCAGTCGCTATAGGTCCCTAACGATACGTCTGATAATGATCTAATCTATTTGACAATCGTTAACTAGTGCATTCTTGTTCCTTTTTTACATGAAATTTTAATCAGTTCACAGGTGGAATGTTTACGGCTGGTGTAGGTCCACATCGTTTGCAACATTTTAACCCATACAACGCTGACTTTTCAAATGGAATATTCCAAAATTCAAACAGATCAAGCTTATGGTGAATATTTAGGGATTTTTTCTAAAGAAAAGTATAACATGAAAAACAGTGCAGACCCTGGCAGACCCTGGTGAGAGGGCTCCTCTATGAGCCCTCTCATCTGTGTATACACTGTTTGCAAAGGACATTAGTGACTAATGTTCCGCACTCTAAGGGTTACCCTTATCCCAACTTGTCGAATTATCAAACATATTGGATCCAGATGAGACGCCGAGTGACTCAGCATTTCATCAGGATCCAAGCTGTTTGACACTTGGTCAATAGCTTCTTAAAGGTTAAACCGAAAGTTGTCAAAAAATTCACCAGATCAAAATTAGAGGTGACATTATTTTGTTCCTAGCTGGATGTGTTCATATCGGTATTCTGATAGATCGGTTCATATCGGTTTTCTGATAAATCGGTTCATACTGGTATGTTGATAGATCGGTTCATGTTGATATTCAGATAGATCGGTATATCGGTTTTCTGATAGATCGGTTCATACTGGTCAATCCTAACACGTAAAAAGATCAGTATCGATCTTTAAACCATTCCCTGATATTGACGACTTTTGGCGACTCTGTAAAAGCCACTTTGTGAAACCATTGTGATAAATAGAGCATTTGCTCTTATAGGAGCAAATGCTCTATTTATCACAATGGTTTCAACCTACAAAATTCTAAAAAAAATCCTTTTCTCTAGTCAATGCTCCTTTTCGGCAGATTTATTCAAAGTGGTTGGATATAAAATAGCCTATGAGGTAATGGGTTAAAAGAAGAAGACACCTGACAGCTTAATGCAGGGTGAACGTCATACAGAAAACTCTCTGAGAGTTATAGGACAATTGTTTCCAGTGTCAACAGTGGCCGCATACAAGTACTAGCATAGCAATCATGTGAATATGGTCATACTGAACGGTCTATGCAAACAGTGTAGAAAGACGCTAGACACTGTATAAAACATCACCATATGATCAGACTGTTATCAGACACCACCATCTGATCACACCGTTATCAGACACGTCATCTGACACTCATTTTATCAGATTTGGCAAAGCAATGTTTTTATATGCATCACAAGCAATGGCAATAGTTAATAAAAATTGTAGGTTTGTGAAGAAAAATGTTGCCTGAGTATCTTACAATCGTCACATGCGACACGGCGTCTTATCAGAGTGTACACTCTAATTATAATAGTAATAGTAGTAGAATTAATATTAGCAGTAGTAATAGTAGAATAAATGACAGTAGCGATAGTAGTAGTAGAAGTAGTAGTAGTAGTAGTAGTAGTAGTAGTAGTAGTACCATCAGTAGTAGTAGTACAAGCAGAAGCAATAGTAGTAGTAGCAGCAACAGCAGTAGTAGTAGTAGTAGTACCAGTAGTAGTAGTAGTAGTAGTAGTAGTAGTAGTAGTAGTAGTAGTAGTAGTAGTAGTAGTAGCAGCAGCAGTAGTAGTAGTAGAAGCAGCAGCAGCAATAGTTGTAGTAATTGTAGTAGTAGTAGTTTTAGTAATTGTAGTAGTAATAATAATAATAATAATAGTAGTAGTAGAAGTAGTAGTAGTAGACTAGTAATGGTATAAGTAGTAGTAGTAGTAGTAGTAGTAGTAGTAGTAGTAGTAGTAGTAGTAGTAGTAGTAGTAGTAGTAGTAGTAGTAGTAGTAGTAATAGTAGTAGTAGTAATACAGAATACTAAGTGAAACCAGAAGCAGTTGAGTGAGAAAGGAAAGTCAGGATAGAATCGATCACACCATACATAGTTATCAGTATTATATATTGCAATGGCAAAAGCAAGGCAGGGAGAGTGTATGAATAGCCGTGTGACTGATAACCTGTAATAATAGCAGTGCAAAAGATAAGTCTTGTTTGGTTTGTTAACTTCAACCTTGCTAACAGACCCTAACAGTGGGAAACGGTGGTAAAAGGCATGCAGTAAAATGGCGGGAAACAGGGGTACACGGGGTACAGTGAAACAGTGGGAAACAGGAGTACAAAAGATACTGTAAGATAGCGGGGAAACAGGAGCACATAAGATACAGTAACACACTGGGAAACACGTGAGCACAGGATACCGAAAAGCAGTCTGAAACAGGGGTGCTGAGGGTACAGTAAAGTAGTTGGAAACAGGGGACACATGATACAGTAAACCAGTGGGAAACAGGGATACAAAGGATGGTAAAACAACGGGAGAAAGGGGAAAACAGTGAAACGGTGGGAGATAGGGACACAGAAGATACAGACACCCCTTCTAAACCTGACTTTCGATTTAGTCTGAGTATCGATTTTAAGACATATGAAAGCTTAGTACAGTGTGAATCATACATTTCACCATCAATTAACCCTTCTATTGCTGAATTTTAAAATAAATTCCTCCTTCTTTACCTGTTGTATAATTACACACATCGTCACTGTGTACAAGTATTTCACTGTGCAATCACTGCTGCGGAGTGCACTGGTTGCACAGTCAACTTGTAAATAATGCAGACCCAGATGAGACAGCTCCTGCAGGAGCTGTCTCATCTGGACCTTCACTATTTACTGGGAGGTATATTGACGTGAATAGCAAACGAAGGGTTAAGGAGTCAGTTACCTAAAAAGCTCTAAATTCTTCTTTTCTGAAAATCAGGTTTAAAAACCTGTCTTCTTCTTCTTTTTCCCCAAATAAAGCACTGATACATTGTGGGATATGAACGAACACCCAGTCACATTATTCTGACACGGAATCAATCCGTCCTACCACTGCCCTCATCATACAGATCCCTAAACGAGCGAGACTGCCTCAAAAAAGTAACACCCGATCCTGTTGAATTTATGTCCACTGAGACCCTGATCTACTGTTATTTTGTTGTTGTTGTTGTTATATATATTAACATTTAGCTTGTTGCAGGCTGTCCCATGATTTCCTTTATAAACAGTTAAGGTCTAGACGAGATACCGAATAACTCGGCATCCCACCAGGATCCAGATTGCTTGATACTCGACTTGATATCCCGCTATCAGCGACATTACTCGTATTTGCATACAGATTGGATCCAGATTAGATGCCGAGTAACTCGGTGTTTCACCGTGATCCAAGCTGTTTGACAGTCGGTTAAATATTTTCCAAAAAAGCTTGACCAAATCGGAAATAGTTAAAATCCACGTTGAGCCCACAGTTTGTTTCACAGCTGGGAAAGGGATAGACTAATTTATTTCTTCTTATTTTCTTGTTCATTTATTTCATTATTTTTCCTTCATGTTGTTCTAATTATTTTTGGTCTTTCGTTTACTACGATGAGATTTCCTTCGATTTCTCTCCTCATGCCATCTGATGTTTTATCTCTCCGTTCCTTTCTGGCTTACTTTCTTCATTAATTAAACTCGTTTTACCTTACGGGACAAACCCAAAAGGTTAATCTTTCCTTTAATCTTCGCCGTTTTAATATGATCACTTTGTCGCAATTAGCAACAACTTTGGTCTAAATCAGACACCAAGTCTGATATGGATCCAAACTGTATTACACTCGTCCAATCCTTGTCCAATGTATTGGGATATTCGGGTGAAGTTTTACACGAAAAGGACAAGAGTCACTGTGAGAGCAGGATGGCAGTTAAAGGCCGAGTACATGACCCCCTACCTGTTAAATCTAGCAAGAATTCTTGACATCATAAATGTTTCATTGTTCACATGTTATATAATGGTACAGTAAAACCTCTCTTAACCGGCCGTTAAATTTAGTATGAACATCGGTCTTGGAGACAGGTGGCAGCTTAATGCAGGGTGAAAGTCATGCAGAAAGCTCCTAGAGGAGCTTTCTGCATGACTTTCACCCTGCATTAAGCAGCCACCTGCCTAAAAGTGTCTAAATTCTTATCTACTAGAATTCCGGTTAAGAGAGGTTTTACTGTACATATAAACAGGATCTATTTACCATTGCAGATTCCCTAGAATCAGATATATAATTTCATAAGCAAACCGAACTGACCCTGATCAGACGGCCACTAAAGGAGCCGCGTGGTTAGGGTCTACTCTGTTTGCAAAGGCATGAAACGGTGTTCATATGAAATAAAGGGTTAACCCTTTACCTGATTAATCAAATAATATTTTTTATAGTGGTGTATTGATATGGTATTCTGTTGCCAGTGTAGACACTGTAGGGTCAGATCAATATAATGTCATAAGCAAACAAAGTAGACCCTGATCAGACTCTCCCTAAATGAAATGTCTAATCTGGATATACTCGAATTGCAAATGGCGTCAAAATATACTTCCTTCAGGGAAAGGGTCAATCGAAATCAGGTCAAGAGTTTTAATTTCTTCTACATTCATAATCGGATTTGTATGTTTGAATAATACTTAAATCAGCGGATAAACCATTTGAATGCTGATACAGTAAAACTCCGCCAATGCGACCACCAAAAAGGGGCATACTTCTGGGTGGCAGAGGCAGGTGGTAGCTTAATGCAGGACGAAAGTTATGCAGAAAGCTAGGAGCTTTCTGCATAACTTTCGTCCTGCATTAAGCAACCACCTGCTTTAAACGACACCAGTGGCTGTTTATTAAGTGGTCGCATTAGCGGGGTTTTACTGTACTGTATTCACAAAGTGACAATAGTCTATTATTGTTTTACGATATGTAATCATTTGAGCATGGGGGGTTTGAGAATTTTGGATGACAAACACTACAGATCCTGATCAGAGGAACTTTCTCATCTGGGTCTATAGTGTATGTAAAGGACAGTTAACTTGCTAACCCTTTCGCTGCCAAACTCTGTCGTCTGCTACAAATTTTCATTTTATTTTTATTTTCTTCATTTTTGTTTCAAAAACATAGTAACAATAACAAACAGTTAGGATCCTGATGAGACGCCGAGTTACTCGGCGTCTCATCTGGATCGAAACTGTTTGCATAGGTAATCACAGATCCGGCATTGGCAGCGAAATGGTTAAAGGGTGAATCGAAACAATACACAGGCATTGATTTTTGCCTTTGTCAGTATTGCAGGGAAGAAGAATATTTGTGAAATGTGTAATAAGTATTTGAGAGATTTACCTTTATAGATACATGCACAAAAGACTTCGAAATTGCGAGAGTTCCGAACCGCCCGCGTACCAGTTAATTCCAATTTGTGCATGGTATATATATAGTATAGCTGAACAAGTGATGTCAGTACAAAAAACCCGAGAAAATAGCGCATTTCAAATCTAGACATTAATTTGCCCATTTCTAATAAGAAAAATGTAACACCTTTTCATATTAACCCTTTCGCTGCCGAACTCTGTCGTCTGCTAACTTTGTCGTCTGATACAAATTTTCATTTTTTTTTATTTTCTTCATTTTTGTTTCAAAAACATAGTAACAGTAACAAACAGTTTGGATCCTGATGAGACGCCGATTTACCTGGATCCAAGCTGTTCACAGATCCGGCATTGGCAGCGAAAGGGTTAAATTAGTCTAAATCATAATTAGCTGTCGGACTTTCGCTTCTCATGTCGCGGATTTACCATTTTCTTTTCGAAGAGTAATTATGCGATTCTTATTATAGAAATTCGTCGTTTTTGGCATTAGTCAGACCATATACCTTATGATTTTCAGACATTAGCCAGACCATATTGGCATATTCAGACATTAATCTTACGATTGTTTGCCAATAGCCAGACCATATTTCAGACATATTTGGACATTAACATTGCGATTTTCTGACAATTTCCTTGCCATATTTGGGACATAAATATTTTATCTAATAGGACCGCCTATTGAATGAAGTATTTGCAAACATAGTAGACCCAGATCAGACAACTCCAGTGGGAGAGCTATTCGACTAGGGTCTGTTTTAATTGTTTATGAAATAAAAGAGCTCTGATTCTACGGTTTCCGTCATGGGCAAACGTTCTCTTACTCTTAATGCACTTAAAGAATTCAATTAAATAACCTCCATAGAGTGATTATTGTTATACATGAATATTTATCAGGTCAATGATTAAGTGGCCATGGTGTACATGACAGAGGCCAAGATGATATGCGATCCCAGTGTCCCTAAAAAGAGGCAACAGTATCAACATAGATAAGAGGATTCCATATGGAGCGCTCTGACCAGGGTCTGCACCGTTTGCTGAACCCATCTATACTACTCCTTATGGCTGCAAATAGTTTGTTTGCTATACCTACTCCTTATAGCTGCAAATAGTTTGTTTGCTATACCTACTCCCTCCTTATAGCTGCAAATAGTTTGTTTGCTATACATACTCCTTATAGCTGCAAATAGTTCGTTTGCTATACATGTACCTACTCCTTATAGCTGCAAATAGTTTGTTTGCTATAGCTACTCCTTATAGCCTTATAGATGCAAATAGTTTGTTTGCTATACATACTCCTTATAGCTGCAAATAGTTTGTTTGCTATACCTACTCCTTATAGCTGCAAATAGTTTGTTTGCTATAGCTACTCCTTATAGCTGCAAATAGTTTGTTTGCTATAGCTACTCCTTATAGCTGCAAATAGTTTGTTTGCTATAGCTACTCCTTATAGCTGCAAATAGTGCGTTTGCTATAGCTACTCCTTATAGCTGCAAATAGTGTGTTTGCTATAGCTACTCCTTATAGCTGCAAATAGTGTGTTTGCTGTACCTACTCCCTCCTTATAGCTGCAAATAGTTTGTTTGCTATACCTACTCCTTATAGCTGCAAATAGTTTGTTTGCTATACATACTCCTTATAGATGCAAATAGTTTGTTTGCTATACCTACTCCTTATAGCTGCAAATAGTTTGTTTGCTATACCTACTCCTTATAGCTGCAAATAGTTTGTTTGCTATAGCTACTCCTTATAGCTGCAAATAGTGTGTTTGCTATAGGTACTCCTTATAGCTGCAAATAGTCTGTTTGCTATAGCTAATTCTTATAACCTTATAGCTGCAAATAGTTTGTTTGCAATACCTACTCCTTATAACATTATAGCTGCAAATAGTTTGTTTGCCATACCTACTTAACGTGAAAAATGGATAGGATAAGATCTGAACGGGGTTTCCTTAAATGATATAGGAATACATGGGTTTAAACATTTCCAACAATAGCTCCTTTATGTTCTCCATCAAGTCCTATGTTGTGACCACTCTTTATAATTGTCTCGAAGAGACGGAGACGGTTTTAGTGAGTAGTCACAACATAGGGTTTGATGGAGAACTGGCGAATTTCGTATTTGAATACACGCCCTTTATCTATTAGTCCGTGTCATGGTTTACATACATGTAACTAAACTTACACAAATTTCAGGTACGCCATCTTGATCAAGCGCCATGTCTGTAGCAGCTATTGGGACCTCAGCCTCTGTCGGAAGGCTCCAGCAGGCCAACTCGGCATCCACCGCACAGCACAAGACGTCTGACGCACGTCCCAACACAGGTTAGTAGTAGTATTTCCGTATTTGATACAACACAAGACAGCTGACGTCCGTCTCAACATAAGTAATAAGTATTACAACACAAGACGTCTGACGTCCGTCCCAACACAGGTAACTAACTGTATTCCTATATAATACAACACAATACGTCTGACGTCCGTCCCAACACAGTTTAGAAGTTTTATTCGTGTATGATACAACACAAGACGTCTTACGTCCGTCCCAACACAGGTTAGTAGTTGTTTTCCTGTATTATACAACACAAGACGTCTGACGTCTGACGTCCGTCCCAACATAGGTTAGTAGTTGTATTCCTGCGTAATACAATCATATTCATACTCATACTTCAGAGGGTCTGCGCCCACTGGGTCTTACATCTGCTCACTGATGAACAGAATCAAAATACGGTGAGACTGCCATTACGAACAATCGAACACTATGATCAATGTGGTCCACGTCGTGTAGAAGAAATAGTCACATGTGGTGAGACCTTCATATACCACGTTGAACTGTCTACGTCTGGAAATCAGATTTGGACTCAATCGGATGTTATATGAAAGTTTCGCTGATTAATGATGTCATGTTCTTCAAATCCCAATTCTCAATAAAACTAAGATCACGCACCAGCGTCCTCGGCATCAAGTCATTGCATGCTACCACCCTGGCACATCAATCCGCCACGGTACTCGAGCCTTTGAAAGGATCTGGGCTTGGTGTTTTAGAAGGTCCTCCATACAGCCTAGACCTGTATCATTGTTACTTTTCGTTGTTTCCTCGACTAAAGGAAATGCAAGCAGAACCGTCGCTTCGACTCCCTCTGTAGTATAGGAAGTGTGGTCTACCAGTATCTTAAACCTATACCCCAAAACGATTACCGGAAGTGGGTAGATCGGTGTAAAATGTATGTGGAGGCATACTCTGAAGGTCTCAAATAAATAAAATGTTCAAACAGTGTTGAATAGATGACCACAATATTATATGAAGTACTGCTGAACTTCGATATCTCGAACTTCAAGGAACCATACAAATTAGTTCGCGATAACAGATGTTCGAGTCATCCGAATCATAATCTGACCAATATCTCTAGTGCACAGCTTAATGCAGGTCGAAAGTAATGCTGAAAGCTCCTACAGGAGCTTTCATCATTACTTTCGACCTGCATTAAGCTGTCGCATGTGTTTCTATATATGCGTAGTGATACATTTCAGAACAATTCTGTATTGTAAATTTTGGAAGGACTTTTAGTTCGAGTTATCCCGAAGTTCGAGTTATCCTAGTTCGAGATATCGAAGTTCAACTGTACTTTGAGTGGACATTGTAGACAGGTGTCACTTATTTTCACTATCAGTTTGAATCCGAATTAGTTCTTATAAACCTCGCGTCAAGCCAGGACAGTAGCTGATTGACGCCAATCTATTTCAGAACTGAAATAATGCAACGTAGATGTGCGTAGATGTATCTATTAAATATTTAGAGTTTATTGTTGGGTCCCATACTGAAATGTATTGGACAGGTACAAAGCGCGATGAAAAGTTACATTGGACGAGGAGAAGCCTTTCTGAACTTTTCACGACTGTGTACAACTGACCTCTTTATTTCATGCCTAGGTCACACAGTCACGGATTTGACGCCGGATTAGCTACGGATACGACCCGGCATCATTCGTGACAATCTGTATTGGTCCGTAGTTGTTTTCTGTATTTTAGCCGTAATCATGCGTAGTAGTACTTGTATATATGTGGCTTTCTGTATTTTAGCCGTAGTCATACGAAGTAGTACTTGTATATCCGTGACAATTTTTGAACATGTTCAAAATTTGACCACGGATCAAACAACCGTAGTACATCCGTGCTAACCCGTATTAGACCGATCTTATTCGTACTAATTCTTACTTATACCGTAGCAAGCCGTTGTTCATCCGCAGTGCACACGCCCTGACACGTGCCCTTCCGTATTAAACCGTGTCATTTCCGTAATAATGCCAAGGCCACACATTCACGGATCTCCTCGCTGGTTCCACTACGGATGAAATCTCACGGATGACCCCGGAAATGCCAATTTCCGTAGTCCGATACGGATGCACACAACGGTGTGACTACGGGTTTTGTCGTAAGTGATACGGTTTGTTACTGTACGACACGGTTTAATACGGATATGGTACGGTTTAATACGGAACGACATCTGTCAGAGCCTGTTCATTTTAATAAGTACGGATTAATACGGACTTAGTGCGAACTAAAACGGATCAGTACGTTCTAATATGGTTTAGTAAGGATGTACTACGGTTGTTTGATCCGTGGTCAATTTTTTAACATGTTCAAAAATTGTCACAGATATACAAGTACTACAACTTATGACTACGGCTAAAATACGGAAAGCTACGGACCAGTGCAGATTGCCACGACTGATGCCGGATCGTATCCGTAGCTAATCCGGCGTCAAATCCGTGAATGTGTGACCATCAAAGCCAGTTATCACACCGTTGTGTGCATCCATAACGTAGTGGAACCGGCGAGGTGATCCGTGAATGTGTGACCTAGGCATTACACTACCACTTGCTACTCAAAGGTTGCTGACGATTTATTCCGTATGAACTCATATTTGACGCGTGTCAACAACCGTATAATTTATATTAGACTGTCACGGGATGTAAATTGGTATACATCTATAATTATTAGTCTTCTCTTACGGTGTACCGGTACTACATGTAGCTTGTTTCTCCATGTGTCACTGTGTCATTGTTTTTGCTAGTATATTTATGCCGATGTTGCCTGCTCCGTGCAGGACTTATGCTTAATTGAAATACATAAGCTAAAATTGAAACTTTCATTTCTAATTCTAGGAATGTACAACAACATTTTCCGCGGATTACCAGGATCCACACAGAAACTTCCGGTCAGCCGAATACCAGACATAGTAAAACGAATGCAGCGGGACACAAAATCTAGCCACGCCAAAAAGGGAAAGTGGTACAAAAGTGACAATTATGTGGACCCCAGATCCTACTCCTGGAAGAACATAGCCCTTTTTAGTGACTACCAGGCACAAATGTGGACGGAAGGAGGCGCCATTAAAACGTCGTACAAGAAATGACATTATTTCATTAATAAATAGGGAAACATTATATGTGACTGTCGATCGTCAATTCTTCAGTTTTCTTCATTCGCACATCGCATATACAGTGAAATCTCTCTAAACCGATTTTTTATATTAGTCAATTAGTTATAACTGTTGGAAGCTTACTGCAGTGTGAAAGTCCAATTAAGCAACAGCCAGTGACCTGTTAAAACGATAAAATGTCCTACTGTACTAAGCGTCCGGTTTTAATGATTTTGTTTATATGTAAATGGAAATTTTATTAACTATACTCTTGCCATGAAATTTTCCACAAGCTTAAACTTTCGCCAGCTTCACCATTTCCCTGTTGAATATTCATATACGATATAATAGCGTCATGAATCTTCATAATAGCACATGTACACAGTTAATAGCACATGTACACAGTTAATAGCACATGTACACAGTTAATAGCACATGTACACAGGTAATGGTAGAAAATGTAGTCAGGTCTAATATAAGGTCATAAACAAACAGTGCAGGTCCTAATGAAATGGCGCATACAGTGGTCATCTGATGTTGGTCTACTCTGTTTACTAATGCTCGAAAAGGCATTTATATGAGAGAAAGGTGTAGTAGCTTATAACTAACTATATATAGTAAAACCTCTCTTAACCGGAATTCTAGTAGAGAAGAATTTAGGCATTATAGGCAGGTGACTGCTTAATGCAGGGTGAACGTCATGCAGAAAGCTCCTTGATGAGCTTTCTGCATGACTTCCACCCTGCTTTAAGCTGTCCCAAAGACCGATATTTATACTAAATTTAACGTCCGGCTAAGAGAGGTTTTACTGTTTTATGTTTTTGCAAACACAGTATGCGCACATCAGACGACTCCCAATAGAAGCCGTCTGATCAGGATCGATTGGCTTTGTTTGCTTACGGAATTATATAAATGTTATCATACAGTTCCTATCATGGCCAAAATTTGCTGTTTGAATGTACCATTTTAATAAATCTAATAAATATTCACGATGTCATTATTTCTAACACAATTATTCATGAAGTAAAGGATTTACCAGTCACTAGGATGTCAGCTAAGCTCTTATACATACCTGTACATGTAGTTGCGTATTCCAAGCAGTGTTTCAACTGTGTGTCACAGAATGAACTTTATTAATCGTTCTCATGGTAATTAAAAACCTAACTCACATTTACATATAGCTTGGATCCAGATCAGACATCGAGCAACACAGCGTCTCATCAGAATCCAAGCTGTTTGGCACTCGACCAAAACTGTCCTAAAACCTTAAACACATCGGATGCAAGGAAACATTGTAACGGTAAACCCTAAGGGGTTTAGCAGATTTGATGTGTCAGCATGAAAACTGTTAAGTATTGTTTCAAGTGACATTTTATCGCATTATTGTTTTCATATATTACTTCAGCTTGTTGACGGTTTGCTGTTCTATGTCACAGCTGTATATAAGATACATATTTAGTGGTCAATCAAAATCTCTTTTTTCTCACACAAACCATATACAGTAAAACCTCTCTATAACGGCCACTAATTACTTAAATTATTTTGTGTAAAGGGCAGGTGGCTGCTTAAAGCAATGTGAAAGTAAAATAGAACTCTCCTATAGGAGCGTTCTGTTTTACTTTCACATTGCTTTAAGCAGCCACCTGCCCTAAATACCAACTATTTAACACGATTTAGTGGCCGTTATAGAGAGGTTTTACTTATTGCCACTACTCATTAGAGTCAGTTCAGAGAGGCGATTCTAATGAGTAGCCACCGGAGAATAGATAACTTGTATCTGACTGTATAGCCTTGTATAACATGTGTTATGGTCTTTGGGTGTATCGATAATATAACATCTCTCTACAACGGCAACTCATAGGAAGTCTAACTCTTAATGTCTCACTCTATCTGTTAGGAACACGTATGCCTGCATAACCATAGGAGCGTTCTGTTTTACTTTCACCGTGCTTTAAACAGCCATCTGTCCTAAATACCAACTAATTAACATAATGTAGTGGCCGTTATAGAGAGGTTTTACTGTATACAGAGTTTTAGGTGAATTTCTTGTTGACACGGTGTACATGAGTCACGATACCATGAAAACGCGTTGTACATGTACAACAACCTCAGACCCAGTCAGACCAGCTAAAACCCGTCTGATCAGGTTCTACCCTGTTTATAAAGTTAATGTTATTACATGTATAAAATGCAGATCCTGTCTAGCTGCTGCACTTACAGCCATCAGCGTGAACACTTCAATGTAGGTGCGGCAGTTCGCATTTGTCTATAATGTTTGCACAACAAAAAAAGACACGTTTTCTTGTGCTGCGACTCAGCGGAGATTGAACTGTTTGTGCAAACATATCTTTAACACATGTTTGGTCTACCGAACCAGTATTATAGCAGGTATTAGCATAATAAAGAGATATTGAATAAATGCATGTTTTAGTATTACTTGTTTTGAATGCTGTTTATCCCTTTATTTCCTATAAACGCATTTTAACGCTTTATCCCTTTATTTCCTATAAACGCATTTAACGCCTGTACAAACAGAATACAGTGAAACCCCGCTAATGCGACCACTTAATAAACGGCCAATTGCGTCGTTTAAAGCAGGTGGTTGCTTAATGCAGGACAAAAGTTATGCAGAAAGCTCCTAGGAGCTTTCTGCATAACTTTCGTCCTGCATTAAGCTACCACCTGCCTTTGCCATCAAGAATTATGCCCTTTTTTGGTGGTCGCATTAGCGGGATTTTACTGTAGATTCAGATCAGTCTGATTCTTTAGGACCCGTTTAATCGGGCTCTGCTCTGTTTGCTTACGATATGATATAGATCTGATTCTACAGGGTTTTTTTGTCAAATCAAAAGGAAAATCAATGAAAATTTAACATGATAAACATTCAGCTGATACATATGCATGATGTCCTTATTTCTTACATGAATTTTGAACAGGGAAAGCGTCAACCCGGAGGAGATCTGACTATCAGTTGCTAATTCAGTGGACCCATATTAGATATTGCCCCTTATGCTACTGTCAGTTGCCCTTATGCTACTGTCAGTTGCTAATTCAGTGGACCCATATTAGATATTACCCCTTATGCTACTATCAGTTGCTAATTCAGTGGACCCATATTAGATATTGCCCCTTATGCTACTATCAGTTGCTAATTCAGTTGACCCATATTAGATATTGCCCCTTATGCTACTCTCAGTTGCTAATTCAGTGGACCCATATTAGATATTGCCCCTTATGCTACTCTCAGTTGCTAATTCAATGGACCCATATTAGATATTGCCCCTTATGCTACTCTCAGTTGCTAATTCATATTTCGTGTTGTTCTTATCATGTATAAAGTTATGTCTAGCACAAGTTCTGAAACATGTCGCTTTTAAAACTTATAGTATTTTTTAAATATATTTTAATGTTTTTAAACCAGCGCCTACACATAATCCTCAATGTAATGAGGGAGTGTAGTAACCTCAAAGAAAAAGAACATCAAAGAAGAATACTCAATGTTATAAACCCTCACTAGTCCGAACATTCAAATCAGTATCGTTACCAGTTTTTAAAAGAAGTGGCAGTTTAATGCAGGATGAAACTCGTTCCGAAAGCATTTAACAGTCAACTGTCTAAAAATTCTAAATTCTTCTGTACGCAAAGCTCGGGTTAGATCGGGTATAACTCTACACCAGGTACACATGCACTGGTATATGTTACAGTAACAAATGCACCGGTTATATGTAACAATAAAAATACACCGGATATATAACCTCTCTTAACCGGAATTCTAGTAGAGAATAATTTAGATACTTAGGCCAGGTGACTGCTTAATGCAAGGTGGAAGTCATGCAGAAAGCTCCTAGAGGAGCTTTCTGCGTGACTTCCACCCTGCATTAAGCTGTCACCTGTCTCAAAGACCGATATTTATACTAAATTTAACGTCCGGTTAAGAGAGGTTTTACTGAATAACAAATACACCGGGTATATGTAACAATAACAAATCGTAAGACATTGAAATGGGTCAATTTTGTTAAGGATTTTATTATAAAATTGCATACATTATTACATACGATACATGTACATGAACAGTTGAACTTCGATATCTCGAACTTGGATAACTCGAACTTCGGGATAACTCGAACAAAAAGTTCAGTCCGTCCAAAACTTACAATACAGAACTGCTCTAAATGTATCGCTAGATATCTAGAAACATATGTGACAGCTTAATACATGTCTAAAGTAATGCTGAAAGCTCCTGCAGGAGCTTTCAGCATTATTTTAGACATGTACATGTATTAAGTCGTTGCCTTGAAAAATTGTTCAGATTAAATATCGGATGACTCGAACTTCTGTTATTTCGAACTAATTTGTATGTTCCCTTGAAGTTCGAGTTATCGACGATCAACTGTATTTGGAAATAATCTACAATACTTCGTGGATATATATACATGTATATGCCGTTACCCCATGACTATTCACGTCTGAAACCGATTTGCTCCCACGATCCCATATATGGGACGTAGGCAAACAGAGTAGACTCTGATCAGACGCCGCATCATGCGGCGTCTGATCAGAGTCTACACTGTTTGCTGATAGGAATTTCAATATAAAACAAAACAAAAATGAAAATTTAGACCAGACACCCCTTGGTATAAAGATAGACTATTCCAATTTATAAACATGGAAGAATCCACTGGGAGCAAATGAGTTAATCAGATGAAGTTTTGTAACGGCATAACTAAGAGCAGTCCCTGGTCCTACTACAGGAGCTGTCTGACCTTGGTGTCTAAGTCTACGTTTCGTCCTGCCTGTCCTGCAAGTCACCAAACTGCACTTAACACTTTCGTCGTCATAGGTGAAACCATGGTGACAGTATAGACCCAGATAGAGCCCCTGACTAACTCGGCGTCTCATCAGGATCCAAACTGTTTTACATTCTTATTATGTTTTAAAAAGAATCAGAAGACAGATCAAATTTGAAACCTGGAGCAGCCGATAATCTTGGCAGACGAAATATCCTAGCGACGAACGGGTACAACCGTAGCATTTGATTGGCCAGCTTTTAGAATTGAGTGTAAATGACGAATCATGTACAACAAGGCTAAATACGATACATAGAATCTTCAATTTTCCTCTATTACAATAGCATAGTAATCTAATTTGTATAAACATTGTATTACTTCAAGGATATCAATAAACAAATAAAGAATTTAAACGACGTATTAGGCCAGCGGGTGTCATGTACCATAGCTTCCTTCAAGTGTAATTTCAGCTAGAGATAAGTAAAAGGAATTTGATTAATGATTTTCGTAGCGGAAATAGGTTTTGCAACACAGTTATATTTGTTTATCATGACTGTTATCCTGTTTGTATCTAATGGATACTTTTGGGACGTTGTACATGTATATAGTGAAATATACCCCATTTTGTTCTTTTTCAAAGTGCAAAAAATGAAAAAAGCAATAGAAATCCAAAGCACAATGAAAGAATCGCTCTATCAGCACCAGAGCTACTTCGTTCTCGCGTATTGATTTCTATTTTGGGGCACTCCTTTTCTCCCATCTTTCGTTCAAGGGCCAGCTCGATGTCACAGGAGTCAAGAGCAGCATAGAAACGCATCATTTTTGTGACATCTGCCGACTCCTGCTCAATACTCTGTCTGGCCCAGTCGTTGACTGTACCTGTAAAATAATGAGATCAAGATATAGAGAATATTCACTGAGTGCGTGTTTATTATTAAATTGATTAACCCTTTACCTCCTAGGCTATTTAGGATATTTTAGATACAACCTCTTTCAATAAATCTACCGAAAAGGAGCATTAACTAGAGAAAAGGATTTCTTTTAAACTGTGTAGTTTGAAACCATTGTGATATTTAGAGCATTTGATCCTATAGGAGCAAATGCTCTATTTTTCACAATGGTTTCACAAAGTGATTTTTACAGAGTCGTCAAAAGTCGTCAATATCAGGGAAAGGGTTAAAACGGGATAGATAAAATTGAGAGGTTTGAGAGAGTTGGCGAGTTACGTGAACAAGAGAGTCATTCACTTACGGGGTAACTCGGCTTCTCATCAGGATCCAAGCTGTTTGACACTTGGTCAACAGTTTCTCAAAGCTTGATTAAATCGGAAGTAGTCAAAACTGCACAAGATAAAAATTTGAGCAGACATTATTTTTTCAACATCTGGGTGCATGTAATGGCTGGTATAAATTTACCAGTGAAACATGCTCAGCTTCAGTTTTATTTAGATAGTTTAAGATATCTTTGTGATGGATATATTTCACAAAGATATGCTTCGCTGGCTATAAAATCAACACAAAATTCAGACCTGTGTTCCAAGTCATTGCAAATGGAGGCTTTGCATGAACCAGTTTCATCAATGATAGAACTACCGATCGTAAATCATGATAGGATCGCAAATAAATGATAAAAATAATGACGAACCCGCACTGTCACTGAAATGATTTAAGCTTTAGACAATATCTCGAGTATCTGATTGGTCAAACTCAAGCAAAACGTTTTATAACCTTGGGACAAGGACTATCTGGCAAACTGAAGTAGAAATTTACTCACCCTTTCTATAGCAAGGTGACTGCTTCAAACGCCTAACAACAGAAAGACACTCCCGTCGACAACCTATATAAGGGGAGCAGTTGTCCATAACGAGGTCAAAGGTCGCCTTGGTTTCTGGATCATTAAGGTCATGAAGGTTATTGAACCGACAACCATCGATGGTGTCACTAATGTTGAAAGCACAATTTGTAACCTCTTGGTAAGCAGTGCATAGTGGTAGGTCGATGTTTTCTGAAGAAAAAAAGCAGATCTTATATTTCAAGATTAAACTAAAGATTTGAACTATGGATATCTTATCTACTTCCATTAGACTGTGACAGGTCGTAGTTTCAGTGTCACACTTTGTCTAATACAGATTACGTTTGGTGATATGGCAAACAGGGTAGACTAAGATCAAACGCAAGAAACATTGGTAATGGCTACTATACATGTATCTATATTACATGTGTTCAATCTGATCAGACGGAGCATAAACGAGCCGGCTGATCCGGGTCGCCTTTATAATCATAGAGGAGCCGTCTGATCAAGGTCTACTCCGTTTGCTAATAGAATTTGAAAGATCTGTGTCTTCACTTTCTAAAATGGCTATAATGTACTGCCTTCCACATTTCATTATAACTATTTTGTCCATGAATATTCAGTAGGTATTGAAATTTGAAATTAACATAGAACAGGGAATAGGTTAACCTTTCCCCCCATGAATATCCATATAAGAAATAGTGACAATGTGAATATTTAACTAAATTCCATAATGTTATATGAATGTAAGATGTTTTGGCTTTGGCAGAAAATGTAGAATCAGATCTATATAACTACATAAGGAAACAGGACTGATTCTGACCAGACGGTTTTTACAGGAGCCTAGTAATTTGGGTAGATATCTATCTTCTGTTTGCAATGGTGTGAAAACTCGTCGAGTAAGATAGGTTGAACGAGAAAACATTCTTCCAAGGAGATTATGACAACAAGAGTAATAGATAAAAACAAGCATTCAAAAACTATCATCATAATTTCTCAACCAAACATAATGTTGTGGACACTCAAAAAGAGACGATTCTAAAGATTGGTCAAAACATAAAAGAGACGAGTCTAAAGATTGGTCAAAACATAGAAGAGACGATTCTAAAGATTGGTCAAAACATAGAACAGACGATTCTGAAGATTAATTTGGTCAAAACATAGAAGAGACGATTCTAAAGATTGGCCTACACATAGAAGAGACGATTCTAAAGATTGGTCAAAACATAGAAGAGACGATTCTAAAGATTGGTCAAAACATAGAAGAGACCATTCTAAAAAAAGGTCAAACATAAAGGAATTATTCTTAAAATGTTTAACTTTACACATCTTATCTGGGCCTCTAAGTCAATGCCAACATACGTTTTGGAAAATATGTGATGAATCCATAGCACATCTCATCGTACGTTCCCTCGCCAAAGAATGTAGTTTTTGTCCTGGTAGTGGACTTGAAGACACATTCCGTGCGTATCTCGTCCCCGGGCTTCAACGTTATTGGTGTTTCGTATCTGTAAGCAGAAACCAGATACGTTTATATTGTAGTATCGGACATACATACATTTAATAACATAGTTATTACATATAATACAACGTAGGAATGTTGGAGCCTCCGCTAGGATTCGTAGTCAATACATCCTGGTTGGGAGGCCGACACTATACCGCTGAGCTGATGATACCGACAATACGATTTATAATATGGTACTACAGATTCTGCCATGACCAGTAATTCTTGTGTTAATTTACTTCTGCATTACTCTCCACCTGGTGAGTATTCATGTAAGAAAGTGTGACCTAAACACAGGACATTTTGGCTGGGGCGAAGCTGTAGAATCCGATCTGTATAACACAGGGTGTCCCCAAAGAATGGAACCCTGGATCAAATGCGCATTTTAACCAATGTAATCGGACACTTTCAAATGTAAATACTGACATTTGTAGATATGTCATTTGTGCAGATTTCTTCCTAATTTCTCTTAAAATATGCATCTGTTTTAAAGATATTAGTATTTTAAAGAATGCACCAAAAATCTGTTTTTACACGATATGCGTACATTGCCATAGGCCATGCCTATATCAAGTTAACAATGGAGTTTTGGATGCTTTCGTTAAAATGCTAAATCTTAAAAACCAATGAATATGTTTAGACAAAATTTAGACAACATATATATGGCAAAATGTTGTCTATACTAAGCTGCATGTACATACATTTACATTAAGTTAGCAATACTGTCAGATATGTAGTTCATTGGCAAACAAGGCAAACCCTGATCAGACGGCCCCCTACTGGTTCATCTATATAATAGTTCATAAGCAAAGCAAAGCAAAGCAACCCCAGATCAGACGGCTCCTACCGGTTCATCTACATAGCAGTTCATAAGCAAAGCAAAGCAAACCATGACCAGACGGCCCCTACTTATCATCTATATAACAGTTGCATAGCAGACCCTGATCAGACGGCTTCTGCCGGTTCATCTATACAATAGTTCATAAGCAAAGCAAAGCAGATCCTGACCAGATTGCTCCTACTGGTTTGCAAACGGCGTCAAAAGGCGTCTGTATCAGATAAAGAGTTAGGCGTTTACTCAAAGGAATACTCTAATCTACATGTACATGCGAATTACGAGTATAATGAGCATATAAAGTAGAACATGTCTCAAGCGACCATCAAAACGAAGTGTAACTAGAAGTCTAGAACTATCATTAAAGGTGATGAAATACACCCTCCAAGATAGCTTTGACCGCAAATTCAGCTAACCAATGACAAAAATACTCAAAAGTTGAAGGGGAGATCATTCTGAAATGCCCGGAGGTAAACACATGAAAACTACCTCTTGCACATCTACAGCTCGTGGTTATTATGTATACCAAATATAAATAACTACTGAAGGAGGAGTTTGCGCCACCAACCACCCAGTTTCAAATGCGGACTAACCGACCGACCAACACGTTTGCGGGGGTATAATTACGAGTCTGTTGGTAGCTAAATGCAGATCATAGGAGCTTTCTTTATTGATTTTGTTCAGCATTAAGCAAGCACCTGCTTTAAGACTCCTATGTTAATTAAATGAATGACCGCTTAGGACAGTTTCTACTGTATACATGTATGATAATACTCACGTATGTAGGACGGGTGTGTTATAATCGTATTCTGCGTCATGGGCCAGGTCACGGAGTTTTCGTCCCTGTCTCATCTGCTCCACTCGCATTTCAATACCTGAGTATAATATAAGATAAATTTAAAGTTAGAGTTTGTTTGTATCTTCATTTCCATCAAATACTGTATAGAGATACACAAAGTAGAAAGATTAAATTGACTTAACATAGCAAACATCCATGAACATGGCCACCCACAAAGACACGGGCCCCAGGTACACACAAACAGACAGACACCCGACACTTTCTCTGTCTCTCTCTGTCTGTCTCTGTCTCGCTCCGTCTCTGTCTGTCTCTCTGTGTCCGTCTGTCTCTCTCTCTCTCCTCCCTCTCTGTCTATGTCTGTCTGTCTCTGTCTGTCTGTCTGCCTGCTCTCTCTCTCATAACAAAACGCCCATAACACTACGTTGACATGGAAATTAAATAAACAACACAATGCCATGTAGTTTGCAGGATCTTTATATTAATTTAGGATATAATGCATGTACTACAGTTCAATCATCTTCTGTCCATAATCTACTCCAATATCAGACATTTATTTCTAAGATATTACAGTGCTCTTTTATTGGTAGATAAAAGCGGGGATCGTTTATTATAGGACAGAAGTAACGAAGAAACCCCATAACTATTGAAATTATAGTTTTTACCATTTCTTGAAGATTCCCCGAACACATTATATCGTACGAACGCATTTGTGAATCAATACCAACGGATTATATCACCATTAATAAGTTCTTGTTCTAGAGCCAACACAATTGCGATATCATAAGCTCAACCAAGTTGGGACACGTCAGATACCAATCAGATGTAGTTAGGATTGATGCAGAACTGAAAACCCACAAGGGGTCTATCTCAGGTGCGCATCCAGGATTTCAGATTAGGGGGGAGGGGGTGAAATGTTTTGGAGGGGGGGGGGCGTAGATTTTTTATGTTTGATGACATAAATAAATAGTATGTTTGTAATAAATGTTGAAAAAGAGCTGTGTTGAAGGCAAGTGGCTGCTTAAAGCAAGGTGAAAGTAAAACAGAACGCTCCTATGGGAGCGTTCTGTTTTACTTTCACCTTGTTTTAAGCAGCCATCTGCTCTAAATACAAACTAATTAACACAATTTAGTGGTCGTTATAGAGAGATTTTACTGTATATATATCTAAAATATTACTAAAAAAAATGTTTTTGCAATTTTAGGGGGAGGGGGAGGGGCGCACGCCGGCTCCGCCCCCTCTAAATCCGCATCTGTATCTAGAACGCGATTATATAGACGTCATCGATACTTAACATCAAAATTTTGCATTTTTTTTGGTAAGTTAAGTTATGTTTCCACCGTACTACTTTTTGTTAAATAAATGACATTTTTATTACATTTTCATATACTTTTTGATTAACACTGTAACGCAAACAGACTCTCTTTATTAACCTTGGCAAATAGGCTAGAGCCAGATCAAACGGATCCTGTAGGCAAGACGAATGTATGAGCTTTCTGCATTACTTCCGTCTTATATTAACCCATTACCTCATAAGCTATTTTTAGATACAACCTCTTTGAATAAATCTACCAAAAAGGAGCATTAACTAGAGAAAAGGAAAATTTTAGAATTTTGTAGTTTGAAACCAATGTGATAAATAGAGAATTTGCTCCTATAGAAGCAAATGCTCTATTATCACAATGGTTTCACAAAGTGGCTTTTACAGAGTCGTCAAAAGTCGTCAATATGAGGGAATGGGTTAAGCAGTCAACAGCTTTCAAAGGCACTTGCGTTTATTTATCGAGTGGCCGTATGAAAGGGGTACTACCGTATGTACTATATATACGTACCTAAGCCATGCATATGATTTAAAACAACCGACACTTTGACATCATCCTTTAGTAGCGACTGCGAACATTCCGATGAGCACACGCCTTTTAGGGACACCCTCTCTTCCCCCGGCGGAATCATGAGGAAATCTTGGCCGACGGTCAGAATTCCGGCATCATGGGGGCGGATATTGGGGGTTAGGTACAAAAACAGTCCCGAGCTGTCAGTATAGTCATCTCTCTGTTGCGGGTTGTTCCAGTGAAGCTAACGACAAGAAAGACGGTAAAAAGTACATAAGTACATGCATAATACACCGTCGCTGTGCTATTAACCAATAAGGCTGAGCGATTTCAGGGCGTTGGCTTCAATACTATATTCCGTATATATATGTCTTTTTCATCCATAAATAATAGCTGCGAATCACAGGGGTGAACCACAAATACAAATGTAAATGTAACTCTTACAATTTCAGTGATAATTTCGTAATTATTTCGGCTATTGAAAGCAAACATATTTTACCATCAAATAATTATAATTTTCTCACGGTAACTTATGCATAATTATCAATCCAACAATGATTTTCCCAAAATGTCACGTGTTTTCTGGGTCATTGACAAACGTTCGTGTACCCCGGTTCTATCTATCTATCTCCCATTTCTGTGAATCCCCTTATTGGGACTTAGACAGCTGCGCGTCAAATAGCCATGACTTTTAGTTTAAAGCTTGAGAAAATGTAAAATAAAAAGTAGAAAAGGATAAAAGTAGTCAGTGGCTGTTACTAGTTGGTAAAAAGAAACGATAAAAGACAGGAGGCATAAACATTGCCTAATGGTTTATTACTGGCTGTAAATTGTTGTAGTTAAAAATATGTACAACAAGACGAGCCGGTACACAGGTTACCAGCTCGACTTGTGGGTAAAGTTATGGTGAGACATACAGCTGCATTGAACTGTTCCACGGTGGACAAGGCGGGTATACATGTATCAGGGGGCAGACTGTTCCAGTGGTATACTGATCTAGGGGAAAATGAGAACTTGTAGTAATCAGTAGTTGCTGTAATACGTCTAAAAGCCTGGGGATGGTAATGGCGTGACCTGCGTGGCATTGGTATGAGGCCATCAGATGATATTTCAACCAGGTCATTTGTGACCCTATACAAGAGGGTAAGTATACTGTTAATACATCTCTGGTCGAGTCTATGTAGATTCAGTGAATTTGGCATGTCCGTGACACTCGAGATACAACCATAATCAGACTTGATCCATCGCGCTGCACGTCTTTGTACGGCTTCGACTTGATCGATCAAGTTTTGCATGTAGGGTGACCATACCCCTGACCCATATTCTAACTGAGGTTTAACGAGTGCTTGGTAGGCTAGTGACCTGAGAGGTTGGGATTTAGTTTTAATGTTCCGTCTAAGGATTCCAAGGGTCTGGTTTGCTTTTCCAGTGATCCTGTTTATATGGGGATCCCAAGATAGATCGTCGGCAATATCAACACCAAGGTACTTGGCTGAAGAGACTGAATCCAGTAGGACTCCGTGCAGGTAATATTGAGAGGGGATTGGAATTTTCCTTTTGGTGACATGGATTACTTGGCACTTACTGGGGTTAAATTCCATATCCCAGTCTTTTCCCCATTTTTCTAAGATTTTCAGGTCATCTTGAAGGATTGATGATTGGTTTACAGAATTAAGGGTGAGGTATATAGCTGTGTCGTCTGCAAAGATTCGGACTTTAGAGTTCAGATTTTCAGGAAGGTCATTTATGTAAGCAAGATAAAGTAGTGGACCAAGAACAGACCATTGGGGAACTCCAGAAGGAACAAGAATAGAACTGGAAGAAGAAGAGCCATTTAGAACTACTGATTGAGATCGATTATCAAGAAAAATTTTGATCCATTTCAGTGTTTGGCCACGGATGCCAAAGTTATGTAGTTTCAGTAAGAGCTTCTCATGGTTTACCTTATCAAAGGCCTTGCTGGAATCAGTATCAAGTCTACCTGCCTCTTACCATAGACAGCCGCGATCAGGTCATTTACCAGCATAATAGGTACTTTTTTTATAATAAGTTGTGTGGTGCAGGATCTTTTCTCCCTAAAGCCGTTTTGGAGATGATACAAGGTACCCTGTTTAGAAAAGTGTTTAATGATGGAAGAGGAAACAATGTGTTCTATGATTTTACAAAGAACACATGTCAGAGAGATGGGCCTATAGTTTGCTGGGCATGATTTGTCCCCCTTCTTGAAAATAGGTGCTACATTAGCAGTTTTCCATTGCTGTTGGCGAGATCCTTCAGTAAGAGATACTGGAACATGCAAAGCAGGATTCAAATAGCCTCCCTACTCTGAAGAGCCAAAATAAATTTCATTATGATGAAAGCAGTAGCACTGAAAACTCAGTTTCAGTCGGGTTTTAGCCCGAAATCTCCCCTCACCCTCTCATCTCTCTGCAAAATGAAGCTTCAGGACTCTTCTGACCAGTTGAATAGAATATCTGGCAAACCCCCTTCTACTATGTCGGATATCAAAATCTCCTCAAATGGTATTGAAAAATTGCTTCATAACCTCAAGCCCCATAAAGCATGTGGCCAAAATCAAATCAACCCCCTTGTACTGAAATCGCTGGCGCACGAGCTGTCCCCTATCTTGGAGAGATAGTAAGAGAATCGAATCGTTTTATTGAACCACGCCATCTTTTGAACTGCAAATCGCCAGGTTATTGCTGTGATATAGTGAAAACGGGGTGAACGAACGTTTGCCGATGGCCCAGAAAATACGTAAAAAATGAGAAAATCATTGTTGGATTTATAAATAATGTATATGATACCGTCAGAAGATTATACTTACTTGGTAGTGAAATATCTTGGCTTTCGATAGCCGAAAGAATTACGAAATTATCATATAAATTGTAAGAGTTACAGACTTGTTTGTACTTGAGGTACAATGGTGTCCGTTCTGTCAGTTAGAACCCTTGTTTATTATGTAGTATAATAAAAATGTAGACTCCCATGAAGCAGTATAGTCCCCTGTGCTGTGAATGGCAATTGTCAATTTATCGGTTGAAAAAAATAAAATAAAGGATGGACTATGAAAACAGTGCAAATACAGTAGCACTTTCTAAACAAATACAATTTTATTTGTTTGAATAATAAAATTATTTTTTAATCGATTATGTTAAAAAAGATAATTTGCTCGAAAGGATCTGCTGCTTTAGAGCAGTTTTCCTTAACATCTGTCATCATTCATTTTAAGAATACAGGTAGACAATGCAAAGTTTTTAAACAATTTACTATGAAAACAGTGCAAATACAGTAGCGTCTTTCAAAACGAATTACTAAATACAATTTACAGGTAGTTCCAGATAAAATTGTCTTCAACTAAATGTTTCGGTACTCGGCCCGCTCTCTATAAATTCGCATGCTCCACGACTTTGCCTTTTGTGTTTTGCGCGGCATACGAACACTTATGTGCTTTGTTAATTTCGCATCTGATGTGTGAGGTGGAAGTTTATTCGTGCTTGAGTTGGAATATAAAGATCGTCCACATCGTTTGTATTGAAGATTTCCTTAGCGCTTTCAAATCATACGTCAAAATTCACTTTTTTGTCCGCCATGTTTCAATGAAGAATAAGGTTTGTGACAAATCTTGTTCATTTCTTACCGAAACGTCAGTTAATTTATATTTTGTCGGGAAAATTGACGGCGACGGTAGAGCATTGTGCTAAATAGCTCAGAGCATGTTTATTTCATACTACAGAATATAGTCCCCTCGACGATTCCCGCGCCTTGACGACTATACAGTGCTCCCTCTCTACAACGACACCCTTTTGGATATGAATATTGTATGTGTTGTTCAGAGGGAGTTGTTATAGGGAGGGACAATCAAACATAATTACCTTGTTTGCAGATCCAAAGATAATGTGTATTTCGAGAACTAAAGCCGTTATGCCTCTATCAAACCCTATGTTGTGACCACTCTTTAGAATCGTCATAAGTGACGATTCTAAAGAGTGGTCACAACATAGGGTTTGAGGGAGGCATGAAAAATACGATGGAAAAAGTTGTTTCTGGAGCCTTGTTGTTTCGGAAACAGTGACATGCGTTGTTGTTAGGAGGGAATCGTTATTGAGAGGACCGTTGTAGGGAGGGAGCACTATATTCCGTAGTATGAAATAAGTATGAAAAAAAATCCTGTTCCTACCCTTCATCTCTTGAATACCCATGTAATAAATCATGAGGCTACTGTACAGTGCTCCAGATCAAGACGCATAAATTTAAACATTTTCAAGAATATCTTCTTTATTTCTCCACCAAAACCTATACTGCTACTTCTCTTTAGAATTGTCTCGAAGAGTCGATTCTAAAGAGTGGTCACGGTATAGGGTTTGGTTGAGAAATGATGATTTTAGTTTTGGGCGCACCTTTATCTGTAGCTCCGATTACATCGTGAATATTCATGTAGTAGCTAATTACTGTTACACCGTGAATATTTATGTAGTAGCTAATTACTGTTACACCGTGTATATTCATGTAGTAGCTAATTACTGTTACACCGTGTATATGATTTAGCTGAATGTTTTATAAAGGCATTATGGAACCAGATTTTTAATAGATTCAGATCTATGTTAATCCATAAGCAAACCGAGTAGATCTTGATCTGAAAATTCCTACAGGACCAACATTACTCCCTAACTCTCCAAATGTGTTGGTCACTGATCTATTTGGCAAAACATCTTAGTCAAAAACTCATTTGTTTTTTTCCTAGGCAAAACATTTGGATCCAGATAAGACGCCAAGTAACTCGGCATCTCATCAGGGTCCAAACTGTATGTTACTGTGGTAATATTTTTAATAGAAAATGGGGAAAATTAAAAGAACCCCGAAAGTTCTGGCAGATGACATGCTTTGCAGACACCAATTTGTCATAGAACTGTGATTACCTTTGCTAAAAGTTTGGACCCAGATGAGATCCAAACTGTGATAATTATCCATGATCCAATCTGTGATAATGTTTTAAGAAAAAATTAAAGATATGAAACAGAAAGTGATACAGATTTTGCACTGACGACAATATTAGCACACGACACAATTTGATAACGCAAGAGGTGTCTTCGAACCTTATCCATCGTCTGTGACTAAAATGTCTCCTTAAATTTGGATCTGCTGCAACTTTATCTACTTCAGTTTCGATCAATTATTTCAGAATCGGTTGAGCCAGTGCCAGCCTGATTACAAAATGGAGTCAAGTGGTGGTCCAACGGGTTAACGGTTAATCCATTTCCTGTTCTATTTTTTTCAAATTTCAATACCTACCGAATATTCATGGCCAAAGAAGCTAAAATGAACAATGGCAGGATGGTGAGACAATGTGACCATATTAGAAACTAATGGAAGAGATCAATCAATTCCACTAGCAAACAGAGCAAACCCTAATCAGACGGCTCCTACATCTGGATCGTCTCTGTATGCAAATGCGTTAAATGCGTTTATATGAAGGAAAGTGTTAACTAGACCTGTTCATTCAAAATATCGGTATCCATATTCGTTTTGCATTTAGCGTAACTACATGTAGATACCTGAATAACGCCCCTCTTGAAACCTTTGGTCCCGATGCGGAACCCCATTTGCGGATTTGCACACTCTCCAACCATGCCGAAACTCCAGATACCCAAAGTGGAGAAACAACTCTTGTCCACCTCCATCTCGCAGTCGTAAGGTACCCCGGGCTCATGCTCTGTGTCTACAGATAACAAAGGTCAGAATCAACCAATTTTAATAGCTTGAATTCCTTAACGGTATAATGGCGGGTGACAGTATTTCCAGTTCAAACTGTTTCGACCGTTCCTACACCTGGAATTAACATGCCTGATTTATATTACACAAAGTCTAACTATATTATTTTCAGCTGCCATCGGTTTAATTTAAAGTATTGCATGGCTAAAATCATAATGCATTTGGAAGTTGTTGTATTTTATATTTTTTAAACTTTTTGTAAACAATTCTGTTTGAAATCGCATGGCTAAAATCATTTAGCATTTTACATTTTTACGTTTTGTAAGAGCAATTCTGTTTGACGTTGCAAGCTTTCGGCATTTTCTCTTTTTTTACGTTTTGGTAAGCAATTCTTTTCGAAGTTGCTTTCAACAACATTTTATAAACACCTCCTTTTGACTTTGCATATGAAATAATCCACAAGTTTGAGTGTGTTCCCCGCGTATTTCTTTGAAGAAGGCCCAGCAGGACCGAAGTGATAGATTCTTGTAATCACATTCTCTATATTTTACCTTGTACCTCATAAATGCGTCTTTCCATGCCTTTATGGCCATATCAAACCCATAACAGACGCCTGTGCACATATACGTACCGTTATAAAACTTCAACTTATAGATAGTCATGATGGCATTCTTACAAGAATATGCAACAGGGAAATGATTAAAGTACCTTCACTTTCACACCCAACCAGGAGAGTATGGTGCATAATATCCTTGTTGTCTATGATTGGTTCATTCGCGATTAGGTGATAGTCGCCATCTTGGGGAAAGTCAAAGACGACACACTTATAGGTTGTCTCCCTTGCCGGTACCTTAGTCACAGGCATACGGATAGTCACATTTTTAATATCTGAAATGAAAATAATTGTACACAGAGGAAGTATAGACGTAGAACAAATGGTACACGAATCTCTAGTCTGCTTGTTGATGTTAATGAATATGTGGAACTCGTACCTGGGTCGTTTACAGCTGGGCAGAAGAGCTTGCCAGAATCACATCTAACAAACGTGGTCTTATCTTTGCATGCTTGACTGTTCCAGGGGTCACATATACCTAAAATTAAAAAACAACGTAATACCAATTTTGTAGTAAGGAATCCTACTATCGGTTCAAAAAGTTTATCTATTTAAGGCCTCCAGCTAGCTGTTATAAAGGTTTTCCTATTTAAAGTACCCAGCTAGCAATTTTTCTAGAGGTTTGTCTATTTAACGCATCCAGCAAACTGTTCTAAAGGTTTATTTAGGCATCCAGTCAGTTTTTCTACAGGTGTATCTATTTATCTATTGGTGGTGGTTGCGTCTTGTATGTGGCTTTGCCTGCTTGACTTTAATACTTTTCCATACAGATAGTTGTTCTACAGGTTTATCTATTTAACTCTTTCCCTCATATTGACGACTTTTGACGACTCTATGAAAGTCACTTTGTGAAACCATTGTGATAAATAGAGCATTTGCTCCAATAGGAGCAAATGCTCTATTTATCACAATGGTTTCAAACTACAAAATTCTACAATTTTCCTTTTCTCTAATTATTGCTCCTTTTCGGTAGAATAATTCAAAGAGGTTGTATCTAAAGATAGCCTATGAGGTAATGGGTTAAGGCATCTAGCCAGCTGCTCTAAAGCCTTATTTCGGTGATGAACGGTAGGAACCTGTAGTCGGTAATTATATGCTAGAGAACCTTTTCGATGTCAAATTCACTTCATTTGCTAAACATAGTAGTCTGCGCCAGGTTTCAAACTGAAATTTTCTTCAATTTTATTTTCGAATGTCAAACTGTGCATCCAAACTGTGCATCTATAGTGACTAGGATAACAGTGTATATCCTGATCGTATGACTCGTCTTTTTACGGTCTGTATATATGGAAAGGAGTGATAACTAGATTACCTTTAGTGGTAGTTTTAACACCTTTCTGTTTTGTGTCCATTAATTTGTGGATAACTTGTAGACTCAGACCAGAGGGTTCCTGTAGGGACCCCCTGATCAGTATCAGCACTGTTTGCTTCACACATAATTTCTGAAATGTCACAACTGTCAATGAAGTATTGCAGACACGCATTATCAAACGAAAATCGAATTGCCTCATGATATATATATTAGGCAAGTGCATTTAGAAAGTAGTGTTTTTAACCCTTTCCCTTTAAATAACCATGTAAGACAATGACACCATCAATATTTATTATCTGAATTATTATAATGGTATGTGTACACGTGAAATTTTATCATTTGTAGAAACTGTAGAGTAAGGTACATTTGTATGTATATTATAATTTCATAATCAAACAGTATATTTTAAGCAGAGGTTTCATATGCAAAAAGAGTAGACCTTGATGAGACGGCTCCTGATTGCAAATTCTTGAAAGCGTTTGTATGAAGTAAAGGGTTAATTGGCTGAAGAAGAGTAATTCTACAAGCTCGTGATGTCAGTTTATGTGTGTTACCTACCCGGATGTGACAGATGTTTCGTGTGTCGGCTGTTGGCCCACTTCCCATACAAGTATGGCGTTACCTACCCGGGTGTGACATGTTTCGTATGTCGGCTGTTGGCCCACTTGCCATACAAGTATTGTGTTACCTATCCGGGTGTGACATGTTTCGTATGTCGGCTGTTGGCCCACTTGCCATACAAGTATTGTGTTACCTACCCGGATGTGACAGGTATTTCGTGTGTGTCGGCTGTTGGCCCACTTCCCATACAAGTACTGTGTTACCTACCCGGGTGTGACATGTTTCGTATGTCGGCTGTTGGCCCACTTGCCATACAAGTATTGTGTTACCTACCCGGGTGTGACATGTTTCGTGTGTCGGCTGTTGGCCCACTTCCCATACAAGTATTGTGTTACCTACCCGGATGTGACAGGTATTTCGTGTGTGTCGGCTGTTGGCCCACTTCCCATACAAGTACTGTGTTACCTACCCGGTTGTGACAGATATTTCGTGTGTCGGCTGTTGGCCCACTTGCCATACAAGTACTGTGTTACCTACCCGGGTGTGACAGATGTTCCGTGTGTCGGCTGTTGGTCCACTTGCCATACAAGTACTGTGTTACCTACCCGGGTGTGACAGATGCTTCGTGTGTCGGCTGTTGGCCAACTTGCCATACAAGTACTGTGTTACCTACCCGGATGTGACAGGTCTTTCGTGTGTGTCGGCTGTTGGCCCACTTCCCATACACAGTCTGGATCACCCAGTTCTTCTCCGTTGGTCCGACCATCTCCGTCGCTGTCTTTCAGGCAAATTGTTCTGTCCCATTTCTGTAAAAACAGAAATGTAGTGTTGAAACATTGCATTGCCTCATCTATAACATTTTTCATGGAACATAAGATTAGGATACATGTATTGCTGCTGTATCAAAATTATGTCGTAATAAATAGAAGGCAACCAACTCTTAATAAATAGAAGAAAACCAACTTCGTTTGGTAATACTGCATTTACACTCAGTCACGATACCCACGGTATCCACGATTTAGAAAAAGTGCAGAGGCGTCACGATTTATTGCATTAAAATTCTTTCACTACGCTTTTCCACGCTTTCTTGCTCCCTATGTGCGTTTTGTTACCTCCTATAGCGTTTTGTCACGAAAACAACACGATTCTTATGAAGATGTGTTACGTCCTATCAAATTCACTTATGATTACCACGATATGCTATCACGTTTTGCCACGTTCTGTTTAGATCTATCACGTCATCAACTTTTGTTCAGGCTCTCTTACGCAACGATTTGTTCAAGATTGCCGCGTTTTAAGTATAGAAAGGAGACATGGGCCATCCTCTCGTTCTCTCATGAGAGTTCAAAAATGAACTAGCTACCGGTATGAATCGTATTACTCCAAGAGATGATAAAGATGCTAAACTGGCGGTTGTTACCTATTGCGTATATAGTTGTTCGAGGAAGCGATAGTCGACAGCAGCAACAAGGAACAGAGCAGGACAAGACAGAAGATAGAAGTAGGAGAAGTAGGAGAAGGCGGAAAAAGGCATAGAACTGGCTAAGTTAGGCCATGGTTTAGCTATGGTTGACCTATGTGGGAGTTCTTATTATTATCAGCCAAGAATTGACAGGTTGTCTCCCCTCTCCCCGACAATCACAACCAGCAACTGAAGAAGCTCCTACAGAAGTCCATGTGGAGCGGCGGAAACAGAACCTATCAATCTGACAAAAAGAACTCCCAAATCAGCTACCCATGGCTTAACCATGGCTTGAGCTACCAGGTCCAATGCCTTCTCTTCCGTCTTCTCCTACTTCCCTCTTCTGTCTTGTCCTGTCCCGTTCCTTGTTGCTGCTGTGGACTATCCCTTATTCGAGCAACTATACATGTATACATGTATATGTGTATATGTATAGATAACAACTGCCAGTTCGGTATCTTGTTCACCTCTTGGATTCATATGATTCATACCGGCAGCTCGTTCTTCTTTGGTATCTCATGAGAGAATGAGAGGATGCCCCTGCCTCCTTTCTATACTCCAGCCGTGCTCAAAAGCGGCAATCTTGAACAATCATTGCCACAAATCGTAGGAGAGCTTAACATAACTTGATAACGTGATTGATCTAAACAGAACGTGGTAAACCGTGATAGCATATCGTGGGAATCATAAGAGATTTAATAGGACGTTTACAGATTTTCACAAGAATCGTAACAAAACGCTACAGGAGGTAACAAAACGTACAGAGTGCGTAAGAAAGAGTGGAAAGCGTAGCAAAAAAAATTAATGCACTAAATCGTGACGCCTTTGCGCTTTTTTCTAATTCGTGGACATCGTTGCTCAGTGTAAACGAAGCATCACTATTTAAAGATATCACGAGAATGTGTGGACAACCGGTAAAAAAGTTTTCTGCGAACATCGGATAACAACGCATTCTGGTGACAATATTTAAACCTTAGCATGCTGTAAAGTTGATGTATGTCTCATCTTCAACCTGCTACCATTTTCACATACTTCAGATACGTTAAAACTTTTTTTAGAAAATGTTGACCTAATTTCAAACAGCATGGAGAAGATAAGACCCACTTCTAATCTGGATACGTTTACATGCATACATGTATAAGTTGGTGGAGAAAGTAAATACGAAGAGATGGGTGTCAATATACAACAATGTTGAAAGGGCAACGTTTAGTATGAGGGTGACCATGAAACCTAAACATTAAATCAGGGTTTAACCCTTAAGAAATAATATCATGGATATTAAATTACTGATTTTAGTGACACTGTGAACAAGGGAGTTTTATCATGACAGAAACTGTTGAATCAGATCTACGTGTATATTATTTCATAAGCAAACGGACAGACCTGATCCGATCTTAGTTTACTATGTTTATAAGAAATAAAAGTATGCCGCACGCCACGTGATTCGCTGTTTGTCCATAAACAGAGAGACACAGAGAGACAGAGACAGAGACAGACAGAGACACAGAGACCCACAGAGACACAGATACAGAGAGAGGGGCGTGAAAAGGGCGTTTCTAAGAAATAAAGAGATGTCGCATGTCAAGTGATTCAATCACAGTCTGTCCATAAATAGAGAGACAGACAGACAGACTGAGGCAGAGAAAGAAAGATAGAAAGAGAGACACACCTATTGAGAGAAGATAAGAGAAGAGTAGAGAAGAGAAGAGAGAGAGAGAGAGAGAGAGAGAGAGAGAGAGAGAGAGAGAGAGAGAGAGAGATTAGTCAGGAACTGGACCTAGCGATGCCAATTATGTCAGCAAATATTTTGTTTGCTGTGCTCCCCCTCATTATTAAAAATGGATGAGTTCCAAAATAACATCTTTGCGGGTTTACATTAAATAATATGGGACTTTAATGGTCTTTGACATGACAGGGGAACATAATCGCACGAACTTCCACTGGAACTGACCGTCCGAAGGAAGGTGCATTATTAGGATATTGGTTCAAAATACTCTGGTATATTAGGTAGCATGCCTACCTTTCCGTTGGCGTGGAAGTCCAGCCCAAATACGTTTCTGGCCCCACCTCCCTGCTCCTCTTCATGACCCACCCCCTCCCAGTTGAATCCCGTCTTACAAGGGTGTGGTACAAACTTGCCATTGGGTATCCGGTCTTGAAAAAATCGATAACCATGACAGCCCATAAGGCATGATGCCAAGAAAACTGCGGCCAGCAGACTGTGGAGTAAAAATTATTTTTGTTCCGGAAACGAAATGTATATTAATAATTGAACGACATTAAACTCTGATATTGGTTAGAAAATTGGGATGATGGTTAGTCTGACTAAAACTATTTGGAAATCAACAAAACAGTCCAGGGTTCATACTTATAAAACGTATAGTTGAGTCTGAGTTCGTTCTCAAGCTTTTGATTGGTCAGATTTGAGGCTTTGGCTCAAATCTGACCAATCAAAAGCTTGAGAACTCAAATCTGACCAATCAAAAGCTTGCGAACGAACTCAGAATGAAATACACACAGACGAACAAACGCGGACAATCACAAATATTAATATGTGTGCTGGTGTAAAATGTTTAGCATGAACTGATATAGCGAACCGTGCAGTGCTCCTTCAGGAACCTTCTAATCTGGATTTAAACTGCTTGCCTACTTCCCATGTATGGGATCGCGAGAGGAAATAGGTTAACGATTGTGAAATAGGTCGTTCCACCCAGAGGATAATCTATGCCAAACAGGTCATTATGCCATTTTCATCTGACGGTAAAATTGTATCCTAAGGTGGTTTCTTATTCGTTTATCAGTGTGGTCAAACTGACCAGCCACTGTCCTGCTGAATATATTATCGTTTATTTATATCCTCATTTGTCGCTGTTTAACCCTATACTCCGTGCATATTCATGAAAGAAATAATTATACAGTAAAACCTCTCTTAACCGGAATTCTAATAGATAAGAATTTAGACACTTTTAGGCAGGTGGCTGCTTAATGCAGGGTGAAAGTCATGCAGAAAGCTCCTAGAGGAGCTTTTTGCATGACTTTCACCCTGCATTAAGCTGCCACCTGTCTCCAAGACCGATATTCATACTAAATTTAACGGCCGGTTAAGAGAGGTTATACTGTATCATGAATATTCATTAGCTGAATGTATAAGCATATGTACACAGGAGTTTTTGAAATTGTAGAATCAGAATCAGATGTAGCATAATTTCATAAGCAAACAGAGCAAACCCTGATCAGACGGTACCCTATATGAGCCGTTTGATCTGGATCTACTCTGTTTGTAAATACGTTAGAAGGGGAAACCTTTACACCATAAAAATATAGGTAGCTGATTTTTATAATGATACATGAATAGTTGATAATTGCAGAAAATGTAAAAGTAATCTGTATTATGATACTATTATCTCATAGGCAAATAGAGCAGTCCCTGATCAGACGACCCTTATGATACAAAATAAACTATTTCCGTCTATAGGGAATTTTTTTATTGTACAACAATACATTATAGGCCTATTTCGAAAAGCTCGCTTGCTGTTCACGTCAATATACCTACCTGTAAATAGTAAAGACCCAGTGGCTGCACTATTTACAAGTTGATTGTGCAACCAGTGCACTCCACAGCTGTGATTGCACAGAGAAATACTTGTACACAGTGAATATATATGTAAGTATACAACAGGGCATGGGTAAAGAAGGAGAAATGTATTTTAAAATTCAGCAAGAGAAAAATTTAACGCACTTCTTGTTTATATTGTCATTTCAAAACATTTATCATTATTCGTTAAGTTGCAATTTCTTACATCAATATTTATTAGGTAAAGGGTCATTCAACGCTTTGGATATAGAGGCTCTTCCAAACAAACCAACATTTTAAGTTATATAATTAACAACAACAACAACAACACCAACATCAAACAACAAACTAAATGCAAACAAAAAATACAAGTGAAATGTCTACTTTGATATAATTATGAAGTACAGGTAAAATTAGATATTATGGCACACCAACATAACCTACTTAAAATGTAAACAAAACATACCTGTAACGGAGGTCTCGAGAAAAATAAAAATAAAAAATAATAAAAAATGTATACGCCCATCAAAACATATAAAAAACAAAACTACCCATTCAAAATAT
Organism: Azorinus chamasolen; assembly: GCA_963576725.1. Taxonomy (NCBI): domain Eukaryota; kingdom Metazoa; phylum Mollusca; class Bivalvia; order Cardiida; family Solecurtidae; genus Azorinus; species Azorinus chamasolen. Next base: position 77,184,109 of record OY755241.1, on the reverse strand, counting down.
AAAACAATAAAAACAAAACAGATTTGAACCAAGCTATTATAGCGGCCACCTGGGCATTATACAGTGTATTTACTTGTAGTGTTTGTAAACATTGAGAACAAAAGGTGTGTCATAAGATCTAATTTTACCTGTACACTATGAAAACAGTAACAGAAATATTATGTTGTATCTTTAAACCTTATAACGCTCTATTCGCGGCTTGACTCGCGTTTGCAAGAATCGTAGATCCATGTGATATACCGAGTACATTGACGCCTCATTGACGCCTCATCAGGATCCAATCTACGTTACACTCGGTAAACACATCCATATGAAAGACCGAGTACCTCGGCGTCTCATCAGGATCCAATCTGCATGGTACTCGGTAAACAGATCCACAGGAGACAGCGAGTTACTCAACGTCTCACCAGGATCCAATCTGCATGATACTCGGTGAACAGCTTCACAAAAGCTTGATCAAGTCGGAGGTAGTCAGAATTGAAGCAACTCCAAGTTTGAGCAGGCTTTATTTATTAACAGTGGGGTCGGGGATTTTCTCAAAAATCTTCTGCAATGGCACGTGTTAAATATTTCTCAAAAGCTTGTGCAATGACACGTGGGAAATATTTTCTCAAAAGCTTGTGCAATGTCACGTGGGAAATATTTTCTCAAAAGCTTGATCGATTTGGAAGTAGTCAAACTTGCACAGGCTCCAAACTTTGATCCAATATTTGTTTCAGCGCAAGGTAAAGGATAAGTCATATTTGACCGTTTGACATATATACCAAAGACAATTATATATATCAGATAAATACATACATAAATACAGACCACAGATTTTGCCCTAAACTGTATCACGTTATGATGTCATTTGACCTTTCGACATACAATAAAACCTGTCTATAGCGACCATTAAAATGATGTCTACTTCTGGGTTTGTTAGAGATTATAATCATGGTAAGGAGAAAGAAGTTTGTTATTGGATTTTTTTTAAAGTTAATTGAGGCGGAAACCGGTGGAAACGCACCCGCCATTCACCGAAATATGATTTAACTTTTTTATATACGTATATACGCTCGTACTTGTATTCTAAGCGTTGTTCTGAAATGGATTTGGTGCAAATCGGATCTGCATGTAACATCTACATTGATCTCCGTAGTGTTCCGTCTCTTAAAACCTTTTGGTGTCACCAGAATTGTTTTGAGAAACTATTGACTGAGTGTCACACAGTTTGGATCTTGATGGGGCGTCCAGTTACAAGGCGTCTCATCTGGATCCATCCAGATTGGTTGCAAATGTGAAACACGTCGCGAATAGGGGGAAAGGACCAAGTGATGTGTACCCCGATTAATTTTATATGCCCTCTTCCCCCGAGGCGTTTTTTTTGTTAATTGACCCCGCTAGTTGCGATTTTGTCATTACTGATGTTGTTATTACTGTTTTTTTATTACTGGTTTTGTTATTATTTCAAATTAGTTTTGATCCAAACGAGACCCCGCAGGATCTTCTGAGACATTGTGTTGCTTAATACAGAGCAAAACTAATACAGGCAGCTTCTATGGGAGCTCTCTGCAATACACTCATCCTGCATTAAGTTACCGCATGTCTTGCTAAACAGTTCTACTTCTGGGTGGTCGCCTTAGGAGATTTCTTCTGTACGTATTTCTGGATTGAGGAAAGCCGCCTTAGTTATAATATCCCTAACCCATCATTGCTTAGTAGCCTTTAATATGATCATAGACAAACAGTGTAGACCCAGACCAGGGGGATCCTGTAGTCACAAACATGACGACAACATTCGTTATCTAACAGTATATACCCAGATCAGAGGACTCATGCAGTTACATACTCGTACATGACTACAACTTTCGTTAGCTAGCAGTGTAGACCCAGATCAGAAGGTTCATATAAATGCATTCCTTAGCTAGCAGTGTAGACCCAGACCAGAAGGTTCATATAAATGCATTCGTTAGTTAGCAGTGTATACCAAGACCAGAAGGTTCATATAAATGCATTCCTTAGCTAACAGTGTAGACCCAGACCAGAAGGTTCATATAAATGCATTCGTTAGCTAGCAGTGGATACCCAGACCAGAGGGTTCATGTAAATGCATTCGATAGCTAACAGTGTATACCCAGACCAGATGGTTCATGTAAATGCATTCGTTAGCTAGCAGTGTATACCCAGACCAGAAGGTTCATATAAATGCATTCGTTAGCTAACAGTGTAGACCCAGACCAGAAGGTTCATGTAAATGCATTCGTTAGCTAGCAGTGTATACCCAGACCAGAGGGTTCATGTAAATGCATTCGATAGCTAACAGAGTAGACCAAGATGGATGCATCTCGCCAGGATCTAGGAGCGTTCTGTATAACTTTCGTCCTGCATTCAGTAACCATGTGTTCTTAAAGAATCCCTGAATGTTCATTATATGGACGCTATAGGCTGTATCCTTTACTCCATAAGTATTTATGTAAGAAATAATGACATCATGAATATTAATTTGATTAAGTGTTAGAATTTCAACTGGATATAAGGACTTTGGCCATGGCAAAAACTGCAGCTATATATCTACATGTATATTATATCATAAGCAAACAGAGCAGACCCTGGTCAGGCGGCCCTTATAGGAGCCATCTGAGCTGGGTGTACTCTGTCTGCGAAGGGGCAGAAATACGTATTTGTTGAGTAAAGGGTTAACCCCAGCTCCAAATGGAGACTTCTGATCAGGGTCTACTCTGTTGGGGAATTGAAATAATATACATTGTTTTTCTGATGCTACAGTTTCTGCTATGGCCAATTGTTGTTTCTATGTCATCATAAAATGACGATTCATCATTTCGTTATTTCTTACATGGATAGTCACGTCATAAAAGGTAAAAGGCATGTATGAAACAATCTGGAATCGTATGAGATGCCCCAAATACCCAACAACTTGTATGGACCAGAACTGTTTGCAAAGAAGCATTTTTATTGGTAATTATGTCCTCCTAAGCTAACGATACTGCACGGTCTGTCACATGGCAGTGTTACATGACAGTTGTTCCGCTGCATTAGATTAGAAGGTCATGTTGTCACAGTATATGTATCAAGTTGTGTGAGAGGTCAGACGGTCATTTGATGACAGCGTAATTATAGTGTAGACATTTTTTGTTTCTGTTTTATTGTATGTCATCTTCGTTATTTATTGGAAGGGAATGCATCTTAATTACGTGTCCTCCCAACCTCCCATCTATGCATTATTCAATTTAGTACAAGTTTGATATCTTTAAATAAGACTGATATAGTAGCAAATAGTATAAACCCTAATCGACCAGCTTCTTCACGAGCAGTTTGATCTGGGTATGCACTATTTGCGACAGTTTGTCAGTCCGAATACTGAGGATAGTCAGGACATTTAAAATGGCCTTACATTTACCTGTAAATTGTGTTTTAAATAGATTGAAATCAACGCCAAGAAACGCAACTATAATGATGTTGGTAGAATAGATTCCCTGCTTGATCTATATGCATTGTCTTGAAATATTTAATAACACTCTTTAAAACAAATACACACTGTATTGAAACAGAATACCTTTACCAATACACAATACATTTACCATTACACCGCTGAAATAGAATGTATTTACCATGCACAATGTTTTGAAATAGAATATCCTTACATTGTATCTGTACATAATGTATTGAAAAACAGACCTTACAATACACATTGTATTGAAAAAGAATATATTACCAGTACACGATGCATTGGCATAGAATATATCACTGGCACTAGATCGAGAAAGACTATACTATGAGATATAAATAAACTACTATACTAGGTGTTATATCTTAATCTTTACAATTGCACAAATAAGATCTTTATGAAATGCACACTTTATTGAAACAGGATATCTGTACCAATATGAATTTACCATTACACTACTGAAATAGAATATTTCCTATCATGAACAATGTATTCAAATAGAATATATATTTACCAGTATATAATGCACTGAAAAATCTTACAATACACGGTGTATTCAAATAGAATATATTTGCAAGTGCACAAATTAAATAGAACACCTTTATCAGTACATAAATGAAACATCATATCTGAACCAGAGAACGCTGCATTGGATTAGAATATTTTAACAACACTCAATGTATTAAAATAGAATAACTTTACCAGATTTTACACAATGAAACAGAGTATCTTTATAAAAACATAATATGCTGAAATGTGTATTTATTAATAAACAGCGTATTACAATAGAATATATTTTACCAGTACCCAATGTTTTAATATTAAACAGCTACTCATAAAGTGATAGTCCCTTCAATAAACGCACATTTCCAACAACATCATAAAACTTGGTACATGTATGTATTTGTTATGTTCGATCATTCTTATGAAGACTGTCCACTTAAACTTATATAAAAAATACCCCATGTGGTACAAAATAAAACCGTTTTCGTCGATAATTATATTTTTGCTGTACAACAAATATTATCGGCCTGTATCAAACAGTTATAAAACTAAAGAAACCGAATAAATACTAATACATTGGCGAATAATATCGGAGTGTTCGATATCAAACCAGAGGCATATACCAGACCAGATATCAAACCAGAGACATATACCTACATGTCTCTATTTAGTGTTCGATATCAAACCAGAGACATATACCTACATGTCTCTAATTAGTGTTCCATATCAAACCAGAGACATATACCTACATGTCTCTAATCAAACACATGGACCTTTTATCTTCTTCAGCGTTATTCGATTGATTTTCTTGCGATACACTTCTTTTCAACACATAAGCAAGTGATTTATGGGCTTTTTGGCATTTTTAAAACACGTTGCAAGCAGAGATTATAAATTTAAATTTTGAGCAACGCATTTAGTCTTTATCATCGTGTGTATTGAAAAAAAATCCACTAAAATGATATTTTCTCTGACAAACAGAATCATACTGCACTTCAAACAGAATAGACACAGATCAAAGATACGTCTATGTGGCATTAAATGAAGTTTTAAGTTGAATTGAGATATAAAAACTAATTACTACAGATGCATGTATTCTACAATTTCTGCCATGAGCCAACAATCCCGTGTTTAAATATCATTACTAAATTTCAGCTAAACACATATACATGACGTCATTATTTCTTAGATGAAAATTCATCAGGTAAAGGGTTAAAGACGTGATATTTCTTCCATCAATTTCCTTCCACAATACTTAGTATAGAACATGGTGCACATGATTTATTCAAGGTTGCTGTCAGTAGAGTAGGTAGAGAGATGCATGCATTTACATTACTTCAGTAGAGTAGGTAGAGAGATGCACGCATTTACATTACTTCAATAGAGTAGGTCGATAGATGCACGCATTTACATTACTTCAGTAGAGTAGCTAGAGAGATGCACGTATTTACATTACTTCAATAGAGTAGGTAGAGAGACGCACGCATTTACATTACTTCAATAGAGTAGGTATATGTAGAGAGATGCACGCATTTACATTACTTCAATAGAGTAGGTAGAGAGAGGCACGCATTTACATTATTTCAATAGAGTAGGTAGAGAGATACACGCATTTACAATACTTCAGTAGAGTAGGTAGAGAGATGCACGCATTTACATTACTTCAGTAGAGTAGGTAGATAGATGCACGCATTTACATTACTTCAATAGAGTAGGTAGATAGATGCACGCATTTACATTACTTCAGTAGAGTAGGTAGAGAGATACACGCATTTACATTACTTCAATAGAGTAGGTAGAGAGATGCACGCATTTACATTACTTCAATAGAGTAGGTAGAGAGAGGCACGCATTTACATTACTTCAGTAGAGTAGGTAGTGAGATGCACGCATTTACATTACTTCAATAGAGTAGGTAGAGAGGGGCACGCATTTACATTACTTCAGTAGAACATGTAGAGAGATGCACGCATTTACATTACTTCAATAGAGTAGGTAGAGAGATGCACGTATTTACATTACTTCAATAGAGTAGGTAGAGAGAGGCACGCATTTACATTACGTCAGTAGAGTAGGTAGAGAGATGCACGCATTTACATTACCTCAATAGAGTAGGTAGAGAGAGGCACGCATTTACATTACCTCTCAACCCTTTACCTCATGAATACTCATGTAAGAATTAACGACACTATGAATGTTAATTAGGTTATGTTTGTATTGGCACATAAAATCAAGAATGTGTGGGCAATGGCCAAAACTTTCGAAACGGAATTCGATTGATTCATAATCAAACAGAGCAGTATTGATCAGACGGCTCCGACAAAATATGTTTGATCAGGCTCCACTCTGTCTGATCAGGCTCCACTCTGTTTGATCAGGCTCCACTCTGTTTGATCAGGCTCCACTCTGTTTGACCAGGCTCCACTCTGTTTGATCAGGCTCCACTCTGTTTGACCAGGCTCCACTCTGTCTGATCAGGCTCCACTCTGTTTGATCAGGCTCCACTCTGTCTGATCAGGCTCCACTCTGTTTGATCAGGCTCCACTCTGTTTGATCAGGCTCCACTCTGTTTGACCAGGCTCCACTCTGTTTGACCAGGCTCCACTCTGTTTGATCAGGCTCCACTCTGTTTGACCAGGCTCCACTCTGTTTGATCAGGCTCCACTCTGTTTGATCAGGCTCCACTCTGTTTGACCAGGCTCCACTCAGTTTGATCAGGCTCCACTCTGTTTGATCAGGCTCCACTCTGTTTGATCAGGCTCCACTCTGTTTGATCAGGCTCCACTCTGTTTGACCAGGCTCCACTCAGTTTGATCAGGCTCCACTCTGTTTGATCAGGCTCCACTCTGTTTGATCAGGCTCCACTCTGTTTGATCAGGCTCCACTCTGTCTGACCAGGCTCCACTCTGTTTGACCAGGCTCCACTCTGTTTGATCAGGCTCCACTCTGTTTGATCAGGCTCCAATCTGTTTGATCAGGCTCCAATCTGTTTGATCAGGCTCCAATCTGTTTGATCAGGCTCCAATCTGTTTGATCAGGCTCCACTCTGTTTGATCAGGCTCCACTCTGTTTGCAAAGGTGTTAACCCTTTCCCTCATATAAACGTGTTTTCACGCATTTTCAAACAGAGTAGACCCAGATCAGGCGGCTCCTAGAGGAGCCGTCTGATCAGGCTCTGCTCTGTTTGCTAATAAAATTTGATAAATCTGTTTCTTTACTTTTTAAAATGGCTACAATGTTCCACCTTCCATATTCCGTTATATCTATATTTAAAAGGTGTTAAGAGAAGGTTAGTAAGTAGTAGTTTATTCTTTCGTTAACAAAGTATGAAGACTAAAGAAGAAAGTTATCCGTCTTCTTTTTCATCACAAGGAAGAAGAAGAAGAATAAATCAGAATAATAATAATAATAAGAAGAAGAAGAAGAACAACAACAGTAGCAATAGTATTAACAACAACACCGACAATAATAACAACAGTAATAGAAACAAAATAATAAGAGCAAATATTGTAATAAAGCTTACCGTATCATTCTGCCACAAACCAGTTTTAGTGAGATCTTCAAAAATTAACAAGAAAATAATACAATGGCCCTAGGGCAAGCTCAGCACATATCACGTGGTTTAATTATTGGTCAACTGGTCGCCTGTCCATCTTTCAAACTGATGGTCAGATTGCCGTGCCGGTAATATAGTTTAAGAGCAGTTTGACTTATATATTGTCTCCATTTAACTGATGGATATTGATGTGAGAAACAATGACGTCACGAATAATAATTAACCTAATTGCGATAATGGCATTTTAACACAAAATGATTTAGGAAGGTCAGAGACAGTAGAAACAGATTTATTATTTCATACATAAACAGAGCATAGCCTGATGACATAACTCAACATGAGGTGAAGTAAACAGAGTATAGCCTGATGACATAACTCAACATGAGGTAAAGTAAACAGAGCATAGCCTGATGACATAACTCAACATGAGGTAAAGTAAACAGAGCATAGCCTGATCATATAACTCAACATGAGGCAAAGTAAACAGAGCATAGCCTGATGACATGACTCAACATGAGGTGAAGTAAACAGAGCATAGCCTGATGACATAACTCAACATGAGGTAAAGTAAACAGAGCATAGCCTGATGACATAACTCAACATGAGGTAAAGTAAACAAAGCATAGCCTGGTCACATAACTCAACATGAGGCAAAGTAAACAGAGCATAGCTTAATGACATAACTCAACATGAGGTAAAGTAAACAGAGCATAGCCTGATCCCATAACTCAACATGAGGCAAAGTAAACAGAGCATAGCCTGATCACATAACTCAACATGAGGCAAAGTAAAAACAGAGCATAGCCTGATCCCATAACTCAACATGAGGCAAAGTAAACAGAGCATAGCCTGATCACATAACTCAACATGAGGCAAAGTAAGCAGAGCATAGCCTGATCACATAACTCAACATGAGGCAAAGTAAACAGAGCATAGCCTGATCCCATAACTCAACATGAGGCAAACTAGCAAACAATCATACTCATAGTAGTAAAGTATATCGCATGTTACATCTACAGTTCAACTTCGATATCTCGAACTTCAAGGGACTATATACATTAGTTCGAGATAACAGAAGTTCGTGTTATACGATTTGTAATATTGACATTTTCTCAAGTTCACAGCTTAATGCAGGTCTACAGTAATGCTGAAAGCTCCTGCAGGAGATTTCTTCTGTACGTATTTCTGGATTGAGGAAAGCCGCCTTAGTTATAATATCCCTAACCCACCATTGCTTAGTGGCCTTTAATATGATCATAGACAAACAGTGTAGACCCAGACCAGGGGGATCCTGTAGTCACAAGCACGACGACAACATTCGTTAGCTAACAGTGTATACCCAGACCAGAGGACGCATGTAGTTACATACTCGTACATGACTACAACTTTCGATAGCTAGCAGTGTAGACCCAGGCCAGAGGGACACTGCAGTTACAAACATGACGACAATATTCGTTAGCTAACCGTGTAGACCCAGACCAGAGGGACACTGCGGTTACAAACATGACGACAACATTCGTTAGATAACAGTGCAGACCCTGGCCAGAGGGACACTGCAGTCACAAACATGACGACAATATTCGTTAGCTAACAATGTAGACCCTGGCCAGAGGGACACTGCAGTCACAAACATGACGACAATATTCGTTTGCTGACAGTGTAGACCCAGGCCAGACCTGTAGTTACATATATGACTACAACATTCTTCTGCGTTACATGTGCATGCACTATGGTAAAACCTCTCTATAACGGCCACTTAGTTACATCAAGTATTTTGTGTTAAAGGCAGCGTTCTGTTTTACTTTCACTTTGCTTTAAGCAGCCACCTGCCCTAAATCCCAACTAATTAACACAATTTAGTGGCCGTTAAAGAGAGGTTTTACTGTATACATAAATCAATCAATGGTCAATGGCGATCTTAAATTCAAACATCTATAGATCAATCAATTGGGAGATAAAACACATCTACAAATTTTTATTTGAGTTATTCCCCTTTCATCGACTCTTAAATATCTAAATACGCTCAGTATAACCCTGTATAACGAGTTTTCTGTGTATCCAAGTTTCTACTAATAATTAGCGATACCAGTTAATATAACGTTAACTTTCGTATATAAAGGACAGGCCGAGAAGAAAACGGGCGGGCGAACGTGGGACCATTATGATTATAATAATATTAATAATTCTATTCTTTTAGTTTGCGGGTTTTTAAGATTCAACAATACTAATTCTCTTTCTTCCTCTTTTGTTCTTTTCTTCATATAATAAAATCAAAATCAAAAGGCGTCAATATGAGGGAATATGTTAAGGGTTAACCCTATCGTTTAAAGAAACGCTTCTGCACGACATTGCAAACAGAGTAGACACAGGTCAGACGGCTCCAGCTAATACCTAGAGTAAACCCAGGTCAGTCGGCTCCAGCTAATACCTAGAGTAGACCCTGGTCAGACGGCTCCAGCTACATGTAATACGTAGAGTAGACCCTGGTCAGACGGCTCCGGCTAATACCTAGAGTAGACCCATGTCAGACGGCTCCAGTTAATACCTAGAGTAGACCCGGGTCAGACGGCTCCAGCTACATATAATACCTAGAGTAGACCCAGACCAGACGGCTCCAGCTAATACCTACAGTAGACCGGGTCAGACGGCTCCAGCTAATACCTAGAGTAGACCAAGGTCAGACGGCTCCAGTTAATACCTAGAGTAGACCCGGGTCAGACGGCTCCAGCTAATACCTAGAGTAGACCCGGGTTAGACGGCTCCAGCTAATACCTATAGTAGACCCGGGTCAGACGGCTCCAGCTAATACCTATTTATGATGTCGTTATGTTTCTTAAACTGTCACTTTATAACTGCCCACGAAACCTTCGATCAGATTCGAACCATCTCAGATTATCAGTGCCAGTCACAAAAAGAAAAACATTTGCAGACCGTAGTTTTTCTGTATATGCACCTGCAAAATGGAACAAACTTCCAAACTCTATCAAGCAAGCACCAACGCTTGATGTTTTTAAAACGAAACTGAAAACATACTTGTTTACAAATAATATCTAATATCGTCAATGCATCGATTGTTTTACTGTTCAAAGATTTATTTTTTTTGATATGTACAAAACACTGAGCACGTTTTTAATATTTGATAACTTTATGTGACATTACAACACCGTGTTTTATGGATATGTTTACCAGTAGAGTAGTATCGACAATTTTAAAATGTTATTTTAAGAGAAATGTGTTGTAAATACACTTGTTTTAAATACTTTTTACAAAAGCAAAATATGTTTAATGTACAGCGCCTCTGATAACCTTTATGGTTCTAGATAGCGCTATATCAAAATCAAGTATTATTATTATTATTATTATGTCGTTATGAATATTCAACAGTGAAAAGTCTAACCCATTTACATGTAGGCATAGAATATTGCAGAAATACCATCCGGGATGAAAATAACATGGACTCTTTCGCTGTCGTCTGCAAATTTCGATATCTACAGTCTGTGTTTATTTGATTTTCTCACCTTTTCTTTCAAAAACATTACCATGGTAACAAGCAGTTTTTATCCTGATGAGACGCCGCGTTGCTCCGCATCTCATCTGGATTCAAGCTATTTGCTTCATACTAGCTTTAGGACTAATTTATCGTAAAAGTATACAGTTCAAACATTTCCATTGCTCATGTTTTAAAAAATGGCAAAAAAAATGCCAAAAAATGAATGAAAAACGTTTCGGTAATGACGTTTCGGTAATGACAATTTTGTTTATTTTTCATAATTTCAGGCATTTACCCAGTACATGTTTCAATAATTTTATGCATTTAAGCATCGTGTACACACGGCGTATACAACAAGGTCTGTTAACATGAATTTATAGTTCAGCTTGCCTGGTTTGAGGGCGTTTCGGTGCTGACGGCCTAAAAACATACTCAATAGAAATAGATGTTTGCGAGGCCATTTCTTATAATAGAACCGGGATTGCTAATCGAAGTGTACCCTATAATGACTGTATGGGAAAAACCTTCTGATGACGTCAGAAGGGATTTCCCTCAATTTCAAGATAAAATAGGTACAGGCTAAAACACCATACCGTTTCGGTACTGACAGGAAAACGAGGGACAAAATCAGCAGCTGAAAAAAGCCACTAGAGATTAAACTAACAGCTATATGATTTAAGTTCAAGATATCTCATTCTATTATGTGTTGTATGATGAGGGACATGGGAATTTTGCACCCTCTTTCATACTTGAAAGTCGATTCCAAGAAAATGACCATAAATTCTTCATTGGTTATCACTATATTCTCACTAAGGTGTGTCACATTAACTAGGCAAAGATAAAATATTCTTTTAAAAGTAATTCTTATGACTTTTAAATCATGTGAAAGGTGAGGGACATGTCTGTCTCAGTATATGGTCGCCATAGACTGGGTCGTCTGTAGAAATTTACTGTAAATACATTTTATGATACTACCAGGTCTTTTTCTTGCAGTTTTGGGAAAAATCATTTTAATAAATCGACATCGAGACTAGTTTCAACGTCCAGTGTAGAAGTGACCGACATTGAGACTAGTTGGAATGGCCTATGTATGGGGTGACTGACATTAAGACTAGTTCGACCGTCCTGTGTACGGGTGACTTACATTGAAACTAGTCTGAACGGCCAGGTTAGAGGTTATCCACATTGAAACAATTTGAACATCCGGTGTAAAGGTCACCGACATTGAGACTAGTTTGAACGTCCGATGTAGAGGTAACAGACATTGAGACTAGTTTGAACGTCCGATGTGGAGGTGACCAACATTGAGACAAGATTGAATGTCCAGTGTAGAGGCCGCCGACAAAGAGACTAGTTTGAACGTCTAGTGTAGAGGTGGCCGACACTGAGACTAGTTTTAATGACCAGTGTAGAGGTGACCGACACTGAGACTAGTTTTAATGACCAGTGTAGAGGTGACCGACACTGAGACTAGTTTGGACTTCCGGTGTAGAGGTGACCGAAACTGAGACTAGTTTGAACTTCCGGTGTATAGGTGACCGACACAGAGACTAGTTTGAATGGCCAGTGTAGAGGTGACCGACATTGAGACCAGTTTGAAAGTCCAGTGTAGAAGTCATTTACTATAGTCCTTGAGTTGGTTGCCTTCTTGTTAGTTTGGGTTTAACCCTCTATGAATAAGTTAAGGTTTCGCTAGGCAGATGAACATACAAAGGTCCGCATTCAAGTACAGCAAAGCCTGTCCTAAGAAGCCATTCATTTAGTGACCATATGAGTCCTAAAAACAGGCGATCGCTTAATGCAGGACAAACATAATGCTACAGAAGCTTTTCTGTATTACTTGTGAGTTGCATTTAGCTATCATCTGCTGTACAAAATCATACTAGTACTCAGACCTTTTTGATGGCCGCTTAAGACATCTTCTATTGTACTAAACTCGCCATATATGCTTTGATCACTCTTTAGAATGCCTGGGGTTTGATGGATAAATAAAGTAGCTTTCTTAATTGGTTTAATTTACGTCTCTTGTTTGACGCCTTCGTAGCGGCGTCTTAACTACAGCACACCTGGTAACAAACATTTGACCTTGAAACAAACCAAATGTGTGACATAAATTGTTTCTTTTCAAGTTAGTAATATAATGAGATCACTATTATTTTCAAACAGTGTGGATCCAGATCAGGTGCCGAATGAGTTGGTTTCTGAAGAGGCTAGGATACTTATGACACTAACAAACAACAGATACTATAAAGAAAGACAACATGATTTTAACTCTTTTGGCTCCAAATATGTTTCGTCTGCAAACATTGTCGTCTGCTTTAAATTTCTTCAAATTCCTTTAAAATCATAAGATTAGTGTTAAACTCTTTCACTGCCCAATTTTGTCGTCTGCAAACTTTGAAAATGAAATGTTCATTTTCGATTTTTCTTATTTGTTTCCTTAAAAACGTTCTCTGTATCAAACAGTTTGGGCGTGGTGTGACGCCAAGTTGCTTGGCGTCTCATCTGGATTTCAAATATTTTGCACAGATAATCACAGACGTGACAATGGCACTATGGTTACTGTTAGTAATTATCCCATTCCCTCATTGACGCCTTTTGATGTCTGAATTTTAAGATACATTTCTCCTTTACACATGTCCTGTCGTATAATTACATAATAATATATCTTCACTTCATACAAATATGCCTCTGTGCAATCACAGCTTTGGAGAGCACTGGTTGCAAAATCAACCTGTAAATAATGCAGACCCTGATTAGACAGCTGCTGCAATTGGCACAGATACCGCAATTAACACTTCTCTTGCTGTTTACGTCAATATATCTACCTGTAAATAGTGCAGACACTGATGAGACAGTGCCTGCAGGAGCTGTCTCATCAGGTTCATCACTATTTACTGTATGACATTAGTAAAGATGGAACTCGGACCCAGATCAGCACTGTTTGACATTAATAAAGATGGGACTCCGACCCAGATCAGCATTGTTTGACATTGATAAAGATGAAACTCGGACCAAGATCAGCACTGTATAACATTAATAAAGATGAGACTCGGACCCAGATCAGCACTGCATGACATTGATAAAGATGTGACTTGGACCCAGATCAGCACTGTTTGACATTGATAAAGATGGGACTCGGACCCAGATCAGCACTGTATGACATTAATAAAGATGGGACTCGGACCCAGATCAGCACTGTATGACATTAATAAAGATGGGACTCGGACCCAGATTAGCACTGTATGAAATTAATAAAGATGGGACTCGGACCCAGATCAGCACTGTATGACATTAATAAAGATGAGACTCGGACCCAGATCAGCACTGTTTGACATTAATAAAGATGGGACTCCGACCCAGATCAGCATTGTTTGACATTGATAAAGATGGAACTCGGACCAAGATCAGCACTGTATAACATTAATAAAGATGGGACTCGGACCCAGATCAGCACTGCATGACATTGATAAAGATGTGACTTGGACCCAGATCAGCACTGTTTGACATTGATAAAGATGAAACTCGGACCCAGATCAGCACTGTTTGACATTAATAAAGATAGGACTCGGACCCAGATCAGCACTGTATGACATTAATAAAGATGGGACTCGGACCCAGATTAGCACTGTATGAAATTAATAAAGATGGGACTCGGACCCAGATTAGCACTGTATGACATTAATAAAGATGAGACTCGGACCCAGATCAGCACTGTTTGACATTAATAAAGATGGGACTCCGACCCAGATAAGCATTGTTTGACATTGATAAAGATGGAACTCGGACCAAGATCAGCACTGTATAACATTAGTAAAGATGAGACTCGGACCCAGATCAGCACTGTTTGACATTAATAAAGATAGGACTCGGACCCAGATCAGCACTGTATGACATTAATAAAGATGGGACTCGGACCCAGATCAGCACTGTATGACATTAATAAAGATGGGACTCGGACCCAGATCAGCACTGTTTGACATTAATAAAGATGGGACTCGGACCCAGATCAGCACTGTATGACATTAATAAAGATAGGACTTGAACCCAGATCAGCACTGTATGACATTAATAAAGATGGGACTCGGACCCAGATCAGCACTGTATGACATTTATATAGATAGGACTTGGACCCAGATCAGCACTGTATGACATTAATAAAGATGCCCAGAAATGTGTACGTGTTCATACTGAATAGACTGTACTGTTCAATAAGGCTGGAGCCACTTGCTTCACTAAAAGTTTGAATTCGTAAGGTTTTACTTATTTTGATAAGTTGATGTGTAAACCCTTTCCCTCATATAAACACTTTTTCATGCATTTGCAAACAAAGTAGACCCATATTAGATGGTTATTATCGGAGTCGTCTCGTCAGTGTCTGCCCTGTGTGCTAATGGAATTTGATAGATCTGTTTCTTTATTTTCTAAAATTGCTACAATGTTTATTATTATTTCATGCTTATTTCATTATAAGTATTTTGTCCATGAATATCCAGTAGGTATTAAATATGGAATGAATATAGAACAGGGAAGGGTAAATAGAATTGAATCAAGAGCGTGTTTCCTCAATGGACATATATAAGTCAACAACATATTCCCTCATATTGACGCCTCTGTAAACTTTACTTTCTGAAACCATTGTGATAAATAGAGCATTTGCTCCACAGCAGCAAATGCTCGGTTTATCAATGGTTTCAACACTACACAATTCTAAAAAAAAGTCCTTTCCTCTAGTTCATGCTCTTTTTGATAAATATACTCAGAGGTAAGAACTAAAATGGCCTATGAGGGAATGGGTTGAGGATCTCATCCTACAGAGTGTCTTGTGCCATGGTGTTAGATATCTTAGTTCATGCAATCATACATGTACAACTTCAGTGATAGTCTTTAACGCTTTACTCCATAAGCCTTTTACAAACATAGTAGTAGACCCAGGTTGGATGGTTACTATAGGAGCTGTCTGATCAGGATCTGCTCTATTTGCCATTGATGTAATAAAGATATAATTCTACAGTTTCTGCCATGGCCAAACATTACTGTGCCCATGCGCTGTTATAACTCAAATTCAAATTAATATTCATGATGTTATTATTTCTTCCATGAATATTCATGGGGTAAAGGGTTAAGACAGGTTGAAACTAATGCAGGATGAAAATCTTACAGAGAGCTCCTGTGAGCTTTCTAAATGACTTTCATCCTGCATTTAGCAACCACTTGCTTCACTAAGTTTGAATTTGCTAGGTTTTGCTGTATTTTGATTAGTTGACTTGTTAACCCTTTCCCTCATATAAACACTTTTTCATGCATTTGCAAACAAAGTAGACCCATATGAGATGGTTCTTATCGGAGTCGTCTCATCAGTGTCTGCCCTGTTTGCTAATGGAATTTTATAGGTCTGTTTTAGTTTCTAAAATGGCTTCAATGTTGGAATGAATATAGAAAAGGGAAAAGGTAAAGAGAATTGGAATCAAGGGCATGTTTCATATATATATTACTGATAGCAAATATGACCACCATAAGTTAATGATAATGATCGATGAAAATCATGTAAAATTAATAGCTTTGATGAATATTGTATTTTTTTGTTATGATCTATAGGAGTTAAACCCTTTACTCCATGAATATTCATGTAAGAAATAATGACATCGTGCATATAAATTAAGGCAAATATGTATCAAAGACAGAATTGTTTTTCACAATTGTTTCAAAAAGTGACCTTTCCAGAGGCATCAAAAGGCGTCAATTTTCGGAAATGGGTTAAATTTGAAATATTATACAATAGAATCTCTGTTTCTCCAGCAGGTGTTTGGTTTCTGGATCCGTATCTCATATATTTATCTCGATGTAAATGAGATATGGATCCAGAAACTTTTCCCCTGTCTCTACGCCATATAACCTATAAAGCTTTGCAGTGCCATAAAACCCAACTCAATCAATCAATCAATCAATAGAATACTGCTAGAATCCATGTTGTAACCCTTTACCTGATAGCAACCCCTTTTACACACCTTTGCAAACAGAGTAGACCCAGATCAGATGGATCCTTTAGGAGCTATCTTACCAAGGTCTGCTCTTGTCACCGTTTCTTGAATATGCATTAGGTAAAGGGATAATGGAGCAATCTGCTACTGCATTTTAATAGAAAATACTTTACTGGATAAAAAATCTGCTTTTAGCTATATCTATTACTTGTGACCGGAAACAAGAAGAAATCCCTGATACCGCATATAATATCATATATGCAGCGTAGCCATAACCAATCCCAATGATTCATAGATGTTTTCAGTTAAAATTGATTGAATGCCTATTAAGAAATTCTTCCAATCTTTTCCCGTGCTTGTGACATGTGCCTCCCCCTCTCTTTCTTCTAGGTCTAGATCTAGACACTGGTGACAGGTACATTTTAGTATTATTTTGATTTTATTTTTATTTTTATTTTATTTTATTTATTTCCCCCCATATAGCTCTCACTATAGACACTCTCTGCATCAGGCCAGACTCTCTCTGAGAGGCATAGACAGTCTGTTGTCAGTTCAACCGTCTGTGGTCACTCCAGTTTGAACACCAACTATGGCTCCCATGGCCCTTGCTGTTCCTACAGCTCCTACAGTTATTCCTGCTCTGTATACTCTGCAGTATTGGAGCCCAGAGGCCTTCAGAGGTGTAGAATGCTCTTAATATAACATAGGTAAGCCCCAGAACTACATGGCAGACATTACTCCATAAATACATAGTTTTACACTTTTGCAAACACAGTAGACCCAGATCAGATGGCTCCTATAGTTTAGCACGTCTACGAGGTCGAGGGTGAACAAACCTTCAACAAAATAGTTCTGCTCTTATTATAGTTATGGTTTAGTGTACAGTAAAACCTGTTAACAGCGACTAGAGCTGAAGTTTTAAAACCAGTGGTAGCTTAATGCAGGATGAAAGTGAACCTTTCAGCATCTTTGTCCTGCATTATGCAACCACCTGCATTCTTATTCTCATTCTTATTTCTTATGGTCTTTATAGAGAGCCTGTATTGTATACGTTCAAATTAAATAAAATATTTACCAACACTGAAATACTGTTTGTTATTAACCCTTTCCCTGTTCTTTGTTTGTTTCAAATTTCAATACCTACTGAGTACTGAATATTCATAGACAAAATGGACATTATGGACACAGTAGCCATTTTAGAAAGATCAAACGAACTGATCAGTTAAATTCCATTTGCAAACAGAACAGACCCTGACCAGTCTGCTCCTCTAGGAGCCGTCTGATATGGGTCTACTCTGTTTGCAATTTGTTTATAGGAAGGAAAAAACCTTTAGCCTGCTGAGGTAAATTGCGTCTGTGCAACATTTGGCCTGATTTGGCATCAGTATTCTGTCAGACAAATTAAGACAGTGCAAGGAGCAGTTTTATCACTATATGCTTATAATTTGAAGTTATAAAATTTTCCCAGATTGAATTAACTTGTGGAGATTAGGTGTCGGAGGGCAAACATCATGGATTCTGACGAGATGCAAGGATAAACAACGTTTAACGGGAATCCTAACTGTTTGAAACAGTAATTATAAAATCGCCCGTAATAGGCTAAATGTTTGTAATGTTATTGTACAGAGGTTCAGATAAGATGTTTAAATTAAAACATTTTCAATAATAGCTCCTTTATTTCTCCACCAAACCCTAAATTGTGACCACTGTTTAGAATCATCTCAAAGAGACGAGTCTAAAGAGCGGAGGAGAAATGATGAGGGGTAGTCCAGAGAAATATACATGTACATTGAGTTCGTGTAAATGAAATGGTACGATGAGTCTCCTGTCTCCCTTCCTTAGACACCAACAATTTACGATTCTAAACAGTGGAGGAGGAATAATGAGGGGTAGTTCAGAGACATATACATATACATTGAGTTCATGTAAAAGAAATGGTACGATGAGTCTCCTGTCTCCCTTCCTTAGACACCAACAATTTACACATGCGTCAAACCAGACTACCAGAACAGAACAGAACAGAACAAATCTTTTATTTTTCACCCAGGTATAAACATACAACATGGGGAAATGACATAATAACATACATCAAATAAATATAAGTACAGGTTTGTGTTCCGATCGTGGGGGTAAGAATCTAGCAGTTTCGTAATAACAATTTCCGTCAGTTGTGTACCGGTCGACATGCGACGTATGGATAGTATTCTTGATCCGCGCATGCAGTCCACGTCGGAAGCGTGCTGGTTTCGGCCGCCAGACAGGATGAGCGGACCCAAGAGGTAATTTGGTGTTTATTTTTTATCAGTTTGAAATAGATAGATTTTATTCAGGAAATAAGGCAATATGCCCATCTTACCACATATAAAAACATACATTACAGCATAAACAATACCAGTCAATATAAAGCAAATTGATTAAAACATTATTAACTTGTTCGATGTTAGTCTGATTTGTACACTATTGCATTTGGATCTACGATTAGATAGTTACACGCAGGTATACATGCAGCATTAGGTATTAAATTACTGGCGTATATACATGCAAGATCACATGACAACAGGAGTAAAGCCTAGTATATTTCAGGGTAAATGAAGCTGGGGTCGGATCAATGTACAGTTGCCAGTGTCAACAGGTCCGACCCCATGTGTTACACATAAAGTCAGACCCATAGTAGCCATAGACTACCCTAATTATTCGGACAAACTGCCGAACCAGAAGGACCAGTTTGACTTTTTGCTTCTACAGTAAAGTCCCGCTAATACGACCACCTAAAATAGATATAATTATGGGTGTTAGATGCAGGTGGTAGCTTAATGCAGGATATTAGAGGCTCCTAGAGGACCTTTCTGCATTAATTTTGTCCTGCAATAAGCAACCACCTGCTTTTAAAGACACCTATGTTTATTCATTAAGTGGTCGCATTAGAGGGGTTCTACTGTATGTCAGTCTAATTCAGAGTTATCAAAATATTGCCAAATTGAATTACATGTACATGTATTCAGCTTATCAATATTCAAACTGAGAGTTGGCGTCTGAGCTGGATCTGTACTATTTCACACACATCAGTATCTACATCTACAGTATTTTTATATGCAGCAAACAGTATCGCTACTTATCAAATGTGTATATGATGAAAATTTTAATCTGGGTATACATGGTTAGCTTGTTATTAACCCTTTACTTATGTAAAAATAAATGACATCATATTAATTTTTAAAATTTCATATTAACACAGACTCTTTTCATATCATAAGTAAACAGAGCAGACCCTGATCGGACGACTCCTTTAGCTAGAGGAGCCGTCTGATCTGGGTCTACTTCGTTTGCAAAGGCGCAGATAGGCTTATTTATGGGCTAGTTTATTCACGGATTGCTATCTATATGACATGAAGTTTGGCTTTCAAAGTCACCATATGGTTATAAAATAGCGTCTAATCACGGATGAGATTATACATGTACTAAACATTTTCCTACAGTTAGCGGGATTTCATTTTAAACCGGAATTCTGGTAGATAAGAATTTAGATACATTGTACTTTTAGGCAGTTAGCTGCTTAATGCAGGATGAAAGACATACAGAAAGCTCCTATAGGAGCTTTCCGCGTGACTTTCACCCTGCATTAAGCTGTCACCTGTCCCCAAGACCGATATTTATACTGCATTTAACGTTAAGTCCGGTTTAGAGATGCTTTATTGTAAATACGTACTGGCCAATTAATATTCAAAACTGCATAAATGCCATTAATACTTAACACGAAATGTTTTGCTCAAATGATTTAAAACAACAGTACACACTCTCTATAACGACCACTAAATTGCGTTAATTAGTTGGTATGTTTGGAAGGTGGGTGCTTAGAGCAAGGTGAAAGTGAAACAGAACGCTCCTATATAAGAAGTGACTATTTATATTACAGATGCGTAGAAAGGCGTATTTATGAAGGAAAGGGTTAACTCCTTCTCTGTTCTACGTTTATTCCTAAGTTTAATACCTATTGAATATTCATGGGGAAATAGTAACAACGAGGTATGGAAGATGGATCGTTGTAGCCATTTTAGAAAATAAAGACAAATATATTTCAAAGTCCATTAGCAAACAGCACAGGTTCTGATCATATGGCTCTATAGTTTGCATATGCGTAAAAACATGTGTTTTGTTTGTGTTGATTAACATCCGTTTCTGTTCACTATGGGCAAAATGGACGCCAAGAGAGGTGAGAGGATACAGAAAACCCCGGGTGCGATGCCCTACTCTTATTATTAACAGAGTTTCTCTGGTTCTTTTAGATGCCAAGTGTAAAGCACTGATATATCGGAACTCGGTTTAACCTTTTCCCTATTCTATGTTTATTTTTAAATTTCATTACCTACTGAATATTCATGAAAAAATATATAGTTTTAATAAAATATTGAAGGTGTAACAATGTACATAGCCATTTTAGAAAGTAAAGAAAAAGGTCTATTGAATTCCATTATCAAACGGAACAGACCCTAATCAGATGGCTCGTATAGGAACCATCTAATCTGGGTCTACTCTGTTTGCAAATGCGTGAAAACACGTGTATACGAGGGACAGGGCTAAAGTCATGTATATACATTTGTACATGTAATAGTTAACTAACCCTTAGTCTGCTATAAAAATAATGTCAACATTTTCACGTGCATCTGCTTCGCTCAAGCTTTTGAGAAACTGTCAAACAGCTTGGATCCTGATGTAATGCTGAGTTACTCCGTGACGTCGGTGTCTCATCTGGATCATTGGTGTTTGCAAATGCCTACTAGTATCTGATCGCCCTTAGCAGGCAGAAGGCCAACAGCAACAACAGAATCGACACATCAGTTGATATTTTTTATTAAGCATTTTACATATAGAGATGAATGTTTTAATGCATCGTATATAAATATATAAATATATCAGTAGTACTGATACATATAGTACATAATTTGCTCAACATACAAATATACATTACAATGGTAAATTATGATGTTGACCTACCATTGTGTACAATAATTGATATTGCTGTGCCCCCACAGGCGTTATCTCAGTTTTCAACATTTGTCAGGATGCTGGACCTGAGGGACATAAACACACAATTCTGCTAGATCAAGATCTAGCTTTGATAATAATTGTGGGCTCGCTCTGAGATCTTATTTCAGAGATTTAAGGCATGAAATAAAAGACAAAGTTTCAAATATCAGTCATATTAGTTTGTATTTGAATAATTCTTCAATAATCCTAAACTCTAATTATTACAATTCTATAAAAACAACAATCTCATTAAAATACAGATCTAGATTCTACTGTGTCAATTGTATTAGTCATCTTTTCTATCCCAAACTATTGTTCTGACACCTTAACACATATTAAGAGCTGAAAATTACTGTATTGAAGAGTTGACCGAATCTGGTAATATTTACCGGATCTGGTAAAATATGACCGGATCTGGTAAAATATTGAAAATGTCAATATTTATGATTTTACGCAACAGTTTTCATATGCAATTTAGTAAAAGGTGATATTTACTCATAAACACACATTTGGAAGCTGAACTTACGGTATTAAAGTGTTTGACCGAATCTGGTGATATTTACCGGATCTGGTAAAATTACAATTTGACCGGATCTGGTAAAATATTCAAAATCACAATAAATAAGGTTTTATGTGACCTTTTGTATATGTAGCCTATTGTAAACTAATATCTATTGAAAGTATGTTCACCTGCAGTCTAGATTTGCTCTTATTGGTAACAAAATAGAGTGTTTTGGTAGTTTCACCGGATTGGGTAAAAGTACAAGAGTTTGACCGGATCCGGTAAAGGTGCTGATAACCGCTTTAAATGTAGAGTGAGTTTGTGATTCTGGGTAAATTATGACTGGTTATATATTCCTATATCATTTTAGGTAAAAATACCTCAAGGTTCCTATTCATTGAGAACAGTTTTCAATTGACCGAATCCGGTCGACCTTTCTCTAAGTGAGTAACAGACATACTGACGCTCCGTCAGAATGGGCCGCCTTTTATACCCATCTTGACGTGACGTCATCAAAACAACAAGCAAAGTGCACGTAGCGTTCTCGAAAGAACATCAGCTTTTACATGGAAAATAGAGCGAGTTGAGACATTTCAAGTGAGTTATAGATTCTATGAGACTTATATAAACTATAACTATCGAAATCTCAACAACAAATAGCGAAATGACGCTAAAATATGACTGTAAAAACCGGAAGTCAAGATCGAAAATTACGGGAAAGTTTGCGTGGAGCGAACGATTCTACGTGACAGTTGCAGAAATCTAGGTGGTACAGGATTTGATGCCATTTAAAAGGTATAGATATCGATACGATATGCAGAATAATAAGTAGATTGTGACACGGCACAGCAATATTATTATTATTGTGATTGTATATATTTATTCCTAATTGTATCAATGTATTTATAAATGTTACATGCTTGGATGGTATTTATACTCTTCAGTATTGGAGGAAATAAAGAAAATAACTAAGGTTATAATTGTATAGCTTTACGTAGGTATACTTGTTTAGCTTTACGTAGGTATAACATAAGTTTGGTCGGGAAACAGCAGACCCTGATCAGATGGTTTCCCAAAATGTAGGGCGTATAATGGTCGGGTTTTATACTGGGTTTAAAGCCCCAAGGTTTGTATTTAAACCTTTCATCCATAAATAGCCTTTCTACGCATCTGTAAAAATCACTTTATGAAACCATTGTGATAAATAAAGCATTTGCTCCTATAGGAACAAATGCGCTATTTACATGTATCACAATGGTTTCAAACTACAAAATTCATTTTCCCCCTTTTCTGTAGTTAATGCTCCTTTTCGGTAGATTTATTCAAACAGGTTGTATCTAAAATAGCCTATGACGGAAAGGGTTAATAACTGGGCTCAAATGACCTTGATCTCGATGAGAGCCTGGGTCCAAGGTTATAAAACCTCCGAGTCTGAATCTGAGATCATTCTCAAGTATCTGATTGGTCCGATTCTGAACAAGCTCAGAATCTGACCAATCAGGTCCTTTAAAATGATCTCAGACTCAATCAAAATGTTTTAAAACCTCGAGGCCTCGTTAGATTCCTATTCACTCATATAGATTTATGCAGATTTGAGTGCACCGACAGTACAGTCAACCCTCACTTAACGACCAGCCCTAAGTAGAACAATAGAGTAACACATTACTTAACCCATTCCCACTTAGGCTATTTTTAGACCTAACCTCTTTGAAAAAGTCTACCCAAAAGGAGCATTTACTAGAGAAAAGAAAATATTTAGATTTGGGTAGTATTGAAACCATTCTGATAAATAGAGCATTTGCTCCTATGGAGCAAATGCTCTATTTATCAGAATGGTTTCAAAAAGTGACTTTTACAGAGGCGTCAAAAGGCGTCAATATGCGGGAATGGGTTAATATGCTATTTTTAGACCAACTATCTTTGAATAAAACTATTGAAAGGAGCATTTACTAGAGACAAGAAAGTTTTACAATTGTATAGTTCCTACAGCAGCTATCTGATCTGAATATTCTCTGTTTGCAAAGGTCAAATGACTCCTACAGTAGCTGTCTGATCTGGGTCTACTCTGTTTGCAAAGGTCAAATTGTTCTTAAATCAGTTGTCTGATCTGGGTCTTCTCTATTTGTAAAGGTCAAATGGCTCCTACAGTAGCGATCTGATCTTGGTCTACTCTGTTTGCAAAGGTCAAATGGCCCCTACAGCAGCTTCTGATCTGGGTCTGCTCTGTTTGCAAAGGTCAAATGGCTCGTACAGTACCTGTCTGATCTGGATCTACTGTTTGCAAAGGTCAAATGGCCCCTACAGCACCTGTCTGATCTGGATCTACTGTTTGCAAAGGTCAAATGGCCCCTACAGTAGTTGTCTGATCTGGGTCTACTCTGTTTGCAAAGGCCGAATGGTTCCTACAGTACTTGTCTGATCTGGATCTACTGTTTGCAAAGGTCAAATGACCCCTACAGTAGTTGTCTGATTTGGGTCTACTCTGTTTGCAAAGGCCGAATGGTTCCTAAAGCAGCTGTCTGATCTTGGTATTCTCTGTTTGCAAAGGTCAAATGGCCCCTACAGCAGCTGTCTGATCTGGGTCTACTCTGTTCGCAAAGGTGTCAAACAGCATTTACATTAGAGAAAGGGTTAAACATTTCCCAAACACGAGGAGCTTTCTGCATAATTTTCATCCTTCTTTAACCCTTTCCTCCATAAATACGCCGTTCTACGCCTCTGTAAAAGTCTTTTCTTGAAACCATTGTGATGAAAAGAGCTTTTGCTCCTTTAGGAACAAATGCTCTATTTATTACAATGGTTTCTAACTAAAATTGTAATTGTTCATTTCCTCTAGTAAATGCTCCTTTTTGGGGAAAATACTTCGATTTACCTTCAACATCGTTGGATTAACGTGAGTTTGTCATACATCGGAGATATTCAGTCCAAAGGAAAGAAAAACGGTGTTTTGGCATCTTAATCCACGTTGAATCACTGATTTAATACACTATTATGCATGCTATTGGGAAAATACTACACCAACATGTTCGGCAAACACTTCTTTTTACGGCTGCATACAAAGAAGTGCCGATCTTCTGAAAGTAAGAATCTTTAGGAGCAAAATGCAAACTCGCCTTTTAAATCGACTCTCGCTGCTCGAGGTAACCACAGCTTTATCGATGGGGTAACCACAATCGATTGGACGGTGTGTTATTCCACGTTGATAATTCAGGGTTGAACATGTTAAAGCAGTATACACTGTGACGACATTGTGTCTATAAATAGTAACATCAGTGTGAGTATATAAGTGTTGTTAATCATATATAAGTGTAGATTGTGTGACTAGGAACAGGGGCGGATCTAGGATTTGTTGTTAGAGGGGGCGCAAAACTTAATTATATGCTGGGAGTCCAGAGTGCAGGGCAAAGCCCTGGTAGGGGGTCCAGGGGGTTGGGGCGAAGCTCCTGGATTTTAGTGATTTCGAATACTTAGACAAGCCTCCTCGAACATGTCGAGTATTATGTGCTTGCATCTGGGTAACGTGCTAAATAATGCATGGCATTTTATAAACAGTACATGTCTATGGATTTAGCCAGAAGAAATGCTATTATGAAGCCCGCGCCGAAAGTATGGGCCGAGGGCCGAAGCAGGGGGGAGGTAGAGAGCACGAGAGGGACACAGCCCTTTCTCGTCCCGTGGTTTTATTATTATTATCATTATTATTATAATTATTATTATTATTATTATTATTTCTTTGACGATGCATCACTCAATTTAACGACATGTACGATCGGATTAATTTTAATTATGGGTGCACATTTTTGGTTGAAAGTTGTTGTTTTTTTACACAAATTTTCACCCGCTATATGCAATCAAGGTGCCAAACAGTTTGGATCTTGATAAGAAACTGAGTTACTCAACATATCATCTGGACCCAAAGTGTTTGCAAAAATAATCATTCATCCGCCAGCAACAGGCTTAAGGCTAACATCTAACAACAACATATGTCCTTATTTTTTATTGGATTCATTTCTGCATATATCATATCACAATTGCCATTTATATATGGCTCCTACTGAATCTTCTCTGTTTACTTATGAAATAATATAGTCACTCTTTGGCTTTTCATTTAGACATACAATTGAACTATGCTATCTCAAATTGGATAATATACAGTATGAAATGAATACTATTATGTCTAAAAATCTACAGGAGTTGTCAGCATTACTTTAGACCTGCAATAAGCTGTGAACTTAAGAAATTGTTCAGATTAGAAATTAAATATTTGTGTGCTCATGCCATTATAAAAGGTGGGATAATAAATATTCATGTTGTGATTATTTCTTACATTATTTAGCCTGAAAAGGGATAAGGGGTCCAGTGTGAGACTGAAAGGGTATAACTAGGGTCACCCGACTGAAATGGCTGCCGATTCAAGGGCCCTTTGTGATGAAACTGATGATTTTTTTAAGTTACTAAGGCCATATGAGTAGTCTAAAACATTTAGACATTGTTTTGACATTACTTAAATAATATATGAAAAAAATATGACGTCACTTTCACTCTGTTATGTCCTGATGAAGATGTAAATCGAAACATGTATGCAGTAAAATAAAAAAAAATGTTGGTTGTTACTTTACCCCATATTTAAATATAATATAAAATAGGTTTGATTATTATTCAGTAATACGCGCCTTTTGATGCTTCGCATCAATGATTTTCTTGTAAAATAATCATATACTGCCATACACTATACTTTCGAAGAAACATCCACTGTGAACAAGGTCAGTAGAGTTCATATTCTGTGCGAACACAGACGATCTATTTCGTCAATGTTAATCGGTTTTCCCCTTCATCGCACAGCATTTTCCACGTTGTCGTAACAATATCAAGGGGCAGCATCTGCCCCTTGCTATCATTCATGCTATTCGGAGATCCTACACTGTCAATTGAAACGAATAATCAAATATTTTCTGCAGTTCATCAGTACATTGTATTCAAAGTACTGACAGTACTGGAGGTTTCGGACATAATATATATTCTATTGAGTGTTTGCTGTGGATTTTTCTGAAAATCATGTCAGTAGTTTGGAAGACATTTAAAGAATTGTTTTATGAACATGTCACACACAGGGCGATTCCAATAGCTCAACTTGCCATTTTGTGTCAATAGAGCCGAAATTGACTCCATTATTTGAAAGTAAGGGTCATACTTCTGCTACTACTTGGTGGACCATAACAGTAATTAGCATGCATAATTCACTTATCCATATATACACTTCCACCAATTTTAGACATATATTTCCTTGTGATTCTAAATACCCTACAAATAATTGCCAAATATACTGTAGGGTGATATTAACAAAATGACAAATTATAAAGTAACAAAATTATTTCAACTTAGCATGGCAGGATACAACAGGGAAAATAAAATTAACTAGAAAATTGTTTCCAAGTCACTGATGCACCCCTCCCCCTAACAATAGTGCCTCTATATCAAGCACTTTTGACTATGTGTTATACGGTGAAGAAAATTTCAGAGTCCCATAACTCTGGTAAAATGGTCAGAGCAATAATTACATGCTGAAAGAAAATCTTCACATCAAGGTTGACAGCTTATCATGGG